>OZ004320.1:9133265-9814015 GCA_963924455.1 Pelagia noctiluca | reverse complement strand
TCCGCTCTACAAACTAAGCTATCGATGGTTTGATTATTACAAAATTGGCTCTTTGAATTTATATAGTTCCTAATTCTATCAAATATAAAATAATTCCATCGAGCCGGATTCGAACCAGCGACCTAAGGATATCCGTTTCCTCAATGTTGACGTACAGTCCTCCGCTCTACCAACTGAGCTATCGATGGGTTGATTATTACAAAAATTTGCTCTTAAAATCTATATAGTTTCTAATTCTATCAGATCTAAAATAATTCCATTAAGCTGGATTCGAACCAGCCACCTAAGGATATCAGTTACCTCAAGGTTGACCTACAGCCCTCCGCTCTACCAACTGAGCTATCGATGGATTGATTATTATAAAAATTTGCTCTTAAAATCTGAATAGTTTCTAATTCTATAAGATCTAAAATCATTCCATCGAGCCGGATTCGAACCAGCGACCTATGGATATCCGTTTTTGCAATGATGACCTACAGTCCTCCGCACTACCAACTGAGCTATTGATAGGTTGATTATTACCAAAATCTGCTCTTTACATTTATATTGTTTCTAATTCTGTCAGATCTAAAATAATTCCATAGAGCCGGATTCAAACCAGCGACCTAAGGATATCCGTTTCTGCAATGTTGACCTACAGCCCTCCGCTCTACCAACTAAGCTATCGATGGGTTGATTATTACAAAAATTTGCTCTTTGAATTTATTTAGTTTCTAACTCTATCAAATATAAAATAATTCCATCAAAGCTGCATTCGAACCAGCGATCTAAGGATATCCGTTTCCTCAATGTTGACCTACATTCCTCCGCTCTACCAACTGAACTATTGATTGGTTGATTATTACAAAAATTTGCTCTTTGAATTTATATTGTTTCTAATTCTGTCAAATCTAAAATGATTCCATAGAGTCGGATTCGAACAAGCGACCTAGGGATATGCGTTTTCTCATTGTTGACCTACAATCCTCCGCTCTACCAATTGAGCTATTGATGGGTTGATTATTACAAAAATTTGCTGTTTTAATTTATATAGTTTCTAATTCTATCAGATCTAAAATAATTCCATCGAAAGGATTCGAACCAGCAACCTAAGGATATCCGTTTCCTCAATGTTGACCTACAATCCTCCGCTCTACCAATTGAGCTATTGATGGGTTGATTATTACAAAAATTTGCTGTTTCAATTTGTATAGTTTCTAATTATATCAAATATAAAATAATTCCATCGAGCCGGATTCGAACCAGCGACCTAAAGATATCCGTTTCCTCAATGTTGACCTGCAGTCCTCCGCTCTACCAACTAAGCTATCGAGCAGTTGATTATTACAAAAAATTGCTCTTTAAATTTATATAATTTCTAATTCTATCAGGTCTAAAATAATTCCATAGAGCCGGATTCAAACCAGCGACCTAAGGATATCCGTTTCTGCAATGTTGACCAACAGCCCTTCGCTCTACAAACTGAGCTATCGATGGGTTGAGTATTACAAAAATTGCCTCTTTGAATTTATATAGTTTCTAATTCTATCAAATATAAAATAATTCCATCCAGCCGGATTCGAACCAGCGACCTAAGGATATCCGTTTCCTCAATGTTGACCTACAGTCCTCCGCTCTACCAACTGAGCTATCGATGGGTTGATTACTACAGAAATTTGCTCTTAAAATCTATATAGTTTCTAATTCTATCAGATCTAAAATAATTCCATCAAGCTGGATTAAAGCCAGCGACCTAAGGATATCTGTTGCTGCATTGTTGACCTACAGTCCTCCGCTCTACCAACTGAGCTATCGATGGGTTGATTATGACAAAAATTTTCTCTTTACATTATATAGTTTCTAATTCTATCAGATATAAAATAATTCCATCGAGCTTGATTCGAACCAGCGACCTATGGATGTCCGTTTCTGCAATGTTGACCTACAGTCCTCCGCACTACCAAATGAGCTATTAATGGGTTGATTATTACAAAAATCTGCTCTTTTCATTTATATTGTTTCTAATCTTATCAGATCTAAAATAATTCCATAGAGCCGGATTCGAACCAGCTACCTAAGGATATTCGTTTCCTCAATGTTGACCTACAGTCCTCCGCTCTACCAACTGAGCTATCGATGGGTTGATTAGTACAAAAATTTGCTCTTTAAATTTATATAGTTTCTAACTCTATCAGATCTAAAGTAATTCCATCGAGCCGAAATCGAACAAGCGACCTAAGGATATCCCCTTCGGCAATGTTGACCGGCAGTCCTCTGCTCTACCAACTGAGCTATCGATCGGTTGATTATTACCAACATTTGCTCTTTAAATTTATATAGTTTCTAATTCTGTCAGATCTAAAATAATTCCATAGAGCCGGATGCAAACCAGCGACCTAAGGATATCCGTTTCTGCAATGTTGACCTACAGCCCTCCGCTCTACCAACTAAGCTATCAATGGGTTGATTATTACAAAAATTTGCTCTTTGAATTTATATAGTTTCTAACTCTATCAAATATAAAATAATTCCATCGAGCCGGATTCGAACCAGCGACCCTAAGGATAACCGGTTCCTCAAGGTTGACCTACAGTCCTCCGCTCTACCAACTGAGCTATTGATGGGTTGATTATTACAAAAATTAGCTCTTTAAGTATATATAGTTTCTAACTCTATCAGATCTAAAGTAATTCCATCGAGCCAGAATCGAACCATCGACCTAAGGATATCTGTTTCTGCAATGTTGACCGGCAGTCCTCTGCTCTACCAACTGACTTATCGATGGGTTAATTATTACAAAAATTTGCTCTTAAAATCTTTATAGTTTCTAATTCTATCAGATCTAAAATAATTCCATCAAGCTGGATTCAAGCCAGCGACCTAAGGATATCTCTTACTGCATTGTTGACCTACAGTCATCCGCTCCACCAACTGAGCAATCGATGGGTTGATTATGACAAAAATTGGCTCTTTGAATTTGTATAGTTTCTAATTATATCAAATATAAAAAAATTCCATCGAGCCGGATTCGAACCAGCGACCTAAGGATATCCGTTTCCTCAATGTTGACTTACAGTCCTCCGCTCTACCAACTGAGCTATCGATGGGTTGATTTATACAAAAATTGGCTCTATAAATTTATATAGTTTCTAATTCTATCAGGTCTAAAATAATTCCATAGAGCCGGATTCAAACCAGCGACCTAAGGATATCCGTGTCTGCAATGTTGAGCTACAGCCCTACGCTCTACCAACTGAGCTATCGATGGGTTGATTATTACAAAAATTTCCTTTTTACATTAAATAGTTTCTAATTCTATCAGATCTAAAATAATTTCCATCGAGCCGGACTCGAACCAGCGACCTATGGATATCCGTTTCTGCAATGTTGACCTACAGTCCTCCGCACTACCACCTGAGCTATTGATTGGTTATTATTACCTAAATCCGCTCTTTACATTTATATTGTTTCTAATTCTCTCAGATCTAAAATAATTACATAGAGCCGGATTCAAACCAGCGACCTAAGGATATCTGTTTCTGCAATGTTGACCTACAGCCCTCCGCTCTACAAACTAAGCTATCGATGGTTTGATTATTACAAAAATTGGCTCTTTGAATTTATATAGTTCCTAATTCTATCAAATATAAAATAATTCCATCGAGCCGGATTCGAACCAGCGACCTAAGGATATCCGTTTCCTCAATGTTGACGTACAGTCCTCCGCTCTACCAACTGAGCTATCGATGGGTTGATTATTACAAAAATTTGCTCTTAAAATCTATATAGTTTCTAATTCTATCAGATCTAAAATAATTCCATTAAGCTGGATTCGAACCAGCCACCTAAGGATATCAGTTACCTCAAGGTTGACCTATAGCCCTCCGCTCTACCAACTGAGCTATCGATGGATTGATTATTATAAAAATTTGCTCTTAAAATCTGAATAGTTTCTAATTCTATAAGATCTAAAATCATTCCATCGAGCCGGATTCGAACCAGCGACCTATGGATATCCGTTTTTGCAATGATGACCTACAGTCCTCCGCACTACCAACTGAGCTATTGATAGGTTGATTATTACCAAAATCTGCTCTTTACATTTATATTGTTTCTAATTCTGTCAGATCTAAAATAATTCCATAGAGCCGGATTCAAACCAGCGACCTAAGGATATCCGTTTCTGCAATGTTGACCTACAGCCCTCCGCTCTACCAACTAAGCTATCGATGGGTTGATTATTACAAAAATTTGCTCTTTGAATTTATATAGTTTCTAACTCTATCAAATATAAAATAATTCCGTCAAAGCTGCATTCGAACCAGCGATCTAAGGATATCCGTTTCCTCAATGTTGACCTACATTCCTCCGCTCTACCAACTGAACTATTGATTGGTTGATTATTACAAAAATTTGCTCTTTGAATTTATATTGTTTCTAATTCTGTCAAATCTAAAATGATTCCATAGAGTCGGATTCGAACAAGCGACCTAGGGATATGCGTTTTCTCATTGTTGACCTACAATCCTCCGCTCTACCAATTGAGCTATTGATGGGTTGATTATTACAAAAATTTGCTGTTTTAATTTATATAGTTTCTAATTCTATCAGATCTAAAATAATTCCATCGAAAGGATTCGAACCAGCAACCTAAGGATATCCGTTTCCTCAATGTTGACCTAGAGTCCTCTGCTCTATCAACTGAGCAATGGATAGATTGATTATTACAAAAATTGGCTCTTTCAATTTGTATAGTTTCTAATTATATCAAATATAAAATAATTCCATCGAGCCGGATTCGAACCAGCGACCTAAAGATATCCGTTTCCTCAATGTTGACCTGCAGTCCTCCGCTCTACCAACTAAGCTATCGAGCAGTTGATTATTACAAAAAATTGCTCTTTAAATTTATATAATTTCTAATTCTATCAGGTCTAAAATAATTCCATAGAGCCGGATTCAAACCAGCGACCTAAGGATATCCGTTTCTGCAATGTTGACCAACAGCCCTTCGCTCTACAAACTGAGCTATCGATGGGTTGAGTATTACAAAAATTGCCTCTTTGAATTTATATAGTTTCTAATTCTATCAAATATAAAATAATTCCATCCAGCCGGATTCGAACCAGCGACCTAAGGATATCCGTTTCCTCAATGTTGACCTACAGTCCTCCGCTCTACCAACTGAGCTATCGATGGGTTGATTACTACAGAAATTTGCTCTTAAAAGCAATATAGTTTCTAATTCTATCAGATCTAAAATAATTCCATCAAGCTGGATTAAAGCCAGCGACCTAAGGATATCTGTTGCTGCATTGTTGACCTACAGTCCTCCGCTCTACCAACTGAGCTATCGATGGGTTGATTATGACAAAAAGTTTCTCTTTACATTATATAGTTTCTAATTCTATCAGATATAAAATAATTCCATCGAGCTTGATTCGAACCAGCGACCTATGGATGTCCGTTTCTGCAATGTTGACCTACAGTCCTCCGCACTACCAAATGAGCTATTAATGGGTTGATTATTACAAAAATCTGCTCTTTTCATTTATATTGTTTCTAATCTTATCAGATCTAAAATAATTCCATAGAGCCGGATTCGAACCAGCTACCTAAGGATATCCGTTTCCTCAATGTTGACCTACAGTCCTCCGCTCTACCAACTGAGCTATCGATGGGTTGATTAGTACAAAAATTTGCTCTTTAAATTTATATAGTTTCTAACTCTATCAGATATAAAGTAATTCCATCGAGCCGAAATCGAACCAGCGACCTAAGGATATCCCCTTCGGCAATGTTGACCGGCAGTCCTCTGCTCTACCAACTGAGCTATCGATCGGTTGATTATTACCAACATTTTCTCTAAATTTATATAGTTTCTAACTCTATCAGATCTAAAGTAATTCCATCGAGCCGGAATCGAACCAGCGACCTAAGATTATCCGTTTCTGCAATGTTGACCGGCAGTCCTCTGCTCTACCAACTGAGCTATCGATCGGTTAATTATTACAAAAATTTGCTCTTAAAATCTATATAGTTTCTAACTCTATCAAGTCTAATATAATTCCATCGAGCCGGATTCAAACCAGCGACCTAAGGATATCCGTTTCTGCAATGTTGAGCTACAGCTCTAGGCTCTACCAACTGAGCTATCGATGGATTGATTATTACAAAAATTTGCTCTTTACATTATATAGTTTCTAATTCTATCAGATCTAAAATAATTCCATCGAGCCGGATTCAAACCAGCAACCTAAGGATATCCGTTTCTGCAATATTGAACTACAGCCCTACGCTCTACCAACTGAGCTATCGATGGGTTGATTATTACAAAAATTTGCTATTTACATTAAATAGTTTCTAATTCTATCAGATCTAAAATAATTCCATCGAGCCGGATTCGAACCAGCGACCTATGGATATCCGTTTCTTCAATGTTGACCTACAGTCCTCTGCACTACCAACTGAGCTATTGATTTGTTGATTATTACCAAAATCCGCTCTTTACATTTATATTGTTTCTAATTCTCTCAGATCTAAAATAATTACATAGAGCCGGATTCAAACCAGCAACCTAAGGATATCCGTTTCTGCAATGTTGACCTACAGCCCTCCGCTCTACCAACTGAGCTATCGATGGGGTGATTATTATAAAAATTTGCTCTTTGAATTGATATATTTTCTAATTCTATCAAATATAAAATAATTCCATCGAGCCGGATTCGAACCAGCGACCTAAGGATATCCGTTTCTGCAATGTTCACCTACAGCCCTCCGCTCTACCAACTGAGCTATCGATGGGGTGATTATTATAAAAATTTGCTCTTTGAATCTATATATTTTCTAACTCTATCAAATATAAAATAATTCAATCGAGCCGGATTTGAACCAGCGACCTAAGGATATCCGTTTCTGCAATGTTCACCTACAGTCCTCTGCACTACTAACTGAGCTATCGATGGGTTAATTATTACAAAAATTTGCTCTTAAAATCTATATAGTTTCTAATTCTATCAGATCTTAAATAATTCCATCAAGCTGGATTCAAGCCAGCGACCTAAGGATATCTCTTGCTGCATTGTTAACCTACAGTCATCCGCTCCACCAACTGAGCAATCGATGTGTTGATTATTACAAAAATTGGCTCTTTGAATTTGTATAGTTTCTAATTATATCAAATATAAAAGAATTCCATCGAGCCGGATTCGAACCAGCGACCTAAGGATATCCGTTTCCTCAATGTTGACTTACAGTCCTCCGCTCTACCAACTGAGCTATCGATGGGTTGATTATAACAAAAATTGGCTCTTTATATTTATGTAGTTTCTAATTCTATCAGGTCTAAAATAATTCCATAGAGCCGGATTCAAACCAGCGACCTAAGGATATCCGTTTCTGCAATGCTGACCTACAGCCCTCCGCTCTACAAACTAAGCTATCGATGGGTTGATTATTACAAGAATTGGCTCTTTGAATTTATATAGTTTCTAATTCTATCAAATATCAAATAATTCAATCGAGCCGGATTCGAACCAGCGACCTAAGGAAATCCGTTTCCTCAATGTTGACCTACACTCCTCCGCTCTACCAACTGAGCTATCGATTGGTTGATTATTACAAAAATTTGCTCTTAAAATCTATATAGTTTCTAATTCTATCAGATCTAAAATAATTCAATCAAGTTGGATTCTAGCCAGCGACCTAAGGATATCTGTTGCTGCATTGTTGACCTACAGTCCTCCGCTCTACCAACTGAGCAATCGATCGGTTGATTATTACAAACATTTTCTCTTTACATTTAATAGTTTCTAATTCTATCAGATCTAAAATAACTCCATCGAGCCGGATTCGAACCAGCGACCTATCGATATCCGTTTCTGCAATATTGACCTAGAGCCCTCCGCACTACCAACTGAGCTATTGATTGGTTGATTATTACCAAAATCTTGTCTTTACATTTATAATTTTTCTAATTCTGTCAGATCTAAAATAATTTCATAGAGCCGCCTTCAAACCAGCGACGTAAGGATATCCGTTTCTGCAATGTTGACCTGCAGCCCTTCGCTCTACCAACTGAGCTAACGATGGGTTGATTATTAAAAAATTTTCCTCTTTGAATTTTTATAGTTTCTAACTCTATCAGATCGAAAGTAATTCCATCGAGCCGGAATCGAACCAGCGACCTAAGTATATCCCTTTCGGCAATGTTGACCGGCAGTCCTCTGCTCTACCAACTGAGCTATCGATCGGTTGATTATTAAAAACATTTGCTCTTTAAATTTATATAGTTTCTAACTCTATCAGATCTAAAGTAATTCCATCGAGCCGGAATCGAACCAGCGACCTAAGGATATCTCTTGCTGCATTGTTGACTTACAGTCATCCGCTGTACCAACTGAGCTATCGATGAGTTGATTATTACAAAAATTTTCTCTTTATATTATATAGTTTCTAATTCTATCAGATCTAAAATAATTCCATCGAGCCGGATTCACACCAGCTACCTAAGGATATCCGTTTCTGCAATGTTGAGCTACAGCCCTACGCTCTACCAACTGAGCTATCGATGGGTTGATTATAACAAAAATTTGCTCTTTAAAATAAATAGTTTCTAATTCTATCAGATCTAAAATAGTTCCATCAAGCCGGATTCAAACCAGCGACCTAAGGATATCCGTTTCTGCAATGTTGACCTACAGCCCTCCGCTCTACCAACTGAGCTATCGATGGGTTGATTATGACAAAAATTTTCTATTTACATTATATAGTTTCTAATTCTATCAGATCTAAAATAATTCCATCGAGCCGGATTCGAACCAGCGACCTAAGGATATCTGTTTCCTCAATGTTGACCTACAGCCCTCCGCTCTACCAACTGAGCTATTGATGAATTGATTATTATAAAAATTTGCTCTTAAAATCTATATAGTTTCTAATTCTATAAGATCTAAAATAATTCCATCGAGCCGGATTCGAACCAGCGACCTATGGATATCTGTTTCTGCAATGATGACCTACAGTCCTCCGCACTACCAACTGAGCTA
The DNA here is from genome assembly GCA_963924455.1 of Pelagia noctiluca. Classification (NCBI taxonomy): domain Eukaryota; kingdom Metazoa; phylum Cnidaria; class Scyphozoa; order Semaeostomeae; family Pelagiidae; genus Pelagia; species Pelagia noctiluca. The sequence continues at coordinate 9,804,989 of OZ004320.1, read as the reverse complement.
TTGATTGGTTGATTATTACCAAAATCTGCTCTTTACATTTTTATTGTTCCTATTTCTGTCAGATCTAAAATAATTCCATAGAGCCGGATTCAAACCAGCGACCTAAGGATATCCGTTTCTGCAATGTTGACCTACAGCCTCCGCTCTACCAACTGAGCTATCGATGGGTTGATTATTACAAAAATTTGCTCTTTGAATTTATATATTTTCTAATTCTATCAAATATAAAATAATGCCATCGAGCCGGATTCGAACCAGCGACCCTAAGGATATCCGGTTCCTCAAGGTTGACCTACAGTCCTCCGCTCTACCAACTGAGCTATCGATGGGTTGATTATTACAAAAATTAGCTCTTTAAATATATATAGTTTCTAACTCTATCAGATCTAAAGTAATTCCATCGAGCCGGAATCGAACCAGCGACCTAAGGATTTCCGTTTCCTCAATGTTGACGTTTAGTCCTCCGCTCTACCAACTGAGCTATCGATTGGTTGATTATTACAAAAATTTGCTTTTAAAATCTATATAGTTTCTAATTCTATCAGATCTAAAATAATTCCATCAAGTTGGTTTCAAGCAAGCGACCTAAGGATATCTGTTGCTGCATTGTTGACCTACAGTCCTCCGCTCTACCAACTGAGCAATCGATGGGTTGATTATTACAAACATTTTCTCTTTACATTTAATAGTTTCTAATTCTATCAGATCTAAAATAATTCCATCGAGCCGGACTGGAACCAGCGACCTATGGATATCCGTTTCTTTAATTTTGACCTACAGTCCTCCGCACAACCAACTGAGCTATTGATTGGTTGATTATTACCAAAATCTGCTCTTTACATTTATATTGTTTCTAATTCTGTCAGATCTAAAATAATTCCATAGTGCCGCATTCAAACCAGCAACGTAAGGATATCCGTTTCTGCAATGTTGACGTACAGCCCTTCGCTCTACCAACTTAGCTAACGATGGGTTGATTATTAAAAATTTTGCTCTTTGAATTTTTATATTTTCTAATTCTATCAGATATAAAATAATTCCATCGAGCTGGATTCGAACCAGCGACCTATGGATATCCCTTTCTGCAATGTTAACCTACAGTCCTCCGCACTACCAACTGAGCTATCGATGGGTTAATTATTACAAAAATTTGCTCTTAAAATCTATATAGTTTCTAATTCTATCAGATCTTAAATAATTCCATCAAGCTGGATTCAAGCCAGCGACCTAAGGATATCTCTTGCTGCATTGTTAACCTACAGTCATCCGCTCCACCAACTGAGCAATCGATGGGTTGATTATTACAAAAATTGGCTCTTTGAATTTGTATAGTTTCTAATTATATCAAATATAAAAAAATTCCGTCGAGCCGGATTCGAACCGGCGACCTAAGGATATCCGTTTCCTTAATGTTGACTTACAGTCCTCCGCTCTACCAACTGAGCTATCGATGGGTTGATTATAACAAAAATTGGCTCTTTAAATTTATATAGTTTCTAATTCTATCAGGTCTAAAATAATTCCATCGAGCCGGAATCGAACCAGCGACCTAAGGATATCCGTTTCCTCAATGTTGACGTACAGTCCTCCGCTCTACCAACTGAGCTATCGATTGGTTGATTATTACAAAAATTTGCTTTTAAAATCTATATAGTTTCTAATTTTATCAGATCTAAAATAATTCCATCAAGTTGGTTACAAGCAAGCGACCTAAGGATATCTGTTGCTGCATTGTTGACCTACAGTCCTCCGCTCTACCAACAGAGCTATCGATGGGTTGATTATGACAAAAATTTTCTCTTTACATTATATAGTTTCTAATTCTATCAGATCTAAAATAATTCCATCAAGCCGGATTCGAACCAGCGACCTAAGGATATCCGTTTCCTCAATGTTGACCTACAGCCCTCCGCTCTACCAACTGAGCTATCGATGGGTTGATTATTATAAAAATTTGCTCTTAAAATCTATATAGTTTCTAATTCTATAAGATCTAAAATAATTCCATCGAGCCGGAATCGAACCAGCGACCTATGGATATCTGTTTCTGCAATGATGACCTACAGTCCTCCGCACTACCAACTGAGCTATTGATTGGTTGATTATTACCAAAATCTGCTCTTTACATTTTTATTGTTTCTATTTCTGTCAGATCTAAAATAATTCCATAGAGCCGGATTCAAACCAGCGACCTAAGGATATCCGGTTCCTCAAGGTTGACCTACAGTCTTCCGCTCTACCAACTGAGCTATCGATGGGTTGATTATTACAAAAATTAGCTCTTTAAATATATATAGTTTCTAACTCTATCAGATCTAAAGTAATTCCATCGAGACGGAATCGAACCAGCGACCTAAGGATATCCGTTTCCTCAATGTTGACGTACAGTCCTCCGCTCTACCAACTGAGATATCGATTGGTTGATTATTACAAAAATTTGCTCTTAAAATCTATATAGTTTTTAATTCTATCAGATCTAAAATAATTCCATCAAGTTGGTTTCAAGCAAGCGACGTAAGGATATCTGTTGCTGCATTGTTGACCTACAGTCCTCCGCTCTACCAACTGAGCAATCGATGGGTTGATTATTACAAACATTTTCTCTTTACATTTAATAGTTTCTAATTCTATCAGATCTAGAATAATTCCATCGAGCCGGATTCGAACCAGCGACCTATGGATATCCGTTTCTGCAATATTGACCTACAGTCCTCCGCACAACCAACTGAGCTATTGATTGGTTGATTAATACCAAAATCTGCTCTTTACATTTATATTGTTTCTAATTCTGTCAGATCTAAAATAATTCCATAGAGCCGCATTCAAACCAGCGACGTAAGGATATCCGTTTCTGCAATGTTGACCTACAGCCCTTCGCTCTACCAACTTAGCTAACGATGGGTTGATTATTAAAAAATTTTGCTCTTTGAATTTTTATATTTTCTAATTGTATCAGATATAAAATAATTCCATCGAGCCGGACTCGAACCAGCGACCTATGGATATCCGTTTCTGCAATGTTGACCTACAGTCCTCCGCACTACCAACTGAGCTATCGATGGGTTAATTATTACAAAAATTTGCTCTTAAAATCTATATAGTTTCTAATTCTATCAGATCTTAAATATTTCCATCAAGCTGGATTCGAGCCAGTGACTTAAGGATATCTCTTGCTGCATTGTTAACCTACAGTCATCTGCTCCACCAACTGAGCAATCGATGGGTTGATTATTACAAAAATTGGCTCTTTGAATTTGTATAGTTTCTAATTATATCAAATTTAAAAAGATTCCATCGAGCCGGATTCAAACCAGCGACCTAAGGATATCCGTTTCCTCAATGTTGACTTACAGTCCTCCGCTCTACCAACTGAGCTATCGATGGGTTGATTATAACAAAAATTGGCTCTTTAAATTTATATAGTTTCTAATTCTATCAGGTCTAAAATAATTCCATAGAGCTGGATTCAAACCAGCGACCTAAGGATATACGTTTCTGCAATGCTGACCTACAGCCCTCCGCTCTACAAACTAAGCTATCGATGGGTTGATTATTACAAAAATTGGCTCTTTGAATTTATATAGTTTCTAATTCTATCAAATATAAAATAATTCAATCGAGCCGGATTCGAACCAGCGACCTAAGGAAATCCGTTTCCTCAATGTTGACCTACAGTCCTCCGCTCTACCAACTGAGCTATCGATGAGTTGATTATTACAAAAATTTTCTCTTTATATTATATAGTTTCTAATTCTATCAGATCTAAAATAATTCCATCGAGCCGGATTCACACCAGCGACCTAAGGATATCCGTTTCTGCAATGTTGAGCTACAGCCCTACGCTCTACCAACTGAGCTATCGATGGGTTGATTATAACAAAAATTTGCTCTTTAAAATAAATAGTTTCTAATTCTATCAGATCTAAAATAGTTCCAACAAGCCGGATTCGAACCAGCGACCTATGGATATCAGTTTCTGCAATGTTGACCTACAGTCCTCAGCACTACCAACTGAGCTATTGATTGGTTGATTATTACCTAAGTCCGCTCTTTACATTTATATTGTTTGTAATTCTCTCAGATCTAAAATAATTACATAGAGCCGGATTCAAACCAGCGACCTAAGGATATCCGTTTCTGCAATGTTGACCTACAGCCCTCCGCTCTACCAACTGAGCTATCGATGGGTTGATTATTACAAAAATTTGCTCTTTGAATTTATATATTTTCTAATTCTATCTAAAATAATTCCATCAAGCTTGATTCAAGCCAGCGACCTAAGGATATCCGTTTCTGCAATGTTGACCTACAGCCCTCCGCTCTACCAACTAAGCTATCGATGGGGTGATTATTACAAAAATTTGCTCTTTGAATTTATATATTTTCTAATTCTATCAAATATAAAATAATTCCATCGAGCCGGATTCAAACCAGCGACCTAAGGATATCCCTTTCCTCAATGTTGACCTACAGTCCTCCGCTCTACCAATTGAGCTATCGATGGGTTGAATATTACAAAAATTTGCTCTTTAAATTTATATAGTTTCTAACTCTATCAGATCTAAAGTAATTCCATCGAGCCGGATTCGAACCAGCGACCTAAGGAAATCCGTCTCTGCAATGTTGGCCTACAGCCATACGCTCTACCAAATGAGCTATCGATAGGTTGATTATTACAAAAATTTGCTCTTTGAATTTATATAGTTTCTAATTCTATCAAATATAAAATCATTCCATCGAAGGGATTCGAACCAGCGACCTAAGGATATCCGTTTCCTCAATGTTGACTTACAGTCCTCCGCTCTACCAACTGAGTTATCGATGGGTTGATTAATACCAAAATTTGCTCTTTAAATTTATATATTTCTAATTCTATCAGGTCTAAAATAAATCCATAGAGCCGGATTCAAACCAGCGACCTAAGGATATCCGTTTCTGCAATGTTGACCTACAGCCCTCCGTTCTACAAACTAAGCTATCGATAGTTTGATTATTACAAAAATTGGCTCTTTGAATTTATATAGTTCCTAATTCTATCAAATATAAAATAATTCCATCGAGCCGGATTCGAACCAGCGACCAAAGGATATCCGTTTCCTCAATGTTGACCTACAGTCCTCTGCTCTACCAACTAAGCAATGGATAGGTTGATTATTACAAAAATTGGCTCTTTGAATTTGTATAGTTTCTAATTATATCAAATATAAAATAATTCCATCGAGCCGGATTCGAACCAGCGACCTAAGGATATCCGTTTCCTCAATGTTGACCTACAGTCCTCTGCTCTACCAACTGAGCTATCGATGGGTTGATTATTACAAGAATTTTCTCTTTGAATTTATATATTTTCTAATTCTATCAAATATAAAATAATTCCATCGAGCCGGATTCAAACCAGCGACCTAAGGATATCCGTTTCCTCATTATTGACCTACAGTCCTCCGCTCTACCAACTGAGCTATCGATGGGTTGATTATTACAAAAATTTGCTCTTTAAATATATATAGTTTCTAACTCTATCAGATCTAAAGTAATTCCATCAAGCCGGAATCGAACCAGCGACCTAAGGAAATCCGTTTCTGCAATGTTGACCGGCAGTCCTCCGCTTTACCAACTGAGCTATCGATGGGGTGATTATTACAAAAATTTGCTCTTTGAATTTATATATTTTGTAAATCTATCAGATCTAAAATAATTCCATCAAGCTGGATTAAAGCCAACGACCTAAGGATATCTGTTGTTGCATTGTTGACCTACAGTCCTCGGCTCTACCAACTGAGCTATCGATGGGTTGATTATGACAAAAATTTTCTCTTTACATTATATAGTTTCTAATTCTATCATATCTAAAATAATTCCATCGAGCCGGATTCGAACCAATGACCTAAGGATATCCGTTTCCTCAATGTTGACCTACAGCCCTCCGCTCTACCAACTGAGCTATCGATGAATTGATTATTATAAAAATTTGCTCTTAAAATCTATATAGTTTCTAATTCTATAAGATCTAAAATAATTCCATCGAGCCGGATTCGAACCAGCGACCTATGGATATCTGTTTCTGCAATGATGACCTACAGTCCTCCGCACTACAAACTGTGCTATTGATTGGTTGATTATTACCAAAATCTGCTCTTTACATTTTTATTGTTTCTATTTCTGTCAGATCTAAAATAATTCCATAGAGCCGGATTCAAACCAGAGACCTAAGGATATCCGTTTATGCAATGTTGACCTACAGCCCTCCGCTCTACCAACTGAGCTATCGATGGGTTGATTATTACAAAAATTTGCTCTTTGAATTTATATATTTTCTAATTCTATCAAATATAAAATAATGCCATCGAGCCGGATTCGAACCAGTGACCCTAAGGATATCCGGTTCCTCAAGGTTGACTTACAGTCCTCCGCTCTACCAACTGAGCTATCGATGGGTTGATTATTACAAAATATAGCTCTTTAAATATATATTATTTCTAACTCTATCAGATCTAAAGTAATTCCATCGAGCCGGAATCGAACCATCGACCTAAGGATATCCGTTTCTGCAATGTTGACCGGCAGTCCTCTGCTCTACCAACTGACTTATCGATGGGTTAATTATTACAAAGATTTGCTCTTAAAATCTTTATAGTTTCTAATTCTATCAGATCTAAAATAATTCCATCAAGCTGGATTCAAGCCAGCGACCTAAGGATATCTCTTACTGCATTGTTGACCTACAGTCATCCGCTCCACCAACTGAGCAATCGATGGGTTGATTATGACAAAAATTGGCTCTTTGAATTTGTATAGTTTCTAATTATATCAAAAATAAAAAAATTCCATCGAGCCGGATTCGAATCAGCGACCTAAGGATATCTGTTTTCTCAATGTTGACCTACAGTCCTCCGCTCTACTGAGCTATCGATGGGTTGATTATTACAAAAATTTGCTCTTAAAATCTATATAGTTTCTAATTCTATCAGATCTAAAATAATTCCATCAAGCTGGATTCGAACCAGCCACCTAAGGATATCAGTTACCTCAATGTTGACCTACACCCTCCGCTCTACCAACTGAGCTATCGATGGATTGATTATGATAAAAATTTGCTCTTAAAATCTATATAGTTTCTAATTCTATAAAATCTAAAATAATTCCATCGAGCCGGATTCGAACCAGCGACCTATGGATATCCGTTTTTGCAATGATGACCTACAGTCCTCCGCACTACCAACTGAGCTATTGATTGGTTGATTATTACCAAAATCTGCTCTTTACATTTATATTGTTTTTAATTCTGTCAGATCTAAAATAATTCCATAGAGCCGGATTCAAACCAGCGACCTAAGGATATCCGTTTCTGCAATGTTGACCTACAGCCCTCCGCTCTACCAACTTAGCTATCGATGGGTTGATTATTACAAAAATTTTCTCTTTGAATTTATATAGTTTCTAACTCTATCAAATATAGAATAATTCCATCAAAGCTGGATTCGAACCAGCGATCTAAGGATATCCGTTTCCTCAATGTTGACCTACATTCCTCCGCTCTACCAACTGAACTATTAATTGGTTGATTATTACAAAAATTTGCTCTTTGAATTTATATTGTTTCTAATTCTGTCAGATCTAAAATAATTCCATAGAGCTGGATTCGAACAAGCGACCTAGGGATATCCGTTTTCTCATTGTTGACCTACAATCCTCCGCTCTACCAAGTGAGCTATTGATGGGTTGATTATAACAAAAATTTGCTCTTTTAATTTATATAGTTTCTACTTCTATCAGATCTAAAATAATTCCATCGAGCTGGATTCGAACCAGCGACCTAAGGATATCCGTTTCCTCAATGTTGACCTACAGTCCTCCGCTCTACCAACTGAGCAATGGATAGGTTGATTATTACAAAAAATTGCTCTTTAAATTTATATAATTTCCAATTCGATCAGGTCTAAAATAATTCCATAGAGCCGGATTCAAACCAGCGACCTAAGGATATCCGTTTCTGCAATGTTGACCTACAGCCCTTCGCTCTACAAACTGAGCTATCGATGGGTTGATTATTACAAAAATTGCCTCTTTGAATTTATATAGTTTCTAATTCTATCAAATATAAAATAATTCCATCCAGCCGGATTCTAACCAGCGACCTAAGGATATCCGTTTCCTCAATGTTGACCTACAGTCCTCCGCTCTACCAACTGAGCTATCGATGGGTTGATTACTACAAAAATTTGCTCTTAAAATCTATATAGTTTCTAATTCTATCAGATCTAAAATAATTCCATCAAGCTGGATTAAAGCCAGCGACCTAAGGATATCTGTTGCTGCATTGTTGACCTACAGTCCTCCGCTCTACCAACTGAGCTATCGATGGGTTGATTATGACAAAAATTTTCTCTTTACATTATATAGTTTCTAATTCTATCAGATCTAAAATAATTCCATCGAGCTTGATTCGAACCTACAGCCCTTCGCTCTATAAACTAACTATCGATGGGTTGATTATTACAAAAATTGCCTCTTTGAATTTATATAGTTTCTAATTGTATCAAATATAAAATAATTCCATCCAGCCGGATTCTAACCAGCGACCTAAGGATATCCGTTTCCTCAATGTTGACCTACAGTCCTCCGCTCCACCAACTGAGCAATCGATGGGTTGATTATGACAAAAATTGGCTCTTTGAATTTGTATAGTTTCTAATTATATCAAATATAAAAAAATTCCATCGAGCCCGATTCGAACCAGCGACCTAAGGATATTCGTTTCCTCAATGTTGACTTACAGTCCTCCGCTCTACCAACTGAGCTATCGATGGGTTGATTAATACAAAAATTTGCTCTTTAAATTTATATAGTTTCTAATTCTATCAGGTCTAAAATAATTCCATAGAGCCGGATTCAAACCAGCGACCTAAGGATATCCGTTTCTGCAATGTTGACCTACAGTCCTCCGCACTACCAACTGAGCTATTGATTGGTTGATTATTACCAAAATCTGCTCTTTACATTTATATTGTTTCTAATTCTGTCAGATCTAAAATAATTCCATAGAGCCGGATTCAAACCAGCGACCTAAGGATATCCGTTTCTGCAATGTTGACCTACAGCCCTCCGCTCTACCAACTTAGCTATCGATGGGTTGATTATTACAAAAATTTGCTCTTTGAATTTATATAGTTTCTAACTCTATCAAATATAAAATAATTCCATCAAAGCTGCATTCGAACCAGCGATCTAAGGATATCCGTTTCCTCAATGTTGACCTACATTCCTCCGCTCTACAATCTGAACTATTGATTGGTTGATTATTACAAAAATTTGCTCTTTGAATTTATATTGTTTCTAATTCTGTCAGATCTAAAATAATTCCATAGAGCCGGATTCGAACAAGCGAGCTAGGGATATCCGTTTTCTCATTGTTGACCTACAATCCTCCGCTCTACCAAGTGAGATATTGATGGGTTGATTATTACAAAAATTTGCTCTTTGAATTTATATATTTTGTAAATCTATCAGATCTAAAATAATTCCATCAAGCTGGATTAAAGCCAACGACCTAAGGATATCTGTTGCTGCATTGTTGACCTACAGTCCTCCGCTCTACCAACTGAGCTATCGATGGGTTGATTATGACAAAAATTTTCTCTTTACATTATATAGTTTCTAATTCTATCAGATCTAAAATAATTCCATCGAGCCGGATTCGAACCAATGACCTAAGGATATCCGTTTCCTCAATGTTGACCTACAGCCCTCCGCTCTACCAACTGAGCTATCGATGAATTGATTATTATAAAAATTTGCTCTTAAAATCTATATAGTTTCTAATTCTATAAGATCTAAAATAATTCCATCGAGCCGGATTCGAACCAGCGACCTATGGATATCTGTTTCTGCAATGATGACCTACAGTCCTCCGCACTACAAACTGTGCTATTGATTGGTTGATTATTACCAAAATCTGCTCTTTACATTTTTATTGTTTCTATTTCTGTCAGATCTAAAATAATTCCATAGAGCCGGATTCAAACCAGCGACCTAAGGATATCCGGTTCCTCAAAGTTGACCTACAGTCTTCCGCTCTACCAACTGAGCTATCGATGGGTTGATTATTACAAAAATTAGCTCTTTAAATATATATAGTTTCTAACTCTATCAGATCTAAAGTAATTCCATCGAGCCGGATTCGAACCAGTGACCCTAAGGATATCCGGTTCCTCAAGGTTGACCTACAGTCCTCCGCTCTACCAACTGAGCTATCGATGGGTTGATTATTACAAAAATTAGCTCTTTAAATATATATTATTTCTAACTCTATCAGATCTAAAGTAATTCCATCGAGCTGGAATCGAACCATCGACCTAAGGATATCCGTTTCTGCAATGTTGACCGGCAGTCCTCTGCTCTACCAACTGACTTATCGATGGGTTAATTATTACAAAAATTTGCTCTTAAAATCTTTATAGTTTCTAATTCTATCAGATCTAAAATAATTCCATCAAGCTGGATTCAAGCCAGCGACCTAAGGATATCTCTTACTGCATTGTTGACCTACAGTCATCCGCTCCACCAACTGAGCAATCGATGGGTTGATTATGACAAAAATTGGCTCTTTGAATTTGTATAGTTTCTAATTATATCAAAAATAAAAAAATTCCATCGAGCCGGATTCGAACCAGCGACCTAAGGATATCCGTTTCCTCAATGTTGACCTACAGTCCTCCGCTCTACCAACTGAGCTATCGATGGGTTGATTATTACAAAAATTTGCTCTTAAAATCTATATAGTTTCTAATTCTATCAGATCTAAAATAATTCCATCAAGCTGGATTCGAACCAGCCACCTAAGGATATCAGTTACCTCAATGTTGACCTACACCCTCCGCTCTACCAACTGAGCTATCGATGGATTGATTATGATAAAAATTTGCTCTTAAAATCTATATAGTTTCTAATTCTATAAAATCTAAAATAATTCCATCGAGCCGGATTCGAACCAGCGACCTATGGATATCCGTTTTTGCAATGATGACCTACATTCCTCCGCTCTACCAACTGAACTATTGATTGGTTGATTATTACAAAAATTTGCTCTTTGAATTTATATTGTTTCTAATTCTGTCAGATCTAAAATAATTCCATAGAGCCGGATTCGAACAAGCGAGCTAGGGATATCCGTTTTCTCATTGTTGACCTACAATCCTCCGCTCTACCAAGTGAGATATTGATGGGTTGATTATTACAAAAATTTGCTCTTTGAATTTATATATTTTGTAAATCTATCAGATCTAAAATAATTCCATCAAGCTGGATTAAAGCCAACGACCTAAGGATATCTGTTGCTGCATTGTTGACCTACAGTCCTCCGCTCTACCAACTGAGCTATCGATGGGTTGATTATGACAAAAATTTTCTCTTTACATTATATAGTTTCTAATTCTATCAGATCTAAAATAATTCCATCGAGCCGGATTCGAACCAATGACCTAAGGATATCCGTTTCCTCAATGTTGACCTACAGCCCTCCGCTCTACCAACTGAGCTATCGATGAATTGATTATTATAAAAATTTGCTCTTAAAATCTATATAGTTTCTAATTCTATAAGATCTAAAATAATTCCATCGAGCCGGATTCGAACCAGCGACCTATGGATATCTGTTTCTGCAATGATGACCTACAGTCCTCCGCACTACAAACTGTGCTATTGATTGGTTGATTATTACCAAAATCTGCTCTTTACATTTTTATTGTTTCTATTTCTGTCAGATCTAAAATAATTCCATAGAGCCGGATTCAAACCAGCGACCTAAGGATATCCGGTTCCTCAAAGTTGACCTACAGTCTTCCGCTCTACCAACTGAGCTATCGATGGGTTGATTATTACAAAAATTAGCTCTTTAAATATATATAGTTTCTAACTCTATCAGATCTAAAGTAATTCCATCGAGCCGGATTCGAACCAGTGACCCTAAGGATATCCGGTTCCTCAAGGTTGACCTACAGTCCTCCGCTCTACCAACTGAGCTATCGATGGGTTGATTATTACAAAAATTAGCTCTTTAAATATATATTATTTCTAACTCTATCAGATCTAAAGTAATTCCATCGAGCTGGAATCGAACCATCGACCTAAGGATATCCGTTTCTGCAATGTTGACCGGCAGTCCTCTGCTCTACCAACTGACTTATCGATGGGTTAATTATTACAAAAATTTGCTCTTAAAATCTTTATAGTTTCTAATTCTATCAGATCTAAAATAATTCCATCAAGCTGGATTCAAGCCAGCGACCTAAGGATATCTCTTACTGCATTGTTGACCTACAGTCATCCGCTCCACCAACTGAGCAATCGATGGGTTGATTATGACAAAAATTGGCTCTTTGAATTTGTATAGTTTCTAATTATATCAAAAATAAAAAAATTCCATCGAGCCGGATTCGAACCAGCGACCTAAGGATATCCGTTTCCTCAATGTTGACCTACAGTCCTCCGCTCTACCAACTGAGCTATCGATGGGTTGATTATTACAAAAATTTGCTCTTAAAATCTATATAGTTTCTAATTCTATCAGATCTAAAATAATTCCATCAAGCTGGATTCGAACCAGCCACCTAAGGATATCAGTTACCTCAATGTTGACCTACACCCTCCGCTCTACCAACTGAGCTATCGATGGATTGATTATGATAAAAATTTGCTCTTAAAATCTATATAGTTTCTAATTCTATAAAATCTAAAATAATTCCATCGAGCCGGATTCGAACCAGCGACCTATGGATATCCGTTTTTGCAATGATGACCTACAGTCCTCCGCACTACCAACTGAGCTATTGATTGGTTGATTATTACCAAAATCTGCTCTTTACATTTATATTGTTTTTAATTCTGTCAGATCTAAAATAATTCCATAGAGCCGGATTCAAACCAGCGACCTAAGGATATCCGTTTCTGCAATGTTGACCTACAGCCCTCCGCTCTACCAACTTAGCTATCGATGGGTTGATTATTACAAAAATTTTCTCTTTGAATTTATATAGTTTCTAACTCTATCAAATATAAAATAATTCCATCAAAGCTGGATTCGAACCAGCGATCTAAGGATATCCGTTTCCTCAATGTTGACCTACATTCCTCCGCTCTACCAACTGAACTATTGATTGGTTGATTATTACAAAAATTTGCTCTTTGAATTTATATTGTTTCTAATTCTGTCAGATCTAAAATAATTCCATAGAGCCGGATTCAAACCAGCGACCTAAGGATATCCGTTTCTGCAATGTTGACCTACAGCCCTCCGCTCTACCAACTTAGCTATCGATGGGTTGATTATTACAAAAATTTGCTCTTTGAATTTATATAGTTTCTAACTCTATCAAATATAAAATAATTCCATCAAAGCTGCATTCGAACCAGCGATCTAAGGATATCCGTTTCCTCAATGTTGACCTACATTCCTCCGCTCTACCAACTGAACTATTGATTGGTTGATTATTACAAAAATTTGCTCTTTGAATTTATATTGTTTCTAATTCTGTCAGATCTAAAATAATTCCATAGAGCCGGATTCAAACCAGCGACATAAGGATATCCGTTTCTGCAATGTTGACCTACAGTCCTCTGCTCTACCAACTGAGCAATGGATAGGTTGATTATTACAAAAATTGGCTCTTTGAATTTGTATAGTTTCTAATTATATCAAATATAAAATAATTCCATCGAGCCGGATTCGAACCAGCGACCTAAGGATATCCGCTTCCTCAATGTTGACCTACAGTCCTCCGCTCTACCAACTAAGCTATCGAGCAGTTGATCATTACAAAAAATTGCTCTTTAAATTTATATAATTTCTAATTCTATCAGGTCTAAAATAATTCCATAGAGCCGGATTCAAACCAGCGACCTAAGGATATCCGTTTCCTCAATGTTGACCTACAGTCCTCCGCTCTACCAACTGAGCTATCGATGGGTTGATTACTACAAAAATTTACTCTTAAAATCTATATAGTTTCTAATTCTATCAGATCTAAAATAATTCCATCAAGCTGGATTAAAGCCAGCGACCTAAGGATATCTGTTGCTGCATTGTTGACCTACAGTCCTCCGCTCTACCAACTGAGCTATCGATGGGTTGATTATGACAAAAATTTTCTCTTTACATTATATAGTTTCTAATTCTATCAGATCTAAAATAATTCCATCGAGCTTGATTCGAACCAGCGACCTATGGATATCCGTTTCTGCAATGTTGACCTACAGTCCTCCGCACTACCAACTGAGCTATTAATGGGTTGATTATTACAAAAAATCTGCTCTTTACATTTATATTGCTTCTACTCTTATCAGATCTAAAATAATTCCATAGAGCCGGATTCGAACCAGCTACCTAAGGATATCCGTTTCCTCAATGTTTACCTACAGTCCTCCGCTCTACCAACTGAGCTATCGATGGGTTGAGTAGTACAAAAATTTGCTCTTTAAAGTTATATAGTTTCTAACTCTATCAGATCTAAAGTAATTCCATCGAGCCGAAATCGAACCAGCGACCTAAGGATATCCCCTTCGGCAATGTTGACCGGCAGTCCTCTGCTCTACCAACTGAGCTATCGATCGGTTGATTATTACCAACATTTGCTCTTTAAATTTATATAGTTTCTAACTCTATCAGATCTAAAGTAATTCCATCGAGCCGGAATCGAACCAGCGACCTAAGATTATCCGTTTCTGCAATGTTGACCGGCAGTCCTCTGCTCTACCAACTAAGCTATCGATGGGTTAATTATTACAAAAATTTGCTCCTAAAATCTATATAGTTTCTAACTCTATCAAGTCTAAAATAATTCCATCGAGCCGGATTCAAACCAGCGACCTAAGGATAACCGTTTCTGCAATGTTGAGCTACAGCCCTACGCTCTACCAACTGAGCTATCGATGGATTGATTATTACAAAAATTTGCTCTTTACATTATATAGTTTCTAATTCTATCAGATCTAAAATAATTCCATCGAGCCGGATTCGAACCAGCGACCTATGGATATCCGTTTCTGCAATGTTGACCTACAGTCCTCCGCACAACAAACTGAGCTATGGATTGGTTGATTATTACCTAAATCCGCTCTTTACATTTATATTGTTTCTAATTCTCTCAGATCTAAAATAATTACATAGAGCCGGATTCAAACCAGCGACCTAAGGATATCCGTTTCTGCAATGTTGACCTACAGCCCTCCGCTCTACCAACTGAGCTATCGATGGGTTGATTATTACAAAAATTTGCTCTTTGAATTTATATATTTTCTAATTCAATCAAATATAGAATAATTTCATCGAGCCGGATTCGAACCAGCGACCTAAGGATATCCGTTTCCTCAATGTTGACCTACAGTCCTCCGCTCTACCAACTGAGCTATCAATGGGTTGATTATTACAAAAATTTGCTCTTTAAATCTATATAGTTTCTAACTCTATCAGATCTAAAGTAATTCCATCGAGCCGGAATCGAACCAGCGACCTAAGGATATCCGTTTCTGCAATGTTTACCGGCAGTCCTCTGCTCTACCAACTGAGCTATTGATGGGTTAATTATTACAAAAATTTGCTCTTAAAATCTATATAGGTTCTAATTCTATCAGATCTAAAATAATTCCATCAAGCTGGATTCAAGCCAGCGACCTAATGATATCTCTTGCTGCATTGTTGACCTACAGTCATCCGCTCTACCAACTGAGCTATATCGATGAGTTGATTATTACAAAAATTTTCTCTTTACATTATATAGTTTCTAATTCTATCTGATCTAAAATAATTCCATCGAGCCGGATTCAAACCAGCGACCTAAAGATATCCGTTTCTGCAATGTTGGCCTACAGCCCTACGCTCTACCAACTGAGCCATCGATGGGCTGATTATTATTAAAATTTGCCCTTTGAATTTTTATATTTTCTAATTCTATCAGATCTAAAATAATTCCATAGAGCCGGATTCGAACCAGCTACCTAAGGATATCCGTTTCCTCAATGTTGACCTACAGTCCTCCGCTCTACCAACTGAGCTATCGATGGGTTGATTAGTACAAACATTTGCTCTTTAAATTTATATAGTTTTTAACTCTATCAGATCTAAAGTAATTCCATCGAGCCGAAATCGAACCAGCGACCTAAGGATATCCCCTTCGGCAATGTTCACCGGCAGTCCTCTGCTCTACAAACTGAGCTATCGATCGGTTGATTATTACCAACATTTGCTCTTTAAATTTATATAGTTTCTAACTCTATCAGATCTAAAGTAATTCCATCGAGCCAGAATCGAACCAGCGACCTAAAATTATACGTTTCTGCAATGTTGACCGGCAGTCCTCTGCTCTACCAACTGAGCTATCGATGGGTTAATTATTACAAAAATTTGCTCTTAAAATCTATATAGTTTCTAACTCTATCAAGTCTAAAATAATTCCATCGAGCCGAATTCAAACCAGCGACCTAAGGATATCCGTTTCTGCAATGTTGAGCTACAGCCCTACGCTCTACCAACTGAGCTATCGATGGATTGATTATTACAAAAATTTGCTCTTTACATTATATAGTTTCTAATTCTATCAGATCTAAAATAATTCCATTGAGCCGGATTCAAACCAGCGACCTAAGGATATCCGTTTCTGCAATGTTGAGCTACAACCCTACGCTCTACCAACTGAGCTATCAATGGGTTGATAATTACAAAAATTTGCTCTTTACATTAAATAGTTTCTAATTCTATCAGATCTAAAATAATTCCATCGAGCCGGATTCAAAGCAGCGACCTAAGGATATCCGTTTCTGCAATGTTGAGCTACAGCCCTACGCTCTATCAACTGAGCTATCAATGGGTTGATAATTACAAAAATTTGCTCTTTACATTAAATAGTTTCTAATTCTATCAGATCTAAAATAATTCCATCGAGCCGGATTCGAACCAGCGACCTATGGATATCCGTTTCTGCAATGTTGACCTACAGTCCTCTGCACTACAAACTGAGCTATGGATTGGTTGATTATTACCTAAATCCGCTCTTTACATTTATATTGTTTCTAATTCTCTCAGATCTAAAATAATTACATAGAGCCGGATTCAAACCAGCGACCTAAGGATATCCGTTTCTGCAATGTTGACCTACAGCCCTCCGCTCTACCAACTGAGCTATCGATGGGTTGATTATTACAAAAATTTGCTCTTTGAATTTATATATTTTCTAATTCCATCAAATATAGAATAATTTCATCGAGCCGGATTCGAACCAGCGACCTAAGGATATCCGTTTCCTCAATGTTGACCTACAGTCCTCCGCTCTACCAACTGAGCTATCGATGGGTTGATTATTACAAAAATTTGCTCTTTAAATCTATTTAGTTTCTAACTCTATCAGATCTAAAGTAATTCCATCGAGCCGGAATTGAACCAGCGACCTAAGGATATCCGTTTCTGCAATGTTTACCGGCAGTCCTCTGCTCTACCAACTGAGCTTTTGATGGGTTAATTATTACAAAAATTTGCTCTTAAAATCTATATAGGTTCTAATTCTATCAGATCTAAAATAATTCCATCAAGCTGGATTCAAGCCAGCGACCTAAGGATATCTCTTGCTGCATTGTTGACCTACAGTCATCCGCTCTACCAACTGAGCTATCGATGAGTTGATTATTACAAAAATTTTCTCTTTACATTATATAGTTTCTAATTCTATCTGATCTAAAATAATTCCATCGAGCCGGATTCAAACCAGCGACCTAAAGATATCCGTTTCTGCAATGTTGGCCTACAGCCCTACGCTCTACCAACTGAGCCATCGATGGGCTGATTATTATTAAAATTTGCTCTTTGAATTTTTATATTTTCTAATTCTATCAGATCTAAAATAATTCCATAGAGCCGGATTCGAACCAGCTACCTAAGGATATCCGTTTCCTCAATGTTGACCTACAGTGCTCCGCTCTACCAACTGAGCTATCGATGGGTTGATTAGTACAAAAATTTGCTCTTTAAATTTATATAGTTTTTAACTCTATCAGATCTAAAGTAATTCCATCGAGCCGAAATCGAACCAGCGACCTAAGGATATCCCCTTCGGCAATGTTGACCGGCAGTCCTCTGCTCTACCAACTGAGCTATCGATCGGTTGATTATTACCAACATTTGCTCTTTAAATTTATATAGTTTCTAACTCTATCAGACTAAAGTAATTCCATCGAGCCGGAATCGAACCAGCGACCTAAAATTATCCGTTTCTGCAATGTTGACCGGCAGTCCTCTGCTCTACGAACTGAGCTATCGATGGGTTAACTATTACAAAAATTTGCTCTCAAAATCTATATAGTTTCTAACTCTATCAAGTCTAAAATAATTCCATCGAGCCGAATTCAAACAAGCGACCTAAGGATATCCGTTTCTGCAATGTTGAGCTACAGCCCTACGCTCTACCAACTGAGCTATCGATGAATTGATTATTACAAAAATTTGCTCTTTACATTATATAGTTTCTAATTCTATCAGATCTAAAATAAGTCCATCGAGCCGGATTCGAACCAAGGACCTATGGATATCCGTTTCTGCAATGTTGACCTACAGTCCTCCGCACTACAAACTGAGCTATGGATTGGTTGATTATTACCTAAATCCGCTCTTTACATTTATATTGTTTCTTATTCTCTCAGGTCTAAAATAATTACATAGAGCCGGATTCAAATCAGCGACCTAAGGATATCCGTTTCTGCAATGTTGACCTACAGCCCTCCGCTCTACCAACTGAGCTATCGATGGGTTGATTATTACAAAAATTTGCTCTTTGAATTTATATATTTTCTAATTCCATTAAATATAGAATAATTTCATCGAGCCGGATTCGAACCAGCGACCTAAGGATATCCGTTTCCTCAATGTTGACCTACAGTCCTCCGCTCTACCAACTGAGCTATCGATGGGTTGATTATTACAAAAATTTGCTCTTTAAATCTATATAGTTTCTAACTCTATCAGATCTAAAGTAATTCCATCGAGCCGGAATCGAACCAGCGACCAAAGGATATCCCCTTCGGCAATGTTGACAGGCAGTCCTCTGCTCTACCAACTGAGCTATCGATCGGTTGATTATTACCAACATTTGCTCTTTAAATTTTTATAGTTTCTAACTCTATCAGATCTAAAGTAATTCCATCGAGCCGGAATCAAACCAGCGACCTAAGAATATCCGTTTCTGCAATGTTGACCGGCAGTCCTCTGCTCTACCAACTGAGCTATCGATGGGTTAATGATTACAAATATTTGCTCTTAAAATCTATATAGTTTCTAATTCTATCAGATCTAAAATAATTCAATCAAGCTGGATTCAAGCCAGCGACGTAAGGATATCTCTTGCTCCATTGTTGACCTACAGCCATCCGCTGTACCAACTGAGCTATCGAGGAGTTGATTATTACAAAAATTTTCTCTTTACATTATAAAGTTTCTAATTATATCAGATCTAAAATAATTCCATCGAGCCAGATTCAAACCAGCGACCTAAGGATATCCGATTCTGCAATGTTGAGCTACAGCCCTACGCTCTACCAACTGATCTATCGATGGGTTGATTATTACAAAAATTTGCTCTTTACATTAAATAGTTTCTAATTCTATCAGATCTAAAATAATTCCATCGAGCCGGATTCGAACCAGCGACCTATGGATATCCGTTTCTGCAATGTTGACCTACAATCCTCTGCACTACCAACTGAGCTATTGATTTGTTGATTATTACCAAAATCCGCTCTTTACATTTATATTGTTTCTAATTCTCTCAGATCTAAAATAATTACATAGAGCCGGATTCGAACCAGCGACCTAAGTATATCCGTTTCCTCAATGTTGACCTACAGTCCTCCGCTCTACCAACTGAGCTATCGATGGGTTGATTATTACAAAAATTTGCTCTTTAAATCTATATAGTTTCTAATTCTATCCAATATAAAATAATTCCATCGAGCCGGATTCGATCCAGCGACCTAAGGATATCCGTTTCTGTTATGTTGACCTACAGCCCTTCGCTCTACAAACTGAGCTATCGATGGGTTGATTATTACAAAAATTGGCTGTTTGAATTTATATAGTTTCTAATTCTATCAAATATAAAATAATACCATCGAGCCGGATTCGAACCAGCGAACAAAGGATATCCCCTTCGGCAATGTTGACAGGCAGTCCTCTGCTCTACCAACTGAGCTATCGATCGGTTGATTATTACCAACATTTGCTCTTTAAATTTATATAGTTTCTAACTCTATCAGATCTAAAGTAATTCCATCGAGCCGGAATGAAACCAGCGACCTAAGAATATCCGTTTCTGCAATGTTGACCGGCAGTCCTCTGCTCTACCAACTGAGCTATCGATGGGTTAATGATTACAAATATTTGCTCTTAAAATCTATATAGTTTCTAATTCTATCAGATCTAAAATAATTCCATCAAGCTGGATTCAAGCCAGCGACGTAAGGATATCTCTTGCTCAATTGTTGACCTACAGCCATCCGCTGTACCAACTGAGCTATCGAGGAGTTGATTATTACAAAAATTTTCTCTTTACATTATAAAGTTTCTAATTATATCAGATCTAAAATAATTCCATCGAGCCAGATTCAAACCAGCGACCTAAGGATATCCGATTCTGCAATGTTGAGCTACAGCCCTACGCTCTACCAACTGATCTATCGATGGGTTGATTTTTACAAAAATTTTCTCTTTACATTAAATAGTTTCTAATTCTATCAGATCTTGAATAATTCCATCGAGCCGGATTAGAACCAGCGACCTATGGATATCCGTTTCTGCAATATTGACCTACAGTCCTCCGCACTCCCAACTGAGCTATTGATTGGTTGATTATTACCAAAATCTGCTCTTTACATTTATATTGTTTCTAATTCTGTCAGATCTAAAATAATTCCATAGAGCCGCATTCAAACCAGCGACGTAAGGATATCCGTTTCTGCAATGTTGACCTACAGCCCTTCGCTCTACCAACTGAGCTAACGATGGGTTGATTATTAAAAAATGTTGCTCTTTGAATTTTTATATTTTCTAATTCTATCAAATATAAAATAATTCCATCGAGCCGGATTCGATCCAGCGACCTAAGGATATCCGTTTCTGTTATGTTGACCTACAGCCCTTCGCTCTACAAACTGAGCTATCGATGGGTTGATTATTACAAAAATTGGCTCTTTGAATTTATATAGTTTCTAATTCTATCAAATATAAAATAATACCATCGAGCCGGATTCGAACCAGCGACCTAAGGATATCCGTTTCCTCAATGTTGACCTACAGTCCTCCGCTCTACCAACTGAGCTATCAATGGGTTGATTATTACAAAAATTTTCTCTTTACATTAAATAGTTTCTAATTCTATCAGATCTAAAATAATTCCATCGAGCCGGATTAGAACCAGCGACCTATGGATATCCGTTTCTGAAATATTGACCTACAGTCCTCTGCACTCCCAACTGAGCTATTGATTGGTTGATTATTACCAAAATCTGCTCTTTACATTTATATTGTTTCTAATTCTGTCAGATCTAAAATAATTCCATAGAGCCGCATTCAAACCAGCGACGTAAGGATATCCGTTTCTGCAATGTTGACCTACAGCCCTTCGCTCTACCAACTGAGCTAACGATGGGTTGATTATTAAAAAATGTTGCTCTTTGAATTTTTATATTTTCTAATTCTATCAAATATAAAATAATTCCATAGAGCCGCATTCAAACCAGCGATGTAAGGATATCCGTTTCTGCAATGTTGACCTACAGCCCTTCGCTCTACCAACTGAGCTAACGATGGGTTGATTATTAAAAAATTTTGCTCTTTGAATTTTTATATTTTCTAATTCTATCAAATATAAAATAATTCCATCGAGCCGGATTCGAACCAGCGACCTAAGGATATCCGTTTCCTCAATAATGACCTACAGTCCTCCGCTCTACCAACTGAGCTATGGATGGGTTGGTTATTACAAAAATATATTCTTGAAATTTATAGAGTTTCTAATTCTATCAGGTCTAAAATAATTCCATAGAGCCGGATTCAAGCTATCGACCTAAGGATATCCGTTTCTGCAATGTTGACCTACAGCCCTTCGCTCTACAAACTGAGCTATCGATGGGTTGATTTTTACAAAAATTGGCTCTTTGAATTTATATAGTTTCTAATTCTATCAAATATAAAATAATTCCATCGAGCCGGATTCGAACCAACGACCCCAGGATATCCGTTTCCTCAATGTTGACGTAGAGTCCTCCGCTCTACCAACTGAGCTATCGATCGGTTGATTATTACAAAAATTTGCTCTTAAAATCTATATAGTTTTTAATTCTATCAGATCTAAAATAATTCCATCAAGCTGGATTAAAGCCAGCGACCTAATTATATCTGTTGCTGCATTGTTGACCTACAGTCCTCCGCTCTACCAACTGAGCTATCGATGGGTTGATTATGACAAAAATGTTCTCTTTACATTATATAGTTTCTAATTCTATCAGATCTAAAATAATTCCATCGAGCCAGATTCGAACCAGCGACCTATGGATATCCGTTTCTGCAATGTTGACCTACAGTCCTCCGCACTACAAACTGAGCTATCGATGGGTTGATTATTACAAAAATTTACTCTTTACATTAAATAGTTTCTAATTCTATCAGATCTAAAATAATTCCATCGAGCCGGATTCGAACCAGCGACCTATGTATATCCGTTTCTGCAATGTTGACCTACAGTCCTCCGCTCTACCAACTGAGCTATTGATTGGTTGATTATTACCAAAATCTGCTCTTTACATTTATATTGTTTCTAATTCTGTCAGATCTAAAATAATTCCATAGAGCTGGATTCAAACCAGCGACCTAAGGATATCCGTTTCTGCAATGTTGACCTACAGCCCTCCGCTTTACCAACTGAGTTATCGATGGGTTGATTATTACAAAAATTTGCTCTTTGAATTTATATAGTTTCAAATTCTATCAAATATAAAATCGTTCCATCGAAGGGATACAAGCCAGCGACATAAGGATATCCGTTTCTAGGATGTTGACCTACAGCCCTCTGCTCTAGCAACTGAGCTATCGATGGGTTGATTATTACAAAAATTTGCTCTTTGAATTTATATAGTTTCTAATTCTATCAAATATAAAATAATTCCATCGAGCCGGTTTCGAACCAGCGACCTAAGGATATCCTTTTCTCAATGTTGACCTACAGTCCTCCGCTCTATCAACTGAGCTATCGATGGGTTGATTATTACAAAAATTTGCTCTTTACATTTAATAGTTTCTAATTCTATCAGATCTAAAATAATTCTATTGAGCCGGATTCGAACCAGCGACCTATGGATATCCGTTACTGCAATGTTGACCTACAGTCCTCCGCACTACCAACTTAGCTATTGATTGGTTGATTATTACCAGAATCTGCTCTTTATATTTATATTGTTTCTAATTCTGTCAGATCTTAAATAATTCCATAGAGCCGGATTCGAACCAGCGACCTAAGGATATCCGTTTCCTCAATGTTGACTTACAGTCCTCTGCTCTACCAACTGAGCTATCGATGGGATGATTATTACAAAAATTTGCTCTTTAAATTTATATAGTTTCTAATTCTATCAGGTGTAAAATAATTCCATAGAGCCGGATTCAAGCCAGCGACCTAAGGATATCCGTTTCTGCAATGTTGACCTACAGCCCTTCGCTCTACAAACTGAGCTATCGATGGGTTGATTTTTACAAAAATTGGCTCTTTGAATTTATATAGTTTCTAATTCTATCAAATATAAAATAATTCCATCGAGCCGGATTCGAACCAACGACCCCAGGATATCCGTTTCCTCAATGTTGACGTAGAGTCCTCCGCTCTACCAACTGAGCTATCGATCGGTTGATTATTACAAAAATTTGCTCTTAAAATCTATATAGTTTTTAATTCTATCAGATCTAAAATAATTCCATCAAGCTGGATTAAAGCCAGCGACCTAATTATATCTGTTGCTGCATTGTTGACCTACAGTCCTCCGCTCTACCAACTGAGCTATCGATGGGTTGATTATGACAAAAATGTTCTCTTTACATTATATAGTTTCTAATTCTATCAGATCTAAAATAATTCCATCGAGCCAGATTCGAACCAGCGACCTATGGATATCCGTTTCTGCAATGTTGACCTACAGTCCTCCGCACTACAAACTGAGCTATCGATGGGTTGATTATTACAAAAATTTACTCTTTACATTAAATAGTTTCTAATTCTATCAGATCTAAAATAATTCCATCGAGCCGGATTCGAACCAGCGACCTATGTATATCCGTTTCTGCAATGTTGACCTACAGTCCTCCGCTCTACCAACTGAGCTATTGATTGGTTGATTATTACCAAAATCTGCTCTTTACATTTATATTGTTTCTAATTCTGTCAGATCTAAAATAATTCCATAGAGCTGGATTCAAACCAGCGACCTAAGGATATCCGTTTCTGCAATGTTGACCTACAGCCCTCCGCTTTACCAACTGAGTTATCGATGGGTTGATTATTACAAAAATTTGCTCTTTGAATTTATATAGTTTCAAATTCTATCAAATATAAAATCGTTCCATCGAAGGGATACAAGCCAGCGACATAAGGATATCCGTTTCTAGAATGTTGACCTAGAGCCCTCTGCTCTAGCAACTGAGCTATCGATGGGTTGATTATTACAAAAATTTGCTCTTTGAATTTATATAGTTTCTAATTCTATCAAATATAAAATAATTCCATCGAGCCGGTTTCGAACCAGCGACCTAAGGATATCCTTTTCTCAATGTTGACCTACAGTCCTCCGCTCTATCAACTGAGCTATCGATGGGTTGATTATTACAAAAATTTGCTCTTTACATTTAATAGTTTCTAATTCTATCAGATCTAAAATAATTCTATCGAGCCGGATTCGAACCAGCGACCTATGGATATCCGTTTCTGCAATGTTGACCTACAGTCCTCCGCACTACCAACTTAGCTATTGATTGGTTGATTATTACCAGAATCTGCTCTTTATATTTATATTGTTTCTAATTCTGTCAGATCTTAAATAATTCCATAGAGCCGGATTCGAACCAGCGACCTAAGGATATCCGTTTCCTCAATGTTGACTTACAGTCCTCTGCTCTACCAACTGAGCTATCGATGGGATGATTATTACAAAAATTTGCTCTTTAAATTTATATAGTTTCTAATTCTATCAGGTCTAAAATAATTCCATAGAGCCGGATTCAAACCAGCGACCTAAGGATATCCGTTTCTGCAATGTTGACCTAAAGTCCTCCGCTCTACAAACTAAGCTATCGATGGGTGTATTATTACAAAAATTGGCTCTTTGAATTTATATAGTTTCTAATTCTATCAAATATAAAATAATTCAATCGAGCCGGATTCGAACCAGCGACCTAAGAATATCCGTTTCTGCAATGTTGACCTACAGCCCTCCGCTCTAGCAACTGAGCTATCGATGGGTTGATTATTACAAAAATTTGCTCTTTGAATTTATATATTTTCTAATTCTATCAAATATAAAATAATTCCATCGAGCCGGATTCGAACCAGCAAACTAAGGATATCCATTTCTCAATGTTGACCTACAGTCCTCCGCTCTACCAACTTAGCTATCGATGGGTTGATTATTACGACAATTTGCTCTTAGAATCTATATAGTTTTTGTTTCTATAAGATCTAAAATAATTCCATCAAGCCGGATTCAAGCCAGCGACCTAAGGATATCTCTTGCTGCATTATTGACCGGCAGTCATCCGCTCTACCAACTGAGCTATCGATGAATTGATTATTACAAAAATTTGCTCTTTAAATCTATTTAGTTTCTAACTCTATCAGATCTAAAGTAATTCCATCGAGCCGGAATTGAACCAGCGACCTAAGGATATCCGTTTCTGCAATGTTTACCGGCAGTCCTCTGCTCTACCAACTGAGCTTTTGATGGGTTAATTATTACAAAAATTTGCTCTTAAAATCTATATAGGTTCTAA
Organism: Pelagia noctiluca; assembly: GCA_963924455.1. Lineage (NCBI taxonomy): Eukaryota > Metazoa > Cnidaria > Scyphozoa > Semaeostomeae > Pelagiidae > Pelagia > Pelagia noctiluca. Next base: position 9,778,930 of record OZ004320.1, on the reverse strand, counting down.
TTCTATCAGATCTAAAATAATTCCATCAAGCTGGATTCAAGCCAGCGACCTAAGGATATCTCTTGCTGCATTGTTGACCTACAGTCATCCGCTCTACCAACTGAGCTATCGATGAGTTGATTATTACAAAAATTTTCTCTTTACATTATATAGTTTCTAATTCTATTTGATCTAAAATAATTCCATCGAGCCGGATTCAAACCAGCGACCTAAAGATATCCGTTTCTGCAATGTTGGCCTACAGCCCTACGCTCTACCAACTGAGCCATCGATGGGCTGATTATTATTAAAATTTGCTCTTTGAATTTTTATATTTTCTAATTCTATCAGATCTAAAATAATTCCATAGAGCCGGATTCGAACCAGCTACCTAAGGATATCCGTTTCCTCAATGTTGACCTACAGTGCTCCGCTCTACCAACTGAGCTATCGATGGGTTGATTAGTACAAAAATTTGCTCTTTAAATTTATATAGTTTTTAACTCTATCAGATCTAAAGTAATTCCATCGAGCCGAAATCGAACCAGCGACCTAAGGATATCCCCTTCGGCAATGTTGACCGGCAGTCCTCTGCTCTACCAACTGAGCTATCGATCGGTTGATTATTACCAACATTTGCTCTTTAAATTTATATAGTTTCTAACTCTATCAGACTAAAGTAATTCCATCGAGCCGGAATCGAACCAGCGACCTAAAATTATCCGTTTCTGCAATGTTGACCGGCAGTCCTCTGCTCTACGAACTGAGCTATCGATGGGTTAACTATTACAAAAATTTGCTCTCAAAATCTATATAGTTTCTAACTCTATCAAGTCTAAAATAATTCCATCGAGCCGAATTCAAACAAGCGACCTAAGGATATCCGTTTCTGCAATGTTGAGCTACAGCCCTACGCTCTACCAACTGAGCTATCGATGAATTGATTATTACAAAAATTTGCTCTTTACATTATATAGTTTCTAATTCTATCAGATCTAAAATAAGTCCATCGAGCCGGATTCGAACCAAGGACCTATGGATATCCGTTTCTGCAATGTTGACCTACAGTCCTCCGCACTACAAACTGAGCTATGGATTGGTTGATTATTACCTAAATCCGCTCTTTACATTTATATTGTTTCTAATTCTCTCAGGTCTAAAATAATTACATAGAGCCGGATTCAAACCAGCGACCTAAGGATATCCGTTTCTGCAATGTTGACCTACAGCCCTCCGCTCTACCAACTGAGCTATCGATGGGTTGATTATTACAAAAATTTGCTCTTTAAATTTATATATTTTCTAATTCCATTAAATATAGAATAATTTCATCGAGCCGGATTCGAACCAGCGACCTAAGGATATCCGTTTCCTCAATGTTGACCTACAGTCCTCCGCTCTACCAACTGAGCTATCGATGGGTTGATTATTACAAAAATTTGCTCTTTAAATCTATATAGTTTCTAACTCTATCAGATCTAAAGTAATTCCATCGAGCCGGAATCGAACCAGCGACCAAAGGATATCCCCTTCGGCAATGTTGACAGGCAGTCCTCTGCTCTACCAACTGAGCTATCGATCGGTTGATTATTACCAACATTTGCTCTTTAAATTTTTATAGTTTCTAACTCTATCAGATCTAAAGTAATTCCATCGAGCCGGAATCAAACCAGCGACCTAAGAATATCCGTTTCTGCAATGTTGACCGGCAGTCCTCTGCTCTACCAACTGAGCTATCGATGGGTTAATGATTACAAATATTTGCTCTTAAAATCTATATAGTTTCTAATTCTATCAGATCTAAAATAATTCAATCAAGCTGGATTCAAGCCAGCGACGTAAGGATATCTCTTGCTCCATTGTTGACCTACAGCCATCCGCTGTACCAACTGAGCTATCGAGGAGTTGATTATTACAAAAATTTTCTCTTTACATTATAAAGTTTCTAATTATATCAGATCTAAAATAATTCCATCGAGCCAGATTCAAACCAGCGACCTAAGGATATCCGATTCTGCAATGTTGAGCTACAGCCCTACGCTCTACCAACTGATCTATCGATGGGTTGATTATTACAAAAATTTGCTCTTTACATTAAATAGTTTCTAATTCTATCAGATCTAAAATAATTCCATCGAGCCGGATTCGAACCAGCGACCTATGGATATCCGTTTCTGCAATGTTGACCTACAATCCTCTGCACTACCAACTGAGCTATTGATTTGTTGATTATTACCAAAATCCGCTCTTTACATTTATATTGTTTCTAATTCTCTCAGATCTAAAATAATTACATAGAGCCGGATTCGAACCAGCGACCTAAGTATATCCGTTTCCTCAATGTTGACCTACAGTCCTCCGCTCTACCAACTGAGCTATCGATGGGTTGATTATTACAAAAATTTGCTCTTTAAATCTATATAGTTTCTAATTCTATCCAATATAAAATAATTCCATAGAGCCGGATTCGATCCAGCGACCTAAGGATATCCGTTTCTGTTATGTTGACCTACAGCCCTTCGCTCTACAAACTGAGCTATCGATGGGTTGATTATTACAAAAATTGGCTCTTTGAATTTATATAGTTTCTAATTCTATCAAATATAAAATAATACCATCGAGCCGGATTCGAACCAGCGAACAAAGGATATCCCCTTCGGCAATGTTGACAGGCAGTCCTCTGCTCTACCAACTGAGCTATCGATCGGTTGATTATTACCAACATTTGCTCTTTAAATTTATATAGTTTCTAACTCTATCAGATCTAAAGTAATTCCATCGAGCCGGAATGAAACCAGCGACCTAAGAATATCCGTTTCTGCAATGTTGACCGGCAGTCCTCTGCTCTACCAACTGAGCTATCGATGGGTTAATGATTACAAATATTTGCTCTTAAAATCTATATAGTTTCTAATTCTATCAGATCTAAAATAATTCCATCAAGCTGGATTCAAGCCAGCGACGTAAGGATATCTCTTGCTCCATTGTTGACCTACAGCCATCCGCTGTACCAACTGAGCTATCGAGGAGTTGATTATTACAAAAATTTTCTCTTTACATTATAAAGTTTCTAATTATATCAGATCTAAAATAATTCCATCGAGCCAGATTCAAACCAGCGACCTAAGGATATCCGATTCTGCAATGTTGAGCTACAGCCCTACGCTCTACCAACTGATCTATCGATGGGTTGATTATTACAAAAATTTTCTCTTTACATTAAATAGTTTCTAATTCTATCAGATCTTGAATAATTCCATCGAGCCGGATTAGAACCAGCGACCTATGGATATCCGTTTCTGCAATATTGACCTACAGTCCTCCGCACTCCCAACTGAGCTATTGATTGGTTGATTATTACCAAAATCTGCTCTTTACATTTATATTGTTTCTAATTCTGTCAGATCTAAAATAATTCCATAGAGCCGCATTCAAACCAGCGACGTAAGGATATCCGTTTCTGCAATGTTGACCTACAGCCCTTCGCTCTACCAACTGAGCTAACGATGGGTTGATTATTAAAAAATGTTGCTCTTTGAATTTTTATATTTTCTAATTCTATCAAATATAAAATAATTCCATCGAGCCGGATTCGATCCAGCGACCTAAGGATATCCGTTTCTGTTATGTTGACCTACAGCCCTTCGCTCTACAAACTGAGCTATCGATGGGTTGATTATTACAAAAATTGGCTCTTTGAATTTATATAGTTTCTAATTCTATCAAATATAAAATAATACCATCGAGCCGGATTCGAACCAGCGACCTAAGGATATCCGTTTCCTCAATGTTGACCTACAGTCCTCCGCTCTACCAACTGAGCTATCAATGGGTTGATTATTACAAAAACTTTCTCTTTACATTAAATAGTTTCTAATTCTATCAGATCTAAAATAATTCCATCGAGCCGGATTAGAACCAGCGACCTATGGATATCCGTTTCTGAAATATTGACCTACAGTCCTCTGCACTCCCAACTGAGCTATTGATTGGTTGATTATTACCAAAATCTGCTCTTTACATTTATATTGTTTCTAATTCTGTCAGATCTAAAATAATTCCATAGAGCCGCATTCAAACCAGCGACGTAAGGATATCCGTTTCTGCAATGTTGACCTACAGCCCTTCGCTCTACCAACTGAGCTAACGATGGGTTGATTATTAAAAAATGTTGCTCTTTGAATTTTTATATTTTCTAATTCTATCAAATATAAAATAATTCCATAGAGCCGCATTCAAACCAGCGATGTAAGGATATCCGTTTCTGCAATGTTGACCTACAGCCCTTCGCTCTACCAACTGAGCTAACGATGGGTTGATTATTAAAAAATTTTGCTCTTTGAATTTTTATATTTTCTAATTCTATCAAATATAAAATAATTCCATCGAGCCGGATTCGAACCAGCGACCTAAGGATATCCGTTTCCTCAATAATGACCTACAGTCCTCCGCTCTACCAACTGAGCTATGGATGGGTTGGTTATTACAAAAATATATTCTTGAAATTTATAGAGTTTCTAATTCTATCAGGTCTAAAATAATTCCATAGAGCCGGATTCAAGCTATCGACCTAAGGATATCCGTTTCTGCAATGTTGACCTACAGCCCTTCGCTCTACAAACTGAGCTATCGATGGGTTGATTTTTACAAAAATTGGCTCTTTGAATTTATATAGTTTCTAATTCTATCAAATATAAAATAATTCCATCGAGCCGGATTCGAACCAACGACCCCAGGATATCCGTTTCCTCAATGTTGACGTAGAGTCCTCCGCTCTACCAACTGAGCTATCGATCGGTTGATTATTACAAAAATTTGCTCTTAAAATCTATATAGTTTTTAATTCTATCAGATCTAAAATAATTCCATCAAGCTGGATTAAAGCCAGCGACCTAATTATATCTGTTGCTGCATTGTTGACCTACAGTCCTCCGCTCTACCAACTGAGCTATCGATGGGTTGATTATGACAAAAATGTTCTCTTTACATTATATAGTTTCTAATTCTATCAGATCTAAAATAATTCCATCGAGCCAGATTCGAACCAGCGACCTATGGATATCCGTTTCTGCAATGTTGACCTACAGTCCTCCGCACTACAAACTGAGCTATCGATGGGTTGATTATTACAAAAATTTACTCTTTACATTAAATAGTTTCTAATTCTATCAGATCTAAAATAATTCCATCGAGCCGGATTCGAACCAGCGACCTATGTATATCCGTTTCTGCAATGTTGACCTACAGTCCTCCGCTCTACCAACTGAGCTATTGATTGGTTGATTATTACCAAAATCTGCTCTTTACATTTATATTGTTTCTAATTCTGTCAGATCTAAAATAATTCCATAGAGCTGGATTCAAACCAGCGACCTAAGGATATCCGTTTCTGCAATGTTGACCTACAGCCCTCCGCTTTACCAACTGAGTTATCGATGGGTTGATTATTACAAAAATTTGCTCTTTGAATTTATATAGTTTCAAATTCTATCAAATATAAAATCGTTCCATCGAAGGGATACAAGCCAGCGACATAAGGATATCCGTTTCTAGAATGTTGACCTACAGCCCTCTGCTCTAGCAACTGAGCTATCGATGGGTTGATTATTACAAAAATTTGCTCTTTGAATTTATATAGTTTCTAATTCTATCAAATATAAAATAATTCCATCGAGCCGGTTTCGAACCAGCGACCTAAGGATATCCTTTTCTCAATGTTGACCTACAGTCCTCCGCTCTATCAACTGAGCTATCGATGGGTTGATTATTACAAAAATTTGCTCTTTACATTTAATAGTTTCTAATTCTATCAGATCTAAAATAATTCTATTGAGCCGGATTCGAACCAGCGACCTATGGATATCCGTTACTGCAATGTTGACCTACAGTCCTCCGCACTACCAACTTAGCTATTGATTGGTTGATTATTACCAGAATCTGCTCTTTATATTTATATTGTTTCTAATTCTGTCAGATCTTAAATAATTCCATAGAGCCGGATTCGAACCAGCGACCTAAGGATATCCGTTTCCTCAATGTTGACTTACAGTCCTCTGCTCTACCAACTGAGCTATCGATGGGATGATTATTACAAAAATTTGCTCTTTAAATTTATATAGTTTCTAATTCTATCAGGTCTAAAATAATTCCATAGAGCCGGATTCAAGCCAGCGACCTAAGGATATCCGTTTCTGCAATGTTGACCTACAGCCCTTCGCTCTACAAACTGAGCTATCGATGGGTTGATTTTTACAAAAATTGGCTCTTTGAATTTATATAGTTTCTAATTCTATCAAATATAAAATAATTCCATCGAGCCGGATTCGAACCAACGACCCCAGGATATCCGTTTCCTCAATGTTGACGTAGAGTCCTCCGCTCTACCAACTGAGCTATCGATCGGTTGATTATTACAAAAATTTGCTCTTAAAATCTATATAGTTTTTAATTCTATCAGATCTAAAATAATTCCATCAAGCTGGATTAAAGCCAGCGACCTAATTATATCTGTTGCTGCATTGTTGACCTACAGTCCTCCGCTCTACCAACTGAGCTATCGATGGGTTGATTATGACAAAAATGTTCTCTTTACATTATATAGTTTCTTATTCTATCAGATCTAAAATAATTCCATCGAGCCAGATTCGAACCAGCGACCTATGGATATCCGTTTCTGCAATGTTGACCTACAGTCCTCCGCACTACAAACTGAGCTATCGATGGGTTGATTATTACAAAAATTTACTCTTTACATTAAATAGTTTCTAATTCTATCAGATCTAAAATAATTCCATCGAGCCGGATTCGAACCAGCGACCTATGTATATCCGTTTCTGCAATGTTGACCTACAGTCCTCCGCTCTACCAACTGAGCTATTGATTGGTTGATTATTACCAAAATCTGCTCTTTACATTTATATTGTTTCTAATTCTGTCAGATCTAAAATAATTCCATAGAGCTGGATTCAAACCAGCGACCTAAGGATATCCGTTTCTGCAATGTTGACCTACAGCCCTCCGCTTTACCAACTGAGTTATCGATGGGTTGATTATTACAAAAATTTGCTCTTTGAATTTATATAGTTTCAAATTCTATCAAATATAAAATCGTTCCATCGAAGGGATACAAGCCAGCGACATAAGGATATCCGTTTCTAGAATGTTGACCTAGAGCCCTCTGCTCTAGCAACTGAGCTATCGATGGGTTGATTATTACAAAAATTTGCTCTTTGAATTTATATAGTTTCTAATTCTATCAAATATAAAATAATTCCATCGAGCCGGTTTCGAACCAGCGACCTAAGGATATCCTTTTCTCAATGTTGACCTACAGTCCTCCGCTCTATCAACTGAGCTATCGATGGGTTGATTATTACAAAAATTTGCTCTTTACATTTAATAGTTTCTAATTCTATCAGATCTAAAATAATTCTATCGAGCCGGATTCGAACCAGCGACCTATGGATATCCGTTTCTGCAATGTTGACCTACAGTCCTCCGCACTACCAACTTAGCTATTGATTGGTTGATTATTACCAGAATCTGCTCTTTATATTTATATTGTTTCTAATTCTGTCAGATCTTAAATAATTCCATAGAGCCGGATTCGAACCAGCGACCTAAGGATATCCGTTTCCTCAATGTTGACTTACAGTCCTCTGCTCTACCAACTGAGCTATCGATGGGATGATTATTACAAAAATTTGCTCTTTAAATTTATATAGTTTCTAATTCTATCAGGTCTAAAATAATTCCATAGAGCCGGATTCAAACCAGCGACCTAAGAATATCCGTTTCTGCAACGTTGACCTAAAGTCCTCCGCTCTACAAACTAAGCTATCGATGGGTGTATTATTACAAAAATTGGCTCTTTGAATTTATATAGTTTCTAATTCTATCAAATATAAAATAATTCAATCGAGCCGGATTCGAACCAGCGACCTAAGAATATCCGTTTCTGCAATGTTGACCTACAGCCCTCCGCTCTAGCAACTGAGCTATCGATGGGTTGATTATTACAAAAATTTGCTCTTTGAATTTATATATTTTCTAATTCTATCAAATATAAAATAATTCCATCGAGCCGGATTCGAACCAGCAAACTAAGGATATCCATTTCTCAATGTTGACCTACAGTCCTCCGCTCTACCAACTTAGCTATCGATGGGTTGATTATTACGACAATTTGCTCTTAGAATCTATATAGTTTTTGTTTCTATAAGATCTAAAATAATTCCATCAAGCCGGATTCAAGCCAGCGACCTAAGGATATCTCTTGCTGCATTATTGACCGGCAGTCATCCGCTCTACCAACTGAGCTTTCGATGAATTGATTATTACAAAAATTTTCTCTTTACATTATATAGTTTCTAATTCTATCAGATCTAAAATAATTCCATCGAGCCGGATTCAAACCAGCGACCTAAGGATTTCCGTTTCTGCAATGTTGGCCTACAGCCGTACGCTCTACCAATTGAGCCATCCATGGGTTGATTATTACAAAAATTTGCTCTTTGAATTTATATAGTTTCAAATTCTATCAAATATAAAATCATTCCATCAAAGGGATTTGAACGAGCGACGTAACGATATCCGATTTCTCAATGTTGACCTACAGTCCTCCGCTCTACCAACTGAGCAATCGATGGGTTGATTATTAAAAAAATTGGCTTTTTGAATTTGTATAGTTTCTAATTATATCAAATATAAAATAATTCCATCGAGCCGGATTCGAACCAGCGACGTAAGGATATCCGTTTCCTCAATGTTGACTTACAGTCCTCTGCTCTACCAACTGAGCTATCGATGGGTTGATTATTACAAAAATTTGCTCTTTAAATTTATATAGTTTCTAATTCTATCAGGTCCAAAATAGTTCCATAGAGCCGGATTCAAACCAGCGACCTAAGGATATCCGTTTCTGCAATGTTGACCTAAAGCCCTCCGCTCTACAAACTAAGCTATCGATGGGTTGATTATTACAAAAATTGGCTCTTTGAATTTATAAAGTTTCTAATTCTATCAAATATAAAATAATTCAATCGACCCGGATTCGAACCAGCGACCTAAGGATATCTGTTTCCTCAATGTTGACCTACAGTCCTCCGCTCTACCAACTGAGCTATCGATCGGTTGCTTTTTACAAAAATTTGCTCTTAAAATCTATATAGTTTCTAATTCTATGAGGACTAAAATAATTCCATAGAGTTGGATTCAAACCAGCGACCTAAGGATATCCGTTTCTGCAATAATGACCTACAGCCCTCTGCTCTATCAACTGAGCTATCGATGGGTTGATATTTACAAAAATTGGCTCTTTGAATTTATATAGTTTCTAATTCTATCAAATATAAAATAATTCAATCTAGCCGGATTCGAACCAGCGACCTAAGGATATCCGTTTCCTCAATGTTGACCTACCATCCTCCGCTCTACCAACTGAACTATTGATGGGTTGATTATTACAAAAATCTGCTCTTTACATTTATATTGTTTCTAATTCTTTCAGATCTAAAATAATTCCATGGATTAGGATTCGAACCAGCAACCTAAGGATATCCGTTTCCTCAATGTTGACCTACAGTCCTCTGCTCTACCAACTGAGATATCGATGGCTCGATTATTTCAAAAGTTTGCTCTTTCAATTTATATAGTTTCTAATTCTATCAGGTCGAAAATAATTCCATCGAGCTGGATTTGAACAAGTGACCTAAGGATACCCGTTTCTGCAATGTTTACCTACAGTCCTCTGCTTTAGCAACTGAGGTATCGATGGATTGATTATTACAAAAATTTGCTCTTTCAATTTATATTTTTTCTAATTCTATCAAATATAAAATAATTCCATCGAGCCGGAATCGAACCAGCGACCTAAGGATATCCGTTTCCTCAATGTTGACCTACCATCCTCCGCTCTACCAACTGAACTATTGATGGGTTGATTATTACAAAAATCTGCTCTTTACATTTATATTGTTTCTAATTCTTTCAGATCTAAAATAATTCCATGGATTAGGATTCGAACCAGCAACCTAAGGATATCCGTTTCCTCAATGTTGACCTACAGTCCTCTGCTCTACCAACTGAGATATCGATGGCTCGATTATTTCAAAAGTTTGCTCTTTCAATTTATATAGTTTCTAATTCTATCAGGTCGAAAATAATTCCATCGAGCTGGATTTGAACAAGTGACCTAAGGATACCCGTTTCTGCAATGTTTACCTACAGTCCTCTGCTTTAGCAACTGAGGTATCGATGGATTGATTATTACAAAAATTTGCTCTTTCAATTTATATTTTTTCTAATTCTATCAAATATAAAATAATTCCATCGAGCCGGATTCGAACCAGCGAACTAAGGATATCAATTTCTCAATGTTGACCTACAGTCCTCCGCTCTACCAACTGAGCTATCGATGGGTTGATTATTACAATAAATTTCTCTTAGAATCTATATAGTTTTTGTTTCTATCAGATTTAAAATAATTCCATTGAGCTTGATTCGAACCAGCGACCTAAGGATATCCGTTTCCTCATTGTTGACCTACAATCCTCCGCTCTACCAACTGAGCTATTGATGGGTTGATTATTACAAAAATTTGCTTTTTTAATTTATATAGTTTCTAATTTTATCAGATCTAAAATAACTCCATCGAAGGGATTCGAACCTGCGACCTAAGGATATCCGTTTCTGCAATGTTGACCTACAGTCCTCAGCTCTACAAACTGAGCTATCGATGGGTTGATTATTACAAAAATTTTCTCTTTGAATTTATATAGTTTCTAATTTTATCAAATATAAAATAATTCCATCGAGCCGGATTCGAGCCAGCGACCTAAGGATATCCGTTTCCTCAATGTTGACCTACAGTCCTCCGCTCTACCAACTGAGCTATCGATGGGTTGATTATTACAAAAATTTGCTCTTAAAATATATATAGTTTCTAATTCTATCAGGACTAAAATAATTCCATAGAGCTGGATTCAAACCAGCGACCTAAGGATATCCGTTTCTGCAATAATGACCTACAGCCCTCTGCTCTATCAACTGAGCTATCGATGGGTTGATATTTACAAAAATTGGCTTTTTGAATTTATATAGTTTCTAATTCTATCAAATATAAAACAATTCCATCGAGCCGGATTCGAACCAGCGACCTATGGATATCCGTTTCTGCAATGTTGACCTACAGTCCTCCACACTACCAACTGAGCTATTGATTGGTTGATTATTAACAAAATTTGCTCTTTAAATTTATATAGTTTCTAATTCTATCAGGTCTAAAATAATTCCATAGAGCCGGATTCAAACCAGCGATCTAAGGATATCCGTTTCTGCAATGTTGACCAACAGCCCTCCGCTCTACAAACTGAGCTATCGATGGGTTGATTATTACAAAAATTTTCTCTTTACATTATATAGTTTCTAATTCTATCAAATATAAAATAATTCAATCGAGCCGGATTCGAACCAGCGACCTAAGGATATCTGTTTCCTCAATGTTGACCTACAGTCCTCCGCTCTACCAACTGAGCTATCGATCGGTTGATTTTTACAAAAATTTGCTCTTAAAATCTATATAGTTTCTAATTCTATCAGGACTAAAATAATTCCATAGAGCTGGATTCAAACCAGCGACCTAAGGATATCCGTTTCTGCAATAATGACCTACAGCCCTCTGCTCTATCAACTGAGCTATCGATGGGTTGATATTTACAAAAATTGGCTTTTTGAATTTATATAGTTTCTAATTCTATCAAATATAAAATAATTCAATCGAGCCGGATTCGAACCAGCGACCTAAGGATATCCGTTTCCTCAATGTTGACCTACCATCCTCCGCTCTACCAACTGAGCTATTGATGGGTTGATTATTACAAAAATCTGCTCTTCACATTTATATTGTTTCTAATTCTTTCAGATCTAAAATAATTCCATGGATTAGGATTCGAACCAGCAACCTAAGGATATCCGTTTCCTCAATGTTGACCTACAGTCCTCCGCTCTACCAACTGAGCTATCGATGGCTCGATTATTTCAAAAGTTTGCTCTTTCAATTTATATAGTTTCTAATTCTATCAGGTCGAAAATAATTCCATCGAGCTGGATTTGAACAAGCGACCTAAGGATACCCGTTTCTGCAATGTTTACCTACAGTCCTCTGCTTTAGCAACTGAGGTATCGATGGATTGATTATTACAAAAATTTGCTCTTTCAATTTATATTTTTGCTAATTCTATCAAATATAAAATAATTCCATCGAGCCGGATTCGAACCAGCGAACTAAGGATATCCATTTCTCAATGTTGACCTACAGTCCTCCGCTCTACCAACTGAGCTATCGATGGGTTGATTACTACAATAAATTGCTCTTAGAATCTATATAGTTTTTGTTTCTATCAGATCTAAAATAATTCCATTTAGCTTGATTCGAACCAGCGACCTAAGGATATCCGTTTCCTCATTGTTGACCTACAATCCTCCGCTCTACCAACTGAGCTATTGATGGGTTGATTATTACAAAAATTTGCTATTTTAATTTATATAGTTTCTAATTCTATCAGATCTAAAATAACTCCATCGAAGGGATTCGAACCTGCGACCTAAGGATATCCGTTTCTGCAATGTTGACCTACAGTCCTCAGCTCTACAAACTGAGCTATCGATGGGTTGATTATTACAAAAATTTTCTCTTTGAATTTATATAGTTTCTAATTTTATCAAATATAAAATAATTCCATCGAGCCGGATTCGAGCCAGCGACCTAAGGATATCCGTTTCCTCAATGTTGACCTACAGTCCTCCGCTCTACCAACTGAGCTATCGATGGGTTGATTATTACAAAAATTTGCTCTTAAAATATATATAGTTTCTAATTCTATCAGATCTAAAATAATTCCATTAAGCTGGATTCAAGCCAGCGATCGAAGGATATCTGTTGCTGCATTGTTGACCTACAGTCCTCCGCTCTACCAACTGAGCTATTGCTGGGTTGATTATTACAAAAATTTGCTCTTAAAATATATATAGTTTCTAATTCTATCAGATCTAAAATAATTCCATCAAGCTGGATTCAAGCCAGCGACCGAAGGATATCTGTTGCTGCATTGTTGACCTACAGTCCTCCGCTCTACCAACTGAGCAATCGATGGGTTGATTATTACAAAAATTTTCTCTTTACATTATATAGTTTATAATTCTATCAGATCTAAAACAATTCCATCGAGCCGGATTCGAACCAGCGACCTATGGATATCCGTTTCTGCAATGTTGACCTACAGTCCTCCACACTACCAACTGAGCTATTGATTGGTTGATTATTACCAAAATTTGCTCTTTAAATTTATATAGTTTCTAATTCTATCAGGTCTAAAATAATTCCATAGAGCCGGATTCAAACCAGCGATCTAAGGATATCCGTTTCTGCAATGTTGACCAACAGCCCTCCGCTCTACAAACTGAGCTATCGATGGGTTGATTATTACAAAAATTGGGTCTTTCAAATTATATAGTTTCTAATTCTATCAAATATGAAATAATTCCATCGAGCCGGATTCGAACCAGCAACCTAAGAATATCCGTTTCCTCAATGTTGACCTACAGTCCTCCGCTCTACCAACTGAGCTATCGATGGGATGATGATAACAAAAATTTGCTCTTAAAATCTATATATTTTGAAATTCTATCAGGTCTAAAAAAATTCCTTTGAGCCGGATTCAAGCCAGCGACCTAAGGATATCCGTTTCTGCAATGTTGACCTACAGCCCTTCGCTCTACAAACTGAGCTATCGATGGGTTGATTATTACAAAAATTGGCTCTTTTAATTTATATAGTTTCTAATTCTATCAAATATAAAATAATTCCATCGAGCCGGATTCGAACCAGCGACCTAAGGATATCCGTTTCCTCAATGTTGACCTACAGTCCTCCGCTCTACAAACTGAACTATCGATGGGTTAATTATTACAAAAATTTTCTCTTTACATTAAATAGTTTCTAATTCTATCAGATCTAAAATAATTCCATCGAGCCGGATTTGAACCAGCGACCTATGGATATCCGTGTCTGCAATATTGACCAACAGTCCTCCGCACTACCAACTGAGCTATTGATTGGTTGATTATTACCAAAATCTGCTCTTTACATTTATATTGTTTCTAATTCTGTCAGATCTAAAATAATTCCATAGAGCCGCATTCAAACCAGCGACGTAAGGATATCCGTTTCTGCAATGTTGACCTACAGCCTTTCGCACTACCAACTGAGCTAACGATGGGTTGATTATTAAAAAATTTTGCTCTTTGAATTTTTATATTTTCTAATTCTATCAAATATAAAATAATTCCATCGAGCCGGACTTGAACCAGCGACCTAAGGATATCCGTTTCCTCAATATTGACCTACAGTTCTCCGCTCTACCAACTGAGCTATGGATGGGTTGGTTATTACAAAAATATGCTCTTTAAATTTATATAGTTTCTAATTCTATCAGGTCTAAAATAATTCCATAGAGCCGGATTCAAGCCAGCGACCTAAGGATATCCGTTTCTTCAATGTTGAGCTACAGCCCTTCGCTCTACAACTGAGCTATCGATGGGTTGATTATTACAAAAATTGGCTCTTTGAATTTATATAGTTTCTAATTCTATCAAATATAAAATAATTCCATCGAGCCGGATTCGAACCAACGACCTAAGGATATCCGTTTCCTCACTGTTGACCTAGATTCCTCCGCTCTACAAACTAAGCTATCGATGGGTTGATTATTACAAAAATTGGCTCTTTATTACAAATATTGACCTACAGTCGTCCGCACTACCAACTGAGCTATTGATTGGTTGATTATTACCAAAATCTGCTCTTTACATTTATATTGTTTCTAATTCTGTCAGATCTAAAATAATTCCATAGAGCCGCATTCAAACCAGCGACCTAAGGATATCCGTTTCCTAAATGATGACCTACAGTCCTCCGCTCTACCAACTGAGCTATCGATGGGTTGATTATTACAAAAATTTTCTCTTTACATTAATTAGTTTCTAATTCTATCAGATCTAAAATAATTCCATAGAGCCGGATTCAAACCAGCGACCTAAGGATATCCGTTTCTGCAATGTTGACCTAAAGTCCTCCGCTCTACAAACTAAGCTATCGATGGGTGTATTATTACAAAAATTGGCTCTTTAAATTTATATAGTTTCTAATTCTATCAAATATAAAATAATTCAATCGAGCCGGATTCGAACCAGCGACCTAAGAATATCCGTTTCTGCAATGTTGACCTACAGCCCTCCGCTCTAGCAACTGAGCTATCGATGGGTTGATTATTACAAAAATTTGCTCTTTGAATTTATATATTTTCTAATTCTATCAAATATAAAATAATTCCATCGAGCCGGATTCGAACCAGCAAACTAAGGATATCCATTTCTCAATGTTGACCTACAGTCCTCCGCTCTACCAACTTAGCTATCGATGGGTTGATTATTACGACAATTTGCTCTTAGAATCTATATAGTTTTTGTTTCTATAAGATCTAAAATAATTCCATCAAGCCGGATTCAAGCCAGCGACCTAAGGATATCTCTTGCTGCATTATTGACCGGCAGTCATACGCTCTACCAACTGAGCTATCGATGAATTGATTATTACAAAAATTTTCTCTTTACATTATATAGTTTCTAATTCTATCAGATCTAAAATAATTCCATCGAGCCGGATTCAAACCAGCGACCTAAGGATTTCCGTTTCTGCAATGTTGGCCTACAGCCGTACGCTCTACCAATTGAGCCATCCATGGGTTGATTATTACAAAAATTTGCTCTTTGAATTTATATAGTTTCAAATTCTATCAAATATAAAATCATTCCATCAAAGGGATTTGAACGAGCGACGTAACGATATCCGATTTCTCAATGTTGACCTACAGTCCTCCGCTCTACCAACTGAGCAATCGATGGGTTGATTATTAAAAAAATTGGCTTTTTGAATTTGTATAGTTTCTAATTATATCAAATATAAAATAATTCCATCGAGCCGGATTCGAACCAGCGACGTAAGGATATCCGTTTCCTCAATGTTGACTTACAGTCCTCTGCTCTACCAACTGAGCTATCGATGGGTTGATTATTACAAAAATTTGCTCTTTAAATTTATATAGTTTCTAATTCTATCAGGTCCAAAATAATTCCATAGAGCCGGATTCAAACCAGCGACCTAAGGATATCCGTTTCTGCAATGTTGACCTAAAGCCCTCCGCTCTACAAACTAAGCTATCGATGGGTTGATTATTACAAAAATTGGCTCTTTGAATTTATATAGTTTCAAATTCTATCAAATATAAAATAATTCAATCGAGCCGGATTCGAACCAGCGACCTAAGGATATATGTTTCCTCAATGTTGACCTACAGTCCTCCGCTCTACCAACTGAGCTATCGATCGGTTGATTTTTACAAAAATTTGCTCTTAAAATCTATATAGTTTCTAATTCTATGAGGACTAAAATAATTCCATAGAGCTGGATTCAAACCAGCGACCTAAGGATATCCGTTTCTGCAATAATGACCTACAGCCCTCTGCTCTATCAACTGAGCTATCGATGGGTTGATATTTACAAAAATTGGCTCTTTGAATTTATATAGTTTCTAATTCTATCAAATATAAAATAATTCAATCTAGCCGGATTCGAACCAGCGACCTAAGGATATCCGTTTCCTCAATGTTGACCTACCATCCTCCGCTCTACCAACTGAGCTATTGATGGGTTGATTATTACAAAAATCTGCTCTTTACATTTATATTGTTTCTAATTCTTTCAGATCTAAAATAATTCCATGGATTAGGATTCGAACCAGCAACCTAAGGATATCCGTTTCCTCAATGTTGACCTACAGTCCTCTGCTCTACCAACTGAGCTATCGATGGCTCGATTATTTCAAAAGTTTGCTCTTTCAATTTATATAGTTTCTAATTCTATCAGGTCGAAAATAATTCCATCGAGCTGGATTTGAACAAGTGACCTAAGGATACCCGTTTCTGCAATGTTTACCTACAGTCCTCTGCTTTAGCAACTGAGGTATCGATGGATTGATTATTACAAAAATTTGCTCTTTCAATTTATATTTTTTCTAATTCTATCAAATATAAAATAATTCCATCGAGCCGGATTCGAACCAGCGAACTAAGGATATCCATTTCTCAATGTTGACCTACAGTCCTCCGCTCTACCAACTGAGCTATCGATGGGTTGATTATTACAATAAATTTCTCTTAGAATCTATATAGTTTTTGTTTCTATCAGATTTAAAATAATTCCATTGAGCTTGATTCGAACCAGCGACCTAAGGATATCCGTTTCCTCATTGTTGACCTACAATCCTCCGCTCTACCAACTGAGCTACTGATGGGTTGATTATTACAAAAATTTGCTTTTTTAATTTATATAGTTTCTAATTTTATCATATCTAAAATAACTCCATCGAAGGGATTCGAACCTGCGACCTAAGGATATCCGTTTCTGCAATGTTGACCTACAGTCCTCAGCTCTACAAACTGAGCTATCGATGGGTTGATTATTACAAAAATTTTCTCTTTGAATTTATATAGTTTCTAATTTTATCAAATATAAAATAATTCCATCGAGCCGGATTCGAGCCAGCGACCTAAGGATATCCGTTTCCTCAATGTTGACCTACAGTCCTCCGCTCTACCAACTGAGCTATCGATGGGTTGATTATTACAAAAATTTGCTCTTAAAATATATATAGTTTCTAATTCTATCAGATCTAAAATAATTCCATCAAGCTGGATTCAAGCCAGCAATCGAAGGATATCTGTTGCTGCATTGTTGACCTACAGTCCTCCGCTCTACCAACTGAGCTATTGCTGGGTTGATTATTACAAAAATTTGCTCTTAAAATATATATAGTTTCTAATTCTATCAGATCTAAAATAATTCCATCAAGCTTGATTCAAGCCAGCGACCGAAGGATATCTGTTGCTGCATTGTTGACCTACAGTCCTCCGCTCTACCAACTGAGCAATCGACGGGTTGATTATTACAAAAATTTTCTCTTTACATTATATAGTTTCTAATTCTATCAGATCTAAAACAATTCCATCGAGCCGGATTCGAACCAGCGACCTATGGATATCCGTTTCTGCAATGTTGACCTACAGTCCTCCACACTACCAACTGAGCTATTGATTGGTTGATTATAAACAAAATTTGCTCTTTAAATTTATATAGTTTCTAATTCTATCAGGTCTAAAATAATTCCATAGAGCCGGATTCAAACCAGCGATCTAAGGATATCCGTTTCTGCAATGTTGACCAACAGCCCTCCGCTCTACAAACTGAGCTATCGATGGGTTGATTATTACAAAAATTTTCTCTTTACATTATATAGTTTCTAATTCTATCAAATATAAAATAATTCAATCGAGCCGGATTCGAACCAGCGACCTAAGGATATCTGTTTCCTCAATGTTGACCTACAGTCCTCCGCTCTACCAACTGAGCTATCGATCGGTTGATTTTTACAAAATTTTTATTCTTAAAATCTATATAGTTTCTAATTCTATCAGGACTAAAATAATTCCATAGAGCTGGATTCAAACCAGCGACCTAAGGATATCCGTTTCTGCAATAATGACCTACAGCCCTCTGCTCTATCAACTGAGCTATCGATGGGTTGATATTTACAAAAATTGGCTCTTTGAATTTATATAGTTTCTAATTCTATCAAATATAAAATAATTCAATCGAGCCGGATTCGAACCAGCGACCTAAGGATATCCGTTTCCTCAATGTTGAACTACCATCCTCCGCTCTACCAACTGAGCTATTGATGGGTTGATTATTACAAAAATCTGCTCTTTACATTTATATTGTTTCTAATTCTTTCAGATCTAAAATAATTCAATGGATTAGGATTCGAACCAGCAACCTAAGGATATCCGTTTCCTCAATGTTGACCTACAGTCCTCCGCTCTACCAACTGAGCTATCGATGGCTCGATTATTTCATAGGTTTGCTCTTTCAATTTATATAGTTTCTAATTCTATCAGGTCGAAAATAATTCCATCGAGCTGGATTTGAACAAGCAACCTAAGGATACCCGTTTCTGCAATGTTTACCTACAGTCCTCTGCTTTAGCAACTGAGGTATCGATGGATTGATTATTACAAAAATTTGCTCTTTCAATTTATATTTTTGCTAATTCTATCAAATATAAAATAATTCCATCGAGCCGGATTCGAACCAGCGAACTAAGGATATCCATTTCTCAATGTTGACCTACAGTCCTCCGCTCTACCAACTGAGCTATCGATGGGTTGATTATTACAATAAATTGCTCTTAGAATCTATATAGTTTTTGTTTCTATCAGATCTAAAATAATTCCATTGAGCTTGATTCGAACCAGCGACCTAAGGATATCCGTTTCCTCATTGTTGACCTACAATCCTCCGCTCTACCAACTGAGCTATTGATGGGTTGATTATTACAAAAATTTGCTCTTTTAATTTATATAGTTTCTAATTCTATCAGATCTAAAATAACTCCATCGAAGGGATTCGAACCTGCGACCTAAGAATATCCGTTTCTGCAATGTTGACCTACAGTCCTCAGCTCTACAAACTGAGCTATCGATGGGTTGATTATTACAAAAATTTTCTCTTTGAATTTATATAGTTTCTAATTTTATCAAATATAAAATAATTCCATCGAGCCGGATTCGAGCCAGCGACCTAAGGATATCCGTTTCCTCAATGTTGACCTACAGTCCTCCGCTCTACCAACTGAGCTATCGATGGGTTGATTATTAAAAAAATTTGCTCTTAAAATATATATAGTTTCTAATTCTATCAGATCTAAAATAATTCCATCAAGCTGGATTCAAGCCAGCGATCGAAGGATATCTGTTGCTGCATTGTTGACCTACAGTCCTCCGCTCTACCAACTGAGCTATTGCTGGGTTGATTATTACAAAAATTTGCTCTTAAAATATATATAGTTTCTAATTCTATCAGATCTAAAATAATTCCATCAAGCTGGATTCAAGCCAGCGACCGAAGGATATCTGTTGCTGCATTGTTGACCTACAGTCCTCCGCTCTACCAACTGAGCAATCGATGGGTTGATTATTACAAAAATTTTCTCTTTACATTATATAGTTTATAATTCTATCAGATCTAAAACAATTCCATCGAGCCGGATTCGAACCAGCGACCTATGGATATCCGTTTCTGCAATGTTGACCTACAGTCCTCCACACTACCAACTGAGCTATTGATTGGTTGATTATTACCAAAATTTGCTCTTTAAATTTATATAGTTTCTAATTCTATCAGGTCTAAAATAATTCCATAGAGCCGGATTCAAACCAGCGATCTAAGGATATCCGTTTCTGCAATGTTGACCAACAGCCCTCCGCTCTACAAACTGAGCTATCGATGGGTTGATTATTACAAAAATTGGCTCTTTCAAATTATATAGTTTCTAATTCTATCAAATATGAAATAATTCCATCGAGCCGGATTCGAACCAGCAACCTAAGAATATCCGTTTCCTCAATGTTGACCTACAGTCCTCCGCTCTACCAACTGAGCTATCGATGGGATGATGATAACAAAAATTTGCTCTTAAAATCTATATATTTTGAAATTCTATCAGGACTAAAATAATTCCATAGAGCTGGATTCAAACCAGCGACCTAAGGATATCCGTTTCTGCAATAATGACCTACAGCCCTCTGCTCTATCAACTGAGCTATCGATGGGTTGATATTTACAAAAATTGGCTCTTTGAATTTATATAGTTTCTAATTCTATCAAATATAAAATAATTCAATCGAGCCGGATTCGAACCAGCGACCTAAGGATATCCGTTTCCTCAATGTTGACCTACCATCCTCCGCTCTACCAACTGAGCTATTGATGGGTTGATTATTACAAAAATCTGCTCTTTACATTTATATTGTTTCTAATTCTTTCAGATCTAAAATAATTCCATGGATTAGGATTCGAACCAGCAACCTAAGGATATCCGTTTCCTCAATGTTGACCTACAGTCCTCCGCTCTACCAACTGAGCTATTGATGGCCCGATTATTTCAAAAGTTTGCTCTTTCAATTTATATAGTTTCTAATTCTATCAGGTCGAAAATAATTCCATCGAGCTGGATTTGAACCAGCGACCTAAGGATATCCATTTCTCAATGTTGACCTACAGTCCTCCGCTCTACCAACTGAGCTATCGATGGGTTGATTATTACAATAAATTGCTCTTAGAATCTATATAGTTTTTGTTTCTATCAGATCTAAAATAATTCCATTGAGCTTGATTCGAACCAGCGACCTAAGGATATCCGTTTCCTCATTGTTGACCTACAATCCTCCGCTCTACCAACTGAGCTATTGATGGGTTGATTATTACAAAAATTTGCTCTTTTAATTTATATAGTTTCTAATTCTATCAGATCTAAAATAACTCCATCGAAGGGATTCGAACCTGCGACCTAAGGATACCCGTTTCTGCAATGTTTACCTACAGTCCTCTGCTTTAGCAACTGAGGTATCGATGGATTGATTATTACAAAAATTTGCTCTTTCAATTTATATTTTTGCTAATTCTATCAAATATAAAATAATTCCATCGAGCCGGATTCGAACCAGCGAACTAAGGATATCCATTTCTCAATGTTGACCTACAGTCCTCCGCTCTACCAACTGAGCTATCGATGGGTTGATTATTACAATAAATTGCTCTTAGAATCTATTTAGTTTTTGTTTCTATCAGATCTAAAATAATTCCATTGAGCTTGATTCGAACCAGCGACCTAAGGATATCCGTTTCCTCATTGTTGACCTACAATCCTCCGCTCTACCAACTGAGCTATCGATGGGATGATGATAACAAAAATTTGCTCTTAAAATCTATATATTTTGAAATTCTATCAGGACTAAAATAATTCCATAGAGCTGGATTCAAACCAGCGACCTAAGGATATCCGTTTCTGCAATAATGACCTACAGCCCTCTGCTCTATCAACTGAGCTATCGATGGGTTGATATTTACAAAAATTGGCTCTTTGAATTTATATAGTTTCTAATTCTATCAAATATAAAATAATTCAATCGAGCCGGATTCGAACCAGCGACCTAAGGATATCCGTTTCCTCAATGTTGACCTACCATCCTCCGCTCTACCAACTGAGCTATTGATGGGTTGATTATTACAAAAATCTGCTCTTTACATTTATATTGTTTCTAATTCTTTCAGATCTAAAATAATTCCATGGATTAGGATTCGAACCAGCAACCTAAGGATATCCGTTTCCTCAATGTTGACCTACAGTCCTCCGCTCTACCAACTGAGCTATTGATGGCTCGATTATTTCAAAAGTTTGCTCTTTCAATTTATATAGTTTCTAATTCTATCAGGTCGAAAATAATTCCATCGAGCTGGATTTGAACCAGCGACCTAAGGATATCCATTTTTCAATGTTGACCTACAGTCCTCCGCTCTACCAACTGAGCTATCGATGGGTTGATTATTACAATAAATTGCTCTTAGAATCTATATAGTTTTTGTTTCTATCAGATCTAAAATAATTCCATTGAGCTTGATTCGAACCAGCGACCTAAGGATATCCGTTTCCTCATTGTTGACCTACAATCCTCCGCTCTACCAACTGAGCTATTGATGGGTTGATTATTACAAAAATTTGCTCTTTTAATTTATATAGTTTCTAATTCTATCAGATCTAAAATAACTCCATCGAAGGGATTCGAACCTGCGACCTAAGGATACCCGTTTCTGCAATGTTTACCTACAGTCCTCTGCTTTAGCAACTGAGGTATCGATGGATTGATTATTACAAAAATTTGCTCTTTCAATTTATATTTTTGCTAATTCTATCAAATATAAAATAATTCCATCGAGCCGGATTCGAACCAGCGAACTAAGGATATCCATTTCTCAATGTTGACCTACAGTCCTCCGCTCTACCAACTGAGCTATCGATGGGTTGATTATTACAATAAATTGCTCTTAGAATCTATTTAGTTTTTGTTTCTATCAGATCTAAAATAATTCCATTGAGCTTGATTCGAACCAGCGACCTAAGGATATCCGTTTCCTCATTGTTGACCTACAATCCTCCGCTCTACCAACTGAGCTATTGATGGGTTGATTATTACAAAAATTTGCTCTTTTAATTTATATAGTTTCTAATTCTATCAGATCTAAAATAACTCCATCGAAGGGATTCGAACCTGCGACCTAAGGATATCCGTTTCTGCAATGTTGACCTACAGTCCTCAGCTCTACAAACTGAGCTATCGATGGGTTGATTATTACAAAAATTTTCTCTTTGAATTTATATAGTTTCTAATTTTATCAAATATAAAATAATTCCATCGAGCCGGATTTGAGCCAGCGACCTAAGGATATCCGTTTCCTCAATGTTGACATACAGTCCTCCGCTCTACCAACTGAGCTATCGATGGGTTGATTATTACAAAAATTTGCTCTTAAAATATATATAGTTTCTAATTCTATCAGATCTAAAATAATTCCATCGAGCCGGATTTGAACCAGCGACCTATGGATATCCGTGTCTGCAATATTGACCAACAGTCCTCCGCACTACCAACTGAGCTATTGATTGGTTGATTATTACCAAAATCTGCTCTTTACATTTAAATTGTTTCTAATTCTGTCAGATCTAAAATAATTCCATAGAGCCGCATTCAAACCAGCGACGTAAGGATATCCGTTTCTGCAATGTTGACCTACAGCCCTTCGCTCTACCAACTGAGCTAACGATGGGTTGATTATTAAAAAATTTTGCTCTTTGAATTTTTATATTTTCTAATTCTATCAAATATAAAATAATTCCATCGAGCCGGACTTGAACCAGCAACCTAAGGATATCCGTTTCCTCAATATTGACCTACAGTTCTCCGCTCTACCAACTGAGCTATGGATGGGTTGGTTATTACAAAAATTTGCTCTTAAAATCTATATAGTTTCTAATTCTATCAGGTCTAAAATAATTCCTTAGAGCCGGATTCAAGCCAGCGACCTAAGGATATCCGTTTCTGCAATGTTGACCTACAGCCCTTCGTTCTACAAACTGAGCTATCGATTGGTTGATTATTACAAAAATTGGCTCTTTGAATTTATAAAGTTTCTAATTCTATCAAATATAAAATAATTCCATCGAGCCGGATTCGAACCAGCGACCTAAGGATATCCGTTTCCTCAATGTTGACCTACAGTCCTCCGCTCTACCAACTGAGCTATCGATGGGTTAATTATTACAAAAATTTTCTCTTTACATTAAATAGTTTCTAATTCTATCAGATCTAAAATAATTCCATCGAGCCGGATTTGAACCAGCGACCTATGGATATCCGTTTCTGCAATATTGACCAACAGTCCTCCGCACTACTAACCGAGCTATTGATTGGTTGATTATTACCAAAATCTGCTCTTTACATTTATATTGTTTTTAATTCTGTCAGATCTAATATAATTCCATAGAGCCGCATTCAAACCAGCGACGTAAGGATATCCATTTCTGCAATGTTGACCTACAGCCCTTCGCTCTACCAACTGAGCTAACGATGGGTTGATTATTAAAAAATTCTGCTCTTTGAATTTTTATATTTTCTAATTCTATCAAATATAAAATAATTCCATCGAGCCGGACTTGAACCAGCAACCTAAGGATATCCGTTTCCTCAATATTGACCTACAGTTCTCCGCTCTACCAACTGAGCTATGGATGGGTTGGTTATTACAAAAATATGCTCTTTAAATTTATATAGTTTCTAATTCTATCAGGTCTAAAATAATTCCATAGAGCCGGATTCAAGCCAGCGACCTAAGGATATCCGTTTCTGCAATGTTGAGCTACAGCCCTTCGCTCTACAACTGAGCTATCGATGGGTTGATTATTACAAAAATTGGCTCTTTGAATTTATATAGTTTCTAATTCTATCAAATATAAAATAATTCCATCGAGCCGGATTCGAACCAACGACCTAAGGATATCCGTTTCCTCACTGTTGACCTAGAGTCCTCCGCTCTACCAACTGAGCTATCGATGGGTTGATTATTACAAAAATTTGCCCTTAAAATCTATATAGTATCTAATTCTATCAGATCTAAAATAATTCCATCAAGCTGGATTCAAGCCAGCGATCGAAGGATATCTGTTGCTGCATTGTTGACCTACAGTCCTCCGCTCTACCAACTGAGCTATCGATGGGTTGATTATGACAAAAATTTTCACTATACATTATATAGTTTCTAATTCTATCAGATCTAAAATGTTTCCATCGAGCCGGATTCGAACCAGCGACCTAAGGAAATCCGCTTCTGCAATGTTGGCCTACAGCCCTACGCTCCACCAACTGAGCTATTGATGGGTTGATTATTACAAACATAGGCTCTTTGAATTTATATAGTTTCTAATTCTATCAAATATAAAATAATTCCATCAAGCCGGATTCGAACCAGCGACCGAAGGATATCCGTTTCCTCAATGATGACCTACAGTCCTCCGCTCTACCAACTTAGCTATTGATGGGTTGATTGTTACAAAAATTTTCTCTTTACATTAAATAGTTTCTAATTCTATCAGATCTTAAATAATTCCATCGAGCCGGATTAGAACCAGCGACCTATGGATATCCGTTTCTGCAATATTAACCTACAGTCCTCCGCACTACCAACTGAGGTATTGATTGGTTGATTATTACCAAAATCTGCTCTTTACATTTATATTGTTTCTAATTCTGTCAGATCTAAAATAATTCCATAGAGCCGCATTCAAACCAGCGACCTAAGGATATCCGTTTCCTCAATGATGACCTACAGTCCTCCGCTCTACCAACTGAGCTATCGATGGGTTGATTATTACAAAAATTTTCTCTTTACATTAAATAGTTTCTAATTCTATCAGATCTTAAATAATTCCATCGAGCCGGATTAGAACCAGCGACCTATGGATATCAGTTTCTGCAATATTGACCTACAGTCCTCCGCACTACCAACTGAGCTATTGATTGGTTGATTATTACCAAAATCTGCTCTTTAACTTTATATTGTTTCTAATTCTGTCAGATCTAAAATAATTCCATAGAGCCGCATTCAAACCAGCGACGTAAGGATATCCGTTTCTGCAATGTTGACCTACAGCCCTTCGCTCTACCAACTGAGCTAACGATGGGTTGATTATTAAAAAATTTTGCTCTTTGAATTTTTATATTTTCTAATTCTATCAAATATAAAATAATTCCATCGAGCCGGATTCGAACCAGCGACCTAAGGATATCCGTTTCCTCAATATTGACCTACAGTCCTCCGCTCTACCAACTGAGCTATGGATGGGTTGGATATTACAAAAATATATTCTTTAAGTTTATATAGTTTCTAATTCTATCAGGTCTAAAATAATTCCATAGAGCCGGATTCAAGCCAGCGACCTAAGGATATCCGTTTCTGCAATGTTGGCCTACAGCCCTTCGCTCTACAAACTGAGCTATCGATGGGTTTATTTTTACAAAAATTGGCTTTTTGAATTTATATAGTTTCTAATTCTATCAAATATAAAATAATTCCATCGAGCCGGATTCGAACCAACGACCTAAGGATATCCGTTTCCTCAATGTTGACCTAGAGTCCTCCGCTCTACCAACTGAGCTATCGATCGGTTGATTATTACAAAAATTTGCTCTTAAAATCTAAATAGTTTCTAATTCTATCAGATCTAAAATAATTCCATCAAGGTGGATTAAAGCCAGCGACCTAAGGATATCTGTTGCTGCATTGTTGACCTACAGTCCTCCGCTCTACCAACTGAGCTATCGATGGGTTGATTATGACAAAAATTTTCTCTTTACATTATATATTTTCTAATTCTATCAAATTTAAAATAATTCCATCGAACCGGATTCGAACCAGCGACCTAAGGATATCCGTTTCCTCAATGTTGACCTAAAGTCCTCCGTTCTACCAACTGAGTTATCGAAGGGTTGATTATTACAAAAATTTGCTCTTTAAATTTATATAGTTTCTAACTCTATCAGATCTAAAGTAATTCCATCGAGCCAAATCGAGCCAGCGACCTAAGGAAATCCGCTTTTGCAATGTTGGCCTACAGCCCTACGCTCCACCAACTGAGCTATCGATGGGTTGATTATTACAAAAATTTGCTCTTTGAATTTATATAGTTTCAAATTCTATCAAATATAAAATCGTTCCATCGAAGGGATACGAACCAGCGACATAAGGATATCCGTTTCTAGAATGTTGACCTACAGCCCTCTGCTCTAGCAACTGAGCTATCGATGGGTTGATTATTACAAAAATTTGCTCTTTGAATTTATATATTTTCTAATTCTATCAAATATAAAATAATTCCATCGAGCCAGTTTCGAACCAGCGACCTAAGGATTTCCGTTTCTCAATGTTGACCTACAGTCCTCCGCTCTACCAACTGAGCTATCGATGGGTTGATTATTACAACAATTTGCTCTTAGAATCTATATAGTTTCTGTCTCTATCAGATCTAAAATAATTCCATCAAGCTGGATTCAAGCCAGCGACCTAAGGTTACCTCTTGCTGCATTGTTGACCGGCAGTCATCCGCTCTACCAACTGAGCTATCGATGGGGAGATTATTACAAAAATTTGCTCTTTGAATTTATATAGTTTCAAATTCTATCAAATATAAAATCGTTCCATCGAAGGGATACGAACCAGTGACCTAAGGATATCTGTTGCTGCATTGTTGACCTACAGTCCTCCGCTCTACCAACTTAGCAATCGATGGTTTGATTATTACAAAAATTTTCTCTTTACATTTAATAGTTTCTAATTCTATCAGATCTAAAATAATTCCATCGAGCCGGATTCGAACCAGCGACCTATGGATATCCGTTTCTGCAATGTTGACCTACAGCCCTCCGCACTACCAACTGAGCTATCGATGGGTTAATTATTACAAAAATTTGCTCTTTGAATTTGTATAGTTTCTACTTCTATCAAATCTAAAATAATTCCATCTAGCCGGATTCAAACCAGTGACCTAAGGATATCCGTTTTCTCAATGTTGACCTACAGTCCTCCGCTCTACCAACTGAGCTATCGATGGGTTGATTATCACAAAAATTTGCTCTTTAACTTTATACATTTTCTAATTCTATCAGATCTAAAATAATTCCATCGAGCCGGAATCGAAAAGGCGATCTAAGGATATCCCTTTCTATAATGTTGACCCGCAGTCTTCTGCTCAACAAACTAAGCTATCGATGGGTTAATTATTACAAAAATTTGCTCTTTACATTATGTAGTTTCTAATTCTATCAAATCTAAAGTAATTCCATCGAGCTGGACTTGAACAAGCGACCTAAGGATATCCGTTTCTTTAATGTTGACCTACAGTCCTCCGCTCTACCAACTGAGCTATCAATGGGTTGATTATTACAAAAATCTGTTCTTTACATTTATATTATTTCTAATTCGATGAAATCTAAAATAATTCCATCGAGCCGGATTCGAACCATCGACCTAAGGATATCCGTTTCTGCATTGTTGACCTACAGTTCTCTGCTCTACCAACTGAGCTATCAATTGGTTGATTATTACAAAAATCTGCTCTTTAAATTTATATAGTTTCTTATTCTATCAGATCAAAAATAATATCATTGAGCCGGATTCGAACCATCGACCTAAGGATATCCGTTTCTGCAATGTTGACCTACAGTTCTCTGCTCTAACAACTGAGCATCGATTGGTTGATTATTTCAAAAATCTGCTCTTTAAAGTTATATAGTTTCTTATTCTATCAGATCAAAAATAATATCATTGAGCCGGACTCGAACCATCGACCTATGGATATCCGTTTCTGCAATGTTGACCGGCAGTCCTCCGCTCTACCAATTGAGCTATCAATGGGTTGATTATCACAAAAATTTGCTCTTTAAATTTATACAGTTTCAAATTCTATCAGATCTAAAATAATTCCATCGAGCCGGAATCGAAAAGGCGACCTAAGGATATCCCTTTCTATAATGTTGCCCCGCAGTCTTCTGCTCTACCAACTAAGCTATCGATGGGTTAATTATTACAAAAATTTGCTCTTTAAATTATGTAGTTTCTAATTCTATCAAATCTAAAGTAATTCCATCGAGCCGGACTTGAACAAGCGACCTCAGGATATCCGTTTCTGCAATGTTGACCTACAGTCCTCCGCTCTACCAACTGAGCAATCGATGGGTTGATTATTACAAAAATCTGCTCTTTACATTTAAAAAGTTTCTAATTCTATATAATCTAAAATAATTCCATCGAGCCGGATTCGAACCAGCGACCTAAGGATATCCGTCTCTGCAATGTTGACCTACAGTCCTCCGCTCTACCAACTGAGCTACCGATGGGTTGATAATTACAAAAATCTGCTCTTTACGTTTATATAGTTTCTAATTCCATCAAATCTAAAATAATTCCATCGAGCTGGACTCGAACAAGCGACCTAAGGATATCCGTTTCTTTAATGTTGACCTACAGTCCTCCGCTCTATCAACTGAGCTATCAATGGGTTGATTATTACAAAAATCTGTGCTTTACATTTATATCATTTCTAATTTGTTGAAATCTAAAATAATTCCATCGAGCCGGATTCGAACCATCGACCTAAGAATATCCGTTTCTGCATTGTTGACCTACAGTTCTCTGCTCTACCAACTGAGCTATCGATTGGTTGATTATTACAAAAATCTGCTCTTTAAATCTATATATTTTCTAATTCTATCAGATCTTAAATAATTCCATCCAGCCGGATTCAAAGCAGCGACCTAAGGATATCTGTTTCTGCAATGTTGACCTACAGTCCTCCGCTCTACCAACTGAGCTATGCATGGGTTGATTATTACAAAAATCTTTGCTTTACATTTATATTATTTCTAATTCGATCAAATCTAAAATAATTCCATCGAGCCGGATTCGAACCAGCGACCTAAGGATATCCGTTTCCTCAATGTTGACCGGCAGTCCACCGCTCTAACAATTGAGCTAGCGATGGGTTGATTATTACAAAAATTTGCTCTTTGAATTTATATAGTTTCTATTTCTATCAAATCTAAAATAATTCCATCGAGCCGGACTTGAACAAGCGACCTAAGGATATCCGATTCTTTAATGTTGACGTACAGTCCTCTGCTCTACCAACTGAGCTATCAATGGGTTGATTATTACAAAAATCTGCGCTTTACATTTATATTATTCCTTATTCTATGTCATCTAAAATAACTCCATCGAGCCAGACTCGAACCAGCGACCTAAGGATATCCGTTTCCTCAATGTTGACCTACAGTCCTCCGCTCTACCAACTGAGGTATCGATTTGTTGATTATTACCAAAATATGCTCTTTACGTTTATATAGTTGGTAATTCTATCAAATCTAAAATAATTCCATCGAGCCGGACTTGAACAAGCGACCTAAGGATATCCGTTTCTGCAATGTTGACCTACAGTCCTCCGCTCTACCAACTGAGCAATTGATGGGTTGATTATTACAAAAATCTGCTCTTTACATTTAAAAAGTTTCTAATTCTATATAATCTAAAATAATTCCATCAGGCCGGATTCGAACCAGCGACCTAAGGATATCCGTCTCTGCAATGTTGACCTACAGTCCTCCGCTTTACCAACTGAGCTACCGATAGGTTGATTATTACAAAAATCTGCTCTTTACGTTTATATAGTTTCTAACTCCATCAAATCTAAAATAATTCCATCGAGCCGGACTCGAACAAGCTACCTAAGGATATCCGTTTCTTTAATGTTGACCTACAGTCCTCCGCTCTACCAACTGAGCTATCAATGGGTTGATTATCACAAAAATCTAGGCTTTACATTTATATTATTTCTAATTCGATGAAATCTAAAATAATTCCATCGAGCCGGATTTGAACCATCGACCTAAGGATATCCGTTTCTGCATTGTTGACCTACAGTTCTCTGCTCTACCAACTGAGCTATCGATTGGTTGATTATTACAGAAATCTTCTCTTTAGATTTATATAGTTTCTTATTCTATCAGATCAAAAATAATATCATCGAGCCGGATTCGAACCATCAACCTAAGGATATCCGTTTCGGCAATGTTAACCGGCAGTCCTCCGCTCTACCAATTGAGCTAGCGATGGGTTGATTATTACAAAAATTTGCTCTTTAAATTTATATAGTTTCTAATTCTATCAGATCTAAAAGAATTCCATCAAGCCGGAATCAAACCATCGACCTAAGGATATCCGTTTCTGCTATGTTGACCTACAGTCCTCCGCTCTACCAACTGAGCTATCGATGGGTTAATTATTACAAAAATTTGCTCTTTAAAATAAATAGTTTCTAATTCTATCAGATCTAAAATAGTTCCAACAAGCCGGATTCGAACCAGCGACCTATGGATATCCGTTTCTGCAATGTTGACCTACAGCCCTTCGCTCTACCAACTGAGCTCACGATGGGTTGATTATTAAAAAATTTTGCTCTTTGAATTTTTATATTTTCTAATTCTATCAAATAGAAAATAATTCCATCGAGCCGGATTCGAACCAGCGACCTAAGGATATCCGTTTCCTCAATAATGACCTACAGTCCTCCGCTCTACCAACTGAGCTATGGATGAGTTGGTTATTACAAAAATATATTCTTGAAATTTATAGAGTTTCTAATTCTATCAGGTCTCAAATAATTCCATAGAGCCGGATTCAAGCCAGCGACCTAAGGATATCCGTTTCTGCAATGTTGACCTACAGCCCTTCGCTCTACAAACTGAGCTATCGATGGGTTGATTTTTACAAAAATTGGCTCTTTGAATTTATATAGTTTCTAATTCTATCAAATATAAAATAATTCCATCGAGCTGGATTCGAACCAACGACCCCAGGATATCCGTTTCCTCAATGTTGACCTAGAGTCCTCCGCTCTACCAACTGAGCTATCGATCGGTTGATTATTACAAAAATTTGCTCTTAAAATCTATATAGTTTCTAATTCTATCAGAATTAATTTAATTCCATCAAGCTGGATAAAAGCCAGCGACCTAATTATATCTGTTGCTGCATTGTTGACCTACAGTCCTCCGCTCTACCAACTGAGCTATCGATGGGTTGATTATGACAAAAATGTTCTCTTTACATTATATAGTTTCTAATTCTATCAGATCTAAAATAATTCCATCTAGCCAGATTCGAACCAGCGACCTATGGATATCCGTTTCTGCAATGTTGACCTACAGTCCTCCGCACTACAAACTGAGCTATCGATGGGTTGATTATTACAAAAATTTACTCTTTACATTAAATAGTTTCTAATTCTATCAGATCTAAAATAATTCCATCGAGCCGGATTCGAACCAGCGACCTATGTATATCCGTTTCTGCAATGTTGACCTACAGTCCTCCGCTCTACCAACTGAGCTATTGATTGGTTGATTATTACCAAAATCTGCTCTTTACATTTATATTGTTTCTAATTCTGTCAGATCTAAAACAATTCCATAGAGCTGGATTCCAACCAGCGACCTAAGGATATCCGTTTCTGCAATGTTGACCTACAGCCCTCCGCTTTACCAACTGAGCTATCGATGGGTTGATTATTACAAAATTTGCCCTTTGAATTTATATATTTTCTAATTCTATCAAATTTAAAATAATTCCATCGAACCGGATTCGAACCAGCAACCTAAGGATATCCGTTTCCTCAATGTTGACCTACAGTCCTCCGCTCTACCAACTGAGCTATCGAAGGGTTGATTATTACAAAAATTTGCTCTTTAAATTTATATAGTTTCTAACTCTATCAGATTTAAAGTAATTCCATCGAGCCAAATCGAGCCAGCGACCTAAGGAAATCCGCTTCTGCAATGTTGGCCTACAGCCCTACGCTCCACCAACTGAGCTATCGATGGGTTGATTATTACAAAAATTTGCTCTTTGAATTTATATAGTTTCAAATTCGATCAAATATAAAATTGTTCCATTGAAGGGATACGAGCCAGCGACATAAGGATATCCGTTTCTAGAATGTTGACCTACAGCCCTCTGCTCTAGCAACTGAGCTATCGATGGGTTTATTTTTACAAAAATTGGCTTTTTGAATTTATATAGTTTCTAATTCTATCAAATATAAAATAATTCCATCGAGCCGGATTCGAACCAACGACCTAAGGATATCCGTTTCCTCAATGTTGACCTAGAGTCCTCCGCTCTACCAACTGAGCTATCGATCGGTTGATTATTACAAAAATTTGCTCTTAAAATCTAAATAGTTTCTAATTCTATCAGATCTAAAATAATTCCATCAAGGTGGATTAAAGCCAGCGACCTAAGGATATCTGTTGCTGCATTGTTGACCTACAGTCCTCCGCTCTACCAACTGAGCTATCGATGGGTTGATTATGACAAAAATTTTCTCTTTACATTATATATTTTCTAATTCTATCAAATTTAAAATAATTCCATCGAACCGGATTCGAACCAGCGACCTAAGGATATCCGTTTCCTCAATGTTGACCTAAAGTCCTCCGTTCTACCAACTGAGTTATCGAAGGGTTGATTATTACAAAAATTTGCTCTTTAAATTTATATAGTTTCTAACTCTATCAGATCTAAAGTAATTCCATCGAGCCAAATCGAGCCAGCGACCTAAGGAAATCCGCTTTTGCAATGTTGGCCTACAGCCCTACGCTCCACCAACTGAGCTATCGATGGGTTGATTATTACAAAAATTTGCTCTTTGAATTTATATAGTTTCAAATTCTATCAAATATAAAATCGTTCCATCGAAGGGATACGAACCAGCGACATAAGGATATCCGTTTCTAGAATGTTGACCTACAGCCCTCTGCTCTAGCAACTGAGCTATCGATGGGTTGATTATTACAAAAATTTGCTCTTTGAATTTATATATTTTCTAATTCTATCAAATATAAAATAATTCCATCGAGCCAGTTTCGAACCAGCGACCTAAGGATTTCCGTTTCTCAATGTTGACCTACAGTCCTCCGCTCTACCAACTGAGCTATCGATGGGTTGATTATTACAACAATTTGCTCTTAGAATCTATATAGTTTCTGTTTCTATCAGATCTAAAATAATTCCATCAAGCTGGATTCAAGCCAGCGACCTAAGGTTACCTCTTGCTGCATTGTTGACCGGCAGTCATCCGCTCTACCAACTGAGCTATCGATGGGGAGATTATTACAAAAATTTGCTCTTTGAATTTATATAGTTTCAAATTCTATCAAATATAAAATCGTTCCATCGAAGGGATACGAACCAGTGACCTAAGGATATCTGTTGCTGCATTGTTGACCTACAGTCCTCCGCTCTACCAACTTAGCAATCGATGGTTTGATTATTACAAAAATTTTCTCTTTACATTTAATAGTTTCTAATTCTATCAGATCTAAAATAATTCCATCGAGCCGGATTCGAACCAGCGACCTATGGATATCCGTTTCTGCAATGTTGACCTACAGTCCTCCGCACTACCAACTGAGCTATCGATGGGTTAATTATTACAAAAATTTGCTCTTTGAATTTGTATAGTTTCTACTTCTATCAAATCTAAAATAATTCCATCTAGCCGGATTCAAACCAGTGACCTAAGGATATCCGTTTTCTCAATGTTGACCTACAGTCCTCCGCTCTACCAACTGAGCTATCGATGGGTTGATTATCACAAAAATTTGCTCTTTAACTTTATACATTTTCTAATTCTATCAGATCTAAAATAATTCCATCGAGCCGGAATCGAAAAGGCGATCTAAGGATATCCCTTTCTATAATGTTGACCCGCAGTCTTCTGCTCTACAAACTAAGCTATCGATGGGTTAATTATTACAAAAATTTGCTCTTTACATTATGTAGTTTCTAATTCTATCAAATCTAAAGTAATTCCATCGAGCTGGACTTGAACAAGCGACCTAAGGATATCCGTTTCTTTAATGTTGACCTACAGTCCTCCGCTCTACCAACTGAGCTATCAATGGGTTGATTATTACAAAAATCTGTTCTTTACATTTATATTATTTCTAATTTGATGAAATCTAAAATAATTCCATCGAGCCGGATTCGAACCATGGACCTAAGGATATCCGTTTCTGCATTGTTGACCTACAGTTCTCTGCTCTACCAACTGAGCTATCAATTGGTTGATTATTACAAAAATCTGCTCTTTAAAGTTATATAGTTTCTTATTCTATCAGATCAAAAATAATATCATTGAGCCGGATTCGAACCATCGACCTAAGGATATCCGTTTCTGCAATGTTGACCGGCAGTCCTCCGCTCTACCAATTGAGCTATCAATGGGTTGATTATCACAAAAATTTGCTCTTTAAATTTATACAGTTTCAAATTCTATAAGATCTAAAATGATTCCATCGAGCCGGAATCGAAAAGGCGACCTAAGGATATCCCTTTCTATAATGTTGCCCCGCAGTCTTCTGCTCTACCAACTAAGCTATCGATGGGTTAATTATTACAAAAATTTGCTCTTTAAATTATGTAGTTTCTAATTCTATCAAATCTAAAGTAATTCCATCGAGCCGGACTTGAACAAGCGACCTCAGGATATCCGTTTCTGCAATGTTGACCTACAGTCCTCCGCTCTACCAACTGAGCAATCGATGGGTTGATTATTACAAAAATCTGCTCTTTACATTTAAAAAGTTTCTAATTCTATATAATCTAAAATAATTCCATCGAGCCGGATTCGAACCAGCGACCTAAGGATATCCGTCTCTGCAATGTTGACCTACAGTCCTCCGCTCTACCAACTGAGCTACCGATGGGTTGATAATTACAAAAATCTGCTCTTTACGTTTATATAGTTTCTAATTCCATCAAATCTAAAATAATTCCATCGAGCTGGACTCGAACAAGCGACCTAACGATATCCGTTTCTTTAATGTTGACCTACAGTCCTCCGCTCTACCAACTGAGCTATCAATGGGTTGATTATTACAAAAATCTGTGCTTTACATTTATATCATTTCTAATTTGTTGAAATCTAAAATAATTCCATCGAGCCGGATTCGAACCATCGAGCTAAGAATATCCGTTTCTGCATTGTTGACCTACAGTTCTCTGCTCTACCAACTGAGCTATCGATTGGTTGATTATTACAAAAATCTGCTCTTTAAATCTATATATTTTCTAATTCTATCAGATCTTAAATAATTCCATCCAGCCGGATTCAAAGCAGCGACCTAAGGATATCTGTTTCTGCAATGTTGACCTACAGTCCTCCGCTCTACCAACTGAGCTATGCATGGGTTGATTATTACAAAAATCTGTGCTTTACATTTATATTATTTCTAATTCGATCAAATCTAAAATAATTCCATCGAGCCGGATTCGAACCAGCGACCTAAGGATATCCCTTTCGGCAATGTTAACCGGCAGTCCTCCGCTCTACCAATTGAGCTAGCGATGGGTTGATTATTACAAAAATTTGCTCTTTAAATTTATATAGTTTCTAATTCTATCAGATCTAAAAGAATTCCATCAAGCCGGAATCAAACCATCGACCTAAGGATATCCGTTTCTTTAATGTTGACCTACAGTCCTCCGCTCTACCAACTGAGCTATCAATGGGTTGATTATTACAAAAATTTGTGCTTTACATTTATATTATTTCTAATTCGATGAATCTAAAATAATTCCATCGAGCCGGATTCGAACCATCGACCTAAGAATATCCGTTTCTGCATTGTTGACCTACAGTTCTCTGCTCTACCAACTGAGCTATCGATTGGTTGATTATGACAAAAATCTGCTCTTTAAATCTATATAGTTTCTTATTCTATCAGATCAAAATTAATATCATCGAGCCGGATTCGAACCATCGACCTGAGGATATCCGTTTCTGCAATGTTGACCGGCAGTCCACCGCTCTACCAATTGAGCTAGCGATGGGTTGATTATTACAAAAATTTGCTCTTTAAATTTATATAGTTTCTAATTCTATCAAATCTAAAGTAATTCCATCGAGCCGGACTTGAACAAGCAACCTAAGGATATCCGATTCTTTAATGTTGACGTACAGTCCTCTGCTCTACCAACTGAGCTATCAATGGGTTGATTATTACAAAAATCTGCGCTTTACATTTATATTATTCCTTATTCTATGTCATCTAAAATAACTCCATCGAGCCAGACTCGAACCAGCGACCTAAGGATATCCGTTTCCTCAATGTTGACCTACAGTCCTCCGCTCTACCAACTGAGGTATCGATTTGTTGATTATTACCAAAATATGCTCTTTACATTTAAAAAGTTTCTAATTCTATATAATCTAAAATAATTCCATCAGGCCGGATTCGAACCAGCGACCTAAGGATATCCGTCTCTGCAATGTTGACCTACAGTCCTCCGCTTTACCAACTGAGCTACCGATAGGTTGATTATTACAAAAATCTGCTCTTTACGTTTATATAGTTTCTAATTCTATCAAATCTAAAGTAATTCCATCGAGCCGGACTTGAACAAGCAACCTAAGGATATCCGTTTCTGCAATGTTGACCTACAGTCCTCCGCTCTACCAACTGAGCAATTGATGGGTTGATTATTACAAAAATCTGCTCTTTACATTTAAAAAGTTTCTAATTCTATATAATCTAAAATAATTCCATCAGGCCGGATTCGAACCAGCGACCTAAGGATATACGTCTCTGCAATGTTGACCTACAGTCCTCCGCTTTACCAACTGAGCTACCGATAGGTTGATTATTACAAAAATCTGCTCTTTACGTTTATATAGTTTCTAACTCCATCAAATCTAAAATAATTCCATCGAGCCGGACTCGAACAAGCTACCTAAGGATATCCGTTTCTTTAATGTTGACCTACAGTCCTCCGCTCTACCAACTGAGCTAACAATGGGTTGATTATCACAAAAATCTAGGCTTTACATTTATATTATTTCTAATTCGATGAAATCTAAAATAATTCCATCGAGCCGGATTTGAACCATCGACCTAAGGATATCCGTTTCTGCATTGTTGACCTACAGTTCTCTGCTCTACCAACTGAGCTATCGATTGGTTGATTATTACAGAAATCTGCTCTTTAGATTTATATAGTTTCTTATTCTATCAGATCAAAAATAATATCATCGAGCCGGATTCGAACCATCAACCTAAGGATATCCGTTTCGGCAATGTTAACCGGCAGTCCTCCGCTCTACCAATTGAGCTAGCGATGGGTTGATTATTACAAAAATTTGCTCTTTGAATTTATATAGTTTCAAATTCTATCAAATATAAAATCATTCCATCAAAGGGATTTGAACGAGCGACGTAACGATATCCGATTTCTCAATGTTGACCTACAGTCCTCCGCTCTACCAACTGAGCAATCGATGGGTTGATTATTAAAAAAATTGGCTTTTTGAATTTGTATAGTTTCTAATTATATCAAATATAAAATAATTCCATCCAGCCGGATTCGAACCAGCGACGTAAGGATATCCGTTTCCTCAATGTTGACTTACAGTCCTCTGCTCTACCAACTGAGCTATCGATGGGTTGATTATTACAAAAATTTGCTCTTTAAATTTATATAGTTTCTAATTCTATCAGGTCCAAAATAATTCCATAGAGCCGGATTCAAACCAGCGACCTAAGGATATCCGTTTCTGCAATGTTGACCTAAAGCCCTCCGCTCTACAAACTAAGCTATCGATGGGTTGATTATTACAAAAATTGGCTCTTTGAATTTATATAGTTTCTAATTCTATCAAATATAAAATAATTCAATCGAGCCGGATTCGAACCAGCGACCTAAGGATATCTGTTTCCTCAATGTTGACCTACAGTCCTCCGCTCTACCAACTGAGCTATCGATCGGTTGATTTTTACAAAAATTTGCTCTTAAAATCTATATAGTTTCTAATTCTATCAGGACTAAAATAATTCCATAGAGCTGGATTCAAACCAGCGACCTAAGGATATCCGTTTCTGCAATAATGACCTACAGCCCTCTGCTCTATCAACTGAGCTATCGATGGGTTGATATTTACAAAAATTGGCTCTTTGAATTTATATAGTTTCTAATTCTATCAAATATAAAATAATTCAATCTAGCCGGATTCGAACCAGCGACCTAAGGATATTCGTTTCCTCAATGTTGACCTACCATCCTCCGCTCTACCAACTGAGCTATTGATGGGTTGATTATTACAAAAATCTGCTCTTTACATTTATATTGTTTCTAATTCTTTCAGATCTAAAATAATTCCATGGATTAGGATTCGAACCAGCAACCTAAGGATATCCGTTTCCTCAATGTTGACCTACAGTCCTCTGCTCTACCAACTGAGCTATCGATGGCTCGATTATTTCAAAAGTTTGCTCTTTCAATTTATATAGTTTCTAATTCTATCAGGTCGAAAATAATTCCATCGAGCTGGATTTGAACAAGCGACCTAAGGATACCCGTTTCTGCAATGTTTACCTACAGTCCTCTGCTTTAGCAACTGAGGTATCGATGGATTGATTATTACAAAAATTTGCTCTTTAAATTTATATTTTTTCTAAATCTATCAAATATAAAATAATTCCATCGAGCCGGATTGGAACCAGCAAACTAAGGATATCCATTTCTCAATGTTGACCTACAGTCCTCCGCTCTACCAACTGAGCTATCGATGGGTTGATTATTACAATAAATTTCTCTTAGAATCTATATAGTTTTTGTTTCTATCAGATCTAAAATAATTCCATTGAGCTTGATTCGAACCAGCGACCTAAGGATATCCGTTTCCTTATTGTTGACCTACAATCCTCCGCTCTACCAACTAAGCAATTGATGGGTTGATTATTACAAAAATCTGCTCTTTACATTTAAAAAGTTTCTAATTCTATATAATCTAAAATAATTCCATCAGGCCGGATTCGAACCAGCGACCTAAGGATATCCGTCTCTGCAATGTTGACCTACAGTCCTCCGCTTTACCAACTGAGCTACCGATAGGTTGATTATTACAAAAATCTGCTCTTTACGTTTATATAGTTTCTAACTCCATCAAATCTAAAATAATTCCATCGAGCCGGACTCGAACAAGCTACCTAAGGATATCCGTTTCTTTAATGTTGACCTACAGTCCTCCGCTCTACCAACTGAGCTATCAATGGGTTGATTATCACAAAAATCTAGGCTTTACATTTATATTATTTCTAATTCGATGAAATCTAAAATAATTCCATCGAGCCGGATTTGAACCATCGACCTAAGGATATCCGTTTCTGCATTGTTGACCTACAGTTCTCTGCTCTACCAACTGAGCTATCGATTGGTTGATTATTACAGAAATCTGCTCTTTAGATTTATATAGTTTCTTATTCTATCAGATCAAAAATAATATCATCGAGCCGGATTCGAACCATCAACCTAAGGATATCCGTTTCGGCAATGTTAACCGGCAGTCCTCCGCTCTACCAATTGAGCTAGCGATGGGTTGATTATTACAAAAATTTGCTCTTTAAATTTATATAGTTTCTAATTCTATCAGATCTAAAAGAATTCCATCAAGCCGGAATCAAACCATCGACCTAAGGATATCCGTTTCTGCTATGTTGACCTACAGTCCTCCGCTCTACCAACTGAGCTATCGATGGGTTAATTATTACAAAAATTTGCTCTTTAAAATAAATAGTTTCTAATTCTATCAGATCTAAAATAGTTCCAACAAGCCGGATTCGAACCAGCGACCTATGGATATCCGTTTCTGCAATGTTGACCTACAGCCCTTCGCTCTACCAACTGAGCTCACGATGGGTTGATTATTAAAAAATTTTGCTCTTTGAATTTTTATATTTTCTAATTCTATCAAATAGAAAATAATTCCATCGAGCCGGATTCGAACCAGCGACCTAAGGATATCCGTTTCCTCAATAATGACCTACAGTCCTCCGCTCTACCAACTGAGCTATGGATGAGTTGGTTATTACAAAAATATATTCTTGAAATTTATAGAGTTTCTAATTCTATCAGGTCTCAAATAATTCCATAGAGCCGGATTCAAGCCAGCGACCTAAGGATATCCGTTTCTGCAATGTTGACCTACAGCCCTTCGCTCTACAAACTGAGCTATCGATGGGTTGATTTTTACAAAAATTGGCTCTTTGAATTTATATAGTTTCTAATTCTATCAAATATAAAATAATTCCATCGAGCCGGATTCGAACCAACGACCCCAGGATATCCGTTTCCTCAATGTTGACCTAGAGTCCTCCGCTCTACCAACTGAGCTATCGATCGGTTGATTATTACAAAAATTTGCTCTTAAAATCTATATAGTTTCTAATTCTATCAGATCTAAAATAATTCCATCAAGCTGGATAAAAGCCAGCGACCTAATTATATCTGTTGCTGCATTGTTGACCTACAGTCCTCCGCTCTACCAACTGAGCTATCGATGGGTTGATTATGACAAAAATGTTCTCTTTACATTATATAGTTTCTAATTCTATCAGATCTAAAATAATTCCATCTAGCCAGATTCGAACCAGCGACCTATGGATATCCGTTTCTGCAATGTTGACCTACAGTCCTCCGCACTACAAACTGAGCTATCGATGGGTTGATTATTACAAAAATTTACTCTTTACATTAAATAGTTTCTAATTCTATCAGATCTAAAATAATTCCATCGAGCCGGATTCGAACCAGCGACCTATGTATATCCGTTTCTGCAATGTTGACCTACAGTCCTCCGCTCTACCAACTGAGCTATTGATTGGTTGATTATTACCAAAATCTGCTCTTTACATTTATATTGTTTCTAATTCTGTCAGATCTAAAACAATTCCATAGAGCTGGATTCCAACCAGCGACCTAAGGATATCCGTTTCTGCAATGTTGACCTACAGCCCTCCGCTTTACCAACTGAGCTATCGATGGGTTGATTATTACAAAATTTGCCCTTTGAATTTATATATTTTCTAATTCTATCAAATTTAAAATAATTCCATCGAACCGGATTCGAACCAGCGACCTAAGGATATCCGTTTCCTCAATGTTGACCTACAGTCCTCCGCTCTACCAACTGAGCTATCGAAGGGTTGATTATTACAAAAATTTGCTCTTTAAATTTATATAGTTTCTAACTCTATCAGATTTAAAGTAATTCCATCGAGCCAAATCGAGCCAGCGACCTAAGGAAATCCGCTTCTGCAATGTTGGCCTACAGCCCTACGCTCCACCAACTGAGCTATCGATGGGTTGATTATTACAAAAATTTGCTCTTTGAATTTATATAGTTTCAAATTCGATCAAATATAAAATCGTTCCATTGAAGGGATACGAGCCAGCGACATAAGGATATCCGTTTCTAGAATGTTGACCTACAGCCCTCTGCTCTAGCAACTGAGCTATCGATGGGTTTATTTTTACAAAAATTGGCTTTTTGAATTTATATAGTTTCTAATTCTATCAAATATAAAATAATTCCATCGAGCCGGATTCGAACCAACGACCTAAGGATATCCGTTTCCTCAATGTTGACCTAGAGTCCTCCGCTCTACCAACTGAGCTATCGATCGGTTGATTATTACAAAAATTTGCTCTTAAAATCTAAATAGTTTCTAATTCTATCAGATCTAAAATAATTCCATCAAGGTGGATTAAAGCCAGCGACCTAAGGATATCTGTTGCTGCATTGTTGACCTACAGTCCTCCGCTCTACCAACTGAGCTATCGATGGGTTGATTATGACAAAAATTTTCTCTTTACATTATATATTTTCTAATTCTATCAAATTTAAAATAATTCCATCGAACCGGATTCGAACCAGCGACCTAAGGATATCCGTTTCCTCAATGTTGACCTAAAGTCCTCCGTTCTACCAACTGAGTTATCGAAGGGTTGATTATTACAAAAATTTGCTCTTTAAATTTATATAGTTTCTAACTCTATCAGATCTAAAGTAATTCCATCGAGCCAAATCGAGCCAGCGACCTAAGGAAATCCGCTTTTGCAATGTTGGCCTACAGCCCTACGCTCCACCAACTGAGCTATCGATGGGTTGATTATTACAAAAATTTGCTCTTTGAATTTATATAGTTTCAAATTCTATCAAATATAAAATCGTTCCATCGAAGGGATACGAACCAGCGACATAAGGATATCCGTTTCTAGAATGTTGACCTACAGCCCTCTGCTCTAGCAACTGAGCTATCGATGGGTTGATTATTACAAAAATTTGCTCTTTGAATTTATATATTTTCTAATTCTATCAAATATAAAATAATTCCATCGAGCCAGTTTCGAACCAGCGACCTAAGGATTTCCGTTTCTCAATGTTGACCTACAGTCCTCCGCTCTACCAACTGAGCTATCGATGGGTTGATTATTACAACAATTTGCTCTTAGAATCTATATAGTTTCTGTTTCTATCAGATCTAAAATAATTCCATCAAGCTGGATTCAAGCCAGCGACCTAAGGTTACCTCTTGCTGCATTGTTGACCGGCAGTCATCCGCTCTACCAACTGAGCTATCGATGGGGAGATTATTACAAAAATTTGCTCTTTGAATTTATATAGTTTCAAATTCTATCAAATATAAAATCGTTCCATCGAAGGGATACGAACCAGTGACCTAAGGATATCTGTTGCTGCATTGTTGACCTACAGTCCTCCGCTCTACCAACTTAGCAATCGATGGTTTGATTATTACAAAAATTTTCTCTTTACATTTAATAGTTTCTAATTCTATCAGATCTAAAATAATTCCATCGAGCCGGATTCGAACCAGCGACCTATGGATATCCGTTTCTGCAATGTTGACCTACAGTCCTCCGCACTACCAACTGAGCTATCGATGGGTTAATTATTACAAAAATTTGCTCTTTGAATTTGTATAGTTTCTACTTCTATCAAATCTAAAATAATTCCATCTAGCTGGATTCAAACCAGTGACCTAAGGATATCCGTTTTCTCAATGTTGACCTACAGTCCTCCGCTCTACCAACTGAGCTATCGATGGGTTGATTATCACAAAAATTTGCTCTTTAACTTTATACATTTTCTAATTCTATCAGATCTAAAATAATTCCATCGAGCCGGAATCGAAAAGGCGATCTAAGGATATCCCTTTCTATAATGTTGACCCGCAGTCTTCTGCTCTACAAACTAAGCTATCGATGGGTTAATTATTACAAAAATTTGCTCTTTACATTATGTAGTTTCTAATTCTATCAAATCTAAAGTAATTCCATCGAGCTGGACTTGAACAAGCGACCTAAGGATATCCGTTTCTTTAATGTTGACCTACAGTCCTCCGCTCTACCAACTGAGCTATCAATGGGTTGATTATTACAAAAATCTGTTCTTTACATTTATATTATTTCTAATTTGATGAAATCTAAAATAATTCCATCGAGCCGGATTCGAACCATCGACCTAAGGATATCCGTTTCTGCATTGTTGACCTACAGTTCTCTGCTCTACCAACTGAGCT
The DNA here is from genome assembly GCA_963924455.1 of Pelagia noctiluca. Lineage (NCBI taxonomy): Eukaryota > Metazoa > Cnidaria > Scyphozoa > Semaeostomeae > Pelagiidae > Pelagia > Pelagia noctiluca. The sequence continues at coordinate 9,734,398 of OZ004320.1, read as the reverse complement.
ATCAATTGGTTGATTATTACAAAAATCTGCTCTTTAAATTTATATAGTTTCTTATTCTATCAGATATGTTGACCTACAGTCCTCCGCTCTACCAACTGAGCTATCGATGGGTTAATTATTACAAAAATTTGCTCTTTGAATTTATATAGTTTCTAATTCTATCAAATCTAAAATAATTCCATCGAGCCGGATTCGAACCAGCGACCTAAGGATATCCGTTTCTTTAATGTTGACCTACAGTCCTCCGCTCTACCAACTGAGCTATCGATGGGTTGATTATTACAAAAATCTGTGCTTTACATTTATATTATTTCTAATTCGATGAAATCTAAAATGATTCCATCGAGCCGGATTCGAACCAGCGACCTAAGGATATCCGTTTCCTCAATGTTGACCTACAGTTCTCCGCTCTACCAACTGAGCTATCGATGGGTTAATTATTACAAAAATTTGCTCATTGAATTTATATAGTTTCTAATTCTATCAAATCTAAAATAATTCCATCGAGCCGGATTCGTACCAGCGACCTAAGGATATCCGTTTCTGCTATGTTGACCTACAGTCCTCCGCTCAACCAACTGAGCTATCGATGGGTAAATTATTACAAAAATTTGCTCTTTGAATTTATATAGTTTCTAATTCTATCAAATATAAAATAATTCCATAGAGCCGGATTCAAGCCAGCGACCTAAGGATATCCGTTTCCTCAATGATGACCTACAGTCCTCCGCTCTACCAACTGATCTATCGATGGGTTGATTATTACAAAAATTTTCTCTTTACATTAAATAGTTTCTAATTCTATCAGATCTTGAATAATTCCATCGAGCCGGATTAGAACCAGCGACCTATGGATATCCGTTTCTGCAATATTGACCTACAGTCCTCCGCACTCCCAACTGAGCTATTGATTGGTTGATTATTACCAAAATCTGCTCTTTACATTTATATTGTTTCTAATTCTGTCAGATCTAAAATAATTCCATAGAGCCGCATTCAAACCAGCGACGTAAGGATATCCGTTTCTGCAATGTTGACCTACAGCCCTTCGCTCTACCAACTGAGCTAACGATGGGTTGATTATTAAAAAATGTTGCTCTTTGAATTTTTATATTTTCTAATTCTATCAAATATAAAATAATTCCATCGAGCCGGATTCGATCCAGCGACCTAAGGATATCCGTTTCTGTTATGTTGACCTACAGCCCTTCGCTCTACAAACTGAGCTATCGATGGGTTGATTATTACAAAAATTGGCTCTTTGAATTTATATAGTTTCTAATTCTATCAAATATAAAATAATACCATCGAGCCGGATTCGAACCAGCGACCTAAGGATATCCGTTTCCTCAATGTTGACCTACAGTCCTCCGCTCTACCAACTGAGCTATCGATGGGTTGATTATTACAAAAATTTTCTCTTTACATTAAATAGTTTCTAATTCTATCAGATCTAAAATAATTCCATCGAGCCGGATTTGAACCAGCGACCTATGGATATCCGTTTTTGCAATATTGACCTACAGTCCTCCGCACTACCAACTGAGCTATTGATTGGTTGATTATTACCAAAATCTGCTTTTTACATTTATATTGTTTCTAATTCTGTCAGATCTAAAATAATTCCATAGAGCCGCATTCAAACCAGCGATGTAAGGATATCCGTTTCTGCAATGTTGACCTACAGCCCTTCGCTCTACCAACTGAGCTCACGATGGGTTGATTATTAAAAAATTTTGCTCTTTGAATTTTTATATTTTCTAATTCTATCAAATAGAAAATAATTCCATCGAGCCGGATTCGAACCAGCGACCTAAGGATATCCGTTTCCTCAATAATGACCTACAGTCCTCCGCTCTACCAACTGAGCTATGGATGAGTTGGTTATTACAAAAATATATTCTTGAAATTTATAGAGTTTCTAATTCTATCAGGTCTCAAATAATTCCATAGAGCCGGATTCAAGCCAGCGACCTAAGGATATCCGTTTCTGCAATGTTGACCTACAGCCCTTCGCTCTACAAACTGAGCTATCGATGGGTTGATTTTTACAAAAATTGGCTCTTTGAATTTATATAGTTTCTAATTCTATCAAATATAAAATAATTCCATCGAGCCGGATTCGAACCAACGACCCCAGGATATCCGTTTCCTCAATGTTGACCTAGAGTCCTCCGCTCTACCAACTGAGCTATCGATCGGTTGATTATTACAAAAATTTGCTCTTAAAATCTATATAGTTTCTAATTCTATCAGATCTAAAATAATTCCATCAAGCTGGATTAAAGCCAGCGACCTAATTATATCTGTTGCTGCATTGTTGACCTACAGTCCTCCGCTCTACCAACTGAGCTATCGATGGGTTGATTATGACAAAAATGTTCTCTTTACATTATATAGTTTCTAATTCTATCAGATCTAAAATAATTCCATCGAGCCAGATTCGAACCAGCGACCTATGGATATCCGTTTCTGCAATGTTGACCTACAGTCCTCCGCACTACAAACTGAGCTATCGATGGGTTGATTATTACAAAATTTTACTCTTTACATTAAATAGTTTCTAATTCTATCAGATCTAAAATAATTCCATCGAGCCGGATTCGAACCAGCGACCTATGTATATCCGTTTCTGCAATGTTGACCTACAGTCCTCCGCTCTACCAACTGAGCTATTGATTGGTTGATTATTACCAAAATCTGCTCTTTACATTTATATTGTTTCTAATTCTGTCAGATCTAAAACAATTCCATAGAGCTGGATTCAAACCAGCGACCTAAGGATATCCGTTTCTGCAATGTTGACCTACAGCCCTCCGCTTTACCAACTGAGCTATCGATGGGTTGATTATTACAAAAATTTGCTCTTTGAATTTATATATTTTCTAATTCTATCAAATTTAAAATAATTCCATCAAACCGGATTCGAACCAGCGACCTAAGGATATCCGTTTCCGCAATGTTGACCTACAGTCCTCCGCTCTACCAACTGAGCTATCGAAGGGTTGATTATTACAAAAATTTGCTCTTTAAATTTATATAGTTTCTAACTCTATCAGATTTAAAGTAATTCCATCGAGCCAAATCGAGCCAGCGACCTAAGGAAATCCGCTTCTTCAATGTTGGCCTACAGCCCTACGCTCCACCAACTGAGCTATCGATGGGTTGATTATTACAAAAATTTGCTCTTTGAATTTATATAGTTTCAAATTCTATCAAATATAAAATCGTTCCATTGAAGGGATACGAGCCAGCGACATAAGGATATCCGTTTCTAGAATGTTGACCTACAGCCCACTGCTCTAGCAACTGAGCTATCGATTGGTTGATTATTATTAGAATCTGCTCTTTATATTTATATTGTTTCTAATTCTGTCAAATCTTAAATAATTCCATAGAGCCGGATTCGAACCAGCGACCTAGGATATCCGTTTCCTCAATGTTGACTTACAGTCCTCCGCTCTACCAACTGAGCAATCGATGGGTTGATTATTACAAAAATTTTCTCTTTACATTAAATAGTTTCTAATTCTATCAGATCTTGAATAATTCCATCGAGCCGGATTACAACCAGCGACCTATGGATATCCGTTTCTGCAATATTGACCTACAGTCCTCCGCACTCCCAACTGAGCTATTGATTGGTTGATTATTACCAAAATCTGCTCTTTACATTTATATTGTTTCTAATTCTGTCAGATCTAAAATAATTCCATAGAGCCGCATTCAAACCAGCGACGTAAGGATATCCGTTTCTGCAATGTTGACCTACAGCCCTTCGCTCTACCAACTGAGCTAACGATGGGTTGATTATTAAAAAATGTTGCTCTTTGAATTTTTATATTTTCTAATTCTATCAAATATAAAATAATTCCATCGAGCCGGATTCGATCCAGCGACCTAAGGATATCCGTTTCTGTTATGTTGACCTACAGCCCTTCGCTCTACAAACTGAGCTATCGATGGGTTGATTATTACAAAAATTGGCTCTTTGAATTTATATAGTTTCTAATTCTATCAAATATAAAATAATACCATCGAGCCGGATTCGAACCAGCGACCTAAGGATATCCGTTTCCTCAATGTTGACCTACAGTCCTCCGCTCTACCAACTGAGCTATCGATGGGTTGATTATTACAAAAATTTTCTCTTTACATTAAATAGTTTCTAATTCTATCAGATCTAAAATAATTCCATCGAGCCGGATTTGAACCAGCGACCTATGGATATCCGTTTTTGCAATATTGACCTACAGTCCTCCGCACTACCAACTGAGCTATTGATTGGTTGATTATTACCAAAATCTGCTTTTTACATTTATATTGTTTCTAATTCTGTCAGATCTAAAATAATTCCATAGAGCCGCATTCAAACCAGCGATGTAAGGATATCCGTTTCTGCAATGTTGACCTACAGCCCTTCGCTCTACCAACTGAGCTCACGATGGGTTGATTATTAAAAAATTTTGCTCTTTGAATTTTTATATTTTCTAATTCTATCAAATAGAAAATAATTCCATCGAGCCGGATTCGAACCAGCGACCTAAGGATATCCGTTTCCTCAATAATGACCTACAGTCCTCCGCTCTACCAACTGAGCTATGGATGAGTTGGTTATTACAAAAATATATTCTTGAAATTTATAGAGTTTCTAATTCTATCAGGTCTCAAATAATTCCATAGAGCCGGATTCAAGCCAGCGACCTAAGGATATCCGTTTCTGCAATGTTGACCTACAGCCCTTCGCTCTACAAACTGAGCTATCGATGGGTTGATTTTTACAAAAATTGGCTCTTTGAATTTATATAGTTTCTAATTCTATCAAATATAAAATAATTCTATCGAGCCGGATTCGAACCAACGACCCCAGGATATCCGTTTCCTCAATGTTGACCTAGAGTCCTCCGCTCTACCAACTGAGCTATCGATCGGTTGATTATTACAAAAATTTGCTCTTAAAATCTATATAGTTTCTAATTCTATCAGATCTAAAATAATTCCATCAAGCTGGATTAAAGCCAGCGACCTAATTATATCTGTTGCTGCATTGTTGACCTACAGTCCTCCGCTCTACCAACTGAGCTATCGATGGGTTGATTATGACAAAAATGTTCTCTTTACATTATATAGTTTCTAATTCTATCAGATCTAAAATAATTCCATCGAGCCAGATTCGAACCAGCGACCTATGGATATCCGTTTCTGCAATGTTGACCTACAGTCCTCCGCACTACAAACTGAGCTATCGATGGGTTGATTATTACAAAAATTTACTCTTTACATTAAATAGTTTCTAATTCTATCAGATCTAAAATAATTCCATCGAGCCGGATTCGAACCAGCGACCTATGTATATCCGTTTCTGCAATGTTGACCTACAGTCCTCCGCTCTACCAACTGAGCTATTGATTGGTTGATTATTACCAAAATCTGCTCTTTACATTTATATTGTTTCTAATTCTGTCAGATCTAAAACAATTCCATAGAGCTGGATTCAAACCAGCGACCTAAGGATATCCGTTTCTGCAATGTTGACCTACAGCCCTCCGCTTTACCAACTGAGCTATCGATGGGTTGATTATTACAAAAATTTGCTCTTTGAATTTATATATTTTCTAATTCTATCAAATTTAAAATAATTCCATCAAACCGGATTCGAACCAGCGACCTAAGGATATCCGTTTCCGCAATGTTGACCTACAGTCCTCCGCTCTACCAACTGAGCTATCGAAGGGTTGATTATTACAAAAATTTGCTCTTTAAATTTATATAGTTTCTAACTCTATCAGATTTAAAGTAATTCCATCGAGCCAAATCGAGCCAGCGACCTAAGGAAATCCGCTTCTTCAATGTTGGCCTACAGCCCTACGCTCCACCAACTGAGCTATCGATGGGTTGATTATTACAAAAATTTGCTCTTTGAATTTATATAGTTTCAAATTCTATCAAATATAAAATCGTTCCATTGAAGGGATACGAGCCAGCGACATAAGGATATCCGTTTCTAGAATGTTGACCTACAGCCCTCTGCTCTAGCAACTGAGCTATCGATTGGTTGATTATTATTAGAATCTGCTCTTTATATTTATATTGTTTCTAATTCTGTCAAATCTTAAATAATTCCATAGAGCCGGATTCGAACCAGCGACCTAGGATATCCGTTTCCTCAATGTTGACTTACAGTCCTCTGCTCTACCAACTGAGCTATCGATGGGTTGATTATTACAAAAATTTGCTCTTTAAATTTATATAGTTTCTAATTCTATCAGGTCTAAAATAATTCCATAGAGCCGGATTCAAACCAGCGACCTAAGGATATCCGTTTCTGCAATGTTGACCTAAAGTCCTCCGCTCTACAAACTAAGCTATCGATGGGTGTATTATTACAAAAATTGGCTCTTTGAATTTATATAGTTTCTAATTCTATCAGATATAAAATAATTCAATCGAGCCGGATTCGAACCAGCGACCTAAGAATATCCGTTTCTTCAATGTTGACCTACAGCCCTCCGCTCTAGCAACTGAGCTATCGATGGGTTGATTATTACAAAAATTTGCTCTTTGAATTTATATATTTTCTAATTCTATCAAATATAAAATAATTCCATCGAGCCGGATTCGAACCAGCAAACTAAGGATATCCATTTCTCAATGTTGACCTACAGTCCTCCGCTCTACCAACTTAGCTATCGATGGGTTGATTATTACGACAATTTGCTCTTAGAATCTATATAGTTTTTGTTTCTATAAGATCTAAAATAATTCCATCAAGCCGGATTCAAGCCAGCGACCTAAGGATATCTCTTGCTGCATTATTGACCGGCAGTCATCCGCTCTACCAACTGAGCTATCGATGAATTGATTATTACAAAAATTTTCTCTTTACATTATATAGTTTCTAATTCTATCAGATCTAAAATAATTCCATCGAGCCGGATTCAAACCAGCGACCTAAGGATTTCCGTTTCTGCAATGTTGGCCTACAGCCGTACGCTCTACCAATTGAGCCATCCATGGGTTGATTATTACAAAAATTTGCTCTTTGAATTTATATAGTTTCAAATTCTATCAAATATAAAATCATTCCATCAAAGGGATTTGAACGAGCGACGTAACGATATCCGATTTCTCAATGTTGACCTACAGTCCTCCGCTCTACCAACTGAGCAATCGATGGGTTGATTATTAAAAAAATTGGCTTTTTGAATTTGTATAGTTTCTAATTATATCAAATATAAAATAATTCCATCCAGCCGGATTCGAACCAGCGACGTAAGGATATCCGTTTCCTCAATGTTGACTTACAGTCCTCTGCTCTACCAACTGAGCTATCGATGGGTTGATTATTACAAAAATTTGCTCTTTAAATTTATATAGTTTCTAATTCTATCAGGTCCAAAATAATTCCATAGAGCCGGATTCAAACCAGCGACCTAAGGATATCCGTTTCTGCAATGTTGACCTAAAGCCCTCCGCTCTACAAACTAAGCTATCGATGGGTTGATTATTACAAAAATTGGCTCTTTGAATTTATATAGTTTCTAATTCTATCAAATATAAAATAATTCAATCGAGCCGGATTCGAACCAGCGACCTAAGGATATCTGTTTCCTCAATGTTGACCTACAGTCCTCCGCTCTACCAACTGAGCTATCGATCGGTTGATTTTTACAAAAATTTGCTCTTAAAATCTATATAGTTTCTAATTCTATCAGGACTAAAATAATTCCATAGAGCTGGATTCAAACCAGCGACCTAAGGATATCCGTTTCTGCAATAATGACCTACAGCCCTCTGCTCTATCAACTGAGCTATCGATGGGTTGATATTTACAAAAATTGGCTCTTTGAATTTATATAGTTTCTAATTCTATCAAATATAAAATAATTCAATCTAGCCGGATTCGAACCAGCGACCTAAGGATATTCGTTTCCTCAATGTTGACCTACCATCCTCCGCTCTACCAACTGAGCTATTGATGGGTTGATTATTACAAAAATCTGCTCTTTACATTTATATTGTTTCTAATTCTTTCAGATCTAAAATAATTCCATGGATTAGGATTCGAACCAGCAACCTAAGGATATCCGTTTCCTCAATGTTGACCTACAGTCCTCTGCTCTACCAACTGAGCTATCGATGGCTCGATTATTTCAAAAGTTTGCTCTTTCAATTTATATAGTTTCTAATTCTATCAGGTCGAAAATAATTCCATCGAGCTGGATTTGAACAAGCGACCTAAGGATACCCGTTTCTGCAATGTTTACCTACAGTCCTCTGCTTTAGCAACTGAGGTATCGATGGATTGATTATTACAAAAATTTGCTCTTTAAATTTATATTTTTTCTAAATCTATCAAATATAAAATAATTCCATCGAGCCGGATTCGAACCAGCGAACTAAGGATATCCATTTCTCAATGTTGACCTACAGTCCTCCGCTCTACCAACTGAGCTATCGATGGGTTGATTATTACAATAAATTTCTCTTAGAATCTATATAGTTTTTGTTTCTATCAGATCTAAAATAATTCCATTGAGCTTGATTCGAACCAGCGACCTAAGGATATCCGTTTCCTCATTGTTGACCTACAATCCTCCGCTCTACCAACTGAGCTATTGATGGGTTGATTATTACAAAAATTTGCTTTTTTAATTTATATAGTTTCTAATTTTATCAGATCTAAAATAACTCCATCGAAGGGATTCGAACCTGCGACCTAAGGATATCCGTTTCTGCAATGTTGACCTACAGTCCTCAGCTCTACAAACTGAGCTATCGATGGGTTGATTATTACAAAAATTTTCTCTTTGAATTTATATAGTTTCTAATTTTATCAAATATAAAATAATTCCATCGAGCCGGATTCGAGCCAGCGACCTAAGGATATCCGTTTCCTCAATGTTGACCTACAGTCCTCCGCTCTACCAACTGAGCTATCGATGGGTTGATTATTACAAAAATTTGCTCTTAAAATATATATAGTTTCTAATTCTATCAGATCTAAAATAATTCCATCAAGCTGGATTCAAGCCAGCAATCAAAGGATATCTGTTGCTGCATTGTTGACCTACAGTCCTCCGCTCTACCAACTGAGCTATTGCTGGGTTGATTATTACAAAAATTTGCTCTTAAAATATATATAGTTTCTAATTCTATCAGATCGAAAATAATTCCATCAAGCTTGATTCAAGCCAGCGACCGAAGGATATCTGTTGCTGCATTGTTGACCTACAGTCCTCCGCTCTACCAACTGAGCAATCGATGGGTTGATTATTACAAAAATTTTCTCTTTACATTATATAGTTTCTAATTCTATCAGATCTAAAACAATTCCATCGAGCCGGATTCGAACCAGCGACCTATGGATATCCGTTTCTGCAATGTTGACCTACAGTCCTCCACACTACGAACTGAGCTATTGATTGGTTGATTATTAACAAAATTTGCTCTTTAAATTTATATAGTTTCTAATTCTATCAGGTCTAAAATAATTCCATAGAGCCGGATTCAAACCAGCGATCTAAGGATATCCGTTTCTGCAATGTTGACCAACAGCCCTCCGCTCTACAAACTGAGCTATCGATGGGTTGATTATTACAAAAACTTTCTCTTTACATTATATAGTTTCTAATTCTATCAAATATAAAATAATTCAATCGAGCCGGATTCGAACCAGCGACCTAACGATATCTGTTTCCTCAATGTTGACCTACAGTCCTCCGCTCTACCAACTGAGCTATCGATCGGTTGATTTTTACAAAAATTTGCTCTTAAAATCTATATAGTTTCTAATTCTATCAGGACTAAAATAATTCCATAGAGCTGGATTCAAACCAGCGACCTAAGGATATCCGTTTCTGCAATAATGACCTACAGCCCTCTGCTCTATCAACTGAGCTATCGATGGGTTGATATTTACAAAAATTGGCTCTTTGAATTTATATAGTTTCTAATTCTATCAAATATAAAATAATTCAATCGAGCCGGATTCGAACCAGCGACCTAAGGATATCCGTTTCCTCAATGTTGACCTACCATCCTCCGCTCTACCAACTGAGCTATTGATGGGTTGATTATTACAAAAATCTGCTCTTTACATTTATATTGTTTCTAATTCTTTCAGATCTAAAATAATTCCATGGATTAGGATTCGAACCAGCAACCTAAGGATATCCGTTTCCTCAATGTTGACCTACAGTCCTCCGCTCTACCAACTGAGCTATCGATGGCTCGATTATTTCAAAAGTTTGCTCTTTCAATTTATATAGTTTCTAATTCTATCAGCTCGAAAATGATTCCATCGAGCTGGATTTGAACAAGCGACCTAAGGATACCCGTTTCTGCAATGTTTACCTACAGTCCTCTGCTTTAGCAACTGAGGTATCGATGGATTGATTATTACAAAAATTTGCTCTTTCAATTTATATTTTTTCTAATTCTATCAAATATAAAATAATTCCATCGAGCCGGATTCGAACCAGCGAACTAAGGATATCCATTTCTCAATGTTGACCTACAGTCCTCCGCTCTACCAACTGAGCTATCGATGGGTTGATTATTACAATAAATTGCTCTTAGAATCTATATAGTTTTTGTTTCTATCAGATCTAAAATAATTCCATTGAGCTTGATTCGAACCAGCGACCTAAGGATATCCGTTTCCTCATTGTTGACCTACAATCCTCCGCTCTACCAACTGAGCTATTGATGGGTTGATTATTACAAAAATTTGCTCTTTTAATTCATATAGTTTCTAATTCTATCAGATCTAAAATAACTCCATCGAAGGGATTCGAACCTGCGACCTAAGGATATCCGTTTCTGCAATGTTGACCTACAGTCCTCAGCTCTACAAACTGAGCTATCGATGGGTTGATTATTACAAAAATTTTCTCTTTGAATTTATATAGTTTCTAATTTTATCAAATATAAAATAATTCCATCGAGCCGGATTCGAACCAGCGACCTAAGGATATCCGTTTCCTCAATGTTGACCTACAGTCCTCCGCTCTACCAACTGAGCTATCGATGGGTTGATTATTACAAAAATTTGCTCTTAAAATATAGATAGTTTCTAATTCTATCAGATCTAAAATAATTCCATCAAGCTGGATTCAAGCCAGCGATCGAAGGATATCTGTTGCTGCATTGTTGACCTACAGTCCTCCGCTCTACCAACTGAGCTATTGCTGGGTTGATTATTACAAAAATTTGCTCTTAAAATATATATAGTTTCTAATTCTATCAGATCTAAAATAATTCCATCAAGCTGGATTCAAGCCAGCGACCGAAGCATATCTGTTGCTGCATTGTTGACCTACAGTCCTCCGCTCTACCAACTGAGCAATCGATGGGTTGATTATTACAAAAATTTTCTCTTTACATTATATAGTTTCTAATTCTATCAGATCTAAAACAATTCCATCGAGCCGGATTCGAACCAGCGACCTATGGATATCCGTTTCTGCAATGTTGACCTACAGTCCTCCACACTACCAACTGAGCTATTGATTGGTTGATTATTACCAAAATTTGCTCTTTAAATTTATATAGTTTCTAATTCTATCAGGTCTAAAATAATTCCATAGAGCCGGATTCAAACCAGCGATCTAAGGATATCCGTTTCTGCAATGTTGACCAACAGCCCTCCGCTCTACAAACTGAGCTATCGATTGGTTAATTATTACAAAAATTGGCTCTTTGAAATTATATAGTTTCTAATTCTATCAAATATGAAATAATTCCATCGAGCCGGATTCGAACCAGCAACCTAAGAATATCCGTTTCCTCAATGTTGACCTACAGTCCTCCGCTCTACCAACTGAGCTATCGATGGGATGATGATAACAAAAATTTGCTCTTAAAATCTATATATTTTGAAATTCTATCAGGTCTAAAATAATTCCTTAGAGCTGGATTCAAGCCAGCGACCTAAGGATATCCGTTTCTGCAATGTTGACCTACAGCCCTTCGCTCTACAAACTGAGCTATCGATGGGTTGATTATTACAAAAATTGGCTCTTTTAATTTATATAGTTTCTAATTCTATCAAATATAAAATAATTCCATCGAGCCGGATTCGAACCAGCGACCTAAGGATATCCGTTTCCTCAATGTTGACCTACAGTCCTCCGCTCTACAAACTGAGCTATCGATGGGTTGATTATTACAAAAATTTTCTCTTTACATTAAATAGTTTCTAATTCTATCAGATCTAAAATAATTCCATCGAGCCGGATTTGAACCAGCGACCTATGGATATCCGTGTCTGCAATATTGACCAACAGTCCTCCGCACTACCAACTGAGCTATTGATTGGTTGATTATTACCAAAATCTGCTCTTTACATTTATATTGTTTCTAATTCTGTCAGATCTAAAATAATTCCATAGAGCCGCATTCAAACCAGCGACGTAAGGATATCCGTTTCTGCAATGTTGACCTACAGCCCTTCGCTCTACCAACTGAGCTAACGATGGGTTGATTATTAAAAAACTTTGCTCTTTGAATTTTTATATTTTCTAATTCTATCAAATATAAAATAATTCCATCGAGCCGGACTTGAACCAGCGACCTAAGGATATCCGTTTCCTCAATATTGACCTACAGTTCTCCGCTCTACCAACTGAGCTATGGATGGGTTGGTTATTACAAAAATTTGCTCTTAAAATCTATATAGTTTCTAATTCTATCAGGTCTAAAATATTTCCTTAGAGCCGGATTCAAGCCAGCGACCTAAGGATATCCGTTTCTGCAATGTTGACCTACAGCCCTTCGTTCTACAAACTGAGCTATCGATGGGTTGATTATTACAAAAATTGGCTCTTTGAATTTATATAGTTTCTAATTCTATCAAATATAAAATAATTCCATCGAGCCGGACTTGAACCAGCGACCTAAGGATATCCGTTTCCTCAATATTGACCTACAGTTCTCCGCTCTACCAACTGAGCTATGGATGGGTTGGTTATTACAAAAATTTGCTCTTAAAATCTATATAGTTTCTAATTCTATCAGGTCTAAAATATTTCCTTAGAGCCGGATTCAAGCCAGCGACCTAAGGATATCCGTTTCTGCAATGTTGACCTACAGTCCTCCGCTCTACCAACTGAGCTATCGATGGGTTAATTATTACAAAAATTTTCTCTTTACATTAAATAGTTTCTAATTCTATCAGATCTAAAATAATTCCATCGAGCCGGATTTGAACCAGCGACCTATGGATATCCGTTTCTGCAATATTGACCAACAGTCCTCCGCACTACCAACTGAGCTATTGATTGGTTGATTATTACCAAAATCTGCTCTTTACATTTATATTGTTTCTAATTCTGTCAGATCTAAAATAATTCCATAGAGCCGCATTCAAACCAGCGACGTAAGGATATCCGTTTCTGCAATGTTGACCTACAGCCCTTCGCTCTACCAACTGAGCTAACGATGGGTTGATTATTAAAAAATTTTGCTCTTTGAATTTTTATATTTTCTAATTCTATCAAATATAAAATAATTCCATCGAGCCGGACTTGAACCAGCGACCTAAGGATATCCGTTTCCTCAATATTGACCTACAGTTCTCCGCTCTACCAACCGAGCTATGAATGGGTTGGTTATTACAAAAATATGCTCTTTAAATTTTTATAGTTTCTAATTCTATCAGGTCTAAAATAATTCCATAGAGCCGGATTCAAGCCAGCGACCTAAGGATATCCGTTTCTGCAATGTTGACCTACAGCCCTTCGCTCTACAACTGAGCTATGGATGGGTTGATTATTACAAAAATTGGCTCTTTGAATTTATATAGTTTCTAATTCTATCAAATATAAAATAATTCCATCGAGCCGGATTCGAACCAACGACCTAAGGATATCCGTTTCCTCACTGTTGACCTAGAGTCCTCCGCTCTACCAACTGAGCTATCGATGGGTTGATTATTACAAAAATTTGCCCTTAATATCTATATAGTATCTAATTCTATCAGATCTAAAATAATTCCATCAAGCTGGATTCAAGCCAGCAATCGAAGGATATCTGTTGCTGCATTGTTGACCTACAGTCCTCTGCTCTACCAACTGAGCTATCGATGGGTTGATTATGACAAAAATTTTCTCTATACATTATATAGTTTCTAATTCTATCAGATCTAAAATATTTCCATCGAGCCGGATTCGAACCAGCGACCTAAGGAAATCCGCTTCTGCAATGTTGGCCTACAGCCCTACGCTCCACCAACTGAGCTATTGATGGGTTGATTATTACAAACATTGGCTCTTTGAATTTATATAGTTTCTAATTCTATCAAATATAAAATAATTCCATCAAGCCGGATTCGAACCAGCGACCGAAGGATATCCGTTTCCTCAATGATGACCTACAGTCCTCCGCTCTACCAACTGAGCTATTGATGGGTTGATTGTTACAAAAATTTTCTCTTTACATTAAATAGTTTCTAATTCTATCAGATCTTAAATAATTCCATCGAGCCGGATTAGAACCAGCGACCTATGGATATCCGTTTCTGCAATATTGACCTACAGTCGTCCGCACTACCAACTGAGCTATTGATTGGTTGATTATTACCAAAATCTGCTCTTTACATTTATATTGTTTCTAATTCTGTCAGATCTAAAATAATTCCATAGAGCCGCATTCAAACCAGCGACCTAAGGATATCCGTTTCCTAAATGATGACCTACAGTCCTCCGCTCTACCAACTGAGCTATCGATGGGTTGATTATTACAAAAATTTTCTCTTTACATTAATTAGTTTCTAATTCTATCAGATCTTAAATAATTCCATCGAGCCGGATTAGAACCAGCGACCTATGGATATCCGTTTCTGCAATATTAACCTACAGTCCTCCGCACTACCAACTGAGGTATTGATTGGTTGATTATTACCAAAATCTGCTCTTTACATTTATATTGTTTCTAATTCTGTCAGATCTAAAATAATTCCATAGAGCCGCATTCAAACCAGCGACCTAAGGATATCCGTTTCCTCAATGATGACCTACAGTCCTCCGCTCTACCAACTGAGCTATCGATGGGTTGATTATTACAAAAATTTTCTCTTTACATTAAATAGTTTCTAATTCTATCAAATATAAAATAATTCAATCGAGCCGGATTCGAACCAGCGACCTAAGGATATCTGTTTCCTCAATGTTGACCTACAGTCCTCCGCTCTACCAACTGAGCTATCGATCGGTTGATTTTTACAAAAATTTGCTCTTAAAATCTATATAGTTTCTAATTCTATCAGGACTAAAATAATTCCATAGAGCTGGATTCAAACCAGCGACCTAAGGATATCCGTTTCTGCAATAATGACCTACAGCCCTCTGCTCTATCAACTGAGCTATCGATGGGTTGATATTTACAAAAATTGGCCGTTGAATTTATATAGTTTCTAATTCTATCAAATGTAAAATAATTCAATCGAGCCGGATTCGAACCAGCGACCTAAGGATATCCGTTTCCTCAATGTTGACCTACCATCCTCCGCTCTACCAACTGAGCTATTGATGGGTTGATTATTACAAAAATCTGCTCTTTACATTTATATTGTTTCTAATTCTTTCAGATCTAAAATAATTCCATGGATTAGGATTCGAACCAGCAACCTAAGGATATCCGTTTCCTCAATGTTGACCTACAGTCCTCCGCTCTACCAACTGAGCTATCGATGGCTCGATTATTTCAAAAGTTTGCTCTTTCAATTTATATAGTTTCTAATTCTATCAGCTCGAAAATGATTCCATCGAGCTGGATTTGAACAAGCGACCTAAGGATACCCGTTTCTGCAATGTTTACCTACAGTCCTCTGCTTTAGCAACTGAGGTATCGATGGATTGATTATTACAAAAATTTGCTCTTTCAATTTATATTTTTTCTAATTCTATCAAATATAAAATAATTCCATCGAGCCGGATTCGAACCAGCGAACTAAGGATATCCATTTCTCAATGTTGACCTACAGTCCTCCGCTCTACCAACTGAGCTATCGATGGGTTGATTATTACAATAAATTGCTCTTAGAATCTATATAGTTTTTGTTTCTATCAGATCTAAAATAATTCCATTGAGCTTGATTCGAACCAGCGACCTAAGGATATCCGTTTCCTCATTGTTGACCTACAATCCTCCGCTCTACCAATTGAGCTATTGATGGGTTGATTATTACAAAAATTTGCTCTTTTAATTTATATAGTTTCTAATTCTATCAGATCTAAAATAACTCCATCGAAGGGATTCGAACCTGCGACCTAAGGATATCCGTTTCTGCAATGTTGACCTACAGTCCTCCGCTCTACCAACTGAGCTATTGCTGGGTTGATTATTACAAAAATTTGCTCTTAAAATATATATAGTTTCTAATTCTATCAGATCCAAAATAATTCCATCAAGCTGGATTCAAGCCAGCGACCGAAGGATATCTGTTGCTGCATTGTTGACCTACAGTCCTCCGCTCTACCAACTGAGCAATCGATGGGTTGATTATTACAAAAATTTTCTCTTTACATTATATAGTTTCTAATTCTATCAGATCTAAAACAATTCCATCGAGCCGGATTTGAACCAGCGACCTATGGATATCCGTGTCTGCAATATTGACCAACAGTCCTCCGCACTACCAACTGAGCTATTGATTGGTTGATTATTACCAAAATCTGCTCTTTACATTTATATTGTTTCTAATTCTGTCAGATCTAAAATAATTCCATAGAGCCGCATTCAAACCAGCGACGTAAGGATATCCGTTTCTGCAATGTTGACCTACAGCCCTTCGCTCTACCAACTGAGCTAACGATGGGTTGATTATTAAAAAATTTTGCTCTTTGAATTTTTATATTTTCTAATTCTATCAAATATAAAATAATTCCATCGAGCCGGACTTGAACCTGCGACCTAAGGATATCCGTTTCCTCAATATTGACCTACAGTTCTCCGCTCTACCAACTGAGCTATGGATGGGTTGGTTATTACAAAAATTTGCTCTTAAAATCTATATAGTTTCTAATTCTATCAGGTCTAAAATAATTCCTTAGAGCCGGATTCAAGCCAGCGACCTAAGGATATCCGTTTCTGCAATGTTGACCTACAGCCCTTCATTCTACAAACTGAGCTATCGATGGGTTGATTATTACAAAAATTGGCTCTTTGAATTTATATAGTTTCTAATTCTATCAAATATAAAATAATTCCATCGAGCCGGATTCGAACCAGCGACCTAAGGATATCCGTTTCCTCAATGTTGACCTACAGTCCTCCGCTCTACCAACTGAGCTATCGATGGGTTAATTATTACAAAAATTTTCTCTTTACATTAAATAGTTTCTAATTCTATCAGATCTAAAATAATTCCATCGAGCCGGATTTGAACCAGCGACCTATGGATATCCGTTTCTGCAATATTGACCAACAGTCCTCCGCACTACCAACTGAGCTATTGATTGGTTGATTATTACCAAAATCTGCTCTTTACATTTATATTGTTTCTAATTCTGTCAGATCTAAAATAATTCCATAGAGCCGCATTCAAACCAGCGACGTAAGGATATCCGTTTCTGCAATGTTGACCTACAGCCCTTCGCTCTACCAACTGAGCTAACGATGGGTTGATTATTAAAAAATTTTGCTCTTTGAATTTTTATATTTTCTAATTCTATCAAATATAAAATAATTCCATCGAGCCGGACTTGAACCAGCGACCTAAGGATATCCGTTTCCTCAATATTGACCTACAGTTCTCCGCTCTACCAACTGAGCTATGGATGGGTTGGTTATTACAAAAATATGCTCTTTAAATTTTTATAGTTTCTAATTCTATCAGGTCTAAAATAATTCCATAGAGCCGGATTCAAGCCAGCGACCTAAGGATATCCGTTTCTGCAATGTTGACCTACAGCCCTTCGCTCTACAACTGAGCTATCGATGGGTTGATTATTACAAAAATTGGCTCTTTGAATTTATATAGTTTCTAATTCTATCAAATATAAAATAACTCCATCGAGCCGGATTCGAACCAACGACCTAAGGATATCCGTTTCCTCACTGTTGACCTAGAGTCCTCCGCTCTACCAACTGAGCTATCGATGGGTTGATTATTACAAAAATTTGCCCTTAATATCTATATAGTATCTAATTCTATCAGATCTAAAATAATTCCATCAAGCTGGATTCAAGCCAGCGATCGAAGGATATCTGTTGCTGCATTGTTGACCTACAGTCCTCTGCTCTACCAACTGAGCTATCGATGGGTTGATTATGACAAAAATTTTCTCTATACATTATATAGTTTCTAATTCTATCAGATCTAAAATATTTCCATCGAGCCGGATTCGAACCAGCGACCTAAGGAAATCCGCTTCTGCAATGTTGGCCTACAGCCCTACGCTCCACCAACTGAGCTATTGATGGGTTGATTATTACAAACATTGGCTCTTTGAATTTATATAGTTTCTAATTCTATCAAATATAAAATAATTCCATCAAGCCGGATTCGAACCAGCGACCGAAGGATATCCGTTTCCTCAATGATGACCTACAGTCCTCCGCTCTACCAACTGAGCTATTGATGGGTTGATTGTTACAAAAATTTTCTCTTTACATTAAATAGTTTCTAATTCTATCAGATCTTAAATAATTCCATCGAGCCGGATTAGAACCAGCGACCTATGGATATCCGTTTCTGCAATATTGACCTACAGTCGTCCGCACTACCAACTGAGCTATTGATTGGTTGATTATTACCAAAATCTGCTCTTTACATTTATATTGTTTCTAATTCTGTCAGATCTAAAATAATTCCATAGAGCCGCATTCAAACCAGCGACCTAAGGATATCCGTTTCCTAAATGATGACCTACAGTCCTCCGCTCTACCAACTGAGCTATCGATGGGTTGATTATTACAAAAATTTTCTCTTTACATTAATTAGTTTCTAATTCTATCAGATCTTAAATAATTCCATCGAGCCGGATTAGAACCAGCGACCTATGGATATCCGTTTCTGCAATATTAACCTACAGTCCTCCGCACTACCAACTGAGGTATTGATTGGTTGATTATTACCAAAATCTGCTCTTTACATTTATATTGTTTCTAATTCTGTCAGATCTAAAATAATTCCATAGAGCCGCATTCAAACCAGCGACCTAAGGATATCCGTTTCCTCAATGATGACCTACAGTCCTCCGCTCTACCAACTGAGCTATCGATGGGTTGATTATTACAAAAATTTTCTCTTTACATTAAATAGTTTCTAATTCTATCAAATATAAAATAATTCAATCGAGCCGGATTCGAACCAGCGACCTAAGGATATCTGTTTCCTCAATGTTGACCTACAGTCCTCCGCTCTACCAACTGAGCTATCGATCGGTTGATTTTTACAAAAATTTGCTCTTAAAATCTATATAGTTTCTAATTCTATCAGGACTAAAATAATTCCATAGAGCTGGATTCAAACCAGCGACCTAAGGATATCCGTTTCTGCAATAATGACCTACAGCCCTCTGCTCTATCAACTGAGCTATCGATGGGTTGATATTTACAAAAATTGGCTCTTTGAATTTATATAGTTTCTAATTCTATCAAATATAAAATAATTCAATCGAGCCGGATTCGAACCAGCGACCTAAGGATATCCATTTCCTCAATGTTGACCTACCATCCTCCGCTCTACCAACTGAGCTATTGATGGGTTGATTATTACAAAAATCTGCTCTTTACATTTATATTGTTTCTAATTCTTTCAGATCTAAAATAATTCCATGGATTAGGATTCGAACCAGCAACCTAAGGATATCCGTTTCCTCAATGTTGACCTACAGTCCTCCGCTCTACCAACTGAGCTATCGATGGCTCGATTATTTCAAAAGTTTGCTCTTTCAATTTATATAGTTTCTAATTCTATCAGCTCGAAAATGATTCCATCGAGCTGGATTTGAACAAGCGACCTAAGGATACCCGTTTCTGCAATGTTTACCTACAGTCCTCTGCTTTAGCAACTGAGGTATCGATGGATTGATTATTACAAAAATTTGCTCTTTCAATTTATATTTTTTCTAATTCTATCAAATATAAAATAATTCCATCGAGCCGGATTCGAACCAGCGAACTAAGGATATCCATTTCTCAATGTTGACCTACAGTCCTCCGCTCTACCAACTGAGCTATCGATGGGTTGATTATTACAATAAATTGCTCTTAGAATCTATATAGTTTTTGTTTCTATCAGATCTAAAATAATTCCATTGAGCTTGATTCGAACCAGCGACCTAAGGATATCCGTTTCCTCATTGTTGACCTACAATCCTCCGCTCTACCAACTGAGCTATTGATGGGTTGATTATTACAAAAATTTGCTCTTTTAATTTATATAGTTTCTAATTCTATCAGATCTAAAATAACTCCATGGAAGGGATTCGAACCTGCGACCTAAGGATATCCGTTTCTGCAATGTTGACCTACAGTCCTCAGCTCTACAAACTGAGCTATCGATGGGTTGATTATTACAAAAATTTTCTCTTTGAATTTATATAGTTTCTAATTTTATCAAATATAAAATAATTCCATCGAGCCGGATTCGAGCCAGCGACCTAAGGATATCCGTTTCCTCAATGTTGACCTACAGTCCTCCGCTCTACCAACTGAGCTATCGATGGGTTAATTATTGCAAAAATTTGCTCTTAAAATATAGATAGTTTCTAATTCTATCAGATCTAAAATAATTCCATCAAGCTGGATTCAAGCCAGCGATCGAAGGATATCTGTTGCTGCATTGTTGACCTACAGTCCTCCGCTCTACCAACTGAGCTATTGCTGGGTTGATTATTACAAAAATTTGCTCTTAAAATATATATAGTTTCTAATTCTATCAGATCTAAAATAATTCCATCAAGCTGGATTCAAGCCAGCGACCGAAGGATATTTGTTGCTGCATTGTTGACCTACAGTCCTCCGCTCTACCAACTGAGCAATCGATGGGTTGATTATTACAAAAATTTTCTCTTTACATTATATAGTTTCTAATTCTATCAGATCTAAAACAATTCCATCGAGCCGGATTCGAACCAGCGACCTATGGATATCCGTTTCTGCAATGTTGACCTACAGTCCTCCACACTACCAACTGAGCTATTGATTGGTTGATTATTACCAAAATTTGCTCTTTAAATTTATATAGTTTCTAATTCTATCAGGTCTAAAATAATTCCATAGAGCCGGATTCAAACCAGCGATCTAAGGATATCCGTTTCTGCAATGTTGACCAATAGCCCTCCGCTCTACAAACTGAGCTATCGATTGGTTAATTATTACAAAAATTGGCTCTTTGAAATTATATAGTTTCTAATTCTATCAAATATGAAATAATTCCATTGAGCCGGATTCGAACCAGCAACCTAAGAATATCCGTTTCCTCAATGTTGACCTACAGTCCTCCGCTCTACCAACTGAGCTATCGATGGGATGATGATAACAAAAATTTGCTCTTAAAATCTATATATTTTGAAATTCTATCAGGTCTAAAATAATTCCTTAGAGCCGGATTCAAGCCAGCGACCTAAGGATATCCGTTTCTGCAATGTTGACCTACAGCCCTTCGCTCTACAAACTAAGCTATCGATGGGTTGATTATTACAAAAATTGGCTCTTTTAATTTATATAGTTTCTAATTCTATCAAATATAAAATAATTCCATCGAGCCGGATTCGAACCAGCGACCTAAGGATATCCGTTTCCTCAATGTTGACCTACAGTCCTCCGCTCTACAAACTGAGCTATCGATGGGTTGATTATTACAAAAATTTTCTCTTTACATTAAATAGTTTCTAATTCTATCAGATCTAAAATAATTCCATCGAGCCGGATTTGAACCAGCGACCTATGGATATCCGTGTCTGCAATATTGACCAACAGTCCTCCGCACTACCAACTGAACTATTGATTGGTTGATTATTACCAAAATCTGCTCTTTACATTTATATTGTTTCTAATTCTTTCAGATCTAAAATAATTCCATAGAGCCGCATTCAAACCAGCGACGTAAGGATATCCGTTTCTGCAATGTTGACCTACAGCCCTTCGCTCTACCAACTGAGCTAACGATGGGTTGATTATTAAAAAATTTTGCTCTTTGAATTTTTATATTTTCTAATTCTATCAAATATAAAATAATTCCATCGAGCCGGACTTGAACCAGCGACCTAAGGATATCCGTTTCCTCAATATTGACCTACAGTTCTCCGCTCTACCAACTGAGCTATGGATGGGTTGGTTATTACAAAAATTTGCTCTTAAAATCTATATAGTTTCTAATTCTATCAGGTCTAAAATAATTCCTTAGAGCCGGATTCAAGCCAGCGACCTAAGGATATCCGTTTCTGCAATGTTAACCTACAGCCCTTCGTTCTACAAACTGAGCTATCAATGGGTTGATTATTACAAAAATTGGCTCTTTGAATTTATATAGTTTCTAATTCTATCAAATATAAAATAATTCCATCGAGCCGGATTCGAACCAGCGACCTAAGGATATCCGTTTCCTCAATGTTGACCTACAGTCCTCCGCTCTACCAACTGAGCTATCGATGGGTTAATTATTACAAAAATTTTCTCTTTACATTAGATAGTTTCTAATTCTATCAGATCTAAAATAATTCCATCGAGCCGGATTTGAACCAGCGACCTATGGATATCCGTTTCTGCAATATTGACCAACAGTCCTCCGCACTACCAACTGAGCTATTGATTGGTTGATTATTACCAAAATCTGCTCTTTACATTTATATTGTTTCTAATTCTGTCAGATCTAAAATAATTCCATAGAGCCGCATTCAAACCAGCGACGTAAGGATATCCGTTTCTGCAATGTTGACCTACAGCCCTTCGCTCTACCAACTGAGCTAACGATGGGTTGATTATTAAAAAATTTTGCTCTTTGAATTTTTATATTTTCTAATTCTATCAAATATAAAATAATTCCATCGAGCCGGACTTGAACCAGCGACCTAAGGATATCCGTTTCCTCAATATTGACCTACAGTTCTCCGCTCTACCAACTGAGCTATGGATGGGTTGGTTATTACAAAAATATGCTCTTTAAATTTTTATAGTTTCTAATTCTATCAGGTCTAAAATAATTCCATAGAGCCGGATTCAAGCCAGCGACCTAAGGATATCCGTTTCTGCAATGTTGACCTACAGCCCTTCGCTCTACAACTGAGCTATCGATGGGTTGATTATTACAAAAATTGGCTCTTTGAATTTATATAGTTTCTAATTCTATCAAATATAAAATAATTCCATCGAGCCGGATTCGAACCAACGACCTAAGGATATCCGTTTCCTCACTGTTGACCTAGAGTCCTCCGCTCTACCAACTGAGCTATCGATGGGTTGATTATTACAAAAATTTGCCCTTAATATCTATATAGTATCTAATTCTATCAGATCTAAAATAATTCCATCAAGCTGGATTCAAGCCAGCGATCGAAGGATATCTGTTGCTGCATTGTTGACCTACAGTCCTCCGCTCTACCAACTGAGCTATCGATGGGTTGATTATGACAAAAAATTTTCTCTATACATTATATAGTTTCTAATTCTATCAGATCTAAAATATTTCCATCGAGCCGGATTCGAACCAGCGACCTAAGGAAATCCGCTTCTGCAATGTTGGCCTACAGCCCTACGCTCCACCAACTGAGCTATTGATGGGTTGATTATTACAAACATTGGCTCTTTGAATTTATATAGTTTCTAATTCTATCAAATATAAAATAATTCCATCAAGCCGGATTCGAACCAGCGACCGAAGGATATCCGTTTCCTCAATGATGACCTACAGTCCTCCGCTCTACCAACTGAGCTATTGATGGGTTGATTGTTACAAAAATTTTCTCTTTACATTAAATAGTTTCTAATTCTATCAGATCTTAAATAATTCCATCGAGCCGGATTAGAACCAGCGACCTATGGATATCCGTTTCTGCAATATTGACCTACAGTCGTCCGCACTACCAACTGAGCTATTGATTGGTTGATTATTACCAAAATCTGCTCTTTACATTTATATTGTTTCTAATTCTGTCAGATCTAAAATAATTCCATAGAGCCGCATTCAAACCAGCGACCTAAGGATATCCGTTTCCTAAATGATGACCTACAGTCCTCCGCTCTACCAACTGAGCTATCGATGGGTTGATTATTACAAAAATTTTCTCTTTACATTAATTAGTTTCTAATTCTATCAGATCTTAAATAATTCCATCGAGCCGGATTAGAACCAGCGACCTATGGATATCCGTTTCTGCAATATTAACCTACAGTCCTCCGCACTACCAACTGAGGTATTGATTGGTTGATTATTACCAAAATCTGCTCTTTACATTTATATTGTTTCTAATTCTGTCAGATCTAAAATAATTCCATAGAGCCGCATTCAAACAAGCGACCTAAGGATATCCGTTTCTGCTATGTTGACCTACAGTCCTCCGCTCTACCAACTGAGCTATCGATGGGTTAATTATTACAAAAATTTGCTCTTTGAATTTATATAGTTTCTAATTCTATCAAATCTAAAATAATTCCATCGAGCCGGATTCGAACCAGCGACCTAAGGATATCCGTTTCTTTAATGTTGACCTACAGTCCTCCGCTCTACCAACTGAGCTATCGATGGGTTGATTATTACAAAAATCTGTGCTTTATATTTATATTATTTCTAATTCGATGAAATCTAAAATGATTCCATCGAGCCGGATTCCAACCAGCGACCTAAGGATATCTGTTTCCTCAATGTTGACCTACAGTTCTCCGCTCTACCAACTGAGCTATCGATGGGTTAATTATTACAGAAATTTGCTCATTGAATTTATATAGTTTCTAATTCTATCAAATCTAAAATATTTCCATCGAGCCGGATTCGAACCAGCGACCTAAGGATATCTGTTTCTGCTATGTTGCCCTACAGTCCTCCGCTCTACCAACTGAGCATCGATGGGTTAATTATTACAAAAATTTGCTCTTTGAATTTATATAGTTTCTAATTCTATCAAATCTAAAATCATTCCATCGAGCCGGATTCGAACCAGCGACCTAAGGATATCCGTTTCCTCAATGTTGACCTACAGTCCTCCGCTCTACCAACTGAGCTATCGATGGGTTGATTATCACAAAAATTTGCTCTTTAAATTTATACAGTTTCTAATTCTATCAGATCTAAAATAATTCAATCGAGCCGGAATCGAAAAGGCGACCAAGGGATATCCCTTTCTACAATGTTGACCGGCAGTCTTCTGCTCTACCAACTGAGCTATAGATGGGTTAATTATTACAAAAATTTGCTCTTTACATTATATAGTTTCTATTTCTATCAAATCTAAAGTAATTCCATCGAGCCGGACTTGAACCAGCGACCTAAGGATATCCGTTTCTGCAATGTTGACCTACAATCCTCCGCTCTACCAACTGAGCAATCGATGGGTCGATTATTATAAAAATCTGCCATTTACATTGAAAAAGTTTCTAATTCTATATAATCTAAAATAATTCCATCGAGCCGGATTCGAACCAGCGACCTAAGGATATCCGTCACTGCAATGTTGACCTACAGTCCTCCGCTCTACCAACTGAGCTACCGATGGGTTGATTATTACAAAAATCTGTTCTTTACGTTTATATAGTTTCTAATTCTATCAGATCTTAAATAATTCCATCCAGCCGGATTCAAAGCAGCGACCTAAGGATATCTGTTTCTGCAATGTTGACCTACAGTCCTCAGCTCTACCAACTGAGCTATGGATGGGTTGATTATTAAAAAAAATCTGTGCTTTACATTTATATTATTTTTAATTCGATCAAATCTAAAAAAATTCCATCGAGCCGGATTCGAACCAGCGACCTAAGGATATCCGTTTCCTCAATGTTGACCTACAGTTCTCCGCTCTACCAACTGAGCTATCGATGGGTTAATTATTACAAAAATTTGCTCATTGAATTTATATAGTTTCTAATTCTATCAAATCTAAAATATTTCCATCGAGCCGGATTCGAACCAGCGACCTAAGGATATCTGTTTCTGCTATGTTGACCTACAGTCCTCCGCTCTACCAACTGAGCTATCGATGGGTTGATTATCTCAAAATTTTGTGCTTTACATTTACATTATTTCTAATTTGATCAAATCAAAAATAATTCCATCGAGCCGGACTCAAACCAGCGACCTAAGGATATCCGTTTCCTCAATGTTGACCTACAGTTCTCCGCTCTACCGATTGAGCTAGCGATGGGTTGATTATTACATAAATTTGCTCTTTGAATTTATATAGTTTCTATTTCTATCAAATCTAGAATAATTTAATCGAGACGGACTCGAACCATCGACCTAAGTATATCCGTTTCTGCAATGCTGACCTACAGTCCTTCGCTCTACCAACTGAGCTATCGATGGGTTGATTATTACAAATATCTGCGCTTTACATTTATATTATTCCTTATTCTATGAAATCTAAAATAATTCAATCGAGCCGGATTTGAACCAGCGACCTAAGGATATCCGTTTCCTCAATGTTGACCTAAAGTCCTCCGCTCTACCAACTGAGGTATCGATTTGTTGATTATTACCAAAATCTGCTCTATACGTTTATATAGTTGGTAATTGTATCAAATCTAAAATAATTCCATCGAGCCGGATTCGAACCAGCGCCATAAGGATATCCGTTTCCCCAATGTTGACCTACAGTCCTCCGCTTTACCAACTGAGCTAGCGATGGGTTGGTTATTACCAAAATTTTCCTCTTTAAATTTATATAGTTTCTAATTCTATCAGATCTAAAATATTTCCATCAAGCCGGATTCAAACCAGCGACCTAAGGATATCCGTTTCTGCAATAGTGACCGGCAGTCCTCTTCTCTAACAACTGAGCTATCAATGGGTTGATTTTCACAAAACTTGCACTTTAAATTTGTACAGTTTCTAATTCCATCAGATCTAAAATAATTCCATCGAGCCGGAATCGAAAAGGCGACCGAAGGATATCCCTTTCTACAATGTTGACCGGCAGTCTTCTGCTCTACCAACTGAGCTATCGATGGGTGGATTATTACAAATATCTGCGCTTTAAATTTATATTATTCCTTATTATATGAAATCTAAAATAATTCCATCGAGCCGGATTCGAACCAGCGACCTAAGGATATCCGTTTCCTCAATGTTGACCTACAGTCCTTCGCCCTACCAACTGAGGTATCGATTTGTTGATTATTACCAAAATCTGCTCTTTACGTTTATGTAGTTTCTAACTCTATCAGATCTAAAGTAATTCCATCGAGCCAAATCGAGCCAGCGACCTAAGGAAATCCCCTTTTGCAATGTTGGCCTACAGCCCTACGCTCCACCAACTGAGCTATCGATGGGTTGATTATTACAAAAATTTGCTCTTTGAATTTATATAGTTTCAAATTCTATCAAATATAAAATCGTTCCATCGAAGGGATACGAACCAGCGACATAAGGATATCCGTTTCTAGAATGTTGACCTACAGCCCTCTGCTCTAGCAACTGAGCTATCGATGGGTTGATTATTACAAAAATTTGCTCTTTGAATTTATATATTTTCTAATTCTATCAAATATAAAATAATTCCATCGAGCCAGTTTCGAACCAGCGACCTAAGGATTTCCGTTTCTCAATGTTGACCTACAGTCCTCCGCTCTACCAACTGAGCTATCGATGGGTTGATTATTACAACAATTTGCTCTTAGAATCTATATAGTTTCTGTTTCTATCAGATCTAAAATAATTCCATCAAGCTGGATTCAAGCCAGCGACCTAAGGTTACCTCTTGCTGCATTGTTGACCGGCAGTCATCCGCTCTACCAACTGAGCTATCGATGGGGAGATTATTACAAAAATTTGCTCTTTGAATTTATATAGTTTCAAATTCTATCAAATATAAAATCGTTCCATCGAAGGGATACGAACCAGTGACCTAAGGATATCTGTTGCTGCATTGTTGACCTACAGTCCTCTGCTCTACCAACTTAGCAATCGATGGTTTGATTATTACAAAAATTTTCTCTTTACATTTAATAGTTTCTAATTCTATCAGATCTAAAATAATTCCATCGAGCCGGATTCGAACCAGCGACCTATGGATATCCGTTTCTGCAATGTTGACCTACAGTCCTCCGCACTACCAACTGAGCTATCGATGGGTTAATTATTACAAAAATTTGCTCTTTGAATTTGTATAGTTTCTACTTCTATCAAATCTAAAATAATTCCATCTAGCCGGATTCAAACCAGTGACCTAAGGATATCCGTTTTCTCAATGTTGACCTACAGTCCTCCGCTCTACCAACTGAGCTATCGATGGGTTGATTATCACAAAAATTTGCTCTTTAACTTTATACATTTTCTAATTCTATCAGATCTAAAATAATTCCATTGAGCCGGAATCGAAAAGGCGATCTAAGGATATCCCTTTCTATAATGTTGACCCGCAGTCTTCTGCTCTACAAACTAAGCTATCGATGGGTTAATTATTACAAAAATTTGCTCTTTACATTATGTAGTTTCTAATTCTATCAAATCTAAAGTAATTCCATCGAGCTGGACTTGAACAAGCGACCTAAGGATATCCGTTTCTTTAATGTTGACCTACAGTCCTCCGCTCTACCAACTGAGCTATCAATGGGTTGATTATTACAAAAATCTGTGCTTTACATTTATATTATTTCTAATTCGATGAAATCTAAAATAATTCCATCGAGCCGGATTCGAACCATCGACCTAAGGATATCCGTTTCTGCATTGTTGACCTACAGTTCTCTGCTCTACCAACTGAGCTATCAATTGGTTGATTATTACAAAAATCTGCTCTTTAAATTTATATAGTGTCTTATTCTATCAGATCAAAAATAATATCATTGAGCGGGATTCGAACCATCGACCTAAGGATATCCGTTTCTGCAATGTTGACCTACAGTTCTCTGCTCTAACAACTGAGCATCGATTGGTTGATTATTTCAAAAATCTGCTCTTTAAAGTTATATAGTTTCTTATTCTATCAGATCAAAAATAATATCATTGAGCCGGATTTGAACCATCGACCTAAGGATATCCGTTTCTGCAATGTTGACCGGCAGTCCTCCGCTCTACCAATTGAGCTATCAATGGGTTGATTATCACAAAAATTTGCTCTTTAAATTTATACAGTTTCTAATTCTATCAGATCTAAAATAATTCCATCGAGCCGGAATCGAAAAGGCGACCTAAGGATATCCCTTTCTATAATGTTGCCCCGCAGTCTTCTGCTCTACCAACTAAGCTATCGATGGGTTAATTATTACAAAAATTTGCTCTTTAAATTATGTAGTTTCTAATTCTATCAAATCTAAAGTAATTCCATCGAGCCGGACTTGAACAAGCGACCTCAGGATATCCGTTTCTGCAATGTTGACCTACAGTCCTCCGCTCTACCAACTGAGCAATCGATGGGTTGATTATTACAAAAATCTGCTCTTTACATTTAAAAAGTTTCTAATTCTATTTAATCTAAAATAATTCCATCGAGCCGGATTCGAACCAGCGACCTAAGGATATCCGTCTCTGCAATGTTGACCTACAGTCCTCCGCTCTACCAACCGAGCTACCGATGGGTTGATAATTACAAAAATCTGCTCTTTACGTTTATATAGTTTCTAATTCCATCAAATCTAAAATAATTCCATCGAGCTGGACTCGAACAAGCGACCTAAGGATATCCGTTTCTTTAATGTTGACCTACAGTCCTC
The DNA here is from genome assembly GCA_963924455.1 of Pelagia noctiluca. NCBI lineage: Eukaryota > Metazoa > Cnidaria > Scyphozoa > Semaeostomeae > Pelagiidae > Pelagia > Pelagia noctiluca. The sequence continues at coordinate 9,704,587 of OZ004320.1, read as the reverse complement.
CGCTCTACCAACTGAGCTATCAATGGGTTGATTATTACAAAAATCTGTGCTTTACATTTATATTATTTCTAATTCGATGAATCTAAAATAATTCCATCGAGCCGGATTCGAACCAGCGACCTAAGGATATCCGTTTCCTCAATGTTGACCTACAGTTCTCCGCTCTAACAATTGAGCTAGCGATGGGTTGATTATTACAAAAATTTGCTCTTTGAATTTGTATAGTTTCTATTTCTATCAAATCTAAAATAATTCCATCGAGCCGGACTTGAACAAGCGACCTAAGGATATCCGTTTCTTTAATGTTGACCTACAGTCCTCCGCTCTACCAACTGAACTATCAATGGGTTGATTATTACAAAAATTTGTGCTTTACATTTATATTATTTCTAATTCGATGAATCTAAAATAATTCCATCGAGCCGGATTCGAACCATCGACCTAAGAATATCCGTTTCTGCATTGTTGACCTACAGTTCTCTGCTCTACCAACTGAGCTATCGATTGGTTGATTATAACAAAAATCTGCACTTTAAATCTTTATAGTTTCTTATTCTATCAGATCAAAATTAATATCATCGAGCCGGATTCGAACCATCGACCTGAGGATATCCGTTTCTGCAATGTTGACCGGCAGTCCACCGCTCTACCAATTGAGCTAGCGATGGGTTGATTATTACAAAAATTTGCTCTTTAAATTTATATAGTTTCTAATTCTATCAAATCTAAAGTAATTCCATCGAGCCGGACTTGAACAAGCAACCTAAGGATATCCGATTCTTTAATGTTGACGTACAGTCCTCTGCTCTACCAACTGAGCTATCAATGGGTTGATTATTACAAAAATCTGCGCTTTACATTTATATTATTCCTTATTCTATGTCATCTAAAATAACTCCATCGAGCCAGATTCGAACCAGCGACCTAAGGATATCCGTTTCCTCAATGTTGACCTACAGTCCTCCGCTCTACCAACTGAGGTATTGCTTTGTTGATTATTACCAAAATATGCTCTTTACGTTTATATAGTTGGTAATTCTATCAAATCTAAAATAATTCCATCGAGCCGGACTTGAACAAGCGACCTAAGGATATCCGTTTCTGCAATGTTGACCTACAGTCCTCCGCTCTACCAACTGAGCAATTGATGGGTTGATTATTACAAAAATCTGCTCTTTACATTTAAAAAGTTTCTAATTCTATATAATCTAAAATAATTCCATCAGGCCGGATTCGAACCAGCGACCTAAGGATATCCGTCTCTGCAATGTTGACCTACAGTCCTCCGCTTTACCAACTGAGCTACCGATAGGTTGATTATTACAAAAATCTGCTCTTTACGTTTATATAGTTTCTAATTCCATCAAATCTAAAATAATTCCATCGAGCCGGACTCGAACAAGCTACCTAAGGATATCCGTTTCTTTAATGTTGACCTACAGTCCTCCGCTCTACCAACTGAGCTATCAATGGGTTGATTATCACAAAAATCTAGGCTTTACATTTATATTATTTCTAATTCGATGAAATCTAAAATAATTCCATCGAGCCGGATTCGAACCAGCGACCTAAGGATATCCGTTTCCTCAAGGTTGACCTACAGTTCTCCGCTCTACCAATTGAGCTATCAATGGGTTGATTATCACAAAAATTTGCTCTTTAAATTTATACAGTTTCTAATTCTATCAGATCTAAAATAATTCCATCGAGCCGGAATCGAAAAGGCGACCTAAGGATATCCCTTTCTATAATGTTGCCCCGCAGTCTTCTGCTCTACCAACTAAGCTATCGATGGGTTAATTATTACAAAAATTTGCTCTTTAAATTATGTAGTTTCTAATTCTATCAAATCTAAAGTAATTCCATCGAGCCGGACTTGAACAAGCGACCTCAGGATATCCGTTTCTGCAATGTTGACCTACAGTCCTCCGCTCTACCAACTGAGCAATCGATGGGTTGATTATTACAAAAATCTGCTCTTTACATTTAAAAAGTTTCTAATTCTATATAATCTAAAATAATTCCATCGAGCTGGATTCGAACCAGCGACCTAAGGATATCCGTCTCTGCAATGTTGACCTACAGTACTCCGCTCTACCAACTGAGCTACCGATGGGTTGATAATTACAAAAATCTGCTCTTTACGTTTATATAGTTTCTAATTCCATCAAATCTAAAATAATTCCATCGAGCTGGACTCGAACAAGCGACCTAAGGATATCCGTTTCTTTAATGTTGACCTACAGTCCTCCGCTCTACCAACTGAGCTATCAATGGGTTGATTATTACAAAAATCTGTGCTTTACATTTATATTATTTCTAATTCGATGAATCTAAAATAATTCCATCGAGCCGGATTCGAACCAGCGACCTAAGGATATCCGTTTCCTCAATGTTGACCTACAGTTCTCCGCTCTAACAATTGAGCTAGCGATGGGTTGATTATTACAAAAATTTGCTCTTTGAATTTATATAGTTTCTATTTCTATCAAATCTAAAATAATTCCATCGAGCGGGACTTGAACAAGCGACCTAAGGATATCCGTTTCTTTAATGTTGACCTACAGTCCTCCGCTCTACCAACTGAGCTATCAATGGGTTGAATATTACAAAAATTTGTGCTTTACATTTATATTATTTCTAATTCGATGAATCTAAAATAATTCCATCGAGCCGGATTCGAACCATCGACCTAAGAATATCCGTTTCTGCATTGTTGACCTACAGTTCTCTGCTCTACCAACTGAGCTATCGATTGGTTGATTATAACAAAAATCTGCTCTTTAAATCTTTATAGTTTCTTATTCTATCAGATCAAAATTAATATCATCGAGCCGGATTCGAACCATCGACCTGAGGATATCCGTTTCTGCAATGTTGACCGGCAGTCCACCGCTCTACCAATTGAGCTAGCGATGGGTTGATTATTACAAAAATTTGCTCTTTAAATTTATATAGTTTCTAATTCTATCAAATCTAAAGTAATTCCATCGAGCCGGACTTGAACAAGCAACCTAAGGATATCCGATTCTTTAATGTTGACGTACAGTCCTCTGCTCTACCAACTGAGCTATCAACGGGTTGATTATTACAAAAATCTGCGCTTTACATTTATATTATTCCTTATTCTATGTCATCTAAAATAACTCCATCGAGCCAGATTCGAACCAGCGACCTAAGGATATCCGTTTCCTCAATGTTGACCTACAGTCCTCCGCTCTACCAACTGAGGTATCGCTTTGTTGATTATTACCAAAATATGCTCTTTACGTTTATATAGTTGGTAATTCTATCAAATCTAAAATAATTCCATCGAGCCGGACTTGAACAAGCGACCTAAGGATATCCGTTTCTGCAATGTTGACCTACAGTCCTCCGCTCTACCAACTGAGCAATTGATGGGTTGATTATTACAAAAATCTGCTCTTTACATTTAAAAAGTTTCTAATTCTATATAATCTAAAATAATTCCATCAGGCCGGATTCGAACCAGCGACCTAAGGATATCCGTCTCTGCAATGTTGACCTACAGTCCTCCGCTTTACCAACTGAGCTACCGATAGGTTGATTATTACAAAAATCTGCTCTTTACGTTTATATAGTTTCTAATTCCATCAAATCTAAAATAATTCCATCGAGCCGGACTCGAACAAGCTACCTAAGGATATCCGTTTCTTTAATGTTGACCTACAGTCCTCCGCTCTACCAACTGAGCTATCAATGGGTTGATTATCACAAAAATCTAGGCTTTACATTTATATTATTTCTAATTCGATGAAATCTAAAATAATTCCATCGAGCCGGATTTGAACCATCGACCTAAGGATATCCGTTTCTGCATTGTTGACCTACAGTTCTCTGCTCTACCAACTGAGCTATCGATTGGTTGATTATTACAAAAATCTGCTCTTTAGATTTATATAGTTTCTTATTCTATCAGATCAAAAATAATATCATCGAGCCGGATTCGAACCATCAACCTAAGGATATCCGTTTCGGCAATGTTAACCGGCAGTCCTCCGCTCTACCAATTGAGCTAGCGATGGGTTGATTATTACAAAAATTTGCTCTTTAAATTTATATAGTTTCTAATTCTATCATATCTAAAAGAATTCCATCAAGCCGGAATCAAACCATCGACCTAAGGATATCCGTTTCTGCTATGTTGACCTACAGTCCTCCGCTCTACCAACTGAGCTATCGATGGGTTAATTATTACAAAAATTTGCTCTTTGAATTTATATAGTTTCTAATTCTATCAAATCTAAAATAATTCCATCGAGCCGGATTCGAACCAGCGACCTAAGGATATCCGTTTCTTTAATGTTGACCTACAGTCCTCCGCTCTACCAACTGAGCTATCGATGGGTTGATTATTACAAAAATCTGTGCTTTACATTTATATTATTTCTAATTCGATGAAATCTAACATGATTCCATCGAGCCGGATTCGAACCAGCGACCTAAGGATATCCGTTTCCTCAATGTTGACCTACAGTTCTCCGCTCTACCAACTGAGCTATCGATGGGTTAATTATTACAAAAATTTGCTCATTGAATTTATATAGTTTCTAATTCTATCAAATCTAAAATAATTCCATCGAGCCGGATTCGTACCAGCGACTTAAGGATATCCGTTTCTGCTATGTTGACCTACAGTCCTCCGCTCAACCAACTGAGCTATCGATGGGTTAATTATTACAAAAATTTGCTCTTTGAATTTATATAGTTTCTAATTCTATCAAATCTAAAATAATTCCATCGAGCCGGATTCGAACCAGCGACCTAAGGATATCCGTTTCCTCAATGTTGACCTACAGTCCTCCGCTCTACCAACTGAGCTATCGATGGGTTGATTATCACAAAAATTTGCTCTTTAAATTTATACAGTTTCTAATTCTATCAGATCTAAAATAATTCCATCGAGCCGGAATCGAAAAGGCGACCTAAGGATATCCCTTTCTACAATGTTGACCGGCAGTCTTCTCCTCTACCAACTGAGCTATCGATGGGTTAATTATTACAAAAAATTGCTCTTTACATTATATAGTTTCTAATTCTATCAAATCTAAAGTAATTCCATCGAGCCGGACTTGAACCAGCGACCTAAGGATATCCGTTTCTGCAATGTTGACCTACAATCCTCCGCTCTACCAACTGAGCAATCGATGGGTCGATTATTATAAAAATCTGGTCTTTACGTTTATATAGTTTCTAATTCTATCAGATCTTAAATAATTCCATCCAGCCGGATTCAAAGCAGCGACCTAAGGATTTCTGTTTCTGCAATGTTGACCTACAGTCCTCCGCTCTACCAATTGAGCTAGCGATGGGTTGATTATTACAAAAATTTGCTCTTTAAATTTATATAGTTTCTAATTCTATCAGATCTAAAAGAATTCCATCAAGCCGGAATCAAACCATCGACCTAAGGATATCCGTTTCTGCTATGTTGACCTACAGTCCTCCGCTCTACCAACTGAGCTATCGATGGGTTAATTATTACAAAAATTTGCTCTTTGAATTTATATAGTTTCTAATTCTATCAAATCTAAAATAATTCCATCGAGCCGGATTCGAACCAGCGACCTAAGGATATCCGTTTCTTTAATGTTGACCTACAGTCCTCCGCTCTACCAACTGAGCTATCGATGGGTTGATTATTACAAAAATCTGTGCTTTATATTTATATTATTTCTAATTCGATGAAATCTAAAATGATTCCATCGAGCCGGATTCGAACCAGCGACCTAAGGATATCCGTTTCCTCAATGTTGACCTACAGTTCTCCGCTCTACCAACTGAGCTATCGATGGGTTAATTATTACAGAAATTTGCTCATTGAATTTATATAGTTTCTAATTCTATCAAATCTAAAATATTTCCATCGAGCCGGATTCGAACCAGCGACCTAAGGATATCTGTTTCTGCTATGTTGACCTACAGTCCTCCGCTCTACCAACTGAGCATCGATGGGTTAATTATTACAAAAATTTGCTCTTTGAATTTATATAGTTTCTAATTCTATCAAATCTAAAATCATTCCATCGAGCCGGATTCGAACCAGCGACCTAAGGATATCCGTTTCCTCAATGTTGACCTACAGTCCTCCGCTCTACCAACTGAGCTATCGATGGGTTGATTATCACAAAAATTTGCTCTTTAAATTTATACAGTTTCTAATTCTATCAGATCTAAAATAATTCAATCGAGCCGGAATCGAAAAGGCGACCAAGGGATATCCCTTTCTACAATGTTGACCGGCAGTCTTCTGCTCTACCAACTGAGCTATAGATGGGTTAATTATTACAAAAATTTGCTCTTTACATTATATAGTTTCTAATTCTATCAAATCTAAAGTAATTCCATCGAGCCGGACTTGAACTAGCGACCTAAGGATATCCGTTTCTGCAATGTTGACCTACAATCCTCCGCTCTACCAACTGAGCAATCGATGGGTCGATTATTATAAAAATCTGCTCTTTACATTGAAAAAGTTTCTAATTCTATATAATCTAAAATAATTCCATCGAGCCGGATTCGAACCAGCGACCTAAGGATATCCGTCACTGCAATGTTGACCTACAGTCCTCCGCTCTACCAACTGAGCTACCGATGGGTTGATTATTACAAAAATCTGTTCTTTACGTTTATATAGTTTCTAATTCTATCAGATCTTAAATAATTCCATCCAGCCGGATTCAACGCAGCGACCTAAGGATATCTAATTCTGCAATGTTGACCTACAGTCCTCAGCTCTACCAACTGAGCTATGGATGGGTTGATTATTAAAAAAAAAATGTGCTTTACATTTATATTATTTTTAATTCGATCAAATCTAAAAAAATTCCATCGAGCCGGATTCGAACCAGCGACCTAAGGATATCCGTTTCCTCAATGTTGACCTACAGTTCTCCGCTCTACCAACTGAGCTATCGATGGGTTAATTATTACAAAAATTTGCTCATTGAATTTATATAGTTTCTAATTCTATCAAATCTAAAATATTTCCATCGAGCCGGATTCGAACCAGCGACCTAAGGATATCTGTTTCTGCTATGTTGACCTACAGTCCTCCGCTCTACCAACTGAGCTATCGATGGGTTGATTATCTCAAAATTTTGTGCTTCACATTTACATTATTTCTAATTTGATCAAATCAAAAATAATTCCATCGAGCCGGACTCAAACCAGCGACCTAAGGATATCCGTTTCCTCAATGTTGACCTACAGTTCTCCGCTCTACCGATTGAGCTAGCGATGGGTTGATTATTACATAAATTTGCTCTTTGAATTTATATAGTTTCTATTTCTATCAAATCTAAAATAATTTAATCGAGACGGACTCGAACCATCGACCTAAGTATATCCGTTTCGGCAATGCTGACCTACAGTCCTTCGCTCTACCAACTGAGCTATCGATGGGTTGATTATTACAAATATCTGCGCTTTACATTTATATTATTCCTTATTCTATGAAATCTAAAATAATTCAATCGAGCCGGATTCGAACCAGCGACCTAAGGATATCCGTTTCCTCAATGTTGACCTAAAGTCCTCCGCTCTACCAACTGAGGTATCGATTTGTTGATTATTACCAAAATCTGCTCTATACGTTTATATAGTTGGTAATTGTATCAAATCTAAAATAATTCCATCGAGCCGGATTCGAACCAGCGCCATAAGGATATCCGTTTCCCCAATGTTGACCTACAGTCCTCCGCTTTACCAACTGAGCTAGCGATGGGTTGGTTATTACCAAAATTTTCCTCTTTAAATTTATATAGTTTCTTATTCTGTCAGATCTAAAATAATTCCATAGAGCCGGTTTCAAACCAGCGACCTAAGCATATCCGTTTCTACTATGTTGACCTACAGTCCTCCGCTCTACCAACTGTGCTATCAATGGGTTGATTATTACAAAAATTTGCTCTTTAAATTTTTATAGTTTCTAATTCTATCAGATCTAAAATAATTCCATCAAGCCCGATTCAAACCAGCGACCTAAGGATATCCGTTTCTGCAATAGTGAGCGGTAGTCCTCTGCTCTAACAACTGAGCTATCGATGGGTTGATTATTACAAAAATCTGCTCTTTACGTTTATATAGTTTCTAATTCTATCAGATCTAAAATAACTCCATACAGCCGGTTTCAAACCAGCGACCTAAGCATATCCGTTTCTGCAATAGTGAGCGGTAGTCTTCTGCTCTATCAACTGAGCTATCGATGAGTTAATTATCAAAAAAATTTGCTCTTTAATTTTATATAGTTTTGTTATTCTGTCAGATCTAAAATAATTCCATAGAGCCGGTTTCAAACCAGCGACCTAAGCATATCCGTTTCTGCAATGTTGACCTACAGTCCTCCGCTCTACCAACTGAGCAATCGATGGGTTGATTATTACAAAAATCTGCTCTTTACATTTAAAAAGTTTCTAATTCTATATAATCTAAAATAATTCCATCGAGCTGGATTCGAACCAGCGACCTAAGGATATCCGTCTCTGCAATGTTGACCTACAGTCCTCCGCTCTACCAACTGAGCTACCGATGGGTTGATAATTACAAAAATCTGCTCTTTACGTTTATATAGTTTCTAATTCCATCAAATCTAAAATAATTCCATCGAGCTGGACTCGAACAAGCGACCTAAGGATATCCGTTTCTTTAATGTTGACCTACAGTCCTCCGCTCTACCAACTGAGCTATCAATGGGTTGATTATTACAAAAATCTGTGCTTTACATTTATATTATTTCTAATTCGATGAATCTAAAATAATTCCATCGAGCCGGATTCGAACCAGCGACCTAAGGATATCCGTTTCCTCAATGTTGACCTACAGTTCTCCGCTCTAACAATTGAGCTAGCGATGGGTTGATTATTACAAAAATTTGCTCTTTGAATTTATATAGTTTCTATTTCTATCAAATCTAAAATAATTCCATCGAGCCGGACTTGAACAAGCGACCTAAGGATATCCGTTTCTTTAATGTTGACCTACAGTCCTCCGCTCTACCAACTGAGCTATCAATGGGTTGATTATTACAAAAATTTGTGCTTTACATTTATATTATTTCTAATTCGATGAATCTAAAATAATTCCATCGAGCCGGATTCGAACCATCGACCTAAGAATATCCGTTTCTGCATTGTTGACCTACAGTTCTCTGCTCTACCAACTGAGCTATCGATTGGTTGATTATAACAAAAATCTGCTCTTTAAATCTTTATAGTTTCTTATTCTATCAGATCAAAATTAATATCATCGAGCCAGATTCGAACCATCGACCTGAGGATATCCGTTTCTGCAATGTTGACCGGCAGTCCACCGCTCTACCAATTGAGCTAGCGATGGGTTGATTATTACAAAAATTTGCTCTTTAAATTTATATAGTTTCTAATTCTATCAAATCTAAAGTAATTCCATCGAGCCGGACTTGAACAAGCAACCTAAGGATATCCGATTCTTTAATGTTGACGTACAGTCCTCTGCTCTACCAACTGAGCTATCAATGGGTTGATTATTACAAAAATCTGCGCTTTACATTTATATTATTCCTTATTCTATGTCATCTAAAATAACTCCATCGAGCCAGATTCGAACCAGCGACCTAAGGATATCCGTTTCCTCAATGTTGACCTACAGTCCTCCGCTCTACCAACTGAGGTATCGCTTTGTTGATTATTACCAAAATATGCTCTTTACGTTTATATAGTTGGTATTTCTATCAAATCTAAAATAATTCCATCGAGCCGGACTTGAACAAGCGACCTAAGGATATCCGTTTCTGCAATGTTGACCTACAGTCCTCCGCTCTACCAACTGAGCAATTGATGGGTTGATTATTACAAAAATCTGCTCTTTACATTTAAAAAGTTTCTAATTCTATATAATCTAAAATAATTCCATCAGGCCGGATTCGAACCAGCGACCTAAGGATATCCGTCTCTGCAATGTTGACCTACAGTCCTCCGCTTTACCAACTGAGCTACCGATAGGTTGATTATTACAAAAATCTGCTCTTTACGTTTATATAGTTTCTAATTCCATCAAATCTAAAATAATTCCATCGAGCCGGACTCGAACAAGCTACCTAAGGATATCCGTTTCTTTAATGTTGACCTACAGTCCTCCGCTCTACCAACTGAGCTATTAATGGGTTGATTATCACAAAAATCTAGGCTTTACATTTATATTATTTCTAATTCGATGAAATCTAAAATAATTCCATCGAGCCGGATTTGAACCATCGACCTAAGGATATCCGTTTCTGCATTGTTGACCTACAGTTCTCTGCTCTACCAACTGAGCTATCGATTGGTTGATTATTACAAAAATCTGCTCTTTAGATTTATATAGTTTCTTATTCTATCAGATCAAAAATAATATCATCGAGCCGGATTCGAACCATCAACCTAAGGATATCCGTTTCGGCAATGTTAACCGGCAGTCCTCCGCTCTACCAATTGAGCTAGCGATGGGTTGATTATTACAAAAATTTGCTCTTTAAATTTATATAGTTTCTAATTCTATCATATCTAAAAGAATTCCATCAAGCCGGAATCAAACCATCGACCTAAGGATATCCGTTTCTGCTATGTTGACCTACAGTCCTCCGCTCTACCAACTGAGCTATCGATGGGTTAATTATTACAAAAATTTGCTCTTTGAATTTATATAGTTTCTAATTCTATCAAATCTAAAATAATTCCATCGAGCCGGATTCGAACCAGCGACCTAAGGATATCCGTTTCTTTAATGTTGACCTACAGTCCTCCGCTCTACCAACTGAGCTATCGATGGGTTGATTATTACAAAAATCTGTGCTTTACATTTATATTATTTCTAATTCGATGAAATCTAACATGATTCCATCGAGCCGGATTCGAACCAGCGACCTAAGGATATCCGTTTCCTCAATGTTGACCTACAGTTCTCCGCTCTACCAACTGAGCTATCGATGGGTTAATTATTACAAAAATTTGCTCATTGAATTTATATAGTTTCTAATTCTATCAAATCTAAAATAATTCCATCGAGCCGGATTCGTACCAGCGACCTAAGGATATCCGTTTCTGCTATGTTGACCTACAGTCCTCCGCTCAACCAACTGAGCTATCGATGGGTTAATTGTTACAAAAATTTGCTCTTTGAATTTATATAGTTTCTAATTCTATCAAATCTAAAATAATTCCATCGAGCCGGATTCGAACCAGCGACCTAAGGATATCCGTTTCCTCAATGTTGACCTACAGTCCTCCGCTCTACCAACTGAGCTATCGATGGGTTGATTATCACAAAAATTTGCTCTTTAAATTTATACAGTTTCTAATTCTATCAGATCTAAAATAATTCCATCGAGCCGGAATCGAAAAGGCGACCTAAGGATATCCCTTTCTACAATGTTGACCGGCAGTCTTCTCCTCTACCAACTGAGCTATCAATGGGTTAATTATTACAAAAAATTGCTCTTTACATTATATAGTTTCTAATTCTATCAAATCTAAAGTAATTCCATCGAGCCGGACTTGAACCAGCGACCTAAGGATATCCGTTTCTGCAATGTTGACCTACAATCCTCTGCTCTACCAACTGAGCAATCGATGGGTCGATTATTATAAAAATCTGGTCTTTACGTTTATATAGTTTCTAATTCTATCAGATCTTAAATAATTCCATCCAGCCGGATTCAAAGCAGCGACCTAAGAATATCTGTTTCTGCAATGTTGACCTACAGTCCTCCGCTCTACCAATTGAGCTAGCGATGGGTTGATTATTACAAAAATTTGCTCTTTAAATTTATATAGTTTCTAATTCTATCAGATCTAAAAGAATTCCATCAAGCCGGAATCAAACCATCGACCTAAGGATATCCGTTTCTGCTATGTTGACCTACAGTCCTCCGCTCTACCAACTTTGCTATCGATGGGTTAATTATTACAAAAATTTGCTCTTTGAATTTATATAGTTTCTAATTCTATCAAATCTAAAATAATTCCATCGAGCCGGATTCGAACCAGCGACCTAAGGATATCCGTTTCTTTAATGTTGACCTACAGTCCTCCGCTCTACCAACTGAGCTATCGATGGGTTGATTATTACAAAAATCTGTGCTTTATATTTATATTATTTCTAATTCGATGAAATCTAAAATGATTCCATCGAGCCGGATTCGAACCAGCGACCTAAGGATATCCGTTTCCTCAATGTTGACCTACAGTTCTCCGCTCTACCAACTGAGCTATCGATGGGTTAATTATTACAGAAATTTGCTCATTGAATTTATATAGTTTCTAATTCTATCAAATCTAAAATATTTCCATCGAGCCGGATTCGAACCAGCGACCTAAGGATATCTGTTTCTGCTATGTTGACCTACAGTCCTCCGCTCTACCAACTGAGCATCGATGGGTTAATTATTACAAAAATTTGCTCTTTGAATTTATATAGTTTCTAATTCTATCAAATCTAAAATCATTCCATCGAGCTGGATTCGAACCAGCGACCTAAGGATATCCGTTTCCTCAATGTTGACCTACAGTCCTCCGCTCTACCAACTGAGCTATTGATGGGTTGATTATCACAAAAATTTGCTCTTTAAATTTATACAGTTTCTAATTCTATCAGATCTAAAATAATTCAATCGAGCCGGAATCGAAAAGGCGACCAAGGGATATCCCTTTCTACAATGTTGACCGGCAGTCTTCTGCTCTACCAACTGAGCTATAGATGGGTTAATTATTACAAAAATTTGCTCTTTACATTATATAGTTTCTAATTCTATCAAATCTAAAGTAATTCCATCGAGCCGGACTTGAACCAGCGACCTAAGGATATCCGTTTCTGCAATGTTGACCTACACTCCTCCGCTCTACCAACTGAGCAATCGATGGGTCGATTATTATAAAAATCTGCTCTTAACATTGAAAAAGTTTCTAATTCTATATAATCTAAAATAATTCCATCGAGCCGGATTCGAACCAGCGACCTAAGGATATCCGTCACTGCAATGTTGACCTACAGTCCTCCGCTCTACCAACTGAGCTACCGATGGGTTGATTATTACAAAAATCTGTTCTTTACGTTTATATAGTTTCTAATTCTATCAGATCTTAAATAATTCCATCCAGCCGGATTCAAAGCAGCGACCTAAGGATATCTGTTTCTGCAATGTTGACCTACAGTCCTCAGCTCTACCAACTGAGCTATGGATGGGTTGATTATTAAAAAAAATCTGTGCTTTACATTTATATTATTTTTAATTCGATCAAATCTAAACTAATTCCATCGAGCCGGATTCGAACCAGCGACCTAAGGATACCCGTTTCCTCAATGTTGACCTACAGTTCTCCGCTCTACCAACTGAGCTATCGATGGGTTAATTATTACAAAAATTTGCTCATTGAATTTATATAGTTTCTAATTCTATCAAATCTAAAATATTTCCATCGAGCCGGATTCGAACCAGCGACCTAAGGATATCTGTTTCTGCTATGTTGACCTACAGTCCTCCGCTCTACCAACTGAGCTATCGATGGGTTGATTATCTCAAAATTTTGTGCTTTACATTTACATTATTTCTAATTTGATCAAATCAAAAATAATTCCATCGAGCCGGACTCAAACCAGCGACCTAAGGATATCCGTTTCCTCAATGTTGACCTACAGTTCTCCGCTCTACCGATTGAGCTAGCGATGGGTTGATTATTACATAAATTTGCTCTTTGAATTTATATAGTTTCTATTTCTATCAAATCTAAAATAATTTAATCGAGACGGACTCGAACCATCGACCTAAGTATATCCGTTTCTGCAATGCTGACCTACAGTCCTTCGCTCTACCAACTGAGCTATCGATGGGTTGATTATTACAAATATCTGCGCTTTACATTTATATTATTCCTTATTCTATGAAATCTAAAATAATTCAATCGAGCCGGATTCGAACCAGCGACCTAAGGATATCTGTTTCCTCAATGTTGACCTAAAGTCCTCCGCTCTACCAACTGAGGTATCGATTTGTTGATTATTACCAAAATCTGCTCTATACGTTTATATAGTTGGTAATTGTATCAAATCTAAAATAATTCCATCGAGCCGGATTCGAACCAGCGCCATAAGGATATCCGTTTCCCCAATGTTGACCTACAGTCCTCCGCTTTACCAACTGAGCTAGCGATGGGTTGGTTATTACCAAAATTTTCCTCTTTAAATTTATATAGTTTCTAATTCTATCAGATCGAAAATATTTCCATCAAGCCGGATTCAAACCAGCGACCTAAGGATATCCGTTTCTGCAATAGTGACCGGCAGTCCTCTTCTCTAACAACTGAGCTATCAATGGGTTGATTTTCACAAAACTTGCACTTTAAATTTATACAGTTTCTAATTCCATCAGATCTAAAATAATTCCATCGAGCCGGAATCGAAAAGGCGACCGAAGGATATCCCTTTCTACAATGTTGACCGGCAGTCTTCTGCTCTACCAACTGAGCTATCGATGGGTGGATTATTACAAATATCTGCGCTTTAAATTTATATTATTCCTTATTATATGAAATCTAAAATAATTCCATCGAGCCGGATTCGGACCAGCGACCTAAGGATATCCGTTTCCTCAATGTTGACCTACAGTCCTTCGCCCTACCAACTGAGGTATCGATTTGTTGATTATTACCAAAATCTGCTCTTTACGTTTATGTAGTTGGTAATTCTATCAAATCTAAAATAATTCCATCGAGCCGGATTCGAACCAGCGCCATAAGGATATCCGTTTCCCCAATGTTGACCTACAGTCCTCCGCTTTACCAACTGAGCTAGCGATGGGTTGATTATTACCAAAAGTTCCCTCTTTAAATTTATATAGTTTCTAATTCTATCAGATCTAAAATATTTCCATCAAGCCGGAATCAAACAAGCTACCTAAGGATATCCGTTTCTTTAATGTTGACCTACAGTCCTCCGCTCTACCAACTGAGCAATCGATGGGTTGATTATCTCAAAATTTTGTGCTTTACATTTTCATTATTTCTAATTCGATCAAATCAAAAATAATTCCATCGAGCCGAATTCGAACCAGCGACCTAAGGATATCCGTTTCCTCAATGTTGACCTACAGTTCTCCGCTCTACCAATTGAGCTAGCGATGGGTTGATTATTACAAAAATTTGCTCTTTGAAATTATATAGTTTCTATTTCTATCAGATCTAAAATAATTTCATCGAGCCGGAATCGAACCAGCGACCTAAGGATATCCGTTTCTGCAATGTTGACCGGCAGTCCTCCGCTCTACCAATTGAGCTAGCGATGGGTTGATTGTTACAAACATTTGCTCTTTAAATTTATATAGTTTCTAATTCTATCATATCTAATAGAACTCCATCAAGCCGGAATCAAACCATCGACCTAAGGATTTTGCTATCGATGGGATTAATTATTACAAAAATTTGCTCTTTGAATTTATATAGTTTCTAATTCTATCAAATCTAAAATAATTCCATCGAGCCGGATTCGAACCAGCGACCTAAGGATATCCGTTTCCTCGATGTTGACCTACAGTCCTCCGCTCTACCAACTGAGGTTGATTATCAGCGGAATCAAATCTAAAATAATTCCATCGAGCCGGATTCAAACCAGCGACCTAAGGATATTTGTTTCCTCAATGTTGACCTACAGTCCTCCGCTCTACCAACTGAGCTATCGATGGGTTGATTATCACAAAAATTTGCTCTTTAAATTTATACAGTTTCTAATTCAATTAGATTTAAAATAATTCCATCGAGCCGGAATCGAAAAGGTGACCTAAGGATATCCCTTTCTACAATGTTGACCGGCAGTCTTCTGCTCTACCAACTGAGCTATCGATGGGTTAATTATTACAAAAATTTGCTCTTTACATTATATAGTTTCTTATTCTGTCAGATCTAAAATAATTCCATAGAGCCGGTTTCAAACCAGCGACCTAAGCATATCCGTTTCTACTATGTTGACCTACAGTCCTCCGCTCTACCAACTGTGCTATCAATGGGTTGATTATTACAAAAATTTGCTCTTTAAACTTTTATAGTTTCTAATTCTATCAGATCTAAAATAATTCCATCAAGCCGGATTCAAACCAGCGACCTAAGGATATCCGTTTCTGCAATAGTGAGCGGTAGTCCTCTGCTCTAACAACTGAGCTATCGATGGGTTGATTATTACAAAAATCTGCTCTTTACGTTTATATAGTTTCTAACTCTATCAGATCTAAAATAATTCCATACAGCCGGTTTCAAACCAGCGACCTAAGCATATCCGTTTCTGCAATAGTGAGCGGTAGTCTTCTGCTCTATCAACTGAGCTATCGATGAGTTAATTATCACAGAAATTTGCTCTTTAATTTTATATAGTTTCTTATTCTGTCAGATCTAAAATAATTCCATAGAGCCGGTTTCAAACCAGCGACCTAAGCATATCCGTTTCTGCTATGTCTACCTACAGTCCTCCGCTCTACCAACTGAGCAATCGATGGGTTGATTATTAAAAAAGTCTGCTCTTTACATTTATATAGTCTCTTATTCTATATAATCTAAAATAATTCCATGGAGCCGGATTCGAACCAGCGACCTAAGGATATCCCTTTTTACAATGTTGACCTACAGTCCTCTACTCTACCAAATGAGCTACCGATGGGTTGATGATTACAAAAATCTGCTCTTTACGTTTATATAGTTTCTAATTCCATCAAATCTAAAATTTTTCCATCGAGCCGGACTCGAACCAGCGACCCACGGATATCCGTTTCTTTAATGTTGACTTACAGTCCTCTACTCTACCAAATGAGCTACCGATGGGTTGATTATCTCAAAATTTTGTGCTTTACATTTACATTATTTCTAATTCGATCAAATCAAAAATAATTCCATCGAGCCGGATTCGAACCAGCGACCTAAGGATATCCGTTTCCTCAATGTTGACCTACAGTTCTCCGCTCTACCAATTGAGCTAGCGATGGGTTGATTATTACAAAAATTTGCTCTTTGCAATTATATAGTTTCTATTTCTATCAGATCTAAAATAATTTCATCGAGCCGGAATCGAACCAGCGACCTAAGGATATCCGTTTCTGCAATGTTGACCTGCAGTCCTCCGCTCTACCAATTGAGCTAGCGATTGGTTGATTATTACAAACATTTACTCTTTAAATTTATGTAGTTTCTAATTCTATCATATCTAATAGAACTCCATCAAGCCGGAATCAAACCATCGACCTAAGGATATCCGTTTCTGCTATGTTGACCTACAAACCTCCGCTCTACGAACTGAGCTATCGATGGGATTAATTATTACAAAAATTTGCTCTTTGAATTTATATAGTTTCTAATTCTATCAAATCTAAAATAATTCCATCGAGCCGGATTCGAACCAGCGACCTAAGGATATCCGTTTCCTCGATATTGACCTACAGTCCTCCGCTCTACCAACTGAGCTATCGATGGGTTGATTATCACAAAAATTTGCTCTTTAAATTTATATAGTTTCTAATTCTATCAGATCTAAAATAATTCCATCAAGCCGGATTCAAACCAACGACCTAAGGATATCCGCTTCTGCAATAGTGAGCGGTAGTCCTCTGCTCTAACAACTGAGCTATCGATGGGTTAATTTTCACAAAAATTTGCTCTTTAATTTTATATAGTTTCTTATTCTGTCAGATTTAAAATAATTCCATAGAGCCGGTTTCAAACCAGCGACCTAAGCATATCCGTTTCTGCTATGTCGACCTACAGTTCTCTGCTCTACCAACTGAGCTATCGATGGGTTAATTAATACAAAAATTTGCTCTTTGAATTTATATAGTTTCTAATTCTATCAAATCTAAAATAATTCCATCGAGCTGGATTCGAAAAGGCGACCTAAGGATATACCTTTCTAAAATGTTGACCGGCAGTCTTCTGCTCTACCAACTAAGCTATCGATGGGTTAATTATTACAAAAATTTGATCTTTACATTATGTAGTTTCTAATTCTATCAGATCTAAAAGAATTCCATCAAGCTGAAATCAAACCATCGACCTAAGGATATCCGTTTCTGCTATGTTGACCTACAGTCCTCCGCTCGAACAACTGAGCAAACGATTGGTTGATTATTACAAAAATCTTCTCTTTACATTTATATAGTTTCTAATTGTATATAATCTAAAATAATTCAATCGAGCCGAATTCGAACCAGCGACCTAAGGATATCCGTTTCCTCAATGTTGACCTACAGTCCTCCGCTCTACCAACTGAGCTATTGATGGGTTAATTATTACAAAAATTTTCTCTTCACATTATATAGTTTCTAATTCCATCAAATCTAAAGTAATTCCATCGAACCGGACTTGAACCAGCGACCTAAGGATATCCGTTTCTTTAATGCTGACCTACAGTCCTCCGTCTACCAACTGAGCTATCGATGGGTTGATTATTACAAAAATCTGTGCTTTACATTTATATTATTTCTAATTCGATGAAATCTAATATAATTCCATCGAGCCGTATTCGAACCAGCGACCTAAGGATATCCGTTTCCTCAATGTTGACCTACAGTTCTCCGCTCTACCAATTGAGTTAGCGATGGATTGATTATTACAAAAATTTGCTCTTTGAAATTATATTATTCCTTATTCTATGAAATCTAAAATAATTCCATCGAGCCGGATTGGAACCAGCGACCTAAGGATATCCGTTTCCTCAATGTTGACCTACAGTCCTCCGCTCTACCAACTGAGGTTGATTATCACAAAAATTTGCTCTTTAAATTTATATAGTTTCTAATTCTATCAGATCTAAAATAATTCCATCAAGCCGGATTCAAACCAACGACCTAAGGATATCCGTTTCTGCAATAGTGAGCGGTAGTCCTCTGCTCTAACAACTGAGCTATCGATGGGTTAATTATCACAAAAATTTGCTCTTTAATTTTATATAGTTTCTTATTCTGTCAGATCTAAAATAATTCCATAGAGCCGGTTTCAAACCAGCGACCTAAGCATATCCGTTTCTGCTATGTCGACCTACAGTTCTCTGCTCTACCAACTGAGCTATCGATGGGTTAATTAATACAAAAATTTGCTCTTTGAATTTATATAGTTTCTAATTCTATCAAATCTAAAATAATTGCATCGAGCCAGATTCGAAAAGGCGACCTAAGGATATACCTTTCTAAAATGTTGACCGGCAGTCTTCTGCTCTACCAACTAAGCTATCGATGGGTTAATTATTACAAAAATTTGATCTTTACATTATGTAGTTTCTAATTCTATCAGATCTAAAAGAATTCCATCAAGCTGAAATCAAACTATCGACCTAAGGATATCCGTTTCTGCTATGTTGACCTACAGTCCTCCGCTCTACCAACTGAGCAATCGATGGGTTGATTATTACAAAAGTCTGCTCTTTACATTTATATAGTTTCTAATTCTATCAGATCTTAAATAATTCCATCCAGCCGGATTCAAAGCAGCGACCTAAGGATATCTGTTTCTGCAATGTTGACCTACAGTCCTCCGCTCTACCAACTGAGCTATGGATGGGTTGATTATTACAAATATCTGGGCTTTAAATTTATATTATTCCTTATTCTATGAAATCTAAAATAATTCCATCGAGCCGGATTCAAACCAGTGACCTAAGGATATCCGTTTCCTCAATGTTGACCTACAGTCCTTCGCCCTACCAACTGAGGTATCGATTTGTTGATTATTACCAAAATCTGCTCTTTACCTTTATGTAGTTGGTAATTCTATCAAAATTAAAATAATTCCATCGAGCCGGATTCGAACCAGCGCCATAAGGATATCCCTTTCCCCAATGTTGACCTACAGTCCTCCGCTTTACCAACTGAGCTAGCGATGGGTTGATTATTACCAAAATTTCCCTCTTTGAATTTATATAGTTTCTAATTCTATCAGATCTAAAATATTTCCATCAAGCCGGAATCAAACCATCGACCTAAGGATATCCGTTTCTGCTATGTTGACCTACAGTCCTCCGCTCTACCAACTGAGCTATCGATGGTTTAAATATTACAAAAATTTGCTCTTTAAATTTTTATAGTTTCTAATTCTATCAGATCTAATAGAACTGCATCAAGCCGGAATAAAAACAATCGACCTAAGGATATCCGTTTCTGCTATGTTGACCTACAGTCCTCCGCTCTACCAACTGAGCTATCCATGGGTTAATTATTACAAAAATTTGCTCTTTGAATTTATATAGTTTCTAATTCTATCAAATCTAAAATAATTCCATCGAGCCGGATTCGAACCAGCGACCTAAGGATATTCGTTTCCTCAATGTTGACCTACAGTCCTCTGCTCTACCAACTGGGCTATCGATGGGTTGATTATCACAAAAATTTGCTCTGTAAATTTATACAGTTTCTAATTCAATTAGATTTAAAATAATTCCATCGAGCCGGAATCGAAAAGGTGACCTAAGGATATCCCTTTCTACAATGTTGACCGGCAGTCTTCTGCTCTACCAACTGAGCTATCGATGGGTTAATTATTACAAAAATTTGCTCTTTACATTATATAGTTTCTTATTCTGTCAGATCTAAAATAATTCCATAGAGCCGGTTTCAAACCAGCGACCGAAGCATATCCGTTTCTACTATGTTGACCTACAGTCCTCCGCTCTACCAACTGTGCTATCAATGGGTTGATTATTACAAAAATTTGCTCTTTAAACTTTTATAGTTTCTAATTCTATCAGATCTAAAATAATTCCATCAAGCCGGATTCAAACCAGCGACCTAAGGATATCCGTTTCTGCAATAGTGAGCGGTAGTCCTCTGCTCTAACAACTGAGCTATCGATGGGTTGATTATTACAAAAATCTGCTCTTTACGTTTATATAGTTTCTAATTCTATCAGATCTAAAATAATTCCATACAGCCGGTTTCAAACCAGGGACCTAAGCATATCCGTATCTGCAATAGTGAGCGGTAGTCTTCTGCTCTATCAACTGAGCTATCGATGAGTTAATTATCACAAAAATTTGCTCTTTAATTTTATATAGTTTCTTATTCTGTCAGATCTAAAATAATTCCATAGAGCCGGTTTCAAACCAGCGACCTAAGCATATCCGTTTCTGCTATGTCGACCTACAGTCCTCCGCTCTACCAACTGAGCAATCGATGGGTTGATTATTAAAAAAATCTGCTCTTTACATTTATATAGTCTCTTATTCTATATAATCTAAAATAATTCCATCAAGCCGGATTCAAACCAGCGACCTAAGGATATCCGTTTCTGCAATAGTGAGCGGTAGTTCTCTGCTCTAACAACTGAGCTATCGATGGGTTGATTATTACAAAAATCTGCTTTTTACGTTTATATAGTTTCTAATTCTATCAGATCTAAAATAATTCCATACAGCCGGTTTCAAACCAGCGACCTAAGCATATCCGTTTCTGCAATAGTGAGCGGTAGTCTTCTGCTCTATCAACTGAGCTATCGATGAGTTAATTTTCACAAAAATTTGCTCTTTAATTTTATATAGTTTCTTATTCTGTCAGATCTAAAATAATTCCATAGAGCCGGTTTCAAACCAGCGACCTAAGCATATCCGTTTCTGCTATGTCGACCAACAGTCCTCCGCTCTACCAACTGAGCAATCGATGGGTTGATTATTAAAAAAATCTGCTCTTTACATTTATATAGTCTCTTATTCTATATAATCTAAAATAATTCCATGGAGCCGGATTCGAACCAGCGACCTAAGGATATCCCTTTTTACAATGTTGACCTACAGTCCTCTACTCTACCAAATGAGCTACCGATGGGTTGATGATTACAAAAATCTGCTCTTTACGTTTATATAGTTTCTAATTCCATCAAATCTAAAATTTTTCCATCCAGCCGGACTCGAACCAGCGACCTACGAATATCCGTTTCTTTAATGTTGACCTACAGTCCTCCGCTCTACCAACTGAGCAATCGATGGGTTGATTATCTCAAAATTTTGTGCTTTACATTTACATTATTTCTAATTCGATCAAATCAAAAATAATTCCATCGAGCCGGATTCGAACCAGCGACCTAAGGATATCCGTTTCCTCAATGTTGACCTACAGTTCTCCGCTCTACCAATTGAGCTAGCGATGGGTTGATTATTACAAAAATTTGCTCTTTGAAATTATATAGTTTCTATTTCTATCAGATCTAAAATAATTTCATCGAGCCGGAATCGAACCAGCGACCTAAGGATATCCGTTTCTGCAATGTTGACCTGCAGTCCTCCGCTCTACCAATTGAGCTAGCGATGGGTTGATTATTACAAACATTTGCTCTTTAAATTTATATAGTTTCTAATTCTATCATATCTAATAGAACTCCATCAAGCCGGAATCAAACCATCGACCTAAGGATATCCGTTTCTGCTATGTTGACCTACAAACCTCCGCTCTACGAACTGAGCTATCGATGGGATTAATTATTACAAAAATTTGCTCTTTGAATTTATATAGTTTCTAATTCTATCAAATCTAAAATAATTCTATCGAGCCGGATTCGAACCAGCGACGTAAGGATATCTGTTTCCTCGATGTTGACCTACAGTCCTCCGCTCTACCAACTGAGCTATCGATGGGTTGATTATCACAAAAATTTGCTCTTTAAATTTATATAGTTTCTAATTCTATCAGATCTAAAATAATTCCATCAAGCCGGATTCGAAAAGGCGACCTAAGGATATACCTTTCTAAAATGTTGACCGGCAGTCTTCTGCTCTACCAACTAAGCTATCGATGGGTTAATTATTACAAAAATTTGATCTTTACATTATGTAGTTTCTAATTCTATCAGATCTAAAAGAATTCCATCAAGCTGAAATCAAACCATCGACCTAAGGATATCCGTTTCTGCTATGTTGACCTACAGTCCTCCGCTCTACCAACTGAGGTATCGATTTGTTGATTATTACCAAAATCTGCTCTTTAC
The DNA here is from genome assembly GCA_963924455.1 of Pelagia noctiluca. Taxonomy (NCBI): domain Eukaryota; kingdom Metazoa; phylum Cnidaria; class Scyphozoa; order Semaeostomeae; family Pelagiidae; genus Pelagia; species Pelagia noctiluca. The sequence goes on along the minus strand of OZ004320.1, from coordinate 9,681,617 downwards.
GTTTATATAGTTGGTAATTCTATCAAATCTAAAATAATTCCATCGAGCCGGATTCGAACCAGCGACCTAAGGATATCCGTTTCCTCAATGTTGACCTACAGTCCTCCGCTTTACCAACTGAGCTAGCGATGGGTTGATTATTACCAAAATTTTCCTCTTTAAATTAATGTAGTTTCTAATTCTATCAGATCTAAAATAATTCCATCCAGCCGGATTCAAACCAGGGACCTAAGGATATCCGTTTCTGCAATAGTGACCGGTAGTCCTCTGCTCTAACAACTGAGCTATCGATTGGTTAATTATCACAAAAATTTGCTCTTTAATTTTATATAGTTTCTTATTCTGTAAGATCTAAAATAATTCCATCTAGCCGGATTCGAACCAGTGACCTAAGGATTTCCGTTTCCTCAATGTTGACTTACAGTCCTCCGCTCTACCAACTGAGCTATACATGGGTTGATTATCACAAAAATTTGCACTTTAAATTTATACAGTTTCTAATTCCATCAGATCTAAAATAATTCCATCCAGCCGGAATCGAAAAGGTGACCTAAGGATATCCCTTTCTACAATGTTGACCGGCAGTCTTCTGCTCTACCAACTGAGCTATCAATGGATTAATTATTACAAAAATTTGCTCTTTATATTTTAAAGTTTCTAATTCTATCAAATCTAAAGTAATTCCATCGAGCCGGACTTGAACCACCGACCTAAGGATATCCGTTTCTGCAATGTTGACCTACAGTCCTCCGCTCTACCAACTGAGCAATCGATGGGTTGATTATTAAAAGAATCTGCTCTTTACCCTTATCTAGTTTCTAATTCTATATAATCTAAAATAATTCCATCGAGCCGGATTCAAACCAACGACCTAAGGATATCCGTCTCTGCAATGTTGACGTACAGTCCTCCGCTCTACCAACTGAGCTACCGATGGGTTGATTATTACAAAAATCTGCTCTTTACATTTATATAGTTTCTAATTCCATCAAATCTAAAATATTTCCCTCGAGCCGGACTCGAACCAGCGACCTAAGGATATCCGTTTCTTTAATGTTGACCTACAGTCCTCCGCTCTACCAACTGAGCATCGATGGGTTGATTATTACAAAAATCTGTGCTTTACATTTATATTATTTCTAACTCGATGAAATCTAAAATAATTCTATCGAGCCGGATTCGAACCAGCGACCTAAGGATATCCGTTTCCTCAATGTTGACCTACAGTTCTCCGCTCTACCAATTGAGCTATCGATGGGATCAATTATTACAAAAATTTATTTTTTGAATTTATATAGTTTCTAATTCTATCAAATCTAAAATAATTCTATCGAGCCGGATTCGACCCAGCGACCTAAGGATATCCGTTTCCTCAATGTTGACCTACACTCCTCCGCTCTACCAACTGAGCTACCGATAGGTTGATTATCACAAAACTTTGCTCTTTAAATTTATACAGTTTCTAATTCTATTAGATCTAAAATAATTCCATCGAGCCGGAATCGAAAAGGCGACCTAAGGATATCCCTTTCTACAATGTTGACCGGCAGTCTTCTGCTCTACCAACTGAGCTATCGATGGGTTAATTATTACAAAAATTTGCTCTTTACATTATATAGTTTTTTATTCTGTCAGATCTAAAATGATTCCATAGAGCCGGTTTCAAACCAGCGACCTAAGCATATCCGTTTCTGCTATGTTGACCTACAGTCCTCCGCTCTACCAACTGAGCTATCGATGGGTTGATTATTACAAAAATTTGCTCTTTAAATTTATATAGTTTCTAACTCTATCAGATCTAAAATAATTCCATCAAGCCGGATTCAAACCAACGACCTAAGGATATCCGTCTCTGCAATGTTGACCTACAGTCCTCCGCTCTACCTACTGAGCTATCGATGGGTTGATTATTACAAAAATCTGCTCTTTACGTTTATATAGTTTCTTATTCCATCAAATCTAAAATAATTCCATCGAGCCGGATTCAAACCGACGACCTAAGGATATCCGTTTCTTTAATGTTGACCTACAGTCCTTCGCTCTACCAACTGAGCTATCGATGGGTTGATTATTACAAAAATCTGTGCTTTACATTTATATTATTTCTAACTCGATGAAATCTAAAATAATTCTATCGAGCCGGATTCGAACCAGCGACCTAAGGATATCTGTTTCTGCAATGTTGACCTACAGTTCTCCTCCTACCAACAGAGCTATCGATTGGTTGATTATTACAAAAATCTGCTCTTTAAATTTATATAGTTTCTTATTCTATCAGATCAAAAATGATTTCATCGAGCCGGATTCGAACCATCGACCTAAGGATATCCGTTACTGCAATGCTGACCTACAGTCCTCCGCTCTACCAACTGAGCTATCGATGGGTTGATTATCACAAAAATATGCTCTTTAAATATATAAAGTTTCTAATTCTATTAGATCTAAAATAATTCCATCGAGCCGGAATCGAAAAGGCGACCTAAAGATATCCCTTTCTACAATGTTGACCGCCATTCTTCTGCTCTACCAACTGAGCTATCGATGGGTTAATTATTACAAAAATTTGCTCTTTACATTATAAAGTTTCTTATTCTGTCAGGTCTAAAATAATTCCATAGAGTCGGTTTCAAACCAGCGACCTAAGCATATCCGTTTCTGCTATGTTGACCTACAGTCCTCCGCTCTACCAACTGAGCTATCGATGGGTTGATTATTACAAAAATTTTCTCTTTAAATTTATATAGTTTCTAATTCTATTAGATCTAAAATAATTCCATCAAGCCGGATTCAAACAAGCGACCTAAGGATATCCGTTTCTGCAATAGTGACCGGCAGTCCTCTGCTCTAACAACTGAGCTATCGATGGGTTAATTATCACAAAAATTTGCTCTTTATTTTTATATAGTTTCTTATTCTGTCAGATCTAAAAGAATTCCATAGAGCCGGTTTCAAACCAGCGACCTAAGCATATCCGTTTCTGCTATGTCGACCTACAGTTCTCTGCTCTACCAACTGAGCTATCGATTGGTTGATTATTACAAAAATCTGCTCTTTAAATTTATATAGTTTCTTATTCTATCATATCAAAAATAATTTCATCGAGCCAGATTCGAACAATCGACCTAAGGAAATCCGTTTCCTCAATGTTGACCTACAGTCCTCCGCTCTACCAACTAAGCTATCGATTGGTTGATTATTACAAAAATCAGCTCTTTAAATTTATATAGTTTCTTATTCGATCGGATCAAAAATAATTTCATCGAGCCGGATTTGAACAAAAATTTGCTCTTTAAATCTATACAGTTTCTAACTCTATTAGATCTAAAATAATTCCAACTGAGCTACCCATGGGTTGATTATTACAAAAATCTGCTCTTTACGTTTATAAAGTTTCTAATTCCATCAAATCTAAAATAATTCCATCGAGCCGGAGTCGAACCAGCGACCTAAGGATATCCGTTTCTTTAATGTTGACCTACAGTCCTCCGTCTACCAACTGAGCTATCGATGGGTTGATTATCACAAAAATCTGTGCTTTACATTTATATTATTTCTAATTCGATGAAATCTAAAATAATTCCATCGAGCCGTATTCGAACCAGCGACCTAAGGATATCCGTTTCCTCAATGTTGACCTACAGTTCTCCGCTCTACCAATTGAGTTAGCGATGGATTGATTATTATAAAAATTCGCTCTTTGAAATTATATTATTCCTTATTCTATGAAATCTAAAATAATTCCATCGAGCCGGATTCGAACCAGTGACCTAAGGATATCCGTTTCCTCAATGTTGACCTACAGTCCTCCGCTCTACCAACTGAGGTTGATTATCACAAAAATTTGCTCTTTAAATTTATATAGTTTCTAATTCTATCAGATCTAAAATAATTCCATCAAGCCGGATTCAAACCAACGACCTAAGGATATCCGTTTCTGCAATAGTGAGCGGTAGTCCTCTGCTCTAACAACTGAGCTATCGATGGGTTAATTATCACAAAAATTTGCTCTTTAATTTTATATAGTTTCTTATTCTGTCAGATCTAAAATAATTCCATAGAGCCGGTTTCAAACCAGCGACCTAAGCATATCCGTTTCTGCTATGTCGACCTACAGTTCTCTGCTCTACCAACTGAGCTATCGATGGGTTAATTAATACAAAAATTTGCTCTTTGAATTTATATAGTTTCTAATTCTATCAAATCTAAAATAATTCCATCGAGCCAGATTCGAAAAGGCGACCTAAGGATATACCTTTCTAAAATGTTGACCGGCAGTCTTCTGCTCTACCAACTAAGCTATCGATGGGTTAATTATTACAAAAATTTGATCTTTACATTATGTAGTTTCTAATTCTATCAGATCTAAAAGAATTCCATCAAGCTGAAATCAAACTATCGACCTAAGGATATCCGTTTCTGCTATGTTGACCTACAGTCCTCCGCTCTACCACCTGAGCAATCGATGGGTTGATTATTACAAAAATCTGCTCTTTACATTTATATAGTTTCTAATTCTATCAGATCTTAAATAATTCCATCCAGCCGGATTCAAAGCAGCGACCTAAGGATATCTGTTTCTGCAATGTTGACCTACAGTCCTCCGCTCTACCAACTGAGCTATGGATGGGTTGATTATTACAAATATCTGCGCTTTAAATTTATATTATTCCTTATTCTATGAAATCTAAAATAATTCCATCGAGCCGGATTCGAACCAGCGACCTAAGGATATCCGTTTCCTCAATGTTGACCTACAGTCCTTCGCCCTACCAACTGAGGTATCGATTTGTTGATTATTACCAAAATCTGCTCTTTACGTTTATGTAGTTGGTAATTCTATCAAAATTAAAATAATTCCATCGAGCTGGATTCGAACCAGCGCCATAAGGATATCCGTTTCCCCAATGTTGACCTACAGTCCTCCGCTTTACCAACTGAGCTAGCGATGGGTTGATTATTACCAAAAATTCCCTCTTTAAATTTATATAGTTTCTAATTCTATCAGATCTAAAATATTTCCATCAAGCTGGAATCAAACCATCGACCTAAGGATATCCGTTTCTGCTATGTTGACCTACAGTCCTCCGCTCTACCAACTGAGCTATCGATGGTATAATTATTACAAAAATTTGCTCTTTAAATTTATATAGTTTCTAATTCTATCAGATCTAATAGAACTCCATCAAGTCGGAATAAAAACAATCGACCTAAGGAAATCCGTTTCTGCTATGTTGACCTACAGTCCTCCGCTCTACCAACTGAGCTATCGATTGGTTAATTATTACAAAAATTTGCTCTTTGAATTTATATAGTTTCTAATTCTATCAAATCTAAAATAATTCCATCGAGCCGGATTCGAACCAGCGACCTAAGGATATTCGTTTCCTCAATGTTGACCTACAGTCCTCCGCTCTACCAACTGAGCTATCGATGGGTTGATTATCACAAAAATTTGCTCTTTAAATTTATACAGTTTCTAATTCAATTAGATTTAAAATAATTCCATCGAGCCGGAATCGAAAAGGTGACCTAAGGATATCCCTTTCTACAATGTTGACCGGCAGTCTTCTGCTCTACCAACTGAGCTATCGATTGGTTAATTATTACAAAAATTTGCTCTTTACATTATATAGTTTCTTATTCTGTCAGATCTAAAATAATTCCATAGAGCCTGTTTCAAACCAGCGACCGAAGCATATCCGTTTCTACTATGTTGACCTACAGTCCTCCGCTCTACCAACTGTGGTATCAATGGGTTGATTATTACAAAAATTTGCTCTTTAAACTTTTATAGTTTCTAATTCTATCAGATCTAAAATAATTCCATCAAGCCGGATTCAAACCAGCGACCTAAGGATATCCGTTTCTGCAATAGTGAGCGGTAGTCCTCTGCTCTAACAATTGAACTATCGATGGGTTGATTATTACAAAAATCTGCTCTTTACGTTTATATATTTTCTAATTCTATCAGATCTAAAATAATTCCATACAGCCGGTTTCGAACCAGCGACCTAAGCATATCCATTTCTGCAATAGTGAGCGGTAGTCTTCTGCTCTATCAACTGAGCTATCGATGAGTTAATTATCACAAAAATTTGCTCTTTAATTTTATATAGTTTCTTATTCTCTCAGATCTAAAATAATTCCATAGAGCCGGTTTCAAACCAGCGACCTAAGCATATCCGTTTCTGCTATGTCGACCTACAGTCCACCGCTCTACCAACTGAGCAATCGATGGGTTGATTATTAAAAAAATCTGCTTTTTACATTTATATAGTCTCTTATTCTATATAATCTAAAATAATTCCATGGAGCCGGATTCGAACCAGCGACCTAAGGATATCCCTTTTTACAATGTTGACCTACTGTCCTCTACTCTACCAAATGAGCTACCGATGGGTTGATGATTACAAAAATCTGCTCTTTACGTTTATATAGTTTCTAATTCCATCAAATCTAAAATTTTTCCATCGAGCCGGACTCGAACCAGCGACCTACGGATATCCGTTTCTTTAATGTTGACCTACAGTCCTTCGCTCTACCAACTGAGCAATCGATGGGTTGATTATCTCAAAATTTTGTGCTTTACATTTACATTATTTCTAATTCGATCAAATCAAAAATAATTCCATTGAGCCGGATTCGAACCAGCGACCTAAGGATATCCGTTTCCTCAATGTTGACCTACAGTTCTCCGCTCTACCAATTGAGCTAGCGATGGGTTGATTATTACAAAAATTTGCTCTTTGAAATTATATAGTTTCTATTTCTATCAGATCTAAAATAATTTCATCGAGCCGGAATCGAACCAGCGACCTAAGGATATCCGTTTCTGCAATGTTGACCTGCAGTCCTCCGCTCTACCAATTGAGCTAGCGATGGGTTGATTATTACAAACATTTGCTCTTTAAATTTATATAGTTTCTAATTCTATCATATCTAATAGAACTCCATCAAGCCGGAATCAAACCATCGACCTAAGGATATCCGTTTCTGCTATGTTGACCTACAAACCTCCGCTCTACGAACTGAGCTATCGATGGGATTAATTATTACAAAAATTTGCTCTTTGAATTTATATAGTTTCTAATTCTATCAAATCTAAAATAATTCCATCGAGCCGGATTCGAACCAGAGACCTAAGGATATCCGTTTCCTCGATGTTGACCTACAGTCCTCCGCTCTACCAACTGAGCTATCGATGGGTTGATTATCACAAAAATTTGCTCTTTAAATTTATATAGTTTCTAATTCTATCAGATCTAAAATAATTCCATCAAGCCGGATTCGAAAAGGCGACCTAAGGATATACCTTTCTAAAATGTTGACCGGCAGTCTTCTGCTCTACCAACTAAGCTATCGATGGGTTAATTATTACAAAAATTTGCTCTTTACATTATATAGTTTCTTATTCTGTCAGATCTAAAATAATTCCATAGAGCCGGTTTCAAACCAGCGACCGAAGCATATCCGTTTCTACTATGTTGACCTACAGTCCTCCGCTCTACCAACTGTGCTATCAATGGGTTGATTATTACAAAAATTTGCTCTTTAAACTTTTATAGTTTCTAATTCTATCAGATCTAAAATAATTCCATCAAGCCGGATTCAAACCAGCGACCTAAGGATATCCGTTTCTGCAATAGTGAGCGGTAGTCCTCTGCTCTAACAACTGAGCTATCGATGGGTTGATTATTACAAAAATCTGCTCTTTACGTTTATATAGTTTCTAATTCTATCAGATCTAAAATAATTCCATACAGCCGGTTTCAAACCAGCGACCTAAGCATATCCGTTTCTGCAATAGTGAGCGGTAGTCTTCTGCTCTATCAACTGAGCTATCGATGAGTTAATTATCACAAAAATTTGCTCTTTAATTTTATATAGTTTCTTATTCTGTCAGATCTAAAATAATTCCATAGAGCCGGTTTCAAACCAGCGACCTAAGCATATCCGTTTCTGCTATGTCGACCTACAGTCCTCCGCTCTACCAACTGAGCAATCGATGGGTTGATTATTAAAAAAATCTGCTCTTTACATTTATATAGTCTCTTATTCTATATAATCTAAAATAATTCCATCAAGCCGGATTCAAACCAGCGACCTAAGGATATCCGTTTCTGCAATAGTGAGCGGTAGTTCTCTGCTCTAACAACTGAGCTATCGATGGGTTGATTATTACAAAAATCTGCTTTTTACGTTTATATAGTTTCTAATTCTATCAGATCTAAAATAATTCCATACAGCCGGTTTCAAACCAGCGACCTAAGCATATCCGTTTCTGCAATAGTGAGCGGTAGTCTTCTGCTCTATCAACTGAGCTATCGATGAGTTAATTTTCACAAAAATTTGCTCTTTAATTTTATATAGTTTCTTATTCTGTCAGATCTAAAATAATTCCATAGAGCCGGTTTCAAACCAGCGACCTAAGCATATCCGTTTCTGCTATGTCGACCAACAGTCCTCCGCTCTACCAACTGAGCAATCGATGGGTTGATTATTAAAAAAATCTGCTCTTTACATTTATATAGTCTCTTATTCTATATAATCTAAAATAATTCCATGGAGCCGGATTCGAACCAGCGACCTAAGGATATCCCTTTTTACAATGTTGACCTACAGTCCTCTACTCTACCAAATGAGCTACCGATGGGTTGATGATTACAAAAATCTGCTCTTTACGTTTATATAGTTTCTAATTCCATCAAATCTAAAATTTTTCCATCGAGCCGGACTCGAACCAGCGACCTACGAATATCCGTTTCTTTAATGTTGACCTACAGTCCTCCGCTCTACCAACTGAGCAATCGATGGGTTGATTATCTCAAAATTTTGTGCTTTACATTTACATTATTTCTAATTCGATCAAATCAAAAATAATTCCATCGAGCCGGATTCGAACCAGCGACCTAAGGATATCCGTTTCCTCAATGTTGACCTACAGTTCTCCGCTCTACCAATTGAGCTAGCGATGGGTTGATTATTACAAAAATTTGCTCTTTGAAATTATATAGTTTCTATTTCTATCAGATCTAAAATAATTTCATCGAGCCGGAATCGAACCAGCGACCTAAGGATATCCGTTTCTGCAATGTTGACCTGCAGTCCTCCGCTCTACCAATTGAGCTAGCGATGGGTTGATTATTACAAACATTTGCTCTTTAAATTTATATAGTTTCTAATTCTATCATATCTAATAGAACTCCATCAAGCCGGAATCAAACCATCGACCTAAGGATATCCGTTTCTGCTATGTTGACCTACAAACCTCCGCTCTACGAACTGAGCTATCGATGGGATTAATTATTACAAAAATTTGCTCTTTGAATTTATATAGTTTCTAATTCTATCAAATCTAAAATAATTCCATCGAGCCGGATTCGAACCAGCGACGTAAGGATATCTGTTTCCTCGATGTTGACCTACAGTCCTCCGCTCTACCAACTGAGCTATCGATGGGTTGATTATCACAAAAATTTGCTCTTTAAATTTATATAGTTTCTAATTCTATCAGATCTAAAATAATTCCATCAAGCCGGATTCGAAAAGGCGACCTAAGGATATACCTTTCTAAAATGTTGACCGGCAGTCTTCTGCTCTACCAACTAAGCTATCGATGGGTTAATTATTACAAAAATTTGATCTTTACATTATGTAGTTTCTAATTCTATCAGATCTAAAAGAATTCCATCAAGCTGAAATCAAACCATCGACCTAAGGATATCCGTTTCTGCTATGTTGACCTACAGTCCTCCGCTCTACCAACTGAGGTATCGATTTGTTGATTATTACCAAAATCTGCTCTTTACGTTTATATAGTTGGTAATTCTATCAAATCTAAAATAATTCCATCGAGCCGGATTCGAACCAGCGACCTAAGGATATCCGTTTCCTCAATGTCGACCTACAGTCCTCCGCTTTACCAACTGAGCTAGCGATGGGTTGATTATTACCAAAATTTTCCTCTTTAAATTAATATAGTTTCTAATTCTATCAGATCTAAAATAATTCCATCCAGCCGGATTCAAACCAGGGACCTAAGGATATCCGTTTCTGCAATAGTGACCGGTAGTCCTCTGCTCTAACAACTGAGCTATCGATTGGTTAATTATCACAAAAATTTGCTTTTTAATTTTATATAGTTTCTATTTCTATCAGATCTAAAATAATTCCATCTAGCCGGATTCGAACCAGTGACCTAAGGATTTCCGTTTCCTCAATGTTGACTAACAGTCCTCCGCTCTACCAACTGAGCTATACATGGGTTGATTATCACAAAAATTTGCACTTTAAATATATACAGTTTCTAATTCCATCAGATCTAAAATAATTCCATCCAGCCGGAATCGAAAAGGTGACCTAAGGATATCCCTTTCTACAATGTTGACCGGCAGTCTTCTGCTCTACCAACTGAGCTATCAATGGATTAATTATTACAAAAATTTGCTCTTTACATTTTAAAGTTTCTAATTCTATCAAATCTAAAGTAATTCCATCGAGCCGGACTTGAACCACCGACCTAAGGATATCCGTTTCTGCAATGTTGACCTACAGTCCTCCGCTCTACCAACTGAGCAATCGATGGGTTGATTATTAAAAGAATCTGCTCTTTACCCTTATCTAGTTTCTAATTCTATATAATCTAAAATAATTCCATCGAGCCGGATTCAAACCAACGACCTAAGGATATCCGTCTCTGCAATGTTGACGTACAGTCCTCCGCTCTACCAACTGAGCTACCGATGGGTTGATTATTACAAAAATCTGCTCTTTACATTTATATAGTTTCTAATTCCATCAAATCTAAAATATTTCCCTCGAGCCGGACTCGAACCAGCGACCTAAGGATATCCGTTTCTTTAATGTTGACCTACAGTCCTCCGCTCTACCAACTGAGCATCGATGGGTTGATTATTACAAAAATCTGTGCTTTACATTTATATTATTTCTAACTCGATGAAATCTAAAATAATTCTATCGAGCCGGATTCGAACCAGCGACCTAAGGATATCCGTTTCCTCAATGTTGACCTACAGTTCTCCGCTCTACCAATTGAGCTATCGATGGGATCAATTATTACAAAAATTTATTTTTTGAATTTATATAGTTTCTAATTCTATCAAATCTAAAATAATTCTATCGAGCCGGATTCGACCTAGCGACCTAAGGATATCCGTTTCCTCAATGTTGACCTACACTCCTCCGCTCTACCAACTGAGCTACCGATAGGTTGATTATCACAAAACTTTGCTCTTTAAATTTATACAGTTTCTAATTCTATTAGATCTAAAATAATTCCATCGAGCCGGAATGGAAAAGGCGACCTAAGGATATCCCTTTCTACAATGTTGACCGGCAGTCTTCTGCTCTACCAACTGAGCTATCGATGGGTTAATTATTACAAAAATTTGCTCTTTACATTATATAGTTTTTTATTCTGTCAGATCTAAAATGATTCCATAGAGCCGGTTTCAAACCAGCGACCTAAGCATATCCGTTTCTGCTATGTTGACCTACAGTCCTCCGCTCTACCAACTGAGCTATCGATGGGTTGATTATTACAAAAATTTGCTCTTTAAATTTATATAGTTTCTAACTCTATCAGATCTAAAATAATTCCATCAAGCCGGATTCAAACCAACGACCTAAGGATATCCGTCTCTGCAATGTTGACCTACAGTCCTCCGCTCTACATACTGAGCTATCGATGGGTTGATTATTACAAAAATCTGCTCTTTACGTTTATATAGTTTCTTATTCCATCAAATCTAAAATAATTCCATCGAGCCGGATTCAAACCGACGACCTAAGGATATCCGTTTCTTTAATGTTGACCTACAGTCCTTCGCTCTACCAACTGAGCTATCGATGGGTTGATTATTACAAAAATCTGTGCTTTACATTTATATTATTTCTAACTCGATGAAATCTAAAATAATTCTATCGAGCCGGATTCGAACCAGCGACCTAAGGATATCTGTTTCTGCAATGTTGACCTACAGTTCTCCTCCTACCAACAGAGCTATCGATTGGTTGATTATTACAAAAATCTGCTCTTTAAATTTATATAGTTTCTTATTCTATCAGATCAAAAATGATTTCATCGAGCTGGATTCGAACCATCGACCTAAGGATATCCGTTACTGCAATGCTGACCTACAGTCCTCCGCTCTACCAACTGAGCTATCGATGGGTTGATTATCACAAAAATATGCTCTTTAAATATATAAAGTTTCTAATTCTATTAGATCTAAAATAATTCCATCGAGCCGGAATCGAAAAGGCGACCTAAAGATATCCCTTTCTACAATGTTGACCGCCATTCTTCTGCTCTACCAACTGAGCTATCGATGGGTTAATTATTACAAAAATTTGCTCTTTACATTATAAAGTTTCTTATTCTGTCAGGTCTAAAATAATTCCATAGAGTCGGTTTCAAACCAGCGACCTAAGCATATCCGTTTCTGCTATGTTGACCTACAGTCCTCCGCTCTACCAACTGAGCTATCGATGGGTTGATTATTACAAAAATTTTCTCTTTAAATTTATATAGTTTCTAATTCTATTAGATCTAAAATAATTCCATCAAGCCGGATTCAAACCAGCGACCTAAGGATATCCGTTTCTGCAATAGTGACCGGCAGTCCTCTGCTCTAACAACTGAGCTATCGATGGGTTAATTATCACAAAAATTTGCTCTTTATTTTTATATAGTTTCTTATTCTGTCAGATCTAAAAGAATTCCATAGAGCCGGTTTCAAACCAGCGACCTAAGCATATCCGTTTCTGCTATGTCGACCTACAGTTCTCTGCTCTACCAACTGAGCTATCGATTGGTTGATTATTACAAAAATCTGCTCTTTAAATTTATATAGTTTCTTATTCTATCATATCAAAAATAATTTCATCGAGCCAGATTCGAACAATCGACCTAAGGAAATCCGTTTCCTCAATGTTGACCTACAGTCCTCCGCTCTACCAACTAAGCTATCGATTGGTTGATTATTACAAAAATCAGCTCTTTAAATTTATATAGTTTCTTATTCGATCGGATCAAAAATAATTTCATCGAGCCGGATTTGAACAAAAATTTGCTCTTTAAATCTATACAGTTTCTAACTCTATTAGATCTAAAATAATTCCAACTGAGCTACCGATGGGTTGATTATTACAAAAATCTGCTCTTTACGTTTATAAAGTTTCTAATTCCATCAAATCTAAAATAATTCCATCGAGCCGGAGTCGAACTAGCGACCTAAGGATATCCGTTTCTTTAATGTTGACCTACAGTCCTCCGTCTACCAACTGAGCTATCGATGGGTTGATTATCACAAAAATCTGTGCTTTACATTTATATTATTTCTAATTCGATGAAATCTAAAATAATTCCAACGAGCCGTATTCGAACCAGCGACCTAAGGATATCCGTTTCCTCAATGTTGACCTACAGTTCTCCGCTCTACCAATTGAGTTAGCGATGGATTGATTATTACAAAAATTCGCTCTTTGAAATTATATTATTCCTTATTCTATGAAATCTAAAATAATTCCATCGAGCCGGATTCGAACCAGTGACCTAAGGATATCCGTTTCCTCAATGTTGACCTACAGTCCTCCGCTCTACCAACTGAGGTTGATTATCACAAAAATTTGCTCTTTAAATTTATATAGTTTCTAATTCTATCAGATCTAAAATAATTCCATCAAGCCGGATTCAAACCAACGACCTAAGGATATCCGTTTCTGCAATAGTGAGCGGTAGTCCTCTGCTCTAACAACTGAGCTATCGATGGGTTAATTATCACAAAAATTTGCTCTTTAATTTTATATAGTTTCTTATTCTGTCAGATCTAAAATAATTCCATAGAGCCGGTTTCAAACCAGCGACCTAAGCATATCCGTTTCTGCTATGTCGACCTACAGTTCTCTGCTCTACCAACTGAGCTATCGATGGGTTAATTAATACAAAAATTTGCTCTTTGAATTTATATAGTTTCTAATTCTATCAAATCTAAAATAATTCCATCGAGCCAGATTCGAAAAGGCGACCTAAGGATATACCTTTCTAAAATGTTGACCGGCAGTCTTCTGCTCTACCAACTAAGCTATCGATGGGTTAATTATTACAAAAATTTGATCTTTACATTATGTAGTTTCTAATTCTATCAGATCTAAAAGAATTCCATCAAGCTGAAATCAAACTATCGACCTAAGGATATCCGTTTCTGCTATGTTGACCTACAGTCCTCCGCTCTACCAACTGAGCAATCGATGGGTTGATTATTACAAAAATCTGCTCTTTACATTTATATAGTTTCTAATTCTATCAGATCTTAAATAATTCCATCCAGCCGGATTCAAAGCAGCGACCTAAGGATATCTGTTTCTGCAATGTTGACCTACAGTCCTCCGCTCTACCAACTGAGCTATGGATGGGTTGATTATTACAAATATCTGCGCTTTAAATTTATATTATTCCTTATTCTATGAAATCTAAAATAATTCCATCGAGCCGGATTCGAACCAGCGACCTAAGGATATCCGTTTCCTCAATGTTGACCTACAGTCCTTCGCCCTACCAACTGAGGTATGGATTTGTTGATTATTACCAAAATCTGCTCTTTACGTTTATGTAGTTGGTAATTCTATCAAAATTAAAATAATTCCATCGAGCCGGATTCGAACCAGCGCCATAAGGATATCCGTTTCCCAAATGTTGACCTACAGTCCTCCGCTTTACCAACTGAGCTAGCGATGGGTTGATTATTACCAAAATTTCCCTCTTTAAATTTATATAGTTTCTAATTCTATCAGATCTAATAGAACTCCATCAAGTCGGAATAAAAACAATCGACCTAAGGAAATCCGTTTCTGCTATGTTGACCTACAGTCCTCCGCTCTACCAACTGAGCTATCGATGGGTTAATTATTACAAAAATTTGCTCTTTGAATTTATATAGTTTCTAATTCTATCAAATCTAAAATAATTCCATCGAGCCGGATTCGAACCAGCGACCTAAGGATATTCGTTTCCTCAATGTTGACCTACAGTCCTCCGCTCTACCAACTGAGCTATCGATGGGTTGATTATCACAAAAATTTGCTCTTTAAATTTATACAGTTTCTAATTCAATTAGATTTAAAATAATTCCATCGAGCCAGAATCGAAAAGGTGACCTAAGGATATCCCTTTCTACAATGTTGACCGGCAGTCTTCTGCTCTACCAACTGAGCTATCGATGGGTTAATTATTACAAAAATTTGCTCTTTACATTATATAGTTTCTTATTCTGTCAGATCTAAAATAATTCCATAGAGCCGGTTTCAAACCAGCGACCGAAGCATATCCGTTTCTACTATGTTGACCTACAGTCCTCCGCTCTACCAAATGTGGTATCAATGGGTTGATTATTACAAAAATTTGCTCTTTAAACTTTTATAGTTTCTAATTCTATCAGATCTAAAATAATTCCATCAAGCCGGATTCAAACCAGCGACCTAAGGATATCCGTTTCTGCAATAGTGAGCGGTAGTCCTCTGCTCTAACAATTGAACTATCGATGGGTTGATTATTACAAAAATCTGCTCTTTACGTTTATATAGTTTCTAATTCTATCAGATCTAAAATAATTCCATACAGCCGGTTTCAAACCAGCGACCTAAGCATATCCGTTTCTGCAATAGTGAGCGGTAGTCTTCTGCTCTATCAACTGAGCTATCGATGAGTTAATTATCACAAAAATTTGCTCTTTAATTTTATATAGTTTCTTATTCTCTCAGATCTAAAATAATTCCATAGAGCCGGTTTCAAACCAGCGACCTAAGCATATCCGTTTCTGCTATGTCGACCTACAGTCCACCGCTCTACCAACTGAGCAATCGATGGGTTGATTATTAAAAAAATCTGCTCTTTACATTTATATAGTCTCTTATTCTATATAATCTAAAATAATTCCATGGAGCCGGATTCGAACCAGCGACCTAAGGATATCCCTTTTTACAATGTTGACCTACTGTCCTCTACTCTACCAAATGAGCTACCGATGGGTTGATGATTACAAAAATCTGCTCTTTACGTTTATATTGTTTCTAATTCCATCAAATCTAAAATTTTTCCATCGAGCCGGACTCGAACCAGCGACCTACGGATATCCGTTTCTTTAATGTTGACCTACAGTCCTCCGCTCTACCAACTGAGCAATCGATGGGTTGATTATCTCAAAATTTTGTGCTTTACATTTACATTATTTCTAATTCGATCAAATCAAAAATAATTCCATCGAGCCGGATTCGAACCAGCGACCTAAGGATATCCGTTTCCTCAATGTTGACCTACAGTTCTCCGCTCTACCAATTGAGCTAGCGATGGGTTGATTATTACAAAAATTTGCTCTTTGAAATTATATAGTTTCTATTTCTATCAGATCTAAAATAATTTCATCGAGCCGGAATCGAACCAGCGACCTAAGGATATCCGTTTCTGCAATGTTGACCTGCAGTCCTCCGCTCTACCAATTGAGCTAGCGATGGGTTGATTATTACAAACATTTGCTCTTTAAATTTATATAGTTTCTAATTCTATCATATCTAATAGAACTCCATCAAGCCGGAATCAAACCATCGACCTAAGGATATCCGTTTCTGCTATGTTGACCTACAAACCTCCGCTCTACGAACTGAGCTATCGATGGGATTAATTATTACAAAAATTTGCTCTTTGAATTTATATAGTTTCTAATTCTATCAAATCTAAAATAATTCCATCGAGCCGGATTCGAACCAGAGACCTAAGGATATCCGTTTCCTCGATGTTGACCTACAGTCCTCCGCTCTACCAACTGAGCTATCGATGGGTTGATTATCACAAAAATTTGCTCTTTAAATTTATATAGTTTCTAATTCTATCAGATCTAAAATAATTCCATCAAGCCGGATTCGAAAAGGCGACCTAAGGATATACCTTTCTAAAATGTTGACCGGCAGTCTTCTGCTCTACCAACTAAGCTATCGATGGGTTAATTATTACAAAAATTTGATCTTTACATTATGTAGTTTCTAATTCTATCAGATCTAAAAGAATTCCATCAAGCTGAAATCAAACCATCGACCTAAGGATATCCGTTTCTGCTATGTTGACCTACAGTCCTCCGCTCTACCAACTGAGCAATCGATTGGTTGATTATTACAAAAATCTTCTCTTTACATTTATATAGTTTCTAATTGTATATAATCTAAAATAATTCAATCGAGCCGAATTCGAACCAGCGACCTAAGGATATCCGTTTCCTCAATGTTGACCTACAGTCCTCCGCTCTACCAACTGAGCTATCGATGGGTTAATTATTACAAAAATTTTCTCTTCACATTATATAGTTTCTAATTCCATCAAATCTAAAGTAATTCCATCGAACCGGACTTGAACCAGCGACCTAAGGATATCCGTTTCTGCAATGTTGACCTACAGTCCTCCGCTCTACCAACTGAGCAATCGATGGGTTGATTATTACAAAAATCTGCTGTTTACGTTTATATAGTTTCTAATTCCATCAAATGTAAAATAATTCCATCGAGCCGGAGTCGAACCAGCGACCTAAGGATATCCGTTTCTTTAATGTTGACCTACAGTCCTACGTCTACCAACTGAGCTATTGATGGGTTGATTATTACAAAAATCTGTGCTTTACATTTATATCATTTCTTATTCGATGAAATCTAAAATAATTCCATCGAGCCGTATTCAAACCAGCGACCTAAGGATATCCGTTTCCTCAATGTTGACCTACAGTTCTCCGCTCTACCAATTGAGTTAGCGATGGATTGATTATTACAAAAATTTGCTCTTTGAAATTATATTATTCCTTATTCTATGAAATCTAAAATAATTCCATCGAGCCGGATTCGAACCAGCGACCTAAGGATATCCGTTTCCTCAATGTTGACCTACAGTCCTCCGCTCTACCAACTGAGGTATCGATTTGTTGATTATTACCAAAATCTGCTCTTTACGTTTATATAGTTGGTAATTCTATCAAATCTAAAATAATTCCATCGAGCCGGATTCGAACCAGCGACCTAAGGATATCCGTTTCCTCAATGTTGACCTACAGTCCTCCGCTTTACCAACTGAGCTAGCGATGGGTTGATTATTACCAAAATTTTCCTCTTTAAATTAATATAGTTTCTAATTCTATCAGATCTAAAATAATTCCATCAAGCCGGATTCAAACCAGGGACCTAAGGATATCCGTTTCTGCAATAGTGACCGGTAGTCCTCTGCTCTAACAACTGAGCTATCGATTGGTTAATTATCACAAAAATTTGCTCTTTAATTTTATATAGTTTCTTATTCTGTAAGATCTAAAATAATTCCATCTAGCCGGATTCGAACCAGCAACCTAAGGATATCCGTTTCCTCAATGTTGACCTACAGTCCTCCGCTCTACCAACTGAGCTATCGATGGGTTGATTATCACAAAAATTTGCTCTTTAAATTTATACAGTTTCTAATTCTATCAGATCTAAAATAATTCCATCGAGCCGAAATCGAAAAGGCGACCTAAGGATATCCCTTTCTACAATGTTGACCGGCAGTCTTCTGCTCTACCAACTGAGCTATCGATGGGTTAATTATTACAAAAGTTTGCTCTTTACATTATATAGTTTCTAATTCTATCAAATCTAAAGTAATTCCATTGAGCCGGACTTGAACCAGCGACCTAAGGATATCCATTTCTGCAATGTTGACCTACAGTCCTCCGCTCTACCAACTGAGCTATCGATGGGTTGATTATTACAAATATCTGCAGTGTACATTTATATTATTCCTTATTCTATGAAATCTAAAATAATTCCATCAAACGGATTCGAACCAACAACCTAAGGTTATCCGTTTCCTCAATGTTGACCTACAGTCCTCCGCTCTACCAACTGAGCTATCAATGGGTTGATGATCACAAACATTTGCTCTTTAAATTTATACAGTTTCTAATTCTATCAGATCTAAAGTTATTCCATCGAGCCGGACTTGAACCAGCGACCTAAGGATATCCGTTTCTGCAATGTTGACTGGCAGTCCTCCGCTCTACCTACTGAGCTATCGATGGGTTGATTATTACAAAAATCTGCTCTTTACGTTTATATAGTTTCTTATTCCATCAAATCTAAAATAATTCCATCGAGCCGGATTCAAACCGACGACCTAAGGATATCCGTTTCTTTAATGTTGACCTACAGTCCTTCGCTCTACCAACTGAGCTATCGATGGGTTGATTATTACAAAAATCTGTGCTTTACATTTATATTATTTCTAATTCGATGAAATCTAAAATAAATCCATCGAGCCGGATTCGAATCATCGACCTAAGGATATCCGTTTCTGCAATGTTGACCTACAGTCCTCCGCTCTACCAACTGAGCAATCGATGTGTTGATTATTACAAAAATCTGCTCTTTACGCTTATAGAGTTTCTAATTCCATCAAATCTAAAATAATTCCATCGAGCCGGACTGGAACCAGCGACCTAAGGATATCCGTTTCTTTAATGTTGACCTACAGTCCTCCGTCTACCAACTGAGCTATCGATGGGTTGATTATTACAAAAATCTGTATTTTACATTTATATTATTTCTAATTCGATGAAATCTAAAATAATTCCATCGAGCCGGATTCGAACCAGCGACCTAAGGATGTCCGTTTCCTCAATGTTGACCTACAGTTCTCCGCTCTACCAATTGAGTTAGCGATGGGTTGATTATTACAAAAATTTGCTCTTTGAAATTATATAGTTTCTATTTCTATCAGATCTAAAATAATTTCATTGAGCCAGAATCGAACCAGCGACCTAAGGATATCGGTTTCTGCAATGTTGACTGGCAGTCCTCCGCTCTACCAATTGAGGTAGCGATGGGTTGATTATTACAAAAATTTGCTTTTTCAATTTATATAGTTTCTAATTCTATCAAATCTAAAGTAATTCCATCGAGCCGGACTTGAACCAGCGACCTAAGGATATCCGTTTCTGCAATGTTGACCTACAGTCCTCCGCTCTACCAACTGAGCTATCGATGGGTTGATTATTACAAAAATTTGCTCTTTAAATTTATACAGTTTCTAATTCTATCAGATCTAAATTAATTCCATCGAGCCGGAATCGAAAAGGCGACCTAAGGATATCCCTTTCTACAATGTTGACCGGCAGTCTTCTGGTCTACCAACTGAGCTATCGATGGGTTAATTATTACAAAAGTTTGCTCTTTACATTATATAGTTTCTAATTCTATCAAATCTAAAGTAATTCCATCGAGCCGGACTTGAACCAGCGACCTAAGGATATCCGTTTCTGCAATGTTGACCTACAGTCCTCCGCTCTACCAACTGAGCTATCGATGGGTTGATTATTACAAATATCTGCAGTGTACATTTATATTATTCCTTATTCTATGAAATCTAAAATAATTCCATCAAACGGATTCGAACCAACAACCTAAGGTTATCCGTTTCCTCAATGTTGACCTACAGTCCTCCGCTCTACCAACTGAGCTATCAATGGGTTGATGATCACAAACATTTGCTCTTTAAATTTATACAGTTTCTAATTCTATCAGATCTAAAGTTATTCCATCGAGCCGGACTTGAACCAGCGACCTAAGGATATCCGTTTCTGCAATGTTGACTGGCAGTCCTCCGCTCTACCAATTGAGGTAGCGATGGGTTGATTATTAAGAAAATTGGCTCTTTGAAATTATATAGTTTCTAATCCTATCAGATCTAAAAGAACTCCATCAAGCCGGAATTAAACCATCGACCTAAGGATATCCGTTTCTGCAATGTTGACCTACAGTCCTCCGCTCTACCAACTGAGCTACCGATGGGTTAATTATTACAAAAATTTGCTCTTTGAATTTGTATAGTTTCTAATTCTATCAAATCTAAAATACTTCCATCGAGCCGGATTCGAACCAGCGACCTAAGGATATCCGTTTCCTCAATGTTGACCTACAGTCCTCCGCTCTACCAACTGAGCGATCGATGGGTTGATTATCATAAAAATTTGCTCTTTAAATTTATACAGTTTCTAATTGTATTAGATCTAAAGTAATTCCATCGAGCCGGAATCGAAAAGGCGACCTAAGGATATCCCTTTCTACAATGTTGATCTGCAGTCCTCCGCTCTACCAACTGAGCAATCGATGGGTTGATTATTACAAAAATCTGCTCTTTACATTTATATAGTTTCTAATTCTATATAATCTAACATAATTCCATCGAGCCGGATTCGAACCAGCGACCTAAGGATATCCGTCTCTGCAATGTTGACCTACAGTCCTCCGCTCTACCAACTGAGCTACCGATGGGTTGATTATTACAAAAATCTGCTCTTTACGTTTATAAATTTTCTAATTCCATCAAATCTAAAATAATTCCATCGAGACAGACTGGAACCAGCGACCTAAGGATATCCGTTTCTTTAATGTTGACCTACAGTCCTCCGCTCTACCAACTGAGCTATCGATGGGTTGATTATTACAAAAATCTGTGCTTTACATTTATATTATTTCTAATTCGATGAAATCTAAAATAATTCCATCGAGCCGGATTCGAACCAGCAACCTAAGGATATCCGTTTCCTCAAGGTTGACCTACAGTTCTCTGCTCTACCAATTGACCTAGCGATGGGTTGATTATTACAAAAATTTGCTGTTTGAAATTATATAGTTTCTTATTCTGTCAGATCTAAAATAATTCCATAGAGTCGGTTTCAAACCAGCGACCTAAGCATATCCGTTTCTGCTATGTTGACCTACAGTCCTCCGCTCTACCAACTGAGCTATCGATGGGTTGATTATTACAAAAATTGGCTCTTTAAATTTATATAGTTTCTAATTCTATTAGATCTAAAATAATTCCATCAAGCCGGATTCAAACAAGCGACCTAAGGATATCCGTTTCTGCAATAGTGACCCGCAGTCCTCTCCTCTAACAACTGAGCTATCGATTGGTTAATTATCACAAAAATTTGCTCTTTATATTTATATAGTTTCTTATTCTGTCAGATCTAAAATAATTCCATAGAGCCGGTTTCAAACCAGCGACCTAAGCATATCCGTTTCTGCTATGTCGACCTACAGTTCTCTGCTCTACCAACTGAGCTATCGATTGGTTGATTATTACAAAAATCTGCTCTTTAAATTTATATAGTTTCTTATTCTATCAGATCAAAAATAATTTCATCGAGCAGGATTCGAACCATCGACCTAAAGATATCCGTTTCCTCAATGTTGACCTACAGTCCTCCGCTCTACCAACTGAGCTATCGATTGGTTGATTATTACAAAAATCTGCTCTTTAAATTTATATAGTTTCTTATTCTATCGGATCAAAAATGATTTCATCGAGCCGGATTTGAACAAAAATTTGCTCTTTAAATTTATACAGTTTCTAATTCTATTAGATCGAAAATAATTCCAACTGAGCTACCGATGGGTTGATTATTACAAAAATCTGCTCTTTACGTTTATATAGTTTCTAATTCCATCAAATCTAAAATAATTCCATCGAGCCAGACTCGAACCAGCGACCTAAGGATATCCGTTTCTTTAATGTTGACCTATAGTCCTCCGCTCTTCCAACTGAGCTATCGATGGGTTGATTATTACAAAAATCTGTGCTTTACATTTACATTATTTCTATTTCGATCAAATCAAAAATAATTCCATCGAGCCGGATTCGAACCAGCGACCTAAGGATATCCGTTTCCTCAATGTTGACCTACAGTTCTCTGCTCTACCAATTGAGCTAGCGATGGGTTGATTTTTACAAAAATTTGCTCTTTGAATTTATATAGTTTCTATTTCTATCAGATCTAAAATAATTTCATCGAGCCGGAATCGAGCCAGCGACCTAAGGATATCAGTTTCCACAATGTTGACCTACAGTCCTCCGCTCTACTAACTGAGCAATCGATGGGTTGATTATTACAAATATCTGCGCTTTACATTTATATTATTCCTTATTCTATGAAATCTAAATTAATTCCATCAAACGGATTCGAACCAGCAACCTAAGGATATCCGTTTCCTCAATGTTGACCTACAGTTCTCCGCTCTACCAATTGAGCTAGCGATCGGTTGATTATTACAAAAATTTGCTCTTTGAATTTATATAGTTTCTATTTCTATCAGATCTAAAACAATTTCATCGAGCCGGAATGGATCCAGCGACCTAAGGATATCCGTTTCTGCTATGTTGACCTACAGTCCTCCGCTCTACCAAATGACCTATCGATGGGTTAATTATTACAAAAATTTGCTCTTTGAATTTATATAGTTTCTAATTCTATCAGATCTAAAAGAACTCCATCAAGCCGGAATCAAACCATCGACCTAAGGATATCCGTTTCTGCAATGTTGACCTACAGTTCTCTGCTGTACCAACTGAGCTATCGATTGGTTGATTATTACAAAAATCTGCTCTATAAATTTATATAGTTTCTTATTCTATCGGATCAAAAATAATTTCATCGAGCCGGATTTGAACCAAAATTTGCTCTTTAAATTTATACAGTTTCTAATTCTATTAGATCTAAAATAATTCCAACTGAGCTACCGATGGGTTGATTATTACAAAAATCTGCTCTTTACGTTTATATAGTTTCTAATTCCATAAAATCTAAAATAATTCCATTGAGCCGGACACGAACCAGTGACCTAAGGATATCCGTTTCTTTAATGTTGACCTACAGTCCTCCGCTCTACCAACTGAGCTATCGATGGGTTGATTATTACAAAAATCTGTGCTTTACATTTACATTATTTCTAATTCGATCAAATCAAAAATAATTCCATCGAGCCGGAATCGAACCAGTGACCTAAGGATATCCGTTTCCGCAATGTTGACCCACAGTCCTCCGCTCTACCAACTGAGCTATCGATGGGTTGATTATTACAAATATCTGCGCTTTACATTTATATCATTCCTTATTCTATGAAATCTAAAATAATTCCATCGAACGGATTCGAACCAGCAACCTAAGGATATCCGTTTCCTCAATGTTGACCTACAGTTCTCCGCTCTACTAATTGAGCTAGCGATGGGTTGATTATTACAAAAATTTGCTCTTTGAATTTATAGAGTTTCTATTTCTATCAGATCTAAAACAATTTCATCGAGCCGGAATGGATGCAGCGACCTAAGGATATCCATTTCTGCTATGTTGACCTACAGTCCTTTGCTCTACCAGCTGAGCTACCGATTGGTTAATTATTACAAAAATTTGCTCTTTGAATTTATATAGTTTCTAATTCTATCAAATCTAAAATACTTCCATCGAGCCGGATTCGAACCAGCGACCTAAGGATATCCGTTTCCTCAATGTTGACCTACAGTCCTCTGCTCTACCAACTGAGCTATCGATGGGTTGATTATCATAAAAATTTGCTCTTTAAATTTATACAGTTTCTAATTGTATTAGATCTAAAGTAATTCCATCGAGCCGGAATCCAACCAGCGACCTAAGGATATCCGTTTCTGCAATGTTGACCTACAGTCCTCCGCTCTACCAACTGTGCTACCGATGGGTTTATTATTACAAAAATCTGCTCTTTACGTTTATATAGTTTCTAATTCCATCAAATCTAAAATAATTCCATCGAGCCGGACTGGAACCAGCGACCTAAGGATATCCGTTTCTTTAATGTTGACCTACAGTCCTCCGCTCTACCAACTGAGCTATCGATGGGTTGATTATTACAAAAATCTGTGCTTTACATTTATATCATTTCTAACTTGATGAAATCTAAAATAATTCCATCGAGCCGGATTCGAACCAGCGACCTAAGGATATCCGTTTCCTCAAGGTTGACCTACAGTTCTCCGCTCTACCTATTGAGCTAGCGATGGGTTGATTATTACAAAAATTTGCTCTTTGAAATTATATAGTTTCTATTTATATCAGATCTAAAATAATTTCATCGAGCCAGAATCGAACCAGCGACCTAAGGATATCCGTTTCTGCAATGTTGACTGGCAGTCCTCCGCTCTACCAACTGAGCTATCGATGGGTTAATTATTACAAAAATTTGCTCTTTACATTATATAGTTTCTAATTCTATCAATTCTAAAGTAATTCCATCGAGCTGGACTTGAACCAGCGACCTAAGGATATCCGTCTCTGCAATGTTGACCTACAGTCCTCCGCTCTACCAACTGAGCTACCGATGGGTTGATTATTACAAAAATCTGCTCTTTACGTTTATATAGTTTCTAATTCCATCAAATCTAAAATAATTCCATCGAGACGGACTGGAACCAGCAACCTAAGGATATCCGTTTCTTTAATGTTGACCTACAGTCCTCCGCTCTACCAACTGAGCTATCGATGGGTTTATTATTACAAAAATCTGTGCTTTACATTTATATTATTTCTAATTCGATGAAATCTAAAATAATTCCATCGAGCCGGATTCGAACCAGCGACCTAAGGATATCCATTTCCTCAAGGTTGACCTACAGTTCTCCGCTCTACCAATTGAGCTAGCGATGAGTTGATTATTACAAAAATTTGCTCTTTGAAATTATATAGTTTCTATTTATATCAGATTTAAAATAATTCCATCAAGCCGGAATCCAACTATCGACCTAAGGATATCCGTTTCTGCTATGTTGACCTACATTCCTCCGCTCTACCAAATGACCTATCGATGGGTTAATTATTACAAAAATTTGCTCTTTGAATTTATATAGTTTCTAATTCTATCAAATCTAAAATTATTCCATGGAGCCGGTTTCAAACCAGCGACCTAAGGATATCCGTTTCCTCAATGTTGACCTACAGTCCTCCGCTCTACCAACTAAGCTATCGATGGGTTGATTATCACAAAAATTTGCTCTTTAAATCTATACAGTTTCTAATTCTATTAGATCTAAAATAATTCCATCGAGCCGGAATCGAAAAGGCAACCTAATGATATCCCTTTCTACAATGTTGACCGGCAGTCTTCTGCTCTACCAACTGAGCTATCGATGGGTTAATTATTACAAAAATTTGCTCTTTACATTATATAGTTTCTAATTCTATCAAATCTAAAGTAATTCCATCGAGCCGGACTTGAACCAGCGACCTAAGGATATTCGTTTCTGCAATGTTGACCTACAGTCCTCCGCTCTACCAACTGAGCAATTGATGGGTTGATTATTACAAAAATCTGCTCTTTACATTTTTAAAGTTTCTAATTCTATATAATCTAAAATAATTCAATCGAGCCGGATTCGAACTAGCGACCTAAGGATATCCGTCTCTGCAATGTTGACCTACAGTCCTTCGCTCTACCAACTGAGCTATCGATGGGTTGATTATTACAAAAATCTGCTCTTTACGTTTATATAGTTTCTAATTCCATCAAATCTAAAATAATTCCATCGAGCCGGACTCGAACCAGCGACCTAAGGATATCCGTTTCTTTAATGTTGACCTACAGTCCTCCGCTCTACCAACTGAGCTATCGATGGGTTGATTATTGCAAAAATCTGTGCTTTACATTTACATTATTTCTAATTCGATCAAATCAAAAATATTTCCATCAAGCCGGATTCGAACCAGCGATCTAAGGATATCCGTTTCCTCAATGTTGACCTACAGTTCTCCACGTACCAATTGAGCTAGCGATGGGTTGATTATTACAAAAATTTGCTCTTTGAATTTATATAGTTTCTATTTCTATCAGATCTAAAATAATTTCATCGAGCCGGAATCGAACCAGCGACCTAAGGATATCCGTTTCTGCAATGTTGACCTACAGTCCTCCGCTCTACCAACTGAGCTATCGATGGGTTGATTATTACAAATATCTGCGCTTTACATTTATATTATTCCTTATTCTATGAAATCTAAAATAATTCCATCAAACGGAATTGAAAAGGCGACCTAAGGATATCCCTTTCTACAATATTGACCCGCAGTCTTCTGCTCTACCAACTGAGCTATCGATGGGTTAATTATTACAAAAATTTGCTCTTAACATTATATAGTTTCTAATTCTATCAATTCTAAAGTAATTCCATCGAGCCGGACTTGAACCAGTGACCTAAGGATATCCATTTCTGCAGTGTT
Source organism: Pelagia noctiluca (assembly GCA_963924455.1). Lineage (NCBI taxonomy): Eukaryota > Metazoa > Cnidaria > Scyphozoa > Semaeostomeae > Pelagiidae > Pelagia > Pelagia noctiluca. Next base: position 9,654,510 of record OZ004320.1, on the reverse strand, counting down.
GACCTACAGTCCTCCGCTCTACCAACTGAGCAATCGATGGGTGGATTATTATAAAAATCTGCTCTTTACATTTATATAGTTTCTAATTCTATACAATCTCAAATAATTCCATCGAGGCGGATTCGAACCAGCGACCTAAGATCCGTCTCTGCAATGTTGACCTACAGTCCTCCGCTCTACCAACTGAGCTATCGATGGGTTTATTATTACAAAAATCTGTGCTTTACATTTATATTATTTCTAATTCGATGAAATCTAAAATAATTCCATCGAGCCGGATTCGAACCAGCGACCTAAGGATATCGATTTCCTCAAGGTTGACCTACAGTTCTCCGCTCTACCAATTGAGATAGCGATGGGTTGATTATTACAAAAATTTGCTCTTTGAAATTATATAGTTTCTATTTATATCAGATCTAAAATAATTTCATCGAGCCAGAATCGAACCAGCGACCTAAGGATATCCGTTTCTGCAATGTTGACTGGCAGTCCTCCGCTCTACCAATTGAGGTAGCGATGGGTTGATTATTACAAAAATTTGCTCTTTAAATTTATATAGTTTCTAATTCTATCAGATCTAAAAGAATTCCATCAAGCCGGAATCAAACTATCGACCTAAGGATATCCGTTTCTGCTATGTTGACCTACAGTCCTCCGCTCTACCAAATGACCTATCGATGGGTTAATTATTTCAAAAATTTGCTCTTTGAATTTATATAGTTTCTAATTCTATCAAATCTAAAATTATTCCATCGAGCCGGTTTCAAACCAGCGACCTAAGGATATCCGTTTCCTCAATGTTGACCTACAGTCCTCCGCTCTACCAACTAAGCTATCGATGGGTTGATTATCACAAAAATTTGCTCTTTAAATTTATACAGTTTCTAATTCTATTAGATCTAAAATAATTCCATCGAGCCGGAATCGAAAAGGCAACCTAATGATATCCCTTTCTACAATGTTTACCGGCAGTCTTCTGCTCTACCAACTGAGCTATCGATGGGTTAATTATTACAAAAATTTGCTCTTTACATTATATAGTTTCTAATTCTATCAAATCTAAAGTAATTCCATCGAGCCGGAATCGAACCAGTGACCTAAGGATATCCGTTTCCGCAATGTTGACCTACAGTCCTCCGCTCTACCAACTGAGCTATCGATGGGTTGATTATTACAAATATCTGCTCTTTACATTTATATTATTCCTTATTCTATGAAATCTAAAATAATTCCATCAAACGGATTCGAACCAGCAACCTAAGGATATCCGTCTCTGCAATGTTGACCTACAGTCCTCTGCTCTACCAACTGAGCTACCGATGGGTTGATTATTACAAAAATCTGCTCTTTATGTTTATATAGTTTCTAATTCCATCAAATCTAAAATAATTCCATCGAGCCGGACTGGAACCAGCGACCTAAGGATATCCATTTCTTTAATGTTGACCTACAGTCCTCCGCTCTACCAACTGAGCTATCGATGGGTTTATTATTACAAAAATCTGTGCTTTACATTTTTATTATTTCTAATTCGATGAAATCTAAAATAATTCCATCGAGCCGGATTCGAACCAGCGACCTAAGGAGATCCATTTCCTCAAGGTTGACCTACAGTTCTCCGCTCTACCAATTGAGCTAGCGATGGGTTGATTATTACAAAAATTTGCTCTTTGAAATTATATAGTTTCTATTTATATCAGATTTAAAATAATTTCATCGAGCCAGAATCAAACTATCGACCTAAGGATATCCGTTTCTGCTATGTTGACCTACAGTCCTCCGCTCTACCAAATGACCTATCGATGGGTTAATTATTACAAAAATTTGCTCTTTGAATTTATATAGTTTCTAATTCTATCAAATCTAAAATTATTCCATCGAGCCGGTTTCAAACCAGCGACCTAAGGATATCCGTTTCCTCAATGTTGACCTACAGTTCTCCGCTCTACCAACTAAGCTATCGATGGGTTGATTATCACAAAAATTTGCTCTTTAAATTTATACAGTTTCTAATTCTATTAGATCTAAAATAATTCCATCGAGCCGGAATCGAAAAGGCAACCTAATGATATCCCTTTCTACAATGTTGACCGGCAGTCTTCTGCTCTACCAACTGAGCTATCGATGGGTTAATTATTACAAAAATTTGCTCTTTACATTATATAGTTTCTAATTCTATCAAATCTAAAGTAATTCCATCGAGCCGGACTTGAACCAGCGACCTAAGGATATTCGTTTCTGCAATGTTGACCAACAGTCCTCCGCTCTACCAACTGAGCAATCGATGGGTTGATTATTACAAAAATCTGCTCTTTACATTTATAAAGTTTCTAATTCTATATAATCTAAAATAATTCAATCGAGCCGGATTCGAACTAGCGACCTAAGGATATCCGTCTCTGCAATGTTGACCTACAGTCCTTCGCTCTACCAACTGAGCTATCGATGGGTTGATTATTACAAAAATCTGCTCTTTACGTTTATATAGTTTCTAATTCCATCAAATCTAAAATAATTCCATCGAGCCGGACTCGAACCAGCGACCTAAGGATATCCGTTTCTTTAATGTTGACCTACAGACCTCCGCTCTACCAACTGAGCTATCGATGGGTTGATTTTTACAAAAATCTGCTCTTTACGTTTATACAGTTTCTAATTCCATCAAATCTAAAATAATTCCATCGAGCCGGACTGGAACCAGCGACCTAAGGATATCCGTTTCTTAAATGTTGACCTACAGTCCTCCGCTCTACCAATTGAGATAGCGATGGGTTGATTATTACAAAAATTTGCTCTTTAAATTTATATAGTTTCTAATTCTATCAGATCTAAAAGAATTCCATCAAGCCGGAATCAAACCATCGACCTAAGGATATCCCTTTCTGCTATGTTGACCTACAGTCCTCCGCTCTACCAAATGAGCTACCGATGGGTTGATTATTACAAAAATCTTCTCTTTACGTTTATATAGTTTCTAATTCCATCAAATCTAAAATAATTCCATCGAGCCGCACTCGAACCAGCGACCTAAGGATATCCGTTTCTTTAATGTTGACCTACAGTCCTCCGCTCTACCAACTGAGCTATCGATGGGTTGATTATTACAAAAATCTGTGCTTTACATTTATATTATTTCTAACTCCATTAAATCTAAAATAATTCCATCGAGCCGGATTCGAACCAGCGACCTATGGATATCTGTTTCTGCAATGTTGACCTACAGTCCTCCGCACTACCAACTGAGCTATCGATGGGTTGATTATTACAAAAATTTGCTCTTTGAATTTATATAGTTTCTAATTCTATCAAATCTAAAATTATTCCATCGATCCGGTTTCAAACCAGCGACCTAAGGATATCCGTTTCCTCAATGTTGACCTACAGTCCTCCGCTCTACCAAATAAGCTATCGATGGGTTGATTATCACAAAAATTTGCTCTTTAAATTTATACAGTTTCTAATTCTATTAGATCTAAAATAATTCCATCGAGCCGGAATCGAAAAGGAAACCTAATGATATCCCTTTCTACAATGTTGACCGGCAGTCTTCTGCTCTACCAACTGAGCTATCGATGGGTTAATTATTACAAAAATTTGCTCTTTACATTATATAGTTTCTAATTCTATCAAATCTAAAGTAATTCCATCGAGCCGAACTTGAACCAGCGACCTAAGGATATTCGTTTCTGCAATGTTGACCTACAGTCCTCCGCTCTACCAACTGAGCAATCGATGGGTTGATTGTTACAAAAATCTGCTCTTTACATTTATAAAGTTTCTAATTCTATATAATCTAAAATAATTCAATCGAGCCGGATTCGAACTAGCGACCTAAGGATATCCGTCTCTGCAATGTTGACCTACAGTCCTTCGCTCTACCAACTGAGCTATCGATTAGTTGATTATTACAAAAATCTGCTCTTTACGTTTATATAGTTTCTAATTCCATCAAATCTAAAATAATTCCATCGAGCCGGACTCGAACCAGCGACCTAAGGATATCCGTTTCTTTAATGTTGACCTACAGTCCTCCGCTCTACCAACTGAGCTATCGATGGGTTGATTATTACAAAAATCTGCTCTTTACGTTTATACAGTTTCTAATTCCATCAAATCTAAAATAATTCCATCGAGCCGGACTGGAACCAGCGACCTAAGGATATCCGTTTCTTAAATGTTGACCTACAGTCCTCTGCTCTACCAATTGAGATAGCGATGGGTTGATTATTACAAAAATCTGCTCTTTACGTTTATACAGTTTCTAATTCCATCAAATCTAAAATAATTCCATCGAGCCGGACTGGAACCAGCGACCTAAGGATATCCGTTTCTTAAATGTTGACCTACAGTCCTCTGCTCTACCAATTGAGATAGCGATGGGTTGATTATTACAAAAATTTGCTCTTTAAATTTTTATCGTTTCTAATTCTATCAGATCTAAAAGAATTCCATCAAGCCGGAATCAAACCATCGACCTAAGGATATCCCTTTCTGCTATGTTGACCTACAGTCCTCCGCTCTACCAAATGAGCTACCGATGGGTTGATTATTACTAAAATCTTCTCTTTACGTTTATATAGTTTCTAATTCCATCAAATCTAAAATAATTCCATCGAGCCGCACTCGAACCAGTGACCTAAGGATATCCGTTTCTTTAATGTTGACCTACAGTCCTCCGCTCTACCAACTGAGCTATCAATGGGTTGATTATTACAAAAATCTGTGCTTTACATTTATATTATTTCTAACTCGATTAAATCTAAAATAGTTCCATCGAGCCGGATTCGAACTAGCGACCTATAGATATCTGTTTCTGCAATGTTGACCTACAGTCCTCCGCACTACCAACTCAGCTATCGATGGGTTGATTATTACAAAAATTTGCTCTTTACATTATATAGTTTCTAATTCTATCAAATCTAAAGTAATTCCATCGAGCCGGACTTGAACTAGCGACCTAAGGATATTCGTTTCTGCAATGTTGACCTACAGTCCTCCGCTCTACCAACTGAGCAATCGATGGGTTGATTAATACAAAAATCTGCTCTTTACATTTAAAAAGTTTCTAATTCTATATAATCTAAAATAATTCCATCGAGCCAGATTCGACCTAGCGACCTAAAGATATCCGTCTCTGCAATGTTGACCTACAGTCCTCCGCTCTACCAACTGAGCTATCGATGGGTTGATTATGACAAAAATTTTCTCTTTACATTATATAGTTTCTAATTCTATCAGATCTAAAATAATTCCATCGAGCCGGATTCGAACCAGCGACCTATTGATATCCGTTTCTGCAATGTTGACCTACAGTCCTCCGCACTACAAACTGAGCTATCGATGGGTTGATTATTACAAAAATTTACTCTTTACATTAAATAGTTTCTAATTCTATCAGATCTAAAATAATTCCATCGAGCCGGATTCGAACCAGCGACCTATGTATATCCGTTTCTGCAATGTTGACCTACAGTCATCCGCACTACCAACTGAGCTATCGATTGGTTTATTATTACAAAAATCTGCTCTTTAAACTTATATAGTTTCTTATTCTATCAGATCAAAAATAATTTAATCGAGAGGGACTCGAACCATCGACCTAAGTATATCCGTTTCTGCAATGCTGACCTACAGTCCTTTGCTCTACCAACTGAGCTATCGATGGGTTGATTATTACAAATATCTGCGCTTTACATTTATATTATTCCTTATTCTATCAAATCTAAAAAAATTCCATCGAGCCGGACTCGAACCAGCGACCTAAGGATATCCGTTTCCTCAATGTTGACCTACAGTTCTCCGCTGTACCAATTGAGCTAGCGATGGGTTGATTATTACAAAAATTTGCTCTTTGAATTTATATAGTTTCTATTTCTATCAAATCTAAAATAATTCCATCGAGCCGGATTCGAAGCAGCGACCTAAGGATATCCGTTTCCTCAATGTTGACCTACAGTTCTCCGCTCTACCAATTGAGCTAGCGATGGGTTGATTATTACAAAAATTTGCTCTTTTAATTCATATAGTTTCTATTTCTATCAAATCTAAAATAATTCCATCGAGCCGGACTCGAACCAGCGACCTAAGGATATCCGTTTCGTTAATGTTGACCTACAGTCCTTTGCTCTACCAACTGAGCTATCGATTGGTTGATTATTACAAAAATCTGTGCTTTAAATTTATATTATTTCTAATTCGATGAAATCTAAAATAATTCCATCGAGCCGGATTCGAACCATCGACCTAAGGATATCTGTTTCTGCAATGTTGACCTACAATTCTCTGCTCTACCAACTGAGCTATCGATTGGTTTATTATTACAAAAATCTGCTCTTTAAACTTATATAGTTTCTTATTCTATCAGATCAAAAATAATTTAATCGAGACGGACTCGAACCATCGACCTAAGTACACTTACGTTCAATATGTATTGGGACACCTAGCAACAAAATGGCTGCCAAAACTGTAAACAGCTGCAATTCATAGTTTTATTTTTGTGATTTTCTGAAGTTTGACACAGTTGAAAAGGAAAATGCTATGAAAAATATCAAAAATATAGGTGTATGAATGTAATGATATCACATTTGACCACATAATTTTCTTCTATAACTTTTTTGGAGAAGAAAATACAGCAAAAAGAAAGGCTTGCAAAATGCCTAGAAAATTATGGGGAAGACATTTTATTATGGTTCTACCAAGGCATGTTTCTTAGTTTCATATTCTTAAATTTATTTCAGAGTTTAGAGGGTAGATTGAATTTTGAAATTTGTCTGCTTTGACCCATGTTTGAGTCACTCATAGAGAAACCAGAGGAAAAAGTTTTTATCACAGTTGCAGGCTGCAATGAGAAGCTCAGCAAAGTCTTCCTTAGTTTGAAGCACAAAGAAACTTTTCCAAAATATCTCGAATATTAGATAAGCTTTGGGAGAAAAATTACAGCATTTCTAAAGTAGAAAAACCTACCTTTTTGAATTTCATAATTCCAACAATACATGCTCCATCATTGATTTTTGCAAGATCATTTTTATTTTTGTAATGTATTGAGACACTTCATTATGACTTCATCCTTGCCAGCACTTTATCAAAAGCAAAGTTGATATTTCAAATGATTTTCTTTGAGTGAAATGTTCGTTCGTTTCACTTTCAAAATCAAAACATTCAACTCCTAAGGAGTCTATCCAGCCATAATTCACTGAAATTACTCGAAGATCTTCACCAGTTAATCATCAACTTTTGTGCGAATGTTTGTTTGTATTTTCAACATTTAAGTTTCTCAATCTGTTCTCTTTTCTTGGCCAAAACAATTTTAAGATCGCTCAAATTTACGAAGTTTTCATTTCAAACTATGGCGTGAGCAAGTGTTTTCAATTTGGCGCCAAAACCTTGCTTACGCATCACGGGAAGAGATCGCAAATCGCAAGTGAAAATTTGGGCCTAAGTGGTTTGTCAAGGAAGAGACGCCATTTTGTTCCTAGGTGTCCCGATACATATTGAACGTAAGTGTATATCCGTTTCTGCAATGCTGACCAACAGTCCTTTGCTCTACCAACTGAGCTATCGATGGGTTGATTATTACAAAAATTTGCTCTTTGAATTTATATAGTTTCTATTTCTATCAAATCTAAAATAATTCAATCGAGCCGGACTCGAACCAGCGACCTAAGGATATCCGTTTCCTCAATGTTGACCTACAGTCCTCCGCTCTACCAACTGAGGTATCGATTTGTTGATTATTACCAAAATCTGCTCTATACGTTTATATAGTTGGTAATTGTATCAAATCTAAAATAATTCCATCGAGCCGGATTCGAACCAGCGCCATAAGGATATCCGTTTCCCCAATGTTGACCTACAGTCCTCCGCTTTACCAACTGAGCTAGCGATGGGTTGGTTATTACCAAAATTTTCCTCTTTAAATTTATATAGTTTCTAACTCTATCAGATCTAAAATATTTCCATCAAGCCGGATTCAAACCAGCGACCTAAGGATATCCGTTTCTGCAATAGTGACCTACAGTCCTCCGCTCTACCAACTGAGCTATCGATGGGTTAATTATTACAAAAATTTGCTCTTTAAATTTATATAGTTTCTAATTCTATCAGATCTAATAGAACTCCATCAAGCCGGAATAAAAACAATCGACCTAAGGATATCCGTTTCTGCTATGTTGACCTACAGTCCTCCGATCTACCAACTGAGCTATCGATGGGTTAATTATTACAAAAATTTGCTCTTTGAATTTATATAGTTTCTAATTCTATCAAATCTAAAATAATTCCATCGAGCTGGATTCGAACCAGCGACCTAAAGATATTCGTTTCCTCAATGTTGACCTACAGTCCTCCGCTCTACCAACTGAGCTATCGATGGGTTGATTATCACAAAAATTTGCTCTTTAAATTTATACAGTTTCTAATTCAATTAGATTTAAAATAATTCCATCGAGCCGGAATCGAAAAGGTGACCTAAGGATATCCCTTTCTACAATGTTGACCGGCAGTCTTCTGCTCTACCAACTGAGCTATCGATGGGTTAATTATTACAAAAATTTGCTCTTTACATTATATAGTTTCTTATTCTGTCAGATCTAAAATAATTCCATAGAGCCGGTTTCAAACCAGCGACCTAAGCATATCCGTTTCTACTATGTTGACCTACAGTCCTCCGCTCTACCAACTGTGCTATCAATGGGTTGATTATTACAAAAATTTGCTCTTTAAATTTTTATAGTTTCTAATTCTATCAGATCTAAAATAATTCCATCAAGCCGGATTCAAACCAGCGACCTAAGGATATCCGTTTCTGCAATAGTGAGCGGTAGTCCTCTGCTCTAACAACTGAGCTATCGATCGGTTGATTATTACAAAAATCTGCTCTTTACGTTTATATAGTTTCTAATTCTATCAGATCTAAAATAATTCCATACAGCGGGTTTCAAACCAGCGACCTAAGCATATCCGTTTCTGCAATAGTGAGCGGTAGTCTTCTGCTCTATCAACTGAGCTATCGATGAGTTAATTATCACAAAAATTTGCTCTTTAATTTTATATAGTTTCTTATTCTGTCAGATCTAAAATAATTCCATAGAGCCGGTTTCAAACCAGCGATCTAAGCATATCCGTTTCTGCTATGTCGACCTACAGTCCTCCGCTCTACCAACTGAGCAATCGATGGGTTGATTATTAAAAAAATCTGCTCTTTACATTTATATAGTCTCTTATTCTATATAATCTAAAATAATTCCATCGAGCTGGATTCGAACCAGCGACCTAAGGATATCCCTTTTTACAATGTTGACCTACAGTCCTCTACTATACCAAATGAGCTACCGATGGGTTGATGATTACAAAATTCTGCTCTTTACGTTTATATAGTTTCTAATTCCATCAAATCTAAAATGTTTCCATCGAGCCGGACTCGAACCAGCAACCTACTGATATCCGTTTCTTTAATGTTGACCTACAGTCCTCCGCTCTACCAACTGAGCAATCGATGGGTTGATTATCTCAAAATTTTGTGCTTTACATTTACATTATTTCTAATTCGATCAAATCAAAAATAATTCCATCGAGCCGGATTCGAACCAGCGACCTAAGGATATCCGTTTCCTCAATGTTGACCTACAGTTCTCCGCTCTACCAATTGAGCTAGCGATGGGTTGATTATTACAAAAATTTGCTCTTTGAAATTATATAGTTTCTATTTTTATCAGATCTAAAATAATTTCATCGAGCCGGAATCGAACAAGCGACCTAAGGATATCTGTTTCTGCAATGTTGACCGGCAGTCCTCCGCTCTACCAATTGAGCTAGCGATGGGTTGATTATTACAAACATTTGCTCTTTAAATTTATATAGTTTCTAATTCTATCATATCCAATAGAACTCCATCAAGCCGGAATCAAACCATCGACCTAAGGATATCCGTTTCTGCTATGTTGACCTACAAATCTCCGCTCTACGAACTGAGCTATCGATGGGATTAATTATTACAAAAATTTGCTCTTTGAATTTAGATAGTTTCTAATTCTATCAAATCTAAAATAATTCCATCGAGCCGGATTCGAACCAGCGACCTAAGGATATCCGTTTCCTTGATGTTGACCTACAGTCCTCCGCTCTACCAACTGAGCTATCGATGGGTTGATTATCACAAAAATTTGCTCTTTAAATTTTTATATTTTCTAATTCTATCAGATCTAAAATAATTCCATCAAGCCGGATTCAAACCAACGACCTAAGGATATCCGTTTCTGCAATAGTGAGCGGTAGTCCTCTGCTCTAACAACTGAGCTATCGATGGGTTAATTATCACAAAAATTTGCTCTTTAATTTCATATAGTTTCTTATTCTGTCAGATCTAAAATAATTCCATAGAGCCGGTTTCAAACCAGCGACCTAAGCATATCCGTTTCTGCTATGTCGACCTACAGTTCTCTGCTCTACCAACTGAGCTATCGATGGGTTAATTAATACAAAAATTTGCTCTTTGAATTTATATAGTTTCTAATTCTATCAAATCTAAAATAATTCCATCGAGCCGGATTCGAAAAGGCGACCTAAGAATATACCTTTCTAAAATGTTGACCGGCAGTCTTCTGCTCTACCAACTAAGCTATCGATGGGTTAATTATTACAAAAATTTGATCTTTACATTATGTAGTTTCTAATTCTATCAGATCTAGAAGAATTCCATCAAGCTGAAATCAAACCATCGACCTAAGGATATCCGTTTCTGCTATGTTGACCTACAGTCCTCCGCTCTACCAACTGAGCAATCGATGGGTTGATTATTACAAAAATCTGCTCTTTATTTATATAGTTTCTAATTCTATATAATCTAAAATAATTCAATCGAGCCGAATTCGAACCAGCGACCTAAGGATATCCGTTTCCTCAATGTTGACCTACAGTCCTCCGCTCTACCAACTGAACTATCGATGGGTTAATTATTACAAAACTTTTCTCTTCACATTATATAGTTTCTAATTCCATCAAATCTAAAGTAATTCCATCGAACCGGACTTGAACCAGCGACCTAAGGATATCCGTTTCTTCAATGTTGACCTACAGTCCTCCGCTCTACCAACTGAGCAATCGATGGGTTGATTATTACAAAAATCTGCTCTTTACGTTTATATAGTTTCTAATTCCATCAAATCTAAAATAATTCCATCGAGCCGGAGTCGAACCAGCGACCTAAGGATATCCGTTTCTTTAATGTTGACCTACAGTCCTCCGTCTACCAACTGAGCTATCGATGGGTTGATTATTACAAAAATCTGTGCTTTACATTTATATTATTTCTAATTCGATGAAATCTAAAATAATTCCATCGAGCCGTATTCGAACCAGCGACCTAAGGATATCCGTTTCCTCAATGTTGACCTACAGTTCTCCCCTCTACCAATTGCGTTAGCGATGGATTGATTATCACAAAAATTTGCTCTTTGAAATTATATTATTCCTTATTCTATGAAATCTAAAATAATTCCATCGAGCCGGATTCGAACCAGCGACCTAAGGATATCCGTTTCCTCAATGTTGACCTACAGTCCTCCACTCTACCAACTGAGGTATCGATTTGTTGATTATTACCAAAATCTTCCTCTTTAAATTAATATAGTTTCTAATTCTATCAGATCTAAAATAATTCCATCAAGCCGGATTCAAACCAGGGACCTAAGGATATCCGTTTCTGCCATAGTGACCGGTAGTCCTCTGCTCTAACAACTGAGCTATCGATTGGTTAATTATCACAAAAATTTGCTCTTTAATTTTATATAGTTTCTTATTCTGTAAGATCTAAAATAATTCCATCTAGCCGGATTCGAACCAGTGACCTAAGGATTTCCGTTTCCTCAATGTTGACTAACAGTCCTCCGCTCTACCAACTGAGCTATAGATGGGTTGATTATCACAAAAATTTGCACTTTAAATTTATACAGTTTCTAATTCCATCAGATCTAAAATAATTCCATCCAGCCGGAATCGAAAAGGTGACCTAAGGATATCCCTTTCTACAATGTTGACCGGCAGTCTTCTGCTCTACCAACTGAGCTATCGATGGGTTAATTATTACAAAAATTTGCTCTTTACAATAAAGTTTCTAATTCTATCAAATCTAAAGTAATTCCATCGAGCCGGACTTGAACCAGCGACCTAAGGATATCCGTTTCTGCAATGTTGACCTACAGTCCTCCGCTCTACCAACTGAGCAATCGATGGGTTGATTATTAAAAGAATCTGCTCTTTACCCTTATCTAGTTTCTAATTCTATATAATCTAAAATAATTCCATCGAGCCGGATTCAAACCAGCGACCTAAGGATATCCGTCTCTGCAATGTTGACGTACAGTCCTCCGCTCTACCAACTGAGCTACCGATGGGTTGATTATTACAAAAATCTGCTCTTTACATTTATATAGTTTCTAATTCCATCAAATCTAAAATATTTCCATCGAGCCGGACTCGAACCAGCGACCTAAGGATATCCGTTTCTTTAATGTTGACCTACAGTCCTCCGCTCTACCAACTGAGCTATCGATGGGTTGATTATTACAAAAATCTGTGCTTTACATTTATATTATTTCTAACTCGATGAAATCTAAAATAATTCTATCGAGCCAGATTCGAACCAGCGACCTAAGGATAGCCGTTTCCTCAATGTTGACCTACAGTTCTCCGCTCTACCAATTGAGCTATCGATGGGATCAATTATTACAAAAATTTATTTTTTGAATTTATATAGTTTCTAATTCTATCAAATCTAAAATAATTCTATCGATCCGGATTTGACCCAGCGACCTAAGGATATCCGTTTCCTCAATGTTGACCTACAGTCCTCCGCTCTACCAACTGAGCTATTGATGGGTTGATTATCACAAAACTTTGCTCTTTAAATTTATACAGTTTCTAATTCTATTAGATCTAAAATAATTCCATCGAGCCGGAATCGAAAAGGCGACCTAAGGATATCCCTTTCTACAATGTTGACCGGCAGTCTTCTGCTCTACCAACTGAGCTATCGATGGGTTAATTATTACAAAAATTTGCTCTTTACATTATATAGTTTCTTATTCTGTCAGATCTAAAATGATTCCATAGAGCCGGTTTCAAACCAGCGACCTAAGCATATCCGTTTCAACTATGTTGACCTACAGTCCTCCGCTCTACCAACTGAGCTATCGATGGGATGATTATTACAAAAATTTGCTCTTTAAATTTATATAGTTTCTAACTCTATCAGATCTAAAATAATTCCATGAAGCCGGATTCAAACCAACGACCTAAGGATATCCGTCTCTGCAATGTTGACCTACAGTCCTCCGCTCTACCTACTGAGCTATCGATGGGTTGATTATTACAAAAATCTGCTCTTTACGTATATATAGTTTCTAATTCCATCAAATCTAAAATAATTCCATCGAGCCGGATTCAAACCAACGACCTAAGGATATCCGTTTCTTTAATGTTGACCTACAGTCCTTCGCTCTACCAACTGAGCTATCGATGGGTTGATTATTACAAAAATCTGTGCTTTACATTTATATTATTTCTAATTCGATGAAATCTAAAATAAATCCATCGAGCCGGATTCGAATCATCGACCTAAGGATATCCGTTTCTGCAATGTTGACCTACAGTCCTCCGCTCTACCAACTGAGCAATCGATGGGTTGATTATTACAAAAATCTGCTCTTTACGCTTATATAGTTTCTAATTCCATCAAATCTAAAATAATTCCATCGAGCCGGACTGGAACCAGCGACCTAAGGATATCCGTTTCTTTAATGTTGACCTACAGTCCTCCGTCTACCAACTGAGCTATTGATGGGTTCATTATTACAAAAATCTGTATTTTACATTTTTATTATTTCTAATTTGATGAAATCTAAAATAATTCCATCGAGCCGGATTCGAACCAGCGACCTAAGGATGTCCGTTTCCTCAATGTTGACCTACAGTTCTCCGCTCTACCAATTGAGTTAGCGATGGGTTGATTATTACAAAAATTTGCTCTTTGAAATTATATAGTTTCTATTTCTATCAGATCTAAAATAATTTGATTGAGCCAGAATCGAACCAGCGACCTAAGGATATCGGTTTCTGCAATGTTGACTGGCAGTCCTCCGCTCTACCAATTGAGGTAGCGATGGGTTGATTATTACAAAAATTTGCTTTTTCATTTTATATAGTTTCTAATTCTATCAGATCTAAAAGAGCTCCATCAAGCCGGAATCAAACCATCGACCTAAGGATATCCGTTTCTGCAATGTTGACCTACAGTTCTCTGCTCTACCAACAGAGCTATCGATTGGTTGATTATTACAAAAATCTGCTCTTTAAATTTATATAGTTTCTTATTCTATCAGATCAAAAATGATTTCATCGAGCCGGATTCGAACCATCGACCTAAGGATATCCGTTACTGCAATGCTGACCTACAGTCCTCCGCTCTACCAACTGAGCTATCGATGGGTTGATTATCACAAAAATATGCTCTTTAAATATATAAAGTTTCTAATTCTATTAGATCTAAAATAATTCCATCGAGCCGGAATCGAAAAGGCGACCTAAAGATATCCCTTTCTACAATGTTGACCGGCATTCTTCTGCTCTACCAACTGAGCTATCGATGGGTTAATTATTACAAAAATTTGCTCTTTACATTATAAAGTTTCTTATTCTGTTAGGTCTAAAATAATTCCATAGAGTCGGTTTCAAACCAGCGACCTAAGCATATCCGTTTCTGCTATGTTGACCTACAGTCCTCCGCTCTACCAACTGAGCTATCGATGGGTTGATTATTACAAAAATTTGCTCTTTAAAATTTATATAGTTTCTAATTCTATTAGATCTAAAATAATTCCATCAAGCCGAATTCAAACCAGCGACCTAAGGATATCTGTTTCTGCAATAGTGACCGGCAGTCCTCTGCTCTTACAACTGAGCTATCGATGGGTTAATTATCACAAAAATTTGCTCTTTATTTTTATATAGTTTCTTATTCTGTCAGATCTAAAATAATTCCATAGAGCCGGTTTCAAACCAGCGACCTAAGCATATCCGTTTCTGCTATGTCGACCTACAGTTCTCTGCTCTACCAACTGAGCTATCGATTGGTTGATTATTACAAAAATCTGCTCTTTAAATTTATATAGTTTCTTATTCTATCATATCAAAAATAATTTCATCGAGCAGGATTCGAACCATCGACCTAAGGAAATCCGTTTCCTCAATGTTGACCTACAGTCCTCCGCTCTACCAACTAAGCTATCGATTGGTTGATTATTACAAAAATCAGCTCTTTAAATTTATATAGTTTCTTATTCTATCGGATCAAAAATAATTTCATCGAGCCGGATTTGAACAAAAATTTGCTCTTTAAATCTATACAGTTTCTAACTCTATTAGATCTAAAATAATTCCAACTGAGCTACTGATGGGTTGATTATTACAAAAATCTGCTCTTTACGTTTATATAGTTTCTAACTCCATCAAATCTAAAATAATTCCATCGAGCCGAACTCGAACCAGCGACCTAAGGATATCCGTTTCTTCTATGTTGACCTACAGTCCTCCGCTCTACCAACTGAGCTATCGATGGGTTGATTATTACAAAAATCTGTGCTTTACATTTACATTATTTCTAATTCGATCAAATCAAAAATAATTCCATCGAGCCGGATTCGAACCAGCGACCTAAGGATATTCGTTTCCTCAATGTTGACCTACAGTCCTCCGCTCTACCAATTGACCTAGCGATGGGTTGATTATTACAAAAATTTGCTCTTTGAAATTATATAGTTTCTTATTCTGTGAGATCTAAAATAATTCCATAGAGCCGGTTTCAAACCAGCGACCTAAGCATATCCGTTTCCGCTATGTCGACCTACAGTTCTCTGCTCTACCAACTGAGCTATCGATTGGTTGATTATTACAAAAATCTGCTCTTTAAATTTATATAGTTTCTTATTCTATCAGATCAAAAATAATTTCATCGAGACGGATTCGAACCATCGACCTAAGGATATCCGTTTCCTCAATGTAGACCTACAGTCCTCCGCTCTACCAACTGAGCTATCGATTGGTTGATTATTACAAAAATCTGCTCTTTAAATTTATATAGTTTCTTATTCTATCGGATCAAAAATGATTTCATCGAGCCGGATTTGAACAAAAATTTGCTCTTTAAATTTATACAGTTTCTAACTCTATTAGGGCCTGTTCATATGAGGTGGGATAGCCCACTCAGGTGGGATAGCCCACTGCAGTGAGCTGGTTTTTGGCTCGTCTTCGTATGGTCATTTCATCCCACCTTGCTGAGCCAGTCTCAATTTTTAAAATGAGGATAATGGCACCAAGAACTATTGTGGCGCAGTTTCTTGAATTTTCTTTCCATGATTTCTTGCATGTCATATCATCTTTCAAAGACATTATTCTAAATTTTGAAGAGAAAACAGAAAACTATCCTTGCAACGTGATTACACAGCTGACGACAGCTGTAGCTCTGACATTTCAACTTTACAGTTTAGTTTTTTGGTGGAAAAGCTATGAAATACAAGCAAGTGATTTAACAATGGCTTTCTTAGCCATGAACAGAAGCTACAACCTGAAGAAATTTAAAAAAGCTAAGTTGAGGAGACTTTTCAGAAAGAGAAGAGGTTGTTGGTACAGACCAGTTCTTCTGCACTTGCGCAGTCTTGATGAATTCATCCCACCGACATGGGCTGGCTCACTGAAGTGCGTTCATATGGGAAATTTTCATCCCACCAAGGTGAGATCTCACCGACACGGCAGTGAGATCTCACCTAGGTGGGATAGCCCACCTCCCATATGAACGCAATCTCATTCTCACGTACAAATCACTGTGTTGGCTAGATCTCACCTCGGTGGGCTATCCCACCTGAGTGGGCTATCCCACCTCATATGAACAGGCCCTTAGATCTAAAATAATTCCAACTGAGCTACCGATGGGTTGATTATTACAAAAATCTGCTCTTTACGTTTATAAAGTTTCTAATTCCATCAAATCTAAAATAATTCCATCGAGCCGGACTCGAACCAGCGACCTAAGGATATCCGTCTCTTTTATGGTGACCTACAGTCCTCCGCTCTACCAACTGAGCTATTGATGGGTTACTTATTACAAAAATCTGGGCTTTACATTTACATTATTTCTTATTCGATCAAATCAAAAATAATTCCATCGAGCAGGATTCGAACCAGCGACCTAAGGATATCCGTTTCCTCAATGTTGACCTACAGTTCTCCGCTCTACCAATTGAGCTAGCGATGGGTTGATTATTACAAAAATTTGCTCTTTGAATTTATATAGTTTCTATTTCTATCAGATCAAAAATAATTTCATCAAGCCGAAATCGAACCAGCGACCTAAGGATATCCGTTTCTGCAATGTTGACCTACAGTCCTCCGCTCTACCAACTGAGCTATCGATGGGTTGATTATTACAAATATCTGCGCTTTACATTTATATTATTCCTTATTCTATGAAATCTAAAATAATTCCATCAAACGGATTCGAACCAGCAACCTAAGAATATCCGTTTCCTCAATGTTGACCTACAGTCCTCCGCTCTACCAACTGAGCTATCCATGGGTTGATTATCATAAAAATTTGCTCTTTAAATTTATACAGTTTCTAATTCTATTAGATCTAAAATAATTCCATCGAGCCGGAATCGAAAAGGTGACCTAAGGATATCCCTTTCTACAATGTTGACCGGCAGTCTTCTGCTCTACCAACTGAGCTATCGATGGGTTAATTATTACAAAAATTTTCTCTTTACGTTATATAGTTTCTAAATCTATCAAATCTAAAGTAATTCCATCGAGCCGGACTTGAACCAGCAGCCTAAGGATATCCGTTTCCTCAATGTTGACCTACAGTTCTCCGCTCTACCAATTGAGCTAGCGATGGGTTGATTATTACAAAAATTTGCTCTTTGAATTTATATAGTTTCTATTTCTATCAGATCTAAAATAATTTCATCGAGCCGGAATCGAACCAGCGACCTAAGGATATCAGTTTCCCGATGTTGACCTACAGTCCTCCGCTCTACCAACTGAGCAATCGATGGGTTGATTATTACAAATATCTGCGCTTTACATTTATATTATTCCTTATTCTATGAAATCTAAATTAATTCCATCAAACGGATTCGAACCAGCAACCTAAGGATATCGGTTTCCTCAATGTTGACCTACAGTTCTCCGCTCTACCAATTGAGCTAGCGATGGGTTGATTATTACAAAAATTTGCTCTTTGAAATTATATAGTTTCTATTTCTATCAGATCTAAAACAATTTCATCGAGCCGGAATGGATCCAGCGACCTAAAGATATCCATTTCTGCTATGTTGACCTACAGTCCTCCGCTCTACTAGCTGAGCTACCGATGGGTTAATTATTACAAAAATTTGCTCTTTGAATTTATATAGTTTCTAATTCTATCAAATCTAAAATACTTCCATCGAGCCAGATTCGAACCAGCGACCTAAGGATATCCGTTTCCTCAATGTTGACCTACAGTCCTCTGCTCTACCAACTGACCTATCGATGGGTTGATTATTACAAAAATTTGCTCTTTGAATTTATATAGTTTCTATTTCTATCAGATCTAAAATAATTTCATCGAGCCGGAATCGAACCAGCGACCTAAGGATATCAGTTTCCCGATGTTGACCTACAGTCCTCCGCTCTACCAACTGAGCAATCGATGGGTTGATTATTACAAATATCTGCGCTTTACATTTATATTATTCCTTATTCTATGAAATCTAAATTAATTCCATCAAACGGATTCGAACCAGCAACCTAAGGATATCGGTTTCCTCAATGTTGACCTACAGTTCTCCGCTCTACCAATTGAGCTAGCGATGGGTTGATTATTACAAAAATTTGCTCTTTGAAATTATATAGTTTCTATTTCTATCAGATCTAAAACAATTTCATCGAGCCGGAATGGATCCAGCGACCTAAAGATATCCATTTCTGCTATGTTGACCTACAGTCCTCCGCTCTACTAGCTGAGCTACCGATGGGTTAATTATTACAAAAATTTGCTCTTTGAATTTATATAGTTTCTAATTCTATCAAATCTAAAATACTTCCATCGAGCCGGATTCGAACCAGCGACCTAAGGATATCCGTTTCCTCAATGTTGACCTACAGTCCTCTGCTCTACCAACTGAGCTATCGATGGGTTGATTATCATAAAAATTTGCTCTTTAAATTTATACAGTTTCTGATTGTATTAGATCTAAAGTAATTCCATCGAGCCGGAATCGAAAAGGCGACCTAAGGATATCCCTTTCCACAATGTTCACCTGCAGTCTTCTGCTCTACCAACTGAGCTATCGATGGGTTAATTATTACAAATATTTGCTCTTTACATTATATAGTTTCTAATTCTATCAATTCTAAAGTAATTCCATCGAGCCGGACTTGAACCAGCGACCTAAGTATATCCGTTTCTGCAGTGTTAACCTACAGTCCTCCGCTCTACCAACTGAGCAATCGATGGGTTAATTATTACAAAAATCTCTTCTTTACATTTATATAGTTTCTACTTCTATATAATCTAAAATAATTCCATCGAGCCGGATTCGAACCAGCGACCTAAGGATATCCGTCTCTGCATAGTTGACCTACAGTCCTCCGCTCTACCAACTGAGCTACCGATGGGTTGATTATTACAAAAATCTGCTCTTTACGTTTATATAGTTTCCAATTCCATCAAATCTAAAATGATTCCATCGAGCCGGACTGGAACCAGCGCCCTAAGGATATCCGTTTCTTTAATGTTGACCTACAGTCCTCCGCTCTACCAACTGAGCTATCGATGGGTTGATTATTACAAAAATCTGTGCTTTACATTTATATCATTTCTCATTCGATGAAATCTAAAATAAGTCCATCGAGCCGGATTCGAACCAGCGACCTAAGGATATCCGTTTCCTCAAGGTTGACCTACAGTTCTCCGCTCTACCAATTGAGCTAGCGATGGGTTGATTATTACAAAAATTTGCTCTTTGAAATTATATAGTTTCTATTTATATCAGATCTAAAATAATTTCATCGAGCCAGAATCGAACCAGCGACCTAAGGATATCCGTTTCTGCAATGTTGACTGGCAGTCCTCCGCTCTACCACCTGAGCTATCGATGGGTTAATTATTACAAAAATTTGCTCTTTACATTATATAGTTTCTAATTCTATCAATTCTAAAGTAATTTCATCGAGCCGGACTTGAACCAGCGACCTAAGGATATCCGTCTCTGCAATGTTGACCTTCAGTCCTCCGCTCTACCAACTGAGCTACCGATGGGTTGATTATTACAAAAATCTGCTTTTTACGTTTATATAGTTTCTAATTCCATCAAATCTAAAATAATTCCATCGAGCCGGACTGGAACCAGCGACCTAAGGATATCCGTTTCTTTAATGTTGACCTACAGTCCTCCGCTCTACCAACTGAGCTATCGATGGGTTGATTATTACAAAAATCTGTCCTTTACATTTATATTATTTCTAATTCGATGAAATCTAAAATAATTCCATCGAGCCGGATTCGAACCAGCGACCTAAGGATATCCATTTCCTCAAGGTTGACCTACAGTTCTCCGCTCTACCAATTGAGCTAGCGATGGGTTGATTATTACAAAAATTTGCTCTTTGAAATTATATAGTTTCTATTTATATCAGATCTAAATTAATTTCATCAAGCCAGAATCGATTCAGCGACCTAAGGATATCCGTTTCTGCAATGTTGACTGGCAGTACTCCGCTCTACCAATTGAGGTAGCGATGGGTTGATTATTACAAAAATTTGCTCTTTAAATTTATATAGTTTCTAATTCTATCAGATCTAAAAGAATTCCATCAAGCCGGAATCAAACTATCGACCTAAGGATATCCGTTTCTGCTATGTTGACCTACAGTCCTCTGCTCTACCAAATGACCTACCGATGGGTTAATTATTACAAAAATTTGCTCTTTGAATTTATATAGTTTCTAATTCTATCAAATCTAAAATACTTCCATCGAGCCGGATTCGAACCAGCGACCTAAGGATATCCGTTTCCTCAATGTTGACCTACAGTCCTCTGCTCTACCAACTGAGCTATCGATGGGTTGATTATCATAAAAATTTGCTCTTTAAATTTATACAGTTTCTGATTGTATTAGATCTAAAGTAATTCCATCGAGCCGGAATCGAAAAGGCGACCTAAGGATATCCCTTTCCACAATGTTCACCTGCAGTCTTCTGCTCTACCAACTGAGCTATCGATGGGTTAATTATTACAAATATTTGCTCTTTACATTATATAGTTTCTAATTCTATCAATTCTAAAGTAATTCCATCGAGCCGGACTTGAACCAGCGACCTAAGTATATCCGTTTCTGCAGTGTTAACCTACAGTCCTCCGCTCTACCAACTGAGCAATCGATGGGTTAATTATTACAAAAATCTCTTCTTTACATTTATATAGTTTCTAATTCTATATAATCTAAAATAATTCCATCGAGCCGGATTCGAACCAGCGACCTAAGGATATCCGTCTCTGCATAGTTGACCTACAGTCCTCCGCTCTACCAACTGAGCTACCGATGGGTTGATTATTACAAAAATCTGCTCTTTACGTTTATATAGTTTCTAATTCCATCAAATCTAAAATGATTCCATCGAGCCGGACTGGAACCAGCGCCCTAAGGATATCCGTTTCTTTAATGTTGACCTACAGTCCTCCGCTCTACCAACTGAGCTATCGATGGGTTGATTATTACAAAAATCTGTGCTTTACATTTATATCATTTCTCATTCGATGAAATCTAAAATAAGTCCATCGAGCCGGATTCGAACCAGCGACCTAAGGATATCCGTTTCCTCAAGGTTGACCTACAGTTCTCCGCTCTACCAATTGAGCTAGCGATGGGTTGATTATTACAAAAATTTGCTCTTTGAAATTATATAGTTTCTATTTATATCAGATCTAAAATAATTTCATCGAGCCAGAATCGAACCAGCGACCTAAGGATATCCGTTTCTGCAATGTTGACTGGCAGTCCTCCGCTCTACCACCTGAGCTATCGATGGGTTAATTATTACAAAAATTTGCTCTTTACATTATATAGTTTCTAATTCTATCAATTCTAAAGTAATTTCATCGAGCCGGACTTGAACCAGCGACCTAAGGATATCCGTCTCTGCAATGTTGACCTTCAGTCCTCCGCTCTACCAACTGAGCTACCGATGGGTTGATTATTACAAAAATCTGCTTTTTACGTTTATATAGTTTCTAATTCCATCAAATCTAAAATAATTCCATCAAGCCGGACTGGAACCAGCGACCTAAGGATATCCGTTTCTTTAATGTTGACCTACAGTCCTCCGCTCTACCAACTGAGCTATCGATGGGTTGATTATTACAAAAATCTGTCCTTTACATTTATATTATTTCTAATTCGATGAAATCTAAAATAATTCCATCGAGCCGGATTCGAACCAGCGACCTAAGGATATCCATTTCCTCAAGGTTGACCTACAGTTCTCCGCTCTACCAATTGAGCTAGCGATGGGTTGATTATTACAAAAATTTGCTCTTTGAAATTATATAGTTTCTATTTATATCAGATCTAAAATAATTTCATCAAGCCAGAATCGATTCAGCGACCTAAGGATATCCGTTTCCTCAATGTTGACCTACAGTTCTCCACGTACCAATTGAGCTAGCGATGGGTTGATTATTACAAAAATTTGCTCTTTGAATTTATATAGTTTCTATTTCTATCAGATCTAAAATAATTTCATCGAGCCAGAATCGAACCAGCGACCTAAGGATATCCGTTTCTGCAATGTTGATCTACAGTCCTCCGCTCTACCAATTGAGCTATCGATGGGTTGATTATCATAAAAATTTGCTCTTTAAATTTATACAGTTTCTGATTGTATTAGATCTAAAGTAATTCCATCGAGCCGGAATCGAAAAGGCAACCTAATGATATCCCTTTCTACAATGTTGACCGGCAGTCTTCTGCTCTACCAACTGAGCTATCGATGGGTTAATTATTACAAAAATTTGCTCTTTACATTATATAGTTTCTAATTCTATCAAATCTAAAATAATTCCATCGAGCCGGACTCGAACCAGCGACCTAAGGATATTCGTTTCTGCAATGTTGACCTACAGTCCTCCGCTCTACCAACTGAGCAATCGATGGGTTGATTATTACAAAAATCTGCTCTTTACATTTATAAAGTTTCTAATTCTATATAATCTAAATAATTCAATCGAGCCGGATTCGAACTAGCGATCTAAGGATATCCGTCTCTTCAATGTTGACCTACAGTCCTTCGCTCTACCAACTGAGCTATCGATGGGTTTATTATTACAAAAATCTGCTCTTTACGTTTATATAGTTTCTAATTCCATCAAATCTAAAATAATTCCACAGAGCCGGACTCAAACCAGCGACCTAAGGATATCCGTTTCTTTAATGTTGACCTACAGTCCTCCGCTCTACCAACTGAGCTATCGATGGGTTGATTATTGCAAAAATCTGTGCTTTACATTTACATTATTTCTAATTCGATCAATTCAAAAATATTTCCATCAAGCCAGATTCGATCCAGCGATCTAAGGATATCCGTTTCCTCAATGTTGACCTACAGTTCTCCACGTACCAATTGAGCTAGCGATGGGTTGATTATTACAAAAATTTGCTCTTTGAATTTATATAGTTTCTATTTCTATCAGATCTAAAATAATTTCATCGAGCCAGAATCGAACCAGCGACCTAAGGATATCCGTTTCTGCAATGTTGATCTACAGTCCTCCGCTCTACCAACTGAGCTATCGATGGGTTGATTATTACAAATATCTGCGCTTTACATTTATATTATTCCTTATTCTATGAAATCTAAAATAATTCCATCAAACGGAATTGAAAAGGCGACCTAAGGATATCCCTTTCTACAATATTGACCCGCAGTCTTCTGCTCTACCAACTGAGCTATTGATGGGTTAATTATTACAAAAATTTGCTCTTTACATTATATAGTTTCTAATTCTATACAATCTCAAATAATTCCATCGAGCCGGATTCGAACCAGCGACCTAAGGTCCGTCTCTGCAATGTTGACCTACAGTCCTCCGCTCTACCAACTGAGCTATCGATGGGTTAATTATTACAAAAATCTGCTCTTTACATTTATATAGTTTCTAATTCTATACAATCTCAAATAATTCCATCGAGCCGGACTTGAACCAGCGACCTAAGGATATCCATTGCTGCAGTGTTGACCTACAGTCCTCCGCTCTACCAACTGAGCAATCGATGGGTTGATTATTACAAAAATCTGCTCTTTACATTTATATAGTTTCTAATTCTATACAATCTCAAATAATTCCATCGAGCCGGATTCGAACCAGCGACCTAAGGTCCGTCTCTGCAATGTTGACCTACAGTCCTCCGCTCTACCAACTGAGCTATCGATGGGTTAATTATTACAAAAATTTGCTCTTTACATTATATAGTTTCTAATTCTATCAAATCTAAAGTAATTCCATCGAGCCGGACTTGAACTAGCGACCTAAGGATATTCGTTTCTGCAATGTTGACCTACAGTCCTCCGCTCTACCAACTGAGCAATCGATGGGTTGATTAATACAAAAATCTGCTCTTTACATTTAAAAAGTTTCTAATTCTATATAATCTAAAATAATTCCATCGAGCCGGATTCGAACTAGCGACCTAAGGATATCCGTCTCTGCAATGTTGACCTACAGTCCTCCGCTCCACCAACTGAGCTACAGATGGGTTGATTATTACAAAAATCTTCTCTTTACGTTTATATAGTTTCTAATTCCATCAAATCTAAAATAATTCCATCGAGCTGCACTCGAACCAGCGACCTAAGGATATCCGTTTCTTTAATGTTGACCTACAGTCCTCCGCTCTACCAACTGAGCTATCGATAGGTTGATTATTACAAAAATCTGTGCTTTACATTTATATTATTTCTAACTCGATGAAATCATTAATAATTCCATCGAGCCGGATTCGAACAAGCGACCTAAGGATATCCGTTTCCTCAAGGTTGACCTACAGTTCTCCGCTCTACCAATTGAGCTAGCGATGGGTTGATTATAACAAAAATTTAATCTTTGAAATTATATAGTTTCTATTTATATCAGATCTAAAATAATTTCATCGAGCCAGAATCGAACCAGCGACCTAAGGATATCCGTTTCTGCAATGTTGACTGGCAGTCCTCCGCTCTACCAATTGAGGTAGCGATGGGTTAATTATTACAAAAATTTGCTCTTTAAATTTATATAGTTTCTAATTCTATCAGATCTAAAAGAATTCCATCAAGCCGGAATCAAACCATCGACCTAAGGATATCCCTTTCTGCTATGTTGACCTACAGTCCTCCGCTCTACCAAATGAGCTATCGATGGGTTAATTATTACAAAAATTTGCTCTTTGAATTTATATAGTTTCTAATTCTATCAAATCTGAAATAATTCCATCGAGCCGGTTTAGAACCAGCAACCTAAGGATATCCGTTTCCTCAATGTTGACCTACAGTCCTCCGCTCTACCAACTGAGCTATCGATGGGTTGATTATCACAAAAATTTGCTCTTTAAATTTATATAGTTTTTAATTCTATTAGATCTAAAATAATTCCATCGAGCCGGAATTGAAAAGGCAACCTAATGATATCCCTTTCTAGAATGTTAAACGGCAGTCTTCTGCTCTACCAACTGAGCTATCGATTGGTTAATTATTACAAAAATTTGCTCTTTACATTATATAGTTTCTAATTCTATCAAATCTAAAGTAATTCCATCGAGCCGGACTTGAACTAGTGACCTAAGGATATTCGTTTCTGCAATGTTGACCTACAGTCCTCCGCTCTACCAACTGAGCAATCGATGGGTTGATTAATACAAAAATCTGCTCTTTACATTTAAAAAGTTTCTTATTCTATATAATCTAAAATAATTCCATCGAGCTGGATTCGAACTAGCGACCTAAGGATATCCGTCTCTGCAATGTTGACCTACAGTCCTCCGCTCCACCAACTGAGCTACCGATGGGTTGATTATTACAAAAATCTTCTCTTTACGTTTATATAGTTTCTAATTCCATCAAATCTAAAATAATTCCATCGAGCCGCACTCGAACCAGCGACCTAAGGATATCCGTTTCTTTAATGTTGACCTACAGTCCTCCGCTCTACCAACTGAGCTAACGATGGGTTGATTATTAAAAAATGTTGCTCTTTGAATTTTTATATTTTCTAATTCTATCAAATATAAAATAATTCCATCAAGCCGGATTCGATCCAGCAACCTAAGGATATCCGTTTCTGCAATGTTGACCTACAGCCCTTCGCTCTACAAACTGAGCTATCGATGGGTTGATTATTACAAAAATTGGCTCTTTGAATTTATATAGTTTCTAATTCTATCAAATATAAAATAATTCAATCGAGCCGGATTCGAACCAGCGACCTAAGGATATCCGTTTCCTCAATGTTGACCTACAGTCCTCCGCTCTACCAACTGAGCTATCGATGGGTTGATTATTACAAAAATTTTCTCTTTACATTAAATAGTTTCTAATTCTATCAGATCTAAAATAATTCCATCGATCCGGATTTGAACCAGCGACCTATGGATATCCGTTTCTGCAATATTGACCTACAGTCCTCCGCACTACCAACTGAGCTATTGATTGGTTGATTATTACCAAAATCTGCTCTTTACATTTATATTGTTTCTAATTCTGTCAGATCTAAAATAATTCCATAGAGCCGCATTCAAACCAGCGATGTAAGGATATCCGTTTTTGCAATGTTGACCTACAGCCCTTCGCTCTACCAACTGAGCTAACGATGGGTTGATTATTAAAAAATTTTGCTCTTTGAATTTTTATATTTTCTAATTCTCTCAAATATAAAATAATTCCATGGAGCCGGATTCGAACCAGCGACCTAAGGATATCCGTTTCCTCAATGTTGACCTAAAGTCCTCCGCTCTACCAACTGAGCTATCGATCGGTTGATTATTACAAAAATTTGCTCTTAAAATCTATATAGTTTCTAATTCTATCAGATCTAAAATAATTCCATCAAGCTGGATTAAAGCCAGCGACCTAAGGATATCTGTTGCTGCATTGTTGACCTACAGTCCTCCGCTCTACCAACTGAGCTATCGATGGGTTGATTATGACAAAAGTTTTCTCTTTACATTATATAGTTTCTAATTCTATCAGATCTAAAATAATTCCATCGAGCCGGATTCGAACCAGCGACCTATGGATATCTGTTTCTGCAATGTTGACCTACAGTCCTCCGCACTACAAACTGAGCTATCGATGGGTTGATTATTACAAAAATTTACTCTTTACATTAAATAGTTTCTAATTCTATCAGATCTAAAATAATTCCATCGAGCCGGATTCGAACCAGCGACCTATGTATATCCGTTTCTGCAATGTTGACCTACAGTCCTCCGCACTACCAACTGAGCTATTGATTGGTTGATTATTACCAAAATCTGCTCTTTACATTTATATTGTTTCTAATTCTGTCAGATCTAAAATAATTCCATAGAGCTGGATTCAAACCAGCGACCTAAGGATATCCGTTTCTGCAATGTTGACCTACAGCCCTCCGCTCTACCAACTGAGCTATCGATGGGTTGATTATTACAAAAATTTGCTCTTTGAATTTATATATTTTCTAATTCTATCAAATTTAAAATAATTCCATCGAACCGGATTCGAACCAGCGACCTAAGGATATCCGTTTCCTCAATGTTGACCTACAGTCCTCCGCTCTACCAACTGAGCATCGAAGGGTTGATTATTACAAAAATTTGCTCTTTAAATTCATATAGTTTCTAACTCTATCAGATCTAAAGTAATTCCATCGAGCCAAATCGAGCCAGCGAGCTAAGGAAATCCGCTTCTGCAATGTTGGCCTACAGCCCTACGCTCCAGCAACTGAGCTATCGATGGGTTGATTATTACAAAAATTTGCTCTTTGAATTTATATAGTTTCAAATTCTATCAAATATAAAATCGTTCCATCGAAGGGATACGAACCAGCGACATAAGGATATCCGTTTCTAGAATGTTGACCTACAGCCCTCTGCTCTAGCAACTGAGCTATCGATGGGTTGATTATTACAAAAATTTGCTCTTTGAATTTATGTATTTTCTAATTCTATCAAATATAAAATAATTCCATCGAGCCGGTTTCGAACCAGCGACCTAAGGATATCCGTTTCTCAATGTTGACCTACAGTCCTCCGCTCTATCAACTGAGCTATCAATGGGTTGATTATTACAACAATTTGCTCTTAGAATCTATATAGTTTCTGTTTCTATCAGATCTAAAATAATTCCATCAAGCTGGATTCAAGCCAGCGACCTAAGGTTATCTCTTGCTGCATTGTTGACCGGCAGTCATCCGCTCTACCAACTGAGCTATCGAAGGGGAGATTATTACAAAAATTTGCTCTTTGAATTTATATAGTTTCTAATTCTATCAAATATAAAATAATTCAATCGAGCCGGATTCGAACCAGTGACCTAAGGATATCTGTTGCTGCATTGTTGACCTACAGTCCTCCGCTCTACCAACTTAGCAATCGATGGTTTGATTATTACAAAAATTTTCTCTTTACACTTAATAGTTTCTAATTCTATCGGATCTAAAATAATTCCATCGAGCCGGATTCGAACCAGCAACCTATGGATATCCGTTTCTGCAATGTTGACCTACAGTCCTCCGCACTACCAACTTAGCTCTTGATTGGTTGATTATTACAACAATTTGCTCTTAGAATCTATATAGTTTTTGTTTCTATAAGATCTAAAATAATTCCATCAAGCCGGATTCAAGCCAGCGACCTAAGGATATCTCTTGCTGCATTGTTGACTGGCAGTCATCCGCTCTACCAACTGAGCTATCGATGAATTGATTATTACAAAAATTTTCTCTTTACATTATATAGTTTCTAATTCTATCAGATCTAAAATAATTCCATCGAGCCGGATTCAAACCAGCGA
Source organism: Pelagia noctiluca (assembly GCA_963924455.1). Classification (NCBI taxonomy): domain Eukaryota; kingdom Metazoa; phylum Cnidaria; class Scyphozoa; order Semaeostomeae; family Pelagiidae; genus Pelagia; species Pelagia noctiluca. The sequence goes on along the minus strand of OZ004320.1, from coordinate 9,625,394 downwards.
CCTAAGGATTTCCGTTTCTGCAATGTTCGCCTACAGCCGTACGCTCTACCAATTGAGCCATCCATGGGTTGATTATTACAAAAATTTGCTCTTTGAATTTATATAGTTTCAAATTCTATCAAATATAAAATCATTCCATCAAAGGGATTTGAACGAGCGACGTAAGGATATCCGATTTCTCAATGTTGACCTACAGTCCTCCGCTCTACCAACTGAGCAATCGATGGGTTGATTATTAAAAAAATTGGCTCTTTGAATTTGTATAGTTTCTAATTATATCAAATATAAAATAATTCCATCGAGCCGGATTCGAACCAGCGACGTTAGGATATCCGTTTCCTCAATGTTGACTTACAGTCCTCTGCTCTACCAACTGAGCTATCGATGAGTTGATTATTACAAAAATTTGCTCTTTAAATTTATATAGTTTCTAATTCTATCAGGTCCAAAATAATTCCATAGAGCCGGATTCAAACCAGCGACCTAAGGATATCCGTTTCTGCAATGTTGACCTAAAGCCCTCCGCTCTACAAACTAAGCTATCGATGGGTTGATTATTACAAAAATTGGCTCTTTGAATTTATATAGTTTCTAATTCTATCAAATATAGAATAATTCAATCGAGCCATATTCGAACCAGCGACCTAAGGATATCCGTTTCCTCAATGTTGACCTACAGTCCTCCGCTCTACCAACTGAGCTATCGATCGGTTGATGTTTACAAAAATTTGCTCTTAAAATCTATATAGTTTCTAATTCTATCAGGACTAAAATAATTCCATAGAGCTGGATTCAAACCAGCGACCTAAGGATATCCGTTTCTGCAATAATGACCTACAGCCCTCTGCTCTATCAACTGAGCTATCGATGGGTTGATATTTACAAAAATTGGCTCTTTGAAATTACATAGTTTCTAATTCTATCAAATATGAAATAATTCCATCAAAGCCGGATTCGAACCAGCGACCTAAGGATATCCGTTTCCTCAATGTTGACCTACAATCCTCCGCTCTACCAACTGAGCTATTGATGGGTTGATTTTTACAAAAATCTGCTCTTTACATTTATATTGTTTCTAATTCTGTCAGATCTAAAATAATTCCATGGAGCCGGATTCGAACCAGCAACCTAAGGATATCCATTTCCTCAATGTTGACCTACAGTCCTCTGCTCTACCACCTGAGCTATCGATGGCTCGATTATTTGAAAAGTTTGCTCTTTAAATTTATATAGTTTCTAATTCTATCAGGTCTAAAATAATTCCATCGAGCTGGATTTGAACAAGCGACCTAAGAATATCCGTTTCTGCAATGTTGACCTACAGTCCTCTGCTCTAGCAACTGAGCTATCGATGGATTGATTATTACAAAAATTTGCTCTTTCAATTTATATATTTTCTAATTCTATCAAATAAAAACTAATTCCATCGAGCTGGATTCAAACCAGCGACGTAAGGATATCCGTTTCTGCAATAATGACTTACAGCCCTCTACTCTATCAACTGAGCTATCGATGGGTCGATAATTACAAAAATTGGCTCTTTGAAATTATATAGTTTCTAATTCTATCAAATATGAAATAATTCCATCAAAGTCGGATTCGAACCAGCGACCTAAAGATATCCGTTTCCTCAATGTTGACCTACAATCCTCCGCTCTACCAACTGAGCTATTGATGGGTTGATTATTACAAAAATCTGCTCTTTACATTTATATTGTTTCTAATTCTGTCAGATCTAAAATAATTCAATGGAGCCGGATTCGAACCAGCAACCTAAGGATATCCGTTTCCTCAATGTTGACCTACAGTCCTCTGCTCTACCAACTGAGCTATCGATGGCTCGATTATTTCAAAAGTTTGCTCTTTCAATTTATATAGTTTCTAATTCTATCAGGTCTAAAATAATTCCATCAAGCTGGATTTGAACAAGCGACCTAAGGATACCCGTTTCTGCAATGTTGACCTACAGTCCTCTGCTCTAGCAACTGAGGTATCGATGGATTGATTATTACAAAAATTTGCTCTTTCAATTTATATTTTTTCTAATTCTATCAAATATAAAATAATTCCATCGAGCCGGATTCGAACCAGCGACCTAAGGTCCGTCTCTGCAATGTTGACCTACAGTCCTCCGCTCTACCAACAGAGCTATCGATGGGTTAATTATTACAAAAATTTGCTCTTTACATTATATAGTTTCTAATTCTATCAAATCTAAAGTAATTCCATCGAGCCGGATTTGAACAAAAATTTGCTCTTTAAATTTATACAGTTTCTAATTCTATTAGATCTAAAATAATTCCAACTGACCTACCGATTGGTTGATTATTACAAAAATCTGCTCTTTACGTTTATATTGTTTCTAATTCTGTCAGATCTAAAATAATTCCATAGAGCCGCATTCGAACCAGCGACCTAAGGATATCCGTTTCCTCAATGTTGACCTACAGTCCTCCGCTCTACCAACTGAGCATCGAAGGGTTGATTATTACAAAAATTTGCTCTTTAAATTCATATAGTTTCTAACTCTATCAGATCTAAAGTAATTCCATCGAGCCAAATCGAGCCAGCGACCTAAGGATATCCGTTTCTTTAATGTTGACCTACAGTCCTCCGCTCTACCAACTGAGCTATCGATGGGTTGATTATTGCAAAAATCTGTGCTTTACATTTACATTATTTCTAATTCGATCAATTCAAAAATATTTCCATCAAGCCAGATTCGATCCAGCGATCTAAGGATATCCGTTTCCTCAATGTTGACCTACAGTTCTCCACGTACCAATTGAGCTAGCGATGGGTTGATTATTACAAAAATTTGCTCTTTGAATTTATATAGTTTCTATTTCTATCAGATCTAAAATAATTTCATCGAGCCAGAATCGAACCAGCGACCTAAGGAATTCCGTTTCTGCAATGTTGATCTACAGTCCTCCGCTCTACCAACTGAGCTATCGATGGGTTGATTATTACAAATATCTGCGCTTTACATTTATATTATTCCTTATTCTATGAAATCTAAAATAATTCCATCAAACGGAATTGAAAAGGCGACCTAAGGATATCCCTTTCTACAATATTGACCCGCAGTCTTCTGCTCTACCAACTAAGCTATCGATGGGTTAATTATTACAAAAATTTGCTCTTTACATTATATAGTTTCTAATTCTATCAATTCTAAAGTAATTCCATCGAGCCGGACTTGAACCAGCGACCTAAGGATATCCATTGCTGCAATGTTGATCTACAGTCCTCCGCTCTACCAACTGAGCTATCGATGGGTTGATTATTACAAAAATTTGCTCTTTGAATTTATGTATTTTCTAATTCTATCAAATATAAAATAATTCCATCGAGCCGGTTTCGAACCAGCGACCTAATGATATCCGTTTCTCAATGTTGACCTACAGTCCTCCGCTCCATCAACTGAGCTATCGATGGGTTGATTATTACAACAATTTGCTCTTAGAATCTATATAGTTTCTGTTTCTATCAGATCTAAAATAATTCCATCAAGCTGGATTCAAGCCAGCGACCTAAGGTTATCTCTTGCTGCATTGTTGACCGGCAGTCATCCGCTCTACCAACTGAGCTATCGATGGGGAGATTATTACAAAAATTTGCTCTTTGAATTTATATAGTTTCTAATTCTATCAAATATAAAATAATTCAATCGAGCCGGATTCGAACCAGTGACCTAAGGATATCTGTTGCTGCATTGTTGACCTACAGTCCTCCGCTCTACCAACTTAGCAATCGATGGTTTGATTATTACAAAAATTTTCTCTTTACACTTAATAGTTTCTAATTCTATCAGATCTAAAATAATTCCATCGAGCCGGATTCGAACCAGCAACCTATGGATATCCGTTTCTGCAATGTTGACCTACAGTCCTCCGCACTACCAACTTAGCTCTTGATTGGTTGATTATTACCAGAATCTGCTCTTTACATTTATATTGTTTCTAATTCTTTCAGATCTTAAATAATTCCATAAAGCCGGATTCGAACCAGCGACCTAAGGATATCCGTTTCCTCAATGTTGACTTACAGTCCTTTGCTCTAGCAACTGAGCTATCGATGGGTTGATTATTACAAAAATTTGCTCTTTAAATTTATATAGTTTCTAATTCTATCAGGTCTAAAATAATTCCATAGAGCCGGATTCAAACCAGCGACCTAAGGATATCCGTTTCTGCAATGTTGACCTAAAGTCCTCAGCTCTACAAACTAAGCTATCGATGGGTGTATTATTACAAAAATTGGCTCTTTGAATTTATATAGTTTCTAATTCTATCAAATATAAAATAATTCAATCGAGCCGGATTCGAACCAGCGACCTAAGAATATCCGTTTCTGCAATGTTGACCTACAGCCCTCCGCTCTAGCAACTGAGCTATCGATGGGTTGATTATTTCAAAAATTTGCTCTTTGAATTTATATATTTTCTAATTCTATCAAATATAAAATAATTCCATCGAGCCGGATTCAAACCAGCAAACTAAGGATATCCATTTCTCAATGTTGACCTACAGTCCTCCGCTCTACCAACTGAGCTATCGTTGGGTTGATTATTACAACAATTTGCTCTTAGAATCTATATAGTTTTTGTTTCTATAAGATCTAAAATAATTCCATCAAGCCGGATTCAAGCCAGCGACCTAAGGATATCTCTTGCTGCATTGTTGACTGGCAGTCATCCGCTCTACCAACTGAGCTATCGATGAATTGATTATTACAAAAATTTTCTCTTTACATTATATAGTTTCTAATTCTATCAGATCTAAAATAATTCCATCGAGCCGGATTCAAACCAGCGACCTAAGGATTTCCGTTTCTGCAATGTTCGCCTACAGCCGTACGCTCTACCAATTGAGCAATCCATGGGTTGATTATTACAAAAATTTGCTCTTTGAATTTATATAGTTTCAAATTCTATCAAATATAAAATCATTCCATCAAAGGGATTTGAACGAGCGACGTAAGGATATCCGATTTCTCAATGTTGACCTACAGTCCTCCGCTCTACCAACTGAGCAATCGATGGGTTGATTATTAAAAAAATTGGCTCTTTGAATTTGTATAGTTTCTAATTATATCAAATATAAAATAATTCCATCGAGCCGGATTCGAACCAGCGACGTAAGGATATCCGTTTCCTCAATGTTGACTTACAGTCCTCTGCTCTACCAACTGAGCTATCGATGGGTTGATTATTACAAAAATTTGCTCTTTAAATTTATATAGTTTCTAATTCTATCAGGTCCAAAATAATTCCATAGAGCCGGATTCAAACCAGCGACCTAAGGATATCCGTTTCTGCAATGTTGACCTAAAGCCCTCCGCTCTACAAACTAAGCTATCGATGGGTTGATTATTACAAAAATTGGCTCTTTGAATTTATATAGTTTCTAATTCTATCAAATATAGAATAATTCAATCGAGCCATATTCGAACCAGCGACCTAAGGATATCCGTTTCCTCAATGTTGACCTACAGTCCTCCGCTCTACCAACTGAGCTATCGATCGGTTGATGTTTACAAAAATTTGCTCTTAAAATCTATATAGTTTCTAATTCTATCAGGACTAAAATAATTCCATAGAGCTGGATTCAAACTAGCGACCTAAGGATATCCGTTTCTGCAATAATGACCTACAGCCCTCTGCTCTATCAACTGAGCTATCGATGGGTTGATATTTACAAAAATTGGCTCTTTGAAATTACATAGTTTCTAATTCTATCAAATATGAAATAATTCCATCAAAGCCGGATTCGAACCAGCGACCTAAGGATATCCGTTTCCTCAATGTTGACCTACAATCCTCCGCTCTACCAACTGAGCTATTGATGGGTTGATTTTTACAAAAATCTGCTCTTTACATTTATATTGTTTCTAATTCTGTCAGATCTAAAATAATTCCATGGAGCCGGATTCGAACCAGCAACCTAAGGATATCCATTTCCTCAATGTTGACCTACAGTCCTCTGCTCTACCACCTGAGCTATCGATGGCTCGATTATTTGAAAAGTTTGCTCTTTCAATTTATATAGTTTCTAATTCTATCAGGTCTAAAATAATTCCATCGAGCTGGATTTGAACAAGCGACCTAAGAATATCCGTTTCTGCAATGTTGACCTAGAGTCCTCTGCTCTAGCAACTGAGCTATCGATGGATTGATTATTACAAAAAGTTGCTCTTTCAATTTATATATTTTCTAATTCTATCAAATAAAAACTAATTCCATCGAGCTGGATTCAAACCAGCGACGTAAGGATATCCGTTTCTGCAATAATGACTTACAGCCCTCTACTCTATCAACTGAGCTATCGATGGGTTGATAATTACAAAAATTGGCTCTTTGAAATTATATAGTTTCTAACTCTATCAAATATGAAATAATTCCATCAAAGTCGGATTCGAACCAGCGACCTAAAGATATCCGTTTCCTCAATGTTGACCTACAATCCTCCGCTCTACCAACTGAGCTATTGATGGGTTGATTATTACAAAAATCTGCTCTTTACATTTATATTGTTTCTAATTCTGTCAGATCTAAAATAATTCAATGGAGCCGGATTCGAACCAGCAACCTAAGGATATCCGTTTCCTCAATGTTGACCTACAGTCCTCTGCTCTACCAACTGAGCTATCGATGGCTCGATTATTTCAAAAGTTTGCTCTTTCAATTTATATAGTTTCTAATTCTATCAGGTCTAAAATAATTCCATCAAGCTGGATTTGAACAAGCGACCTAAGGATACCCGTTTCTGCAATGTTGACCTACAGTCCTCTGCTCTAGCAACTGAGGTATCGATGGATTGATTATTACAAAAATTTGCTCTTTCAATTTATATTTTTTCTAATTCTATCAAATATAAAATAATTCCATCGAGCCGGATTCGAACCAGCGACCTAAGGTCCGTCTCTGCAATGTTGACCTACAGTCCTCCGCTCTACCAACAGAGCTATCGATGGGTTAATTATTACAAAAATTTGCTCTTTACATTATATAGTTTCTAATTCTATCAAATCTAAAGTAATTCCATCGAGCCGGATTTGAACAAAAATTTGCGCTTTAAATTTATACAGTTTCTAATTCTATTAGATCTAAAATAATTCCAACTGACCTACCGATTGGTTGATTATTACAAAAATCTGCTCTTTACGTTTATATTGTTTCTAATTCTGTCAGATCTAAAATAATTCCATAGAGCCGCATTCGAACCAGCGACCTAAGGATATCCGTTTCCTCAATGTTGACCTACAGTCCTCCGCTCTAACAACTGAGCATCGAAGGGTTGATTATTACAAAAATTTGCTCTTTAAATTCATATAGTTTCTAACTCTATCAGATCTAAAGTAATTCCATCGAGCCAAATCGAGCCAGCGACCTAAGGATATCCGTTTCTTTAATGTTGACCTACAGTCCTCCGCTCTACCAACTGAGCTATCGATGGGTTGATTATTGCAAAAATCTGTGCTTTACATTTACATTATTTCTAATTCGATCAATTCAAAAATATTTCCATCAAGCCAGATTCGATCCAGCGATCTAAGGATATCCGTTTCCTCAATGTTGACCTACAGTTCTCCACGTACCAATTGAGCTAGCGATGGGTTGATTATTACAAAAATTTGCTCTTTGAATTTATATAGTTTCTATTTCTATCAGATCTAAAATAATTTCATCGAGCCAGAATCGAACCAGCGACCTAAGGAATTCCGTTTCTGCAATGTTGATCTACAGTCCTCCGCTCTACCAACTGAGCTATCGATGGGTTGATTATTACAAATATCTGCGCTTTACATTTATATTATTCCTTATTCTATGAAATCTAAAATAATTCCATCAAACGGAATTGAAAAGGCGACCTAAGGATATCCCTTTCTACAATATTGACCCGCAGTCTTCTGCTCTACCAACTAAGCTATCGATGGGTTAATTATTACAAAAATTTGCTCTTTACATTATATAGTTTCTAATTCTATCAATTCTAAAGTAATTCCATCGAGCCGGACTTGAACCAGCGACCTAAGGATATCCATTGCTGCAATGTTGATCTACAGTCCTCCGCTCTACCAACTGAGCTATCGATGGGTTGATTATTACAAATATCTGCGCTTTACATTTATATTATTCCTTATTCTATGAAATCTAAAATAATTCCATCAAACGGAATTGAAAAGGCGACCTAAGGATATCCCTTTCTACAATATTGACCCGCAGTCTTCTGCTCTACCAACTGAGCAATCGATGGGTTGATTATTACAAAAATCTGCTCTTTACATTTATATAGTTTCTAATTCTATACAATCTCAAATAATTCCATCGAGCCGGATTCGAACCAGCGACCTAAGGTCCCCTTTGCAATGTTGACCTACAGTCCTCCGCTCTACCAACTGAGCTATCGATGGGTTAATTATTACAAAAATTTGCTCTTTACATTATATAGTTTCTAATTCTATCAAATCTAAAGTAATTCCATCGAGCTGGACTTGAACTAGCGACCTAAGGATATTCGTTTCTGCAATGTTGACCTACAGTCCTCCGCTCTACCAACTGAGCAATCGATGGGTTGATTAATACAAAAATCTGCTCTTTACATTTAAAAAGTTTCTAATTCTATATAATCTAAAATAATTCCATCGAGCCGGATTCGAACTAGCGACCTAAGGATATCCGTCTCTGCAATGTTGACCTACAGTCCTCCGCTCCACCAACTGAGCTACAGATGGGTTGATTATTACAAAAATCTTCTCTTAACGTTTATATAGTTTCTAATTCCATCAAATCTAAAATAATTCCATCGAGCCGCACTCGAACCAGCGACCTAAGGATATCCTTTTTTTTAATGTTGACCTACAGTCCTCCGCTCTACCAACTGAGCTATCGATGGGTTGATTATTACAAAAATCTGTGCTTTACATTTATATTATTTCTAACTCGATGAAATCATTAATAATTCCATCGAGCCGGATTCGAACAAGCGACCTAAGGATATCCGTTTCCTCAAGGTTGACCTACAGTTCTCCGCTCTACCAATTGAGCTAGCGATGGGTTGATTATAACAAAAATTTGCTCATTGAAATTATATAATTTCTATTTATATCAGATCTAAAATAATTTCATCGAGCCAGAATCGAACCAGCGACCTAAGGATATCCGTTTCTGCAATGTTGACTGGCAGTCCTCCGCTCTACCAATTGAGGTAGCGATGGGTTAATTATTACAAAAATTTGCTCTTTAAATTTATATAGTTTCTAATTCTATCAGATCTAAAAGAATTCCATCAAGCCGGAATCAAACCATCGACCTAAGGATATCCCTTTCTGCTATGTTGACCTACAGTCCTCCGCTCTACCAAATGAGCTATCGATGGGTTAATTATTACAAAAATTTGCTCTTTGAATTTATATAGTTTCTAATTCTATCAAATCTGAAATAATTCCATCGAGCCGGTTTAGAACCAGCAACCTAAGGATATCCGTTTCCTCAATGTTGACCTACAGTCCTCCGCTCTACCAACTGAGCATCGAAGGGTTGATTATTACAAAAATTTGCTCTTTAAATTCATATAGTTTCTAACTCTATCAGATCTAAAGTAATTCCATCGAGCCAAATCGAGCCAGCGACCTAAGGATATCCGTTTCTTTAATGTTGACCTACAGTCCTCCGCTCTACCAACTGAGCTATCGATGGGTTGATTATTGCAAAAATCTGTGCTTTACATTTACATTATTTCTAATTCGATCAATTCAAAAATATTTCCATCAAGCCAGATTCGATCCAGCGATCTAAGGATATCCGTTTCCTCAATGTTGACCTACAGTTCTCCACGTACCAATTGAGCTAGCGATGGGTTGATTATTACAAAAATTTGCTCTTTGAATTTATATAGTTTCTATTTCTATCAGATCTAAAATAATTTCATCGAGCCAGAATCGAACCAGCGACCTAAGGAATTCCGTTTCTGCAATGTTGATCTACAGTCCTCCGCTCTACCAACTGAGCTATCGATGGGTTGATTATTACAAATATCTGCGCTTTACATTTATATTATTCCTTATTCTATGAAATCTAAAATAATTCCATCAAACGGAATTGAAAAGGCGACCTAAGGATATACCTTTCTACAATATTGACCCGCAGTCTTCTGCTCTACCAACTGAGCTATCGATGGGTTAATTATTACAAAAATTTGCTCTTTACATTATATAGTTTCTAATTCTATCAATTCTAAAGTAATTCCATCGAGCCGGACTTGAACCAGCGACCTAAGGATATCCATTGCTGCAATGTTGATCTACAGTCCTCCGCTCTACCAACTGAGCTATCGATGGGTTGATTATTACAAATATCTGCGCTTTACATTTATATTATTCCTTATTCCATGAAATCTAAAATAATTCCATCAAACGGAATTGAAAAGGCGACCTAAGGATATCCCTTTCTACAATATTGACCCGCAGTCTTCTGCTCTACCAACTGAGCAATCGATGGGTTGATTATTACAAAAATCTGCTCTTTACATTTATATAGTTTCTAATTCTATACAATCTCAAATAATTCCATCGAGCCGGATTCGAACCAGCGACCTAAGGTCCGTCTCTGCAATGTTGACCTACAGTCCTCCGCTCTACCAACTGAGCTATCGATGGGTTAATTATTACAAAAATTTGCTCTTTACATTATATAGTTTCTAATTCTATCAAATCTAAAGTAATTCCATCGAGCTGGACTTGAACTAGCGACCTAAGGATATTCGTTTCTGCAATGTTGACCTACAGTCCTCCGCTCTACCAACTGAGCAATCGATGGGTTGATTAATACAAAAATCTGCTCTTTACATTTAAAAAGTTTCTAATTCTATATAATCTAAAATAATTCCATCGAGCCGGATTCGAACTAGCGACCTAAGGATATCCGTCTCTGCAATGTTGACCTACAGTCCTCCGCTCCACCAACTGAGCTACAGATGGGTTGATTATTACAAAAATCTTCTCTTTACGTTTATATAGTTTCTAATTCCATCAAATCTAAAATAATTCCATCGAGCCGCACTCGAACCAGCGACCTAAGGATATCCTTTTTTTTAATGTTGACCTACAGTCCTCCGCTCTACCAACTGAGCTATCGATGGGTTGATTATTACAAAAATCTGTGCTTTACATTTATATTATTTCTAACTCGATGAAATCATTAATAATTCCATCGAGCCGGATTCGAAAAAGCGACCTAAGGATATCCGTTTCCTCAAGGTTGACCTACAGTTCTCCGCTCTACCAATTGAGCTAGCGATGGGTTGATTATAACAAAAATTTGCTCATTGAAATTATATAATTTCTATTTATATCAGATCTAAAATAATTTCATCGAGCCAGAATCGAACCAGCGACCTAAGGATATCCGTTTCTGCAATGTTGACTGGCAGTCCTCCGCTCTACCAATTGAGGTAGCGATGGGTTAATTATTACAAAAATTTGCTCTTTAAATTTATATAGTTTCTAATTCTATCAGATCTAAAAGAATTCCATCAAGCCGGAATCAAACCATCGACCTAAGGATATCCCTTTCTGCTATGTTGACCTACAGTCCTCCGCTCTACCAAATGAGCTATCGATGGGTTAATTATTACAAAAATTTGCTCTTTGAATTTATATAGTTTCTAATTCTATCAAATCTGAAATAATTCCATCGAGCCGGTTTAGAACCAGCAACCTAAGGATATCCGTTTCCTCAATGTTGACCTACAGTCCTCCGCTCTACCAACTGAGCTATCGATGGGTTGATTATCACAAAAATTTGCTCTTTAAATTTATACAGTTTTTAATTCTATTAGATCTAAAATAATTCCATCGAGCCGGAATTGAAAAGGCAACCTAATGATATCCCTTTCTAGAATGTTAACCGGCAGTCTTCTGCTCTACCAACTGAGCTATCGATTGGTTAATTATTACAAAAATTTGCTCTTTACATTATATAGTTTCTAATTCTATCAAATCTAAAGTAATTCCATCGAGCCGGACTTGAACTAGTGACCTAAGGATATTCGTTTCTGCAATGTTGAACTACAGTCCTCCGCTCTACCAACTGAGCAATCGATGGGTTGATTAATACAAAAATCTGCTCTTTACATTTAAAAAGTTTCTAATTCTATATAATCTAAAATAATTCCATCGAGCTGGATTCGAACTAGCGACCTAAGGATATCCGTCTCTGCAATGTTGACCTACAGTCCTCCGCTCCACCAACTGAGCTACCGATGGGTTGATTATTACAAAAATCTTCTCTTTACGTTTATATAGTTTCTAATTCAATCAAATCTAAAATAATTCCATCGAGCCGCACTCGAACCAGCGACCTAAGGATATCCGTTTCTTTAATGTTGACCTACAGTCCTCCGCTCTACCAACTGAGCTATCGATGGGTTGATTATTACAAAAATCTGTGCTTTACATTTATATTATTTCTAACTCGATTAAATCTAAAATAATTCCATCGAGCCGGACTCGAACCAGCGACCTATGGATATCTGTTTCTGCAATGTTGACCTACAGTCCTCCGCACTACCAACTGAGCTATCGATGGGTTGATTATTACAAAAATTTGCTCTTTACATTAAATAATTTCTAATTCTATCAGATCTAAAATAATTCCATAGAGCCGCATTCAAACCAGCGACGTAAGGATATCCGTTTCTGCAATGTTGACCTACAGCCCTTCGCTCTACCAACTGAGCTAACGATGGGTTGATTATTAAAAAATGTTGCTCTTTGAATTTTTATATTTTCTAATTCTATCAAATATAAAATAATTCCATCGAGCCGGATTCGATCCAGCAACCTAAGGATATCCGTTTCTGCAATGTTGACCTACAGCCCTTCGCTCTACAAACTGAGCTATCGATGGGTTGATTATTACAAAAATTGGCTCTTTGAATTTATATAGTTTCTAATTCTATCAAATATAAAATAATTCAATCGAGCCGGATTCGAACCAGCGACCTAAGGATATCCGTTTCCTCAATGTTGACCTACAGTCCTCCGCTCTACCAACTGAGCTATCGATGGGTTGATTATTACAAAAATTTTCTCTTTACATTAAATAGTTTCTAATTCTATCAGATCTAAAATAATTCCATCGAGCCGGATTTGAACCAGCGACCTATGGATATCCGTTTCTGCAATATTGACCCACAGTCCTCCGCACTACCAACTGAGCTATTGATTGGTTGATTATTACCAAAATCTGCTCTTTACATTTATATTGTTTCTAATTCTGTCAGATCTAAAATAATTCCATAGAGCCGCATTCAAACCAGCGATGTAAGGATATCCGTTTTTGCAATGTTGACCTACAGCCCTTCGCTCTACCTACTGAGCTAACGATGGGTTGATTATTAAAAAATTTTGCTCTTTGAATTTTTATATTTTCTAATTCTCTCAAATATAAAATAATTCCATCGAGCAGGATTCGAACCAGCGACCTAAGGATATCCGATTCCTCAATGTTGACCTAGAGTCCTCCGCTCTACCAACTGAGCTATCGATCAGTTGATTATTACAAAAATTTGCTCTTAAAATCTATATAGTTTCTAATTCTATCAGATCTAAAATAATTCCATCAAGCTGGATTAAAGCCAGCGACCTAAGGATATCTGTTGCTGCATTGTTGACCTACAGTCCTCCGCTCTACCAACTGAGCTATCGATGGGTTGATTATGACAAAAGTTTTCTCTTTACATTATATAGTTTCTAATTCTATCAGATCTAAAATAATTCCATCGAGCCGGATTCGAACCAGCGACCTATAGATATCCGTTTCTGCAATGTTGACCAACAGTCCTCCGCACTACAAACTGAGTTATCGATGGGTTGATTATTACAAAAATTTACTCTTTACATTAAATAGTTTCTAATTCTATCAGATCTAAAATAATTCCATCGAGCCGGATTCGAACCAGCGACCTATGTATATCCGTTTCTGCAATGTTGACCTACAGTCCTCCACACTACCAACTGAGCTATTGATTGGTTGATTATTACCAAAATCTGCTCTTTACATTTATATTGTTTCTAATTCTGTCAGATCTAAAATAATTCCATAGAGCTGGATTCAAACCAGCGACCTAAGGATATCCGTTTCTGCAATGTTGACCTACAGCCCTCCGCTCTACCAACTGAGCTATCGATGGGTTGATTATTACAAAAATTTGCTCTTTGAATTTATATATTTTCTAATTCTATCAAATTTAAAATAATTCCATCGAACCGGATTCGAACCAGCGACCTAAGGATATCCGTTTCCTCAATGTTGACCTACAGTCCCCCGCTCTACCAACTGAGCATCGAAGGGTTGATTATTACAAACATTTGCTCTTTAAATTCATATAGTTTCTAACTCTATCAGATCTAAAGTAATTCCATCGAGCCAAATCGAGCCAGCGACCTAAGGAAATCCGCTTCTGCAATGTTGGCCTACAGCCCTACGCTCCAGCAACTGAGCTATCGATGGGTTGATTATTACAAAAATTTGCTCTTTGAATTTATATAGTTTCAAATTCTATCAAATATAAAATCGTTCCATCGAAGGGATACGAACCAGCGACATAAGGATATCCGTTTCTAGAATGTTGACCTACAGCCCTCTGCTCTAGCAACTGAGCTATCGATGGGTTGATTATTACAAAAATTTGCTCTTTGAATTTATATATTTTCTAATTCTATCAAATATAAAATAATTCCATCGAGCCGGTTTCGAACCAGCGACCTAAGGATATCCGTTTCTCAATGTTGACCTACAGTCCTCCGCTCTATCAACTGAGCTATCGATGGGTTGATTATTACAACAATTTGCTCTTAGAATCTATATAGTTTCTGTTTCTATCAGATCTAAAATAATTCAATCAAGCTGGATTCAAGCCAGCGACCTAAGGTTATCTCTTGCTGCATTGTTGACCGGCAGTCATCCGCTCTACCAACTGAGCTATCGATGGGGAGATTATTACAAAAATTTGCTCTTTGAATTTATAGAGTTTCTAATTCTATCAAATATAAAATAATTCAATCGAGCCGGATTCGAACCAGTGACCTAAGGATGTCTGTTGCTGCATTGTTGACCTACAGTCCTCCGCTCTACCAACTTAGCAATCGATGGTTTGATTATTACAAAAATTTTCTCTTTACACTTAATAGTTTCTAATTCTATCAGATCTAAAATAATTCCATCGAGCCGGATTCGAACCAGCAACCTATGGATATCCGTTTCTGCAATGTTGACCTACAGTCCTCCGCACTACCAACTTAGCTCTTGATTGGTTGATTATTACCAGAATCTGCTCTTTACATTTATATTGTTTCTAATTCTTTCAGATCTTAAGTAATTCCATAGAGCCGGATTCGAACCAGCGACCTAAGGATATCCGTTTCCTCAATGTTGACTTACAGTCCTTTGCTCTACCAACTGAGCTATCGATGGGTTGATTATTACAAAAATTTGCTCTTTAAATTTATATAGTTTCTAATTCTATCAGGTCTAAAATAATTCCATAGAGCCGGATTCAAACCAGCGACCTAAGGATATCCGTTTCTGCAATGTTGACCTAAAGTCCTCAGCTCTACAAACTAAGCTATCGATGGGTGTATTATTACAAAAATTGGCTCTTTGAATTTATATAGTTTCTAATTCTATCAAATATAAAATAATTCCATCGAGCCGGATTCGAACCAGCAAACTAAGGATATCCATTTCTCAATGTTGACCTACAGTCCTCCGCTCTACCAACTGAGCTATCGATGGGTTGATTATTACAACAATTCGCTCTTAGAATCTATATAGTTTTTGTTTCTATAAGATCTAAAATAATTCCATCAAGCCGGATTCAAGCCAGCGACCTAAGGATATCTCTTGCTGCATTGTTGACTGGCAGTCATCCGCTCTACCAACTGAGCTATCGATGAATTGATTATTACAAAAATTTTCTCTTTACATTATATAGTTTCTAATTCTATCAGATCTAAAATAATTCCATCGAGCCGGATTCAAACCAGCGACCTAAGGATTTCCGTTTCTGCAATGTTCGCCTACAGCCGTACGCTCTACCAATTGAGCCATCCATGGGTTGATTATTACAAAAATTTGCTCTTGGAATTTATATAGTTTCAAATTCTATCAAATATAAAATCATTCCATCAAAGGGATTTGAACGAGCGACGTAAGGATATCCGATTTCTCAATGTTGACCTACAGTCCTCCGCTCTACCAACTGAGCAATCGATGGGTTGATTATTAAAAAAATTGGCTCTTTGAATTTGTATAGTTTCTAATTATATTAAATATAAAATAATTCCATCGAGCCGGATTCGAACCAGCGACGTAAGGATATCCGTTTCCTCAATGTTGACTTACAGTCCTCTGCTCTACCAACTGAGCTATCGATGGGTTGATTATTACAAAAAATTGCTCTTTAAATTTATATAGTTTCTAATTCTATCAGGTCCAAAATAATTCCATAGAGCCGGATTCAAACCAGCGACCTAAGGATATCCGTTTCTGCAATGTTGACCTAAAGCCCTCCACTCTACAAACTAAGCTATCGATGGGTTGATTATTACAAAAATTTGCTCTTTGAATTTATATAGTTTCTATTTCTATCAGATCTAAAATAATTTCATCGAGCCAGAATCGAACCAGCGACCTAAGGAATTCCGTTTCTGCAATGTTGATCTACAGTCCTCCGCTCTACCAACTGAGCTATCGATGGGTTGATTATTACAAATATCTGCGCTTTACATTTATATTATTCCTTATTCTATGAAATCTAAAATAATTCCATCAAACGGAATTGAAAAGGCGACCTAAGGATATCCCTTTCTACAATATTGACCCGCAGTCTTCTGCTCTACCAACTGAGCTATCGATGGGTTAATTATTACAAAAATTTGCTCTTTACATTATATAGTTTCTAATTCTATCAATTCTAAAGTAATTCCATCGAGCCGGACTTGAACCAGCGACCTAAGGATATCCATTGCTGCAATGTTGATCTACAGTCCTCCGCTCTACCAACTGAGCTATCGATGGGTTGATTATTACAAATATCTGCGCTTTACATTTATATTATTCCTTATTCTATGAAATCTAAAATAATTCCATCAAACGGAATTGAAAAGGCGACCTAAGGATATCCCTTTCTACAATATTGACCCGCAGTCTTCCGCTCTACCAACTGAGCAATCGATGGGTTGATTATTACAAAAATCTGCTCTTTACATTTATATAGTTTCTAATTCTATACAATCTCAAATAATTCCATCGAGCCGGATTCGAACCAGCGACCTAAGGTCCGTCTCTGCAATGTTGACCTACAGTCCTCCGCTCTACCAACTGAGCTATCGATGGGTTAATTATTACAAAAATTTGCTCTTTACATTATATAGTTTCTAATTCTATCAAATCTAAAGTAATTCCATCGAGCTGGACTTGAACTAGCGACCTAAGGATATTCGTTTCTGCAATGTTGACCTACAGTCCTCCGCTCTACCAACTGAGCAATCGATGGGTTGATTAATACAAAAATCTGCTCTTTACATTTAAAAAGTTTCTAATTCTATATAATCTAAAATAATTCCATCGAGCCGGATTCAAACTAGCGACCTAAGGATATCCGTCTCTGCAATGTTGACCTACAGTCCTCCGCTCCACCAACTGAGCTACAGATGGGTTGATTATTACAAAAATCTTCTCTTTACGTTTATATAGTTTCTAATTCCATCAAATCTAAAATAATTCCATCGAGCCGCACTCGAACCAGCGACCTAAGGATATCCTTTTTTTTAATGTTGACCTACAGTCCTCCGCTCTACCAACTGAGCTATCGATGGGTTGATTATTACAAAAATCTGTGCTTTACATTTATATTATTTCTAACTCGATGAAATCATTAATAATTCCATCGAGCCGGATTCGAACAAGCGACCTAAGGATATCCGTTTCCTCAAGGTTGACCTACAGTTCTCCGCTCTACCAATTGAGCTAGCGATGGGTTGATTATAACAAAAATTTGCTCATTGAAATTATATAATTTCTATTTATATCAGATCTAAAATAATTTCATCGAGCCAGAATCGAACCAGCGACCTAAGGATATCCGTTTCTGCAATGTTGACTGGCAGTCCTCCGCTCTACCAATTGAGGTAGCGATGGGTTAATTATTACAAAAATTTGCTCTTTAAATTTATATAGTTTCTAATTCTATCAGATCTAAAAGAATTCCATCAAGCCGGAATCAAACCATCGACCTAAGGATATCCCTTTCTGCTATGTTGACCTACAGTCCTCCGCTCTACCAAATGAGCTATCGATGGGTTAATTATTACAAAAATTTGCTCTTTGAATTTATATAGTTTCTAATTCTATCAAATCTGAAATAATTCCATCGAGCCGGTTTAGAACCAGCAACCTAAGGATATCCGTTTCCTCAATGTTGACCTACAGTCCTCCGCTCTACCAACTGAGCATCGAAGGGTTGATTATTACAAAAATTTGCTCTTTAAATTCATATAGTTTCTAACTCTATCAGATCTAAAGTAATTCCATCGAGCCAAATCGAGCCAGCGACCTAAGGATATCCGTTTCTTTAATGTTGACCTACAGTCCTCCGCTCTACCAACAGAGCTATCGATGGGTTGATTATTGCAAAAATCTGTGCTTTACATTTACATTATTTCTAATTCGATCAATTCAAAAATATTTCCATCAAGCCAGATTCGATCCAGCGATCTAAGGATATCCGTTTCCTCAATGTTGACCTACAGTTCTCCACGTACCAATTGAGCTAGCGATGGGTTGATTATTACAAAAATTTGCTCTTTGAATTTATATAGTTTCTATTTCTATCAGATCTAAAATAATTTCATCGAGCCAGAATCGAACCAGCGACCTAAGGAATTCCGTTTCTGCAATGTTGATCTACAGTCCTCCGCTCTACCAACTGAGCTATCGATGGGTTGATTATTACAAATATCTGCGCTTTACATTTATATTATTCCTTATTCTATGAAATCTAAAATAATTCCATCAAACGGAATTGAAAAGGCGACCTAAGGATATCCCTTTCTATAATATTGACCCGCAGTCTTCTGCTCTACCAACTGAGCTATCGATGGGTTAATTATTACAAAAATTTGCTCTTTACATTATATAGTTTCTAATTCTATCAATTCTAAAGTAATTCCATCGAGCCGGACTTGAACCAGCGACCTAAGGATATCCATTGCTGCAATGTTGATCTACAGTCCTCCGCTCTACCAACTGAGCTATCGATGGGTTGATTATTACAAATATCTGCGCTTTACATTTATATTTTTCCTTATTCTATGAAATCTAAAATAATTCCATCAAACGGAATTGAAAAGGCGACCTAAGGATATCCCTTTCTACAATATTGACCCGCAGTCTTCTGCTCTACCAACTGAGCAATCGATGGGTTGATTATTACAAAAATCTGCTCTTTACATTTATATAGTTTCTAATTCTATACAATCTCAAATAATTCCATCGAGCCGGATTCGAACCAACGACCTAAGGTCTGTCTCTGCAATGTTGACCTACAGTCCTCCGCTCTACCAACTGAGCTATCGATGGGTTAATTATTACAAAAATTTGCTCTTTACATTATATAGTTTCTAATTCTATCAAATCTAAAGTAATTCCATCGAGCTGGACTTGAACTAGCAACCTAAGGATATTCGTTTCTGCAATGTTGACCTACAGTCCTCCGCTCTACCAACTGAGCAATCAATGGGTTGATTAATACAAAAATCTGCTCTTTACATTTAAAAAGTTTCTAATTCTATATAATCTAAAATAATTCCATCGAGCCGGATTCGAACTAGCGACCTAAGGATATCCGTCTCTGCAATGTTGACCTACAGTCCTCCGCTCCACCAACTGAGCTACAGATGGGTTGATTATTACAAAAATCTTCTCTTTACGTTTATATAGTTTCTAATTCCATCAAATCTAAAATAATTCCATCGAGCCGCACTCGAACCAGCGACCTAAGGATATCCTTTTTTTTAATGTTGACCTACAGTCCTCCGCTCTACCAACTGAGCTATCGATGGGTTGATTATTACAAAAATCTGTGCTTTACATTTATATTATTTCTAACTCGATGAAATCATTAATAATTCCATCGAGCCGGATTCGAACAAGCGACCTAAGGATATCCGTTTCCTCAAGGTTGACCTACAGTTCTCCGCTCTACCAATTGAGCTAGCGATGGGTTGATTATAACAAAAATTTGCTCATTGAAATTATATAATTTCTATTTATATCAGATCTAAAATAATTTCATCGAGCCAGAATCGAACCAGCGACCTAAGGATATCCGTTTCTGCAATGTTGACTGGCAGTCCTCCGCTCTACCAATTGAGGTAGCGATGGGTTAATTATTACAAAAATTTGCTCTTTAAATTTATATAGTTTCTAATTCTATCAGATCTAAAAGAATTCCATCAAGCCGGAATCAAACCATCGACCTAAGGATATCCCTTTCTGCTATGTTGACCTACAGTCCTCCGCTCTACCAAATGAGCTATCGATGGGTTAATTATTACAAAAATTTGCTCTTTGAATTTATATAGTTTCTAATTCTATCAAATCTGAAATAATTCCATCGAGCCGGTTTAGAACCAGCAACCTAAGGATATCCGTTTCCTCAATGTTGACCTACAGTCCTCCGCTCTACCAACTGAGCTATCGATGGGTTGATTATCACAAAAATTTGCTCTTTAAATTTATACAGTTTTTAATTCTATTAGATCTAAAATAATTCCATCGAGCCGGAATTGAAAAGGCAACCTAATGATATCCCTTTCTAGAATGTTAACCGGCAGTCTTCTGCTCTACCAACTGAGCTATCGATTGGTTAATTATTACAAAAATTTGCTCTTTACATTATATAGTTTCTAATTCTATCAAATCTAAAGTAATTCCATCGAGCCGGACTTGAACTAATGACCTAAGGATATTCGTTTCTGCAATGTTGAACTACAGTCCTCCGCTCTACCAACTGAGCAATCGATGGGTTGATTAATACAAAAATCTGCTCTTTACATTTAAAAAGTTTCTAATTCTATATAATCTAAAATAATTCCATCGAGCTGGATTCGAACTAGGGACCTAAGGATATCCGTCTCTGCAATGTTGACCTACAGTCCTCCGCTCCACCAACTGAGCTACGGATGGGTTGATTATTACAAAAATCTTCTCTTTACGTTTATATAGTTTCTAATTCCATCAAATCTAAAATAATTCCATCGAACCGCACTCGAACCAGCGACCTAAGGATATCCGTTTCTTTAATGTTGACCTACAGTCCTCCGCTCTACCAACTGAGCTATCGATGGGTTGATTATTACAAAAATCTGTGCTTTACATTTATATTATTTCTAACTCGATTAAATCTAAAATAATTCCATCGAGCCGGACTCGAACCAGCGACCTATGGATATCTGTTTCTGCAATGTTGACCTACAGTCCTCCGCACTACCAACTGAGCTATCGATGGGTTGATTATTACAAAAATTTGCTCTTTACATTAAATAATTTCTAATTCTATCAGATCTAAAATAATTCCATAGAGCCGCATTCAAACCAGCGACGTAAGGATATCCGTTTCTGCAATGTTGACCTACAGCCCTTCGCTCTACCAACTGAGCTAACGATGGGTTGATTATTAAAAAATGTTGCTCTTTGAATTTTTATATTTTCTAATTCTATCAAATATAAAATGATTCCATCGAGCCGGATTCGATCCAGCAACCTAAGGATATCCGTTTCTGCAATGTTGACCTACAGCCCTTCGCTCTACAAACTGAGCTATCGATGGGTTGATTATTACAAAAATTTGCTCTTTGAATTTATATAGTTTCTAATTCTATCAAATATAAAATAATTCAATCGAGCCGGATTCGAACCAGCGACCTAAGGATATCCGTTTCCTCAATGTTGACCTACAGTCCTCCGCTCTACCAACTGAGCTATCGATGGGTTGATTATTACAAAAATTTTCTCTTTACATTAAATAGTTTCTAATTCTATCAGATCTAAAATAATTCCATCGAGCCGGATTTGAACCAGCGACCTATGGATATCCGTTTCTGCAATATTGACCTACAGTCCTCCGCACTACCAACTGAGCTATTGATGGTTTGATTATTACAAAAATTTTCTCTTTACACTTAATAGTTTCTAATTCTATCAGATCTAAAATAATTCCATCGAGCCGGATTCGAACCAGCAACCTATGGATATCCGTTTCTGCAATGTTGACCTACAGTCCTCCGCACTACCAACTTAGCTCTTGATTGGTTGATTATTACCAGAATCTGCTCTTTACATTTATATTGTTTCTAATTCTCTCAAATATAAAATAATTCCATCGAGCAGGATTCGAACCAGCGACCTAAGGATATCCGTTTCCTCAATGTTGACCTAGAGTCCTCCGCTCTACCAACTGAGCTATCGATCGGTTGATTATTACAAAAATTTGCTCTTAAAATCTATATAGTTTCTAATTCTATCAGATCTAAAATAATTCCATCAAGCTGGATTAAAGCCAGCGACCTAAGGATATCTGTTGCTGCATTGTTGACCTACAGTCCTCCGCTCTACCAACTGAGCTATCGATGGGTTGATTATGACAAAAGTTTTCTCTTTACATTATATAGTTTCTAATTCTATCAGATCTAAAATAATTCCATCGAGCCGGATTCGAACCAGCGACCTATGGATATCCGTTTCTGCAATGTTGACCAACAGTCCTCCGCACTACAAACTGAGTTATCGATGGGTTGATTATTAGAAAAATTTACTCTTTACATTGAATAGTTTCTAATTCTATCAGATCTAAAATAATTCCATCGAGCCGGATTCGAACCAGCGACCTATGTATATCCGTTTCTGCAATGTTGACCTACAGTCCTCCGCACTACCAACTGAGCTATTGATTGGTTGATTATTACCAAAATCTGCTCTTTACATTTATATTGTTTCTAATTCTGTCAGATCTAAAATAATTCCATAGAGCTGGATTCAAACCAGCGACCTAAGGATATCCGTTTCTGCAATGTTGACCTACAGCCCTCCGCTCTACCAACTGAGCTATCGATGGGTTGATTATTACAAAAATTTGCTCTTTGAATTTATATATTTTCTAATTCTATCAAATTTAAAATAATTCCATCGAACCGGATTCGAACCAGCGACCTAAGGATATCCGTTTCCTCAATGTTGACCTACAGTCCTCCGCTCTACCAACTGAGCATCGAAGGGTTGATTATTACAAACATTTGCTCTTTAAATTCATATAGTTTCTAACTCTATCAGATCTAAAGTAATTCCATCGAGCCAAATCGAGCCAGCGACCTAAGGAAATCCGCTTCTGCAATGTTGGCCTACAGCCCTACGCTCCAGCAACTGAGCTATCGATGGGTTGATTATTACAAAAATTTGCTCTTTGAATTTATATAGTTTCAAATTCTATCAAATATAAAATCGTTCCATCGAAGGGATACGAACCAGCGACATAAGGATATCCGTTTCTAGAATGTTGACCTACAGCCCTCTGCTCTAGCAACTGAGCTATCGATGGGTTGATTATTACAAAAATTTGCTCTTTTTATTTATATATTTTCTAATTCTATCAAATATAAAATAATTCCATCGAGCCGGTTTCGAACCAGCGACCTAAGGATATCCGTTTCTCAATGTTGACCTACAGTCCTCCGCTCTATCAACTGAGCTATCGATGGGTTGATTATTACAACAATTTGCTCTTAGAATCTATATAGTTTCTGTTTCTATCAGATCTAAAATAATTCCATCAAGCTGGATTCAAGCCAGCGACCTAAGGTTATCTCTTGCTGCATTGTTGACCGGCAGTCATCCGCTCTACCAACTGAGCTATCGATGGGGAGATTATTACAAAAATTTGCTCTTTGAATTTATATAGTTTCTAATTCTATCAAATATAAGATAATTCAATCGAGCCGGATTCGAACCAGTGACCTAAGGATGTCTGTTGCTGCATTGTTGACCTACAGTCCTCCGCTCTACCAACTTAGCAATCGATGGTTTGATTATTACAAAAATTTTCTCTTTACACTTAATAGTTTCTAATTCTATCAGATCTAAAATAATTCCATCGAGCCGGATTCGAACCAGCAACCTATGGATATCCGTTTCTGCAATGTTGACCTACAGTCCTCCGCACTACCAACTTAGCTCTTGATTGGTTGATTATTACCAGAATCTGCTCTTTACATTTATATTGTTTCTAATTCTTTCAGATCTTAAGTAATTCCATAGAGCCGGATTCGAACCAGCGACCTAAGGATATCCGTTTCCTCAATGTTGACTTACAGTCCTTTGCTCTACCAACTGAGCTATCGATGGGTTGATTATTACAAAAATTTGCTCTTTAAATTTATATAGTTTCTAATTCTATCAGGTCTAAAATAATTCCATAGAGCCGGATTCAAACCAGCGACCTAAGGATATCCGTTTCTGCAATGTTGACCTAAAGTCCTCAGCTCTACAAACTAAGCTATCGATGGGTGTATTATTACAAAAATTGGCTCTTTGAATTTATATAGTTTCTAATTCTATCAAATATAAAATAATTCCATCGAGCCGGATTCGAACCAGCAAACTAAGGATATCCATTTCTCAATGTTGACCTACAGTCCTCCGCTCTACCAACTGAGCTATCGATGGGTTGATTATTACAACAATTCGCTCTTAGAATCTATATAGTTTTTGTTTCTATAAGATCTAAAATAATTCCATCAAGCCGGATTCAAGCCAGCGACCTAAGGATATCTCTTGCTGCATTGTTGACTGGCAGTCATCCGCTCTACCAACTGAGCTATCGATGAATTGATTATTACAAAAATTTTCTCTTTACATTATATAGTTTCTAATTCTATCAGATCTAAAATAATTCCATCGAGCCGGATTCAAACCAGCGACCTAAGGATTTCCGTTTCTGCAATGTTCGCCTACAGCCGTACGCTCTACCAATTGAGCCATCCATGGGTTGATTATTACAAAAATTTGCTCTTGGAATTTATATAGTTTCAAATTCTATCAAATATAAAATCATTCCATCAAAGGGATTTGAACGAGCGACGTAAGGATATCCGATTTCTCAATGTTGACCTACAGTCCTCCGCTCTACCAACTGAGCAATCGATGGGTTGATTATTAAAAAAATTGGCTCTTTGAATTTGTATAGTTTCTAATTATATCAAATATAAAATAATTCCATCGAGCCGGATTCGAACCAGCGACGTAAGGATATCCGTTTCCTCAATGTTGACTTACAGTCCTCTGCTCTACCAACTGAGCTATCGATGGGTTGATTATTACAAAAAATTGCTCTTTAAATTTATATAGTTTCTAATTCTATCAGGTCCAAAATAATTCCATAGAGCCGGATTCAAACCAGCGACCTAAGGATATCCGTTTCTGCAATGTTGACCTAAAGCCCTCCGCTCTACAAACTAAGCTATCGATGGGTTGATTATTACAAAAATTGGCTCTTTGAATTTATATAGTTTCTAATTCTATCAAATAGAGAATAATTCAATCGAGCCATATTCGAACCAGCGACCTAAGGATATCCGTCTCCTCAATGTTGACCTACAGTCCTCCGCTCTACCAACTGAGCTATCGATCGGTTGATTTTTACAAAAATTTGCTCTTAAAATCTATATAGTTTCTAATTCTATCAGGACTAAAATAATTCCATAGAGCTGGATTCAAACCAGCGACCTAAGGATATCCGTTTCTGCAATAATGACCTACAGCCCTCTGCTCTATCAACTGAGCTATCGATGGGTTGATATTTACAAAAATTGGCTCTTTGAAATTACATAGTTTCTAATTCTATCAAATATGAAATAATTTCATCAAAGCCGGATTCGAACCAGCGACCTAAGGATATCCGTTTCCTCAATGTTGACCTACAATCCTCCGCTCTACCAACTGAGCTATTGATGGGTTGATTTTTACAAAAATCTGCTCTTTACATTTATATTGTTTCTAATTCTGTCAGATCTAAAATAATTCCATGGAGCCGGATTCGAACCAGCAACCTAAGGATATCCATTTCCTCAATGTTTACCTACAGTCCTCTGCTCTACCAACTGAGCTATTGATGGCTCGATTATTTGAAAAGTTTGCTCTTTCAATTTATATAGTTTCTAATTCTATCAGGTCTAAAATAATTCCATCGAGCTGGATTTGAACAAGCGACCTAAGAATATCCGTTTCTGCAATGTTGACCTACAGTCCTCTGCTCTAGCAACTGAGCTATCGATGGATTGATTATTACAAAAATTTGCTCTTTCAATTTATATATTTTCTAATTCTATCAAATAAAAACTAATTCCATCGAGCTGGATTCAAACCAGCGACGTAAGGATATCCGTTTCTGCAATAATGACTTACAGCCCTCTACTCTATCAACTGAGCTATCGATGGGTTGATAATTACAAAAATTGGCTCTTTGAAATTATATAGTTTCTAATTCTATCAAATATGAAATAATTCCATCAAAGTCGGATTCGAACCAGCGACCTAAAGATATCCGTTTCCTCAATGTTGACCTACAATCCTCCGCTCTACCAACTGAGCTATTGATGGGTTGATTATTACAAAAATCTGCTCTTTACATTTATATTGTTTCTAATTCTGTCAGATCTAAAATAATTCAATGGAGCCGGATTCGAACCAGCAACCTAAGGATATCCGTTTCCTCAATGTTGACCTACAGTCCTCTGCTCTACCAACTGAGCTATCGATGGCTCGATTATTTCAAAAGTTTGCTCTTTCAATTTATATAGTTTCTAATTCTATCAGGTCTAAAATAATTCCATCAAGCTGGATTTGAACAAGCGACCAAAGGATACCCGTTTCTGCAATGTTGACCTAGAGTCCTCTGCTCTAGCAACTGAGGTATCGATGGATTGATTATTACAAAAATTTGCTCTTTCAATTTATATTTTTTCTAATTCTATCAAATATAAAATAATTCCATCGAGCCGGATTCGAACCAGCGAACTAAGGATATCAATTTCTCAATGTTGACCTACAGTCCTCCGCTCTACCAACTGAGCTATCGATGGGTTGATTATTACAACAAATTGCTCTTAGAATCTATATAGTTTTTGTTTCTATCAGATCTAAAATAATTCCATTGAGCTTGATTCGAACCAGCGACCTAAGGATATCCGTTTCCTCATTGTTGACCTACAATCCTCCGCTCTACCAACTGAGCTATTGATGGGTTGATTATTAGAAAAATTTGCTCTTTTAATTTATATAGTTTCTAATTCTATCAGATCTAAAATAACTCCATCGAAGGAATTCGAACCAGCGACCTAAGGATATCCGTTTCTGCAATGTTGACCTACAGTCCTCCGCTCTACAAACTGAGCTATCGATGGGTTGATTATTACAAAAATTTTCTCTTTGAATTTATATAGTTTCTAATTCTATCAAATATAAAATAATTCCATCGAGCCGGATTCGAGCCAGCAACCTAAGGATATCCGTTTCCTCAATGTTGACCTACAGTCCTCTGCTCTACCAACTGAGCTATCGATGGGTTGATTATTACAATAATTTGCTCTTAAAATATATATAGTTTCTAATTCTATCAGATCTAAAATAATTCCATCAAGCTGGATTCAAGCCAGCGACCGAAGGATATCTGTTGCTGCATTGTTGACCTACAGTCCTCCGCTCTACCAACTGAGCTATTGATTGGTTGATTATTACCAAAATCTGCTCTTTACATTTATATTGTTTCTAATTCTGTCAGATCTAAAATAATTCCATAGAGCCGCATTCAAACCAGCGACCTAAGGATATCCGTTTCCTCAATGATGACCTACAGTCCTCCGCTCTACCAACTGAGCGATCGATGGGTTGATTATTACAAAAATTTTCTCTATACATTAAATAGTTTCTAATTCTATCAGATCTTAAATAATTCCATCGAGCCGGATTAGAACCAGCGACCTATGGATATCCGTTTCTGCAATATTGACCTACAGTTTTTCGCACTACCAACTGAGCTATTGATTGGTTGATTATTACCAAAATCTGCTCTTTACATTTATATTGTTTCTAATTCTGTCAGATCTAAAATAATTCCATAGAGCCGCATTCAAACCAGCGACGTAAGGATATCCGTTTCCTCAATGTTGACCTACAGCCCTTCGCTCTACCAACTGAGCTAACGATGGGTTGATTATTAAAAAATGTTGCTCTTTGAATTTTTATATTTTCTAATTCTATCAAATATAAAATAATTCCATCGAGCCGGATTCGAACCAGCGACCTAAGGATATCCGTTTCCTCAATGTTGACCTACAGTCCTCCGCTCTACCAACTGAGCTATCGATGGGTTGATTTTTACAAAAATTTTCTCTTTACATTAAATAGTTTCTAATTCTATCAGATCTAAAATAATTCAATCGAGCCGGATTTGAACCAGCGACCTATGGATATCCGTTTCTGCAATATTGACCTACAGTCCTTCGCACTACCAACTGAGCTATTGATTGGTTGATTATTACCAAAATCTGCTCTTTACATTTATATTGTTTCTAATTCTGTCAGATCTAAAATAATTCCATAGAGCCGCATTCAAACCAGCGACATAAGGATATCCGTTTCTGCAATGTTGACCTACAGCCCTTCGCTCTACCAACTGAGCTAACGATTGGTTGATTATTAAAAAATTTTGCTCTTTGAGTTTTTCTATTTTCTAATTCTATCAAATATAAAATAATTCCATCGAGCCGGATTCGAACCAGCGACCTAAGGATATCCGTTTCCTCAATATTGACCTACAGTCCTCCGCTCTACCAACTGAGCTATGGATGGGTTGGTTATTACAAAAATATGTTCTTTAAATTTATATAGTTTCTAATTCTATCAGGTCTAAAATAATTCCATAGAGCCGGATTCAAGCCAGCGACCTAAGGATATCCGTTTCTGCAATGTTGACCTACAGCCCTTCGCTCTACAAACTGAGCTATCGATGGGTTTATTTTTACAAAAATTGGCTCTTTGAATTTATATAGTTTCTAATTCTATCAAATATAAAATAATTCCATCCAGCCGGATTCGAACCAACGACCTAAGGATATCCGTTTCCTCAATGTTGACCTAGAGTCCTCCGCTCTACCAACTGAGCATCGATCGGTTGATTATTACAAAAATTTGCTCTTAAAATCTATATAGTTTCTCATTCTATCAGATCTAAAATAATTCCATCAAGCTGGATTAAAGCCAGCGACCTAAGGATATCTGTTGCTGCATTGTTGACCTACAGTCCTCCGCTCTACCAACTGAGCTATCGATGGGTTGATTATGACAAAAATTTTCTCTTTTACGTTATATAGTTTCTAATTCTATCAGATCTAAAATAATTCCATCGAGCTGGATTCGAACCAGCGACCTCTGGATATCCGTTTCTGCAATGTTGACCTACAGTCCTCCGCACTACAAACTCAGCTATCGATGGGTTGATTATTACAAAAATTTGCTCTTTACATTAAATAGTTTCTAATTCTATCAGATCTAAAATAATTCCATCGAGCCGGATTGGAACCAGCGACCTATGTATATCCGTTTCTGCAATGTTGACCTACAGTCCTCCGCACTACCAACTGAGCTATTGATTGGTTGATTATTACCAAAATCTGCTCTTTACATTGATATTGTTTCTAATTCTGTCAGATCTAAAATTATTCCATAGAGCTGGATTCAAACCAGCGACCTAAGGATATCCGTTTCTGCAATGTTGACCTACAGCCCTCTGCTCTACCAACTGAGCTATCGATGGGTTGATTATTACAAAAATTTGCTCTTTGAATTTATATATTTTCTAATTCTATCAAATTTAAAATAATTCCATCGAACCGGATTCGAACCAGCGACCTAAGGATATCCGTTTCCTCGTTGTTCACCTACAGTCCTCCGCTCTACCAACTGAGCTATCGATGGGTTGATTATTACAAAAATTTTCTCTTTACATTAAATAGTTTCTAATTCTATCAGATCTAAAATAATTCCATCGAGCCGGATTTGAACCAGCGACCTATGGATATCCGTTTCTGCAATATTGACCTACAGTCCTCCGCACTACCAACTGAGCTATTGATTGGATGATTATTACCAAAATCTGCTCTTTACATTTATATTGTTTCTAATTCTGTCAGATCTAAAATAATTCCATAGAGCCGCATTCAAACCAGCGACGTAAGGATATCCGTTTCTGCAATGTTGAACTACAGCCCTTCGCTCTACCAACTGAGCTAACGATGGGTTGATTATTAAAAAATTTTGCTCTTTGAATTTTTATATGTTCTAATTCTATCAAATATAAAATGATTCCATCGAGCCGGACTCGAACCAGCGACCTAAGGATATCCGTTTCCCCAATATTGACCTACAGTTCTCCGCTCTACCAACTGAGCTATGGATGGGTTGGTTATTACAAAAAAAGGCTCTTTAAATTTATATAGTTTCTAATTCTATCAGGTCTAAAATAATTCCATAGAGCCGGATTCAAGCCAGCGACCTAAGGATATCCGTTTCTGCAATGTTGACCTACAGCCCTTCGCTCTACAAACTGAGCTATCGATGGGTTGATTATTACAAAAATTGGCTCTTTGAACTTATATAGTTTCTAATTCTATCAAATATAAAATAATTCTATCGAGCCGGATTTGAACCAACAACCTAAGGATATCCG
The DNA here is from genome assembly GCA_963924455.1 of Pelagia noctiluca. Taxonomy (NCBI): domain Eukaryota; kingdom Metazoa; phylum Cnidaria; class Scyphozoa; order Semaeostomeae; family Pelagiidae; genus Pelagia; species Pelagia noctiluca. Next base: position 9,594,549 of record OZ004320.1, on the reverse strand, counting down.
TTTCCTCAATGTTGACCTAGAGTCCTCCGCTCTACATACTGAGCTATCGATGGGTTGATTATTACAAAAATTTGCTCTTAAAATCAATATAGTTTCTAATTCTATCAGATCTAAAATAATTCCATCAAGCTGGATTCAAGCCAGCGATCGAAGGATATCTGCTGCTGCATTGTTGACCTACAGTCCTCCGCTCTACCAACTGAGCTATCGATGGGTTGATTATGACAAAAATTTTCTCTTTACATTAAATAGTTTCTAATTCTATCAGATCTTAAATAATTCCATCGAGCCGGATTAGAACCAGCGACCTATGGATTTCCATTTCTGCAATGTTGACCTACAGTCCTCCCCACTACCAACTGAGCTATTGATCTGTTGATTATTACCACAATCTGCTCTTTACATTTATATTGTTTCTAATTCTGTCAGATCTAAAATAATTCCATAGAGCTGGATTCAAACCAGCGACCTAAGGATATCCGTTTCTGCAATGTTGACCTACAGCCCTCCGCTCTACCAACTGAGCTATCGATGGGTTGATTATTACAAAAATTTGCTCTTTGAATTTATATATTTTCTAATTCTATCAAATTTAAAATAATTCCATCGAACCGGATTCGAACCAGCGACCTAAGGATATCCGTTTCCTCAATGTTGACCTACAGTCCTCCGCTCTACCAACTGAGCTATCGAAGGGTTTATTATTACAAAAATTTGCTCTTTAAATTTATATAGTTTCTAACTCTATCAGATCTAAAGTAATTCCATCGAGCCAAATCGAGCCAGCGACCTAAGGAAATCCGCTTCTGCAATGTTGGCCTACAGCCCTACGCTCCACCAACTGAGCTATCGATGGGTTGATTATTACAAAGATTGGGTCTTTGAATTAATATAGTTTCTAATTCTATCAAATATAAAATAATTCCATCGAGCCAGATTCGAACCAGCGACCTAAGGATATCCGTTTCCTCAATGATGACCTACAGTCCTCCGCTCTACCAACTGAGCTATCGATGGGTTGATTTTTACAAAAATTTTCTCTTTACATTAAATACTTTCTAATTCTATCAGATCTTAAATAATTCCATCGAGCCGGATTAGAACCAGCAACGTATGGATATCCGTTTCTGCAATATTGACCTACAGTCCTCCGCACTACCAACTGAGCTATTGATTGGTTGATTATTACCAAAATCTGCTCTTTACATTTATATTGTTTCTAATTCTGTCAGATCTAAAATAATTCCATAGAGCCGCATTCAAACCAGCGACCTAAGGATATCCGTTTCCTCAATGATGACCTACAGTCCTCCGCTCTACCAACTGAGCTATCGATGGGTTGATTATTACAAAAATTTTCTCTATACATTAAATAGTTTCTAATTCTATCAGATCTTAAATAATTCCATCGAGCCGGATTAGAACCAGCGACCTATGGATATCCGTTTCTGCAATATTGACCTACAGTTTTTCGCACTACCAACTGAGCTATTGATTGGTTGATTATTACCAAAATCTGCTCTTTACATTTATATTGTTTCTAATTCTGTCAGATCTAAAATAATTCCATAGAGCCGCATTCAAACCAGCGACGTAAGGATATCCGTTTCCTCAATGTTGACCTACAGCCCTTCGCTCTACCAACTGAGCTAACGATGGGTTGATTATTAAAAAATGTTGCTCTTTGAATTTTTATATTTTCTAATTCTATCAAATATAAAATAATTCCATCGAGCCGGATTCGAACCAGCGACCTAAGGATATCCGTTTCTGCAATGTTGACCTACAGCCCTTCGCTCTACAAACTGAGCTATCGATGGGTTGATTATTACAAAAATTGGCTCTTTGAATTTATATAGTTTCTAATTCTATCAAATATAAAATAATTCCATCAAGCCGGATTCGAACCAGCGACCTAAGGATATCCGTTTCCTCAATGTTGACCTACAGTCCTCCGCTCTACCAACTGAGCTATCGATGGGTTGATTATTACAAAAATTTTCTCTTTACATTAAATAGTTTCTAATTCTATCAGATCTAAAATAATTCCATCGAGCTGGATTTGAACCAGCGACCTATGGATATCCGTTTCTGCAATATTGACCTACAGTCCTTCGCACTACCAACTGAGCTATTGATTGGTTGACTATTACCAAAATCTGCTCTTTACATTTATATTGTTTCTAATTCTGTCAGATCTAAAATAATTCCATAGAGCCGCATTCAAACCAGCGACGTAAGGATATCCGTTTCTGCAATGTTGACCTACAGCCCTTCGCTCTACCAACTGAGCTAACGATGGGTTGATTATTAAAAAATTTTGCTCTTTGAATTTTTCTATTTTCTAATTCTATCAAATATAAAATAATTCCATCGAGCCGGATTCGAACCAGCGACCTAAGGATATCCGTTTCCTCAATATTGACCTACAGTCCTCCGCTCTACCAACTGAGCTATGGATGGGTTGGTTATTACAAAAATATGTTCTTTAAATTTATATAGTTTCTAATTCTATCAGGTCTAAAATAATTCCATAGAGCCGGATTCAAGCCAGCGACCTAAGGATATCCGTTTCTGCAATGTTGACCTACAGCCTTCGCTCTACAAACTGAGCTATCGATGGGTTTATTTTTACAAAAATTGGCTCTTTGAATTTATATAGTTTCTAATTCTATCAAATATAAAATAATTCCATCCAGCCGGATTCGAACCAACGACCTAAGGATATCCATTTCCTCAATGTTGACCTAGAGTCCTCCGCTCTACCAACTGAGCATCGATCGGTTGATTATTACAAAAATTTGCTCTTAAAATCTATATAGTTTCTAATTCTATCAGATCTAAAATAATTCCATCAAGCTGGATTAAAGCCAGCGACCTAAGGATATCTGTTGCTGCATTGTTGACCTACAGTCCTCCGCTCTACCAACTGAGCTATCGATGGGTTGATTATGACAAAAATTTTCTCTTTTACGTTATATAGTTTCTAATTCTATCAGATCTAAAATAATTCCATCGAGCTGGATTCGAACCAGCGACCAATGGATATCTGTTTCTGCAATGTTGACCTACAGTCCCCCGCACTACAAACTGAGCTATCGATGGGTTGATTATTACAAAAATTTGCTCTTTACATTAAATAGTTTCTAATTCTATCAGATCTGAAATAATTCCATCGAGCCGGATTCGAACCAGCGACCTATGTATATCCGTTTCTGCAATGTTGACCTACAGTCCTCCGCACTACCAACTGAGCTATTGATTGGTTGATTATTACCAAAATCTGCTCTTTACATTTATATTGTTTCTAATTCTGTCAGATCTAAAATTATTCCATAGAGCTGGATTCAAACCAGCGACCTAAGGATATCCGTTTCTGCAATGTTGACCTACAGCCCTCCGCTCTGCCAACTGAGCTATCGATGGGTTGATTATTACAAAAATTTGCTCTTTGAATTTATATATTTTCTAATTCTATCAAATTTAAAATAATTCCATCGAACCGGATTCGAACCAGCGACCTAAGGATATCCGTTTCCTCAATGTTGACCTAAAGTCCTCCGCTCTACCAACTGAGCTATCGAAGGGTTTATTATTACAAAAATTTGCTCTTTAAATTTATATAGTTTCTAACTCTATCAGATCTAAAGTAATTCCATCGAGCCAAATCGAGCCAGCGACCTAAGGAAATCCGCTTCTGCAATGTTGGCCTACAGCCCTACGCTCCACCAACTGAGCTATCGATGGGTTGATTATTACAAAAACTTGCTCTTTGAATTTATATAGTTTCAATTTCTATCAAATATAAAATCGTTCCATCGAAGGGATACGAACCAGCGACATAAGGATATCCGTTTCTAGAATGTTGACCTACAGCCCTGTGCTCTAGCAACTGAGCTATTGATGGGTTGATTATTACAAAATTTGCTCTTTGAATTTATATATTTTCTAATTCTATCAAATATAAAATAATTCCATCGAGCCGGTTTCGAACCAGCGACCTAAGGATATCCGTTTCTCAATGTTGACCTACAGTCCTCCGCTCTACCAACTGAGCTATCGATGGGTTGATTATTACAACAATTTGCTCTTAGAATCTATATAGTTTCTTTTTCTATCAGATCTAAAATAATTCCATCATGCTGGATTCAAGCTAGCGACCTAAGGTTACCTCTTGCTGCATTGTTGACCGGCAGTCATCCGCTCTACCAACTGAGCTATCGATGGGGAGATTATTACAAAAATTTGCTCTTTGAATTTATATAGTTTCTAATTCTATCAAATATAAAATAATTCAATCGAGCCGGATTCGAACCAGTGACCTAAGGATATCTGTTGCTGCATTGTTGACCTACAGTCCTCCGCTCTACCAACTTAGCAATCGATGGTTTGATTATTACAAAAATTTTCTCTTTACATTTAATAGTTTCTAATTCTATCAGATCTAAAATAATTCCATCGAGCCGGATTCGAACCAGCGACCTATGGATATCTGTTTCTGCAATGTTGACCTACAGTCCTCCGCACTACCAACTGAGCTATCGATGGGTTAATTATTACAAAAATTTGCTCTTTGAATTTGTATAGTTTCTACTTCTATCAAATCTAAAATAATTCAATGGAGCCGGATTCGAACCAGCAACCTAAGGATATCCGTTTCCTCAATGTTGACCTACAGTCCTCTGCTCTACCAACTGAGCTATCGATGGCTCGATTATTTCAAAAGTTTGCTCTTTCAATTTATATAGTTTCTAATTCTATCAGGTCTAAAATAATTCCATCAAGCTGGATTTGAACAAGCGACCTAAGGATACCCGTTTCTGCAATGTTGACCTACAGTCCTCTGCTCTAGCAACTGAGGTATCGATGGATTGATTATTACAAAAATTTGCTCTTTCAATTTATATTTTTTCTAATTCTATCAAATATAAAATAATTCCATCGAGCCGGATTCGAACCAGCGAACTAAGGATATCAATTTCTCAATGTTGACCTACAGTCCTCCGCTCTACCAACTGAGCTATCGATGGGTTGATTATTACAACAAATTGCTCTTAGAATCTATATAGTTTTTGTTTCTATCAGATCTAAAATAATTCCATTGAGCTTGATTCGAACCAGCGACCTAAGGATATCCGTTTCCTCATTGTTGACCTACAATCCTCCGCTCTACCAACTGAGCTATTGATGGGTTGATTATTACAAAAATTTGCTCTTTTAATTTATATAGTTTCTAATTCTATCAGATCTAAAATAACTCCATCGAAGGGATTCGAACCAGCGACCTAAGGATATCCGTTTCTGCAATGTTGACCTACAGTCCTCCGCTCTACAAACTGAGCTATCGATGGGTTTATTATTACAAAAATTTTCTCTTAAAATATATATAGTTTCTAATTCTATCAGATCTAAAATAATTCCATCAAGCTGGATTCAAGCCAGCGACCGAAGGATATCTGTTGCTGCATTGTTGACCTACAGTCCTCCGCTCTACCAACTGAGCAATCGATGGGTTGATTATTACAAAAATTTTCTCTTTACATTATATAGTTTCTAATTCTATCAGATCTAAAACAATTCCATCGAGCCGGATTCGAACCAGCGACCTATGGATATCCGTTTCTGCAATGTTGACCTACAGTCCTCAACACTACCAACTGAGCTATTGATTGGTTGATTATTACCAAAATTTGCTCTTTAAATTTATATAGTTTCTAATTCTATCAGGTCTAAAATAATTCAAAAGAGCCGGATTCAAACCAGCGATCTAAGGATATCCGTTTCTGCAATGTTGACCAACAGCCCTCCGCTCTACAAACTGAACTATCGATGGGTTGATTATTACAAAAATTGGCTCTTTGAAATTATATAGTTTCTAATTCTATCAAATATGAAATATTTCCATCGAGCCGGATTCGAACCAGCGACCTAAGAATATCCGTTTCCTCAATGTTGACCTACAGTCCTCCGCTCTACCAACTGAGCTATTGATGGGATGATGATAACAAAAATTTGCTCTTAAAATCTATATAGTTTCTAATTCTATCAGGTCTAAAATAATTCCTTAGAGCCGGATTCAAGCCAGCGACCTAAGGATATCCGTTTCTGCAATGTTGACCTACAGCCCTTCGCTCTACAAACAGAGCTATCGATGGGTTGATTATTACAAAAATTGGCTCTTTGAATTTATATAGTTTCTAATTCTATCAAATATAAAATAATTCCATCGAGCCGGATTCGAACCAGCGACCTAAGGATATCCGTTTCCTCGTTGTTGACCTACAGTCCTCCACTCTACCAACTGAGCTATCGATGGGTTGATTATTACAAAAATTTTCTCTTTACATTAAATAGTTTCTAATTCTATCAGATCTAAAATAATTCCATCGAGCCGGATTTGAACCAGCGACCTATGGATATCCGTTTCTGCAATATTGACCTACAGTCCTCCGTACTACCAACTGAGCTATTGATTGGATGATTATTACCAAAATCTGCTCTTTACATTTATATTGTTTCTAATTCTGTCAGATCTAAAATAATTCCATAGAGCCGCATTCAAACCAGCGACGTAAGGATATCCGTTTCTGCAATGTTGACCTACAGCCCTTCGCTCTACCAACTGAGCTAACGATGGGTTGATTATTAAAAAATTTTGCTCTTTGAATTTTTATATGTTCTAATTCTATCAAATATAAAATAATTCCATAGAGCCGCATTCAAACCAGCGACGTAAGGATATCCGTTTCCTCAATGTTGACCTACAGCCCTTCGCTCTACCAACTGAGCTAACGATGGGTTGATTATTAAAAAATGTTGCTCTTTGAATTTTTATATTTTCAAATTCTATCAAATATAAAATAATTCCATCGAGCCGGATTCGAACCAGCGACCTAAGGATATCCGTTTCTGCAATGTTGACCTACAGCCCTTCGCTCTACAAACTGAGCTATCGATGGGTTGATTATTACAAAAATTGGCTCTTTGAATTTATATAGTTTCTAATTCTATCAAATATAAAATAATTCCATCAAGCCGGATTCGAACCAGCGACCTAAGGATATCCGTTTCCTCAATGTTGACCTACAGTCCTCCGCTCTACCAACTGAGCTATCGATGGGTTGATTATTACAAAAATTTTCTCTTTACATTAAATAGTTTCTAATTCTATCAGATCTAAAATAATTCCATCGAGCCGGATTTGAACCAGCGACCTATGGATATCCGTTTCTGCAATATTGACCTACAGTCCTTCGCACTACCAACTGAGCTATTGATTGGTTGATTATTACCAAAATCTGCTCTTTACATTTATATTGTTTCTAATTCTGTCAGATCTAAAATAATTCCATAGAGCCGCATTCAAACCAGCGACGTAAGGATATCCGTTTCTGCATTGTTGACCTACAGCCCTTCGCTCTACCAACTGAGCTAACGATGGGTTGATTATTAAAAAATTTTGCTCTTTGAATTTTTCTATTTTCTAATTCTATCAAATATAAAATAATTCCATCGAGCCGGATTCGAACCAGCGACCTAAGGATATCCGTTTCCTCAATATTGACCTACAGTCCTCCGCTCTACCAACTGAGCTATGGATGGGTTGGTTATTACAAAAATATGTTCTTTAAATTTATATAGTTTCTAATTCTATCAGGTCTAAAATCATTCCATAGAGCCGGATTCAAGCCAGCGACCTAAGGATATCCGTTTCTGCAATGTTGACCTACAGCCCTTCGCTCTACAAACTGAGCTATCGATGGGTTTATTTTTACAAAAATTGGCTCTTTGAATTTATATAGTTTCTAATTCTATCAAATGTAAAATAATTCCATCCAGCCGGATTCGAACCAACGACCTAAGGATATCCGTTTCCTCAATGTTGACCTAGAGTCCTCCGCTCTACCAACTGAGCATCGATCGGTTGATTATTACAAAAATTTGCTCTTAAAATCTATATAGTTTCTAATTCTATCAGATCTAAAATAATTCCATCAAGCTGGATTAAAGCCAGCGACCTAAGGATATCTGTTGCTGCATTGTTGACCTACAGTCCTCCGCTCTACCAACTGAGCTATCGATGGGTTGATTATGACAAAAATTTTCTCTTTTACGTTATATAGTTTCTAATTCTATCAGATCTAAAATAATTCCATCGAGCTGGATTCGAACCAGCGACCTATGGAAATCCGTTTCTGCAATGTTGACCTACAGTCCCCCGCACTACAAACTGAGCTATCGATGGGTTGATTATTACAAAAATTTGCTCTTTACATTAAATAGTTTCTAATTCTATCAGATCTAAAATAATTCCATCGAGCCGGATTCGAACCAGCGACCTATGTATATCCGTTTCTGCAATGTTGACCTACAGTCCTCCGCACTACCAACTGAGCTATTGATTGGTTGATTATTACCAAAATCTGCTCTTTACATTGATATTGTTTCTAATTCTGTCAGATCTAAAATTATTCCATAGAGCTGGATTCAAACCAGCGCCCTAAGGATATCCGTTTCTGCAATGTTGACCTACAGCCCTCCGCTCTACCAACTGAGCTATCGATGGGTTGATTATTACAAAAATTTGCTCTTTGAATTTATATATTTTCTAATTCTATCAAATTTAAAATAATTCCATCGAACCGGATTCGAACCAGCGACCTAAGGATATCCGTTTCCTCAATGTTGACCTAAAGTCCTCCGCTCTACCAACTGAGCTATCGAAGGGTTTATTATTACAAAAATTTGCTCTTTAAATTTATATAGTTTCTAACTCTATCAGATCTAAAGTAATTCCATCGAGCCAAATCGAGCCAGCGACCTAAGGAAATCCGCTTCTGCAATGTTGGCCTACAGCCCTACGCTCCACCAACTGAGCTATCGATGGGTTGATTATTACAAAAACTTGCTCTTTGAATTGATATAGTTTCAATTTCTATCAAATATAAAATCGTTCCATCGACGGGATACGAACCAGCGACATAAGGATATCCGTTTCTAGAATGTTGACCTACAGCCCTCTGCTCTAGCAACTGAGCTATTGATGGGTTGATTATTACAAAATTTGCTCTTTGAATTTATATATTTTCTAATTCTATCAAATATAAAATAATTCCATCGAGCCGGTTTCGAACCAGCGACCTAAGGATATCCGTTTCTCAATGTTGACCTACAGTCCTCCGCTCTACCAACTGAGCTATCGATGGGTTGATTATTACAACAATTTGCTCTTAGAATCTATATAGTTTCTTTTTCTATCAGATCTAAAATAATTCCATCATGCTGGATTCAAGCTAGCGACCTAAGGTTACCTCTTGCTGCATTGTTGACCGGCAGTCATCCGCTCTACCAACTGAGCTATCGATGGGGAGATTATTACAAAAATTTGCTCTTTGAATTTATATAGTTTCTAATTCTATCAAATATAAAATAATTCAATCGAGCCGGATTCGAACCAGTGACCTAAGGATATCTGTTGCTGCATTGTTGACCTACAGTCCTCCGCTCTACCAACTTAGCAATCGATGGTTTGATTATTACAAAAATTTTCTCTTTACATTTAATAGTTTCTAATTCTATCAGATCTAAAATAATTCCATCGAGCCGGATTCGAACCAGCGACCTATGGATATCTGTTTCTGCAATGTTGACCTACAGTCCTCCGCACTACCAACTGAGCTATCGATGGGTTAATTATTACAAAAATTTGCTCTTTGAATTTGTATAGTTTCTACTTCTATCAAATCTAAAATAATTCAATGGAGCCGGATTCGAACCAGCAACCTAAGGATATCCGTTTCCTCAATGTTGACCTACAGTCCTCTGCTCTACCAACTGAGCTATCGATGGCTCGATTATTTCAAAAGTTTGCTCTTTCAATTTATATAGTTTCTAATTCTATCAGGTCTAAAATAATTCCATCAAGCTGGATTTGAACAAGCGACCTAAGGATACCCGTTTCTGCAATGTTGACCTACAGTCCTCTGCTCTAGCAACTGAGGTATCGATGGATTGATTATTACAAAAATTTGCTCTTTCAATTTATATTTTTTCTAATTCTATCAAATATAAAATAATTCCATCGAGCCGGATTCGAACCAGCGAACTAAGGATATCAATTTCTCAATGTTGACCTACAGTCCTCCGCTCTACCAACTGAGCTATCGATGGGTTGATTATTACAACAAATTGCTCTTAGAATCTATATAGTTTTTGTTTCTATCAGATCTAAAATAATTCCATTGAGCTTGATTCGATCCAGCGACCTAAGGATATCCGTTTCCTCATTGTTGACCTACAATCCTCCGCTCTACCAACTGAGCTATTGATGGGTTGATTATTACAAAAATTTGCTCTTTTAATTTATATAGTTTCTAATTCTATCAGATCTAAAATAACTCCATCGAAGGGATTCGAACCAGCGACCTAAGGATATCCGTTTCTGCAATGTTGACCTACAGTCCTCCGCTCTACAAACTGAGCTATCGATGGGTTGATTATTACAAAAATTTTCTCTTTGAATTTATATAGTTTCTAATTCTATCAAATATAAAATAATTCCATCGAGCCGGATTCGAGCCAGCAACCTAAGGATATCCGTTTCCTCAATGTTGACCTACAGTCCTCTGCTCTACCAACTGAGCTATCGATGGGTTGATTATTACAAAAATTTGCTCTTAAAATATATATAGTTTCTAATTCTATCAGATCTAAAATAATTCCATCAAGCTGGATTCAAGCCAGCGACCGAAGGATATCTGTTGCTGCATTGTTGACCTACAGTCCTGCGCTCTACCAACTGAGCAATCGATGGGTTGATTATTACAAAAATTTTCTCTTTACATTATATAGTTTCTAATTCTATCAGATCTAAAACAATTCCATCGAGCCGGATTCGAACCAGCGACCTATGGATATCCGTTTCTGCAATGTTGACCTACAGTCCTCCACACTACCAACTGAGCTATTGATTGGTTGATTATTACCAAAATTTGCTCTTTAAATTTATATAGTTTCTAATTCTATCAGGTCTAAAATAATTCCAAAGAGCCGGATTCAAACCAGCGATCTAAGGATATCCGTTTCTGCAATGTTGACCAACAGCCCCCGCTCTACAAACTGAGCTATCGATGGGTTGATTATTACAAAAATTGGCTCTTTGAAATTAAATAGTTTCTAATTCTATCAAATATGAAATATTTCCATCGAGCCGGATTCGAACCAGCGACCTAAGAATATCCGTTTCCTCAATGTTGACCTACAGTCCTCCGCTCTACCAACTGAGCTATTGATGGGATGATGATAACAAAAATTTGCTCTTAAAATCTATATAGTTTCTAATTCTATCAGGTCTAAAATAATTCCTTAGAGCCGGATTCAAGCCAGCGACCTAAGGATATCCGTTTCTGCAATGTTGACCTACAGCCCTTCGCTCTACAAACAGAGCTATCGATGGGTTGATTATCACAAAAATTGGCTCTTTGAATTTATATAGTTTCTAATTCTATCAAATATAAAATAATTCCATCGAGCCGGATTCGAACCAGCGACCTAAGGATATCCGTTTCCTCATTGTTGACCTACAGTTCTCCGCTCTACCAACTGAGCTATCGATGGGTTGATTATTACAAAAATTTTCTCTTTACATTAAATAGTTTCTAATTCTATCAGATCTAAAATAATTCCATCGAGCCAGATTTGAACCAGTGACCTATGGATATCCGTTTCTGCAATATTGACCTACAGTCCTCCGTACTACCAACTGAGCTATTGATTGGATGATTATTACCAAAATCTGCTCTTTACATTTATATTGTTTCTAATTCTGTCAGATCTAAAATAATTCCATAGAGCCGCATTCAAACCAGCGACGTAAGGATATCCGTTTCTGCAATGTTGACCTACAGCCCTTCGCTCTACCAACTGAGCTAACGATGGGTTGATTATTAAAAAATTTTGCTCTTTGAATTTTTATATGTTCTAATTCTATCAAATATAAAATAATTCCATCGAGCCGGACTCGAACCAGCGACCTAAGGATATCCGTTTCCCCAATATTGACCTACAGTTCTCCGCTCTACCAACTGAGCTATGGATGGGTTGGTTATTACAAAAAAAGGCTCTTTAAATTTATATAGTTTCTAATTCTATCAGGTCTAAAATAATTCCATAGAGCCGGATTCAAGCCAGCGACCTAAGGATATCCGTTTCTGCAATGTTGACCTACAGCCCTTCGCTCTACAAACTGAGCTATCGATGGGTTGATTATTACAAAAATTGGCTCTTTGAATTTATATAGTTTCTAATTCTATCAAATATAAAATAATTCTATCGAGCTGGATTTGAACCAACAACCTAAGGATATCCGTTTCCTCAATGTTGACCTAGAGTCCTCCGCTCTACATACTGAGCTATCGATGGGTTGATTATTACAAAAATTTGCTCTTAAAATCAATATAGTTTCTAATTCTATCAGATCTAAAATAATTCCATCAAGCTGGATTCAAGCCAGCGATCGAAGGATATCTGTTGCTGCATTGTTGACCTACAGTCCTCCGCTCTACCAACTGAGCTATCGATGGGTTGATTATGACAAAAATTTTCTCTTTACATTAAATAGTTTCTAATTCTATCAGATCTTAAATAATACCAGCGACCTATGGATTTCCATTTCTGCAATGTTGACCTACAGTCCTCCCCACTACCAACTGAGCTATTGATCTGTTGATTATTACCACAATCTGCTCTTTACATTTATATTGTTTCTAATTCTGTCAGATCTAAAATAATTCCATAGAGCTGGATTCAAACCAGCGACCTAAGGATATCCGTTTCTGCAATGTTGACCTACAGCCCTCCGCTCTACCAACTGAGCTATCGATGGGTTGATTATTACCAAAAATTTGCTCTTTTAATTTATATATTTTCTAATTCTATCAAATTTAAAATAATTCCATCGAACCGGATTCGAACCAGCGACCTAAGGATATCCGTTTCCTCAATGTTGACCTACAGTCCTCCGCTCTACCAACTGAGCTATCGAAGGGTTTATTATTACAAAAATTTGCTCTTTAAATTTATATAGTTTCTAACTCTATCAGATCTAAAGTAATTCCATCGAGCCAAATCGAGCCAGCGACCTAAGGAAATCCGCTTCTGCAATGTTGGCCTACAGCCCTTCGCTCCACCAACTGAGCTATCGATGGGTTGATTATTACAAACATTGGGTCTTTGAATTAATATAGTTTCTAATTCTATCAAATATAAAATAATTCCATCGAGCCAGATTCGAACCAGCGACCTAAGGATATCCGTTTCCTCAATGATGACCTACAGTCCTCCGCTCTACCAACTGAGCTATCGATGGGTTGATTATTACAAAAATTTTCTCTTTACATTAAATAGTTTCTAATTCTATCAGATCTTAAATAATTCCATCGAGCCGGATTAGAACCAGCAACCTATGGATATCCGTTTCTGCAATATTGACCTACAGTCCTCCGCACTACCAACTGAGCTATTGATTGGTTGATTATTACCAAAATCTGCTCTTTACATTTATATTGTTTCTAATTCTGTCAGATCTAAAATAATTCCATAGAGCCGCATTCAAACCAACAACCTAAGGATATCCGTTTCCTCAATGATGACCTACAGTCCTCCGCTCTACCAACTGAGCTATCGATGGGTTGATTATTACAAAAATTTTCTCTATACATTAAATAGTTTCTAATTCTATCAGATCTTAAATAATTCCATCGAGCCGGATTAGAACCAGCGACCTATGGATATCCGTTTCTGTAATATTGACCTACAGTTTTTCGCACTACCAACTGAGCTATTGATTGGTTGATTATTACCAAAATCTGCTCTTTACATTTATATTGTTTCTAATTCTGTCAGATCTAAAATAATTCCATAGAGCCGCATTCAAACCAGCGACGTAAGGATATCCGTTTCCTCAATGTTGACCTACAGCCCTTCGCTCTACCAACTGAGCTAACGATGGGTTGATTATTAAAAAATGTTGCTCTTTGAATTTTTATATTTTCTAATTCTATCAAATATAAAATAATTCCATCAAGCCGGATTCGAACCAGCGACCTAAGGATATCCGTTTCCTCAATGTTGACCTACAGTCCTCCGCTCTACCAACTGAGCTATCGATGAGTTGATTATTACAAAAATTTTCTCTTTACATTAAATAGTTTCTAATTCTATCAGATCTAAAATAATTCCATCGAGCCGGATTTGAACCAGCGACCTATGGATATCCGTTTCTGCAATATTGACCTACAGTCCTTCGCACTACCAACTGAGCTATTGATTGGTTGATTATTACCAAAATCTGCTCTTTACATTTATATTGTTTCTAATTCTGTCAGATCTAAAATAATTCAATAGAGCCGCATTCAAACCAGCGACGTAAGGATATCCGTTTCTGCAATGTTGACCTACAGCCCTTCGCTCTACCAACTGAGCTAACGATGGGTTGATTATTAAAAAATTTTGCTCTTTGAATTTTTATATTTTCTAATTCTATCAAATATAAAATAATACCATCGAGCCGGATTCGAACCAGCGACCTAAGGATATCCGTTTCCTCAATATTGACCTACAGTCCTCCGCTCTACCAACTGAGCTATGGATGGGTTGGTTATTACAAAAATATGTTCTTTAAATTTATATAGTTTCTAATTCTATCAGGTCTAAAATAATTCCATAGAGCCGGATTCAAGCCAGCGACCTAAGGATATCCGTTTCTGCAATGTTGACCTACAGCCCTTCGCTCTACAAACTGAGCTATCGATGGGTTTATTTTTACAAAAATTGGCTCTTTGAATTTATATAGTTTCTAATTCTATCAAATATAAAATAATTCCGTCCAGCCGGATTCGAACCAACGACCTAAGGATATCCGTTTCCTCAATGTTGACCTAGAGTCCTCCGCTCTACCAACTGAGCATCGATCGGTTGATTATTACAAAAATTTGCTCTTAAAATCTATATAGTTTCTAATTCTATCAGATCTAAAATAATTCCATCAAGCTGGATTAAAGCCAGCGACCTAAGGATATCTGTTGCTGCATTGTTGACCTACAGTCCTCCGCTCTACCAACTGGGCTATCGATGGGTTGATTATGACAAAAATTTTCTCTTTTACGTTATATAGTTTCTAATTCTATCAGATCTAAAATAATTCCATCGAGCTGGATTCGAACCAGCGACCTATGGATATCCGTTTCTGCAATGTTGACCTACAGTCCTCCGCACTACAAACTGAGCTATCGATGGGTTTATTATTACAAAAATTTGCTCTTTACATTAAATAGTTTCTAATTCTATCAGATCTAAAATAATTCCATCGAGCCGGATTCGAACCAGCGACCTATGTATATCCGTTTCTGCAATGTTGACCTACAGTCCTCCGCACTACCAACTGAGCTATTGATTGGTTGATTATTACCAAAATCTGCTCTTTACATTTATATTGTTTCTAATTCTGTCAGATCTAAAATTATTCCATAGAGCTGGATTCAAACCAGCGACCTAAGGATATCCGTTTCTGCAATGTTGACCTACAGCCCTCCGCTCTACCAACTGAGCTATCGATGGGTTGATTATTACAAAAATTTGCTCTTTGAATTTATATATTTTCTAATTCTATCAAATTTAAAATAATTCCATCGAACCGGATTCGAACCAGCGACCTAAGGATATCTGTTTCCTCAATGTTGACCTAAAGTCCTCCGCTCTACCAACTGAGCTATCGAAGGGTTTATTATTACAAAAATTTGCTCTTTAAATTTATATAGTTTCTAACTCTATCAGATCTAAAGTAATTCCATCGAGCCAAATCGAGCCAGCGACCTAAGGAAATCCGCTTCTGCAATGTTGGCCTACAGCCCTACGCTCCACCAACTGAGCTATCGATGCGTTGATTATTACAAAAACTTGCTCTTTGAATTTATATAGTTTCAATTTCTATCAAATATAAAATCGTTCCATCGAAGGGATACGAACCAGCGACATAAGGATATCCGTTTCTAGAATGTTGACCTACAGCCCTCTGCTCTAGCAACTGAGCTATTGATGGGTTGATTATTACAAAAATTTGCTCTTTGAATTTATATATTTTCTAATTCTATCAAATATAAAATAATTCCATCGAGCCGGTTTCGAACCAGCGACCTAAGGATATCCGTTTCTCAATGTTGACCTACAGTCCTCCGCTCTACCAACTGAGCTATCGATGGGTTGATTATTACAACAATTTGCTCTTAGAATCTATATAGTTTCTTTTTCTATCAGATCTAAAATAATTCCATCAAGCTGGATTCAAGCTAGCGACCTAAGGTTACCTCTTGCTGCATTGTTGACCGGCAGTCATCCGCTCTACCAACTGAGCTATCGATGGGGAGATTATTACAAAAATTTGCTCTTTGAATTTATATAGTTTCTAATTCTATCAAATATAAAATAATTCAATCGAGCCGGATTCGAACCAGTGACCTAAGGATATCTGTTGCTGCATTGTTGACCTACAGTCCTCCGCTCTACCAACTTAGCAATCGATGGTTTGATTATTACAAAAATTTTCTCTTTACATTTAATAGTTTCTAATTCTATCAGATCTAAAATAATTCCATCGAGCCGGATTCGAACCAGCGACCTATGGATATCTGTTTCTGCAATGTTGACCTACAGTCCTCCGCACTACCAACTGAGCTATCGATGGGTTAATTATTACAAAAATTTGCTCTTTGAATTTGTATAGTTTCTACTTCTATCAAATCTAAAATAATTCTATCCAGCCGGATTCAAACCAGTGACCTAAGGATATCCGTTTTCTAAATGTTGACCTACAGTCCTCCGCTCTACCAACTGAGCTATCGATGGGTTGATTATCACAAAAATTTGCTATTCAAATTTATACAGTTTCTAATTCTATCAGATCTAAAATAATTCCATCGAGGCGGAATCGAAAAGGCGATCTAAGGATATCCCTTTCTATAATGTTGACCCGCAGTCTTCTGCTCTACAAACTAAGCTATCGATGGGTTAATTATTACAAAAATTTGATCTTTACATTATGTAGTTTCTAATTCTATCAAATCTAAGGTAATTCCATCGAGCCGGACTTGAACAAGCGACCTAAGGATATCCGTTTCTTTAATGTTGACCTACAGTCCTCCGCTCTACCAACTGAGCTATCAATGGGTTGATTATTACAAAAATCTGTGCTTTACATTTATATTATTTCTAATTCGATGAAATCTAAAATAATTCCATCGAGCCGGATTCGAACCAGCGACCTAAGGATATCCGTCTCTGCAATGTTGACCTACAGTCCTCCGCTCTACCAACTGAGCTACCGATGGGTTGATTATTACAAAAATCTGTGCTTTACATTTATATCATTTCTAATTTGATGAAATCTAAAATAATTCCATCGAGCCGGATTCGAACCATCGACCTAAGGATATCCGTTTCTGCATTGTTGACCTACAGTTCTCTGCTCTACCAACTGAGCTATCGATTGGTTGATTATTACAAAAATCTGCTCTTTAAATTTATATAGTTTCTTATTCTATCTGATCAAAAATAATATCATCGAGCCGGATTCGAACCATCGACCTAAGGTTATCTGTTTCTGCAATGTTGACCTACAGTTCTCTGCTCTAACAACTGAGCTATCGATTGGTTGATTATTACAAAAATCTGCTCTTTAAATTTATATAGTTTCTTATTCTATCAGATCAAAAATAATATCATCGAGCCAGATTCGAACCATCGACCTAAGGATATCCGTTTCTGCAATGTTGACCGGCAGTCCTCCGCTCTACCAATTGAGCTATCAATGGGTTGATTATCACAAAAATTTGCTCTTTAAATTTATACAGTTTCTAATTCTATCAGATCTAAAATAATTCCATCCAGCCAGAATCGAAAGGGCGACCTAAGGATATCCCTTTCTATAATGTTGCCCCGCAGTCTTCTGCTCTACCAACTAAGCTATCGATGGGTTAATTATTACAAAAATTTGCTCTTTAAATTATGTAGTTTCTAATTCTATCAAATCTAAAGTAATTCCATCGAGCCGGACTTGAACAAGCGACCTCAGGATATCCGTTTCTGCAATGTTGACCTACAGTCCTCCGCTCTACCAACTGAGCAATCGATGGGTTGATTATTACAAAAATCTGCTCTTTACATTTAAAAAGTTTCTAATTCTATATAATCTAAAATAATTCCATCGAGCCGGATTCGAACCAGCGACCTAAGGATATCCGTCTCTGCAATGTTGACCTACAGTCCTCCGCTCTACCAACTGAGCTACCGATGGGTTGATTATTACAAAAATCTGTGCTTTACATTTATATCATTTCTAATTTGATGAAATCTAAAATAATTCCATCGAGCCGGATTCGAACCATCGACCTAAGAATATCCGTTTCTGCATTGTTGACCTACAGTTCTCTGCTCTACCAACTGAGCTATCGATTGGTTGATTATTACAAAAATTTGCTCTTTAAATCTATATAGTTTCTAATTCTATCAGATCTTAAATAATTCCATCCAGCCGGATTCAAAGCAGCGACCTAAGGATATCTGTTTCTGCAATGTCGACCTACAGTCCTCCGCTCTACCAACTGAGCTATGGATGGGTTGATTATTACAAAAATCTGTGCTTTACATTTATATTATTTCTAATTCGATCAAATCTAAAATAATTCCATCGAGCCGGATTCGAACCAGCGACCTAAGGATATCCGTTTCCTCAATGTTGACTTACAGTTCTCCGCTCTAACAATTGAGCTAGGGATGGGTTGATTATTACAAAAATTTGCTCTTTGAACTTATATAGTTTCTATTTCTATCAAATCTAAAACAATTCCAACGAGCCGGACTTGAACAAGCGACCTAAGGATATCCGTTTCTTTAATGTTGACCTACAGTCCTCCGCTCTACCAACTGAGCTATCAATGGGTTGATTATTACAAAAATTTGTGCTTTACATTTATATTATTTCTAATTCGATGAAATCTAAAATAATTCCATCTAGCCGGATTCGAACCATCGACCTAAGAATATCCGTTTTTGCATTGTTGACCTACAGTTCTCTGCTCTACCAACTGAGCTATCGATTGGTTGATTATTACAAAAATCTGCTCTTTAAATCTATATAGTTTCTTATTCTATCAGATCAAAAATAATATCATCGAGCCGGATTCGAACCATCGACCTGAGGATATCCGTTTCTGCAATGTTGACCGGCAGTCCACCGCTCTACCAATTGAGCTAGCGATGGGTTGATTATTACAAAAATTTGCCCTTTAAATTTATATAGTTTCTAATTCTATCAAATCTAAAGTAATTCCATCGAGCCGGACTTGAACAAGCAACCTAAGGATATCCGTTTCTTTAATGTTGACGTACAGTCCTCCGCTCTACCAACTGAGCTATCAATGGGTTGATTATTACAAAAATCTGCGCTTTACATTTATATTATTCCTTATTCTATGAAATCTAAAATAACTCCATCGAGCCAGATTCGAACCAGCGACCTAAGGATATCCGTTTCCTCAATGTTGACCTACAATCCACCGCTCTACCAACTGAGGTATCGATTTGTTGATTATTACCAAAATCTGCTCTTTACGTTTATATAGTTTGTAATTCTATCAAATCCAAAATAATTCCATCAGGCCGGACTTGAACAAGCGACCTAAGGATATCCGCTTCTGCAATGTTGACCTACAGTCCTCCGCTCTACCAACTGAGCAATCGATGGGTTGATTATTACAAAAATCTGCTCTTTACATTTAAAAAGTTTCTAATTCTATATAATCTAAAATAATTCCATCGAGCCGGATTCGAACCAGCGACCTAAGGATATCCGTCTCTTCAATGTTGACCTACAGTCCTCCGCTCTACCAACTGAGCTACCGATGGGTTGATTATTACAAAAATCTGCTCTTTACGTTTATATAGTTTCTAATTCCATCAAATCTAAAATAATTCCATCGAGCCGGACTCGAACAAGCCACCTAAGGATATCCGTTTCTTTAATGTTGACCTACAGTCCTCCGCTCTACCAACTGAGCTATCAATGGGTTGATTATTACAAAAATCTGTGCTTTACATTTATATTATTTCTAATTCGATGAAATCTAAAATAATTCCATCGAGCCGGATTTGAACCATCGACCTAAGGATATCCGTTTCTGCATTGTTGACATACAGTTCTCTGCTCTACCAACTGAGCTATCGATTGGTTGATTATTACAAAAATCTGCTCTTTAGATTTATATAGTTTCTTATTCTATCAGATCAAAAATAATATCCTCGAGCCGGATTCGAACCATCAACCTAAGGATATCTGTTTCTGCAATGTTGACCGGCAGTCCTCCGCTCTACCAATTGAGCTAGCGATGGGTTGATTATTACAAAAATTTGCTCTTTAAATTTATATAGTTTCTAATTCTATCAGATCTAAAAGAATTCCATCAAGCCGGAATCAAACCATCGACCTAAGGATATCCGTTTCTGCTATGTTGACCTACAGTCCTCCGCTCTACCAACTGAGCTATCGATGGGTTAATTATTACAAAAATTTGCTCTTTGAATTTATATAGTTTCTAATTCTATCAAATCTAAAATAATTCCATCGAGCCGGATTCGAACCAGCGACCCAAGGATATCCGTTTCTTTAATGTTGACCTACAGTCCTCCGCTCTACCAACTGAGCTATCGATGGGTTGATTATTAAAAAAATCTGTGCTTTACATTTATATTATTTCTAGTTCGATGAAATCTAAAATGATTCCATCGAGCCGGATTCGAACCAGCGACCTAAGGATATCCGCTACCTCAATGTTGACCTACAGTTCTCCGCTCTACCAACTGAGCTATCGATGGGTTAATTATTACAAAAATTTGCTCATTAAATCTATATAGTTTCTAATTCTATCAGATCTTAAATAATTCTATCCAGCCGGATTCAAAGCAGCGACCTAAGGATATCTGTTTCTGCAATGTCGACCTACAGTCCTCCGCTCTACCAACTGAGCTATGGATGGGTTGATTATTACAAAAATCTGTGCTTTACATTTATATTATTTCTAATTCGATCAAATCTAAAATAATTCCATCGAGCCGGATTCGAACCAGCGACCTAAGGATATCCGTTTCCTCAATGTTGACCTACAGTTCTCTGCTCTAACAATTGAGCTAGGGATGGGTTGATTATTACAAAAATTTGCTCTTTGAACTTATATAGTTTCTATTTCTATCAAATCTAAAATAATTCCAACGAGCCGGACTTGAACAAGCGACCTAAGGATATCCGTTTCTTTAATGTTGACCTACAGTCCTCCGCTCTACCAACTGAGCTATCAATGGGTTGATTATTACAAAAATTTGTGCTTTACATTTATATTATTTCTAATTCGATGAAATCTAAAATAATTCCATCTAGCCGGATTCGAACCATCGACCTAAGAATATCCGTTTTTGCATTGTTGACCTACAGTTCTCTGCTCTACCAACTGAGCTATCGATTGGTTGATTATTACAAAAATCTGCTCTTTAAATCTATATAGTTTCTTATTCTATCAGATCAAAAATAATATCATCGAGCCGGATTCGAACCATCGACCTGAGGATATCCGTTTCTGCAATGTTGACCGGCAGTCCACCGCTCTACCAATTGAGCTAGCGATTGGTTGATTATTACAAAAATTTGCCCTTTAAATTTATATAGTTTCTAATTCTATCAAATCTAAAGTAATTCCATCGAGCCGGACTTGAACAAACAACCTAAGGATATCCGTTTCTTTAATGTTGACGTACAGTCCTCCGCTCTACCAACTGAGCTATCAATGGGTTGATTATTACAAAAATCTGCGCTTTACATTTATATTATTCCTTATTCTATGAAATCTAAAATAACTCCATCGAGCCAGATTCGAACCAGCGACCTAAGGATATCCGTTTCCTCAATGTTGACCTACAGTCCTCCGCTCTACCAACTGAGGTATCGATTTGTTGATTATTACCAAAATCTGCTCTTTACGTTTATATAGTTTGTAATTCTATCAAATCCAAAATAATTCCATCGAGCCGGACTTGAACAAGCGACCTAAGGATATCCGCTTCTGCAATGTTGACCTACAGTCCTCCGCTCTACCAACTGAGCAATCGATGGGTTGATTATTACAAAAATCTGCTCTTTACATTTAAAAAGTTTCTAATTCTATATAATCTAAAATAATTCCATCGAGCCGGATTCGAACCAGCGACCAAAGGATATCCGTCTCTGCAATGTTGACCTACAGTCCTCCGCTCTACCAACTGAGCTACCGATGGGTTGATTATTACAAAAATCTGCTCTTTACGTTTATATAGTTTCTAATTCCATCAAATCTAAAATAATTCCATCGAGCCGGACTCGAACAAGCGACCTAAGGATATCCGTTTCTTTAATGTTGACCTACAGTCCTCCGCTCTACCAACTGAGCTATCAATGGGTTGATTATTACAAAAATCTGTGCTTTACATTTATATTATTTCTAATTCGATGAAATCTAAAATAATTCCATCTAGCCCGATTCGAACCATCGACCTAAGAATATCCGTTTTTGCATTGTTGACCTACAGTTCTCTGCTCTACCAACTGAGCTATCGATTGGTTGATTATTACAAAAATCTGCTCTTTAAATCTATATAGTTTCTTATTCTATCAGATCAAAAATAATATCATCGAGCCGGATTCGAACCATCGACCTGAGGATATCCGTTTCTGCAATGTTGACCGGCAGTCCACCGCTCTACCAATTGAGCTAGCGATGGGTTGATTATTACAAAAATTTGCCCTTTAAATTTATATAGTTTCTAATTCTATCAAATCTAAAGTAATTCCATCGAGCCGGACTTGAACAAGCAACCTAAGGATATCCGTTTCTTTAATGTTGACGTACAGTCCTCCGCTCTACCAACTGAGCCATCAATGGGTTGATTATTACAAAAATCTGCGCTTTACATTTATATTATTCCTTATTCCATGAAATCTAAAATAACTCCATCGAGCCAGATTCGAACCAGCGACCTAAGGATATCCGTTTCCTCAATGTTGACCTACAGTCCTCCGCTCTACCAACTGAGGTATCGATTTGTTGATTATTACCAAAATCTGCTCTTTACGTTTATATAGTTGGTAATTCTATCAAATCCAAAATAATTCCATCGAGCCGGACTTGAACAAGCGACCTAAGGATATCCGTTTCTGCAATGTTGACCTACAGTCCTCCGCTCTACCAACTGAGCAATCGATGGGTTGATTATTACAAAAATCTGCTCTTTACATTTAAAAAGTTTCTAATTCTATATAATCTAAAATAATTCCATCGAGCCGGATTCGAACCAGCGACCTAACTATATCCGTCTCTGCAATGTTGACCTACAGTCCTCCGCTCTACCAACTGAGCTACCGATGGGTTGATTATTACAAAAATCTGCTCTTTACGTTTATATAGTTTCTAATTCCATCAAATCTAAAATAATTCCATCGAGCCGGACTCGAACAAGCGACCTAACGATATCCGTTTCTTTAATGTTGACCTACAGTCCTCCGCTCTACCAACTGAGCTATCAATTGGTTGATTATTACAAAAATCTGTGCTTTACATTTATATTATTTCTAATTCGATGAAATCTAAAATAATTCCATCGAGCCGGATTTGAACCATCGACCTAAGGATATCCGTTTCTGCATTGTTGACCTACAGTTCTCTGCTCTACCAACTGAGCTATCGATTGGTTGATTATTACAAAAATCTGCTCTTTAGATTTATATAGTTTCTTATTCTATCAGATCAAAAATAATATCATCGAGCCGGATTCGAACCATCAACCTAAGGATATCCGTTTCTGCAATGTTGACCGGCAGTCCTCCGCTCTACCAATTGAGCTAGCGATGGGTTGATTATTAAAAAAATTTGCTCTTTAATTTATATAGTTTCTAATTCTATCAGATCTAAAAGACTTCCATCAAGCCGGAATCAAACCATCGACCTAAGGATATCCGTTTCTGCTATGTTGACCTACAGTCCTCCGCTCTACCAACTGAGCTATCGATGGGTTAATTATTACAAAAATTTGCTCTTTGAATTTATATAGTTTCTAATTCTATCAAATCTAAAATAATTCCATCGAGCCGGATTCCAACCAGCGACCCAAGGATATCCGTTTCTTTAATGTTGACCTACAGTCCTCCGCTCTACCAACTGAGCTATCGATGGGTTGATTATTAAAAAAATCTGTGCTTTACATTTATATTATTTCTAGTTCGATGAAATCTAAAATGATTCCATCGAGCCGGATTCGAACCAGCGACCTAAGAATATCCCCTTCCTCAATGTTGACCTACAGTTCTCCGCTCTACCAACTGAGCTATCGATGGGTTAATTATTACAAAAATTTGCTCATTGATTTTATATACTTTCTAATTCTATCAAATCTAAAATAATTCCATCGAGCTGGATTCGAGCCAGCGACCTAAGGATATCCGTTTCTGCTATGTTGACCTACAGTCCTCCGCTCAACCAACTGAGCTATCGATGGGTTAATTATTACAAAAAGTTGCTCTTTGAATTTATATAGTTTCTAATTCTATCAAATCTAAAATAATTCCATCGAGCCAGATTCGAACCAGCGACCTAAGGATATCCGTTTCCTCAATGTTGACCTACAGTCCTCCGCTCTACCAACTGAGCTATCGATTGGTTGATTATCACAAAAATTTGCTCTTTAAATTTATACAGTTTCTAATTCTATCAGATCTAAAATAATTCCATCGAGCCGGAATCGAAAAGGCGACCTAAGGATATCCCTTTCTACAATGTTGACCGGCAGTCTTCTGCTCTACCAACTGAGCTATCGATGGGTTAATTATTACAAAAAATTGCTCTTTACATTATATAGTTTATAATTCTATCAAATCTAAAGTAATTCCATCGAGCCGGACTTGAACCAGCGATCTAAGGATATCCGTTTCTGCAATGTTGACCTATAATCCTCCGCTCTACCAACTGAGCAATCGATGGGTCGATTATTATAAACATCTGCTCTTTACATCTAAAAAGTTTCTAATTCTATATAATCTAGAATAATTCCATCGAGCCGGATTCGAACCAGCCACCTAAGGATATCCGTCACTGCAATGTTGACCTACAGTCCTCCGCTCTACCAACTGAGCTACCGATGGGTTGATTATTACAAAAATCTGGTCTTTACGTTTATATAGTTTCTAATTCTATCAGATCTTAAATAATTCCATTCAGCCGGATTCAAAGCAGCGACCTAAGGATATCTGTTTCTGCAATGTTGACCTACAGTCCTCCGCTCTACCAATTGAGCTAGCGATGGGTTGATTATTACAATAATTTGCTCTTTAAATTTATATAGTTTCTAATTCTATCAGATCTAAAAGAATTCCATCAAGCCGGAATCAAACCATCGACCTAAGGATATCCGTTTCTGCTATGTTGACCTACAGTCCTCCGCTCTACCAACTGAGCTATCGATGGGTTAATTATTACAAAAATTTGCTCTTTGAATTTATATAGTTTCTAATTCTATCAAATCTAAAATAATTCCATCGAGCCGGATTCGAACCAGCGACCTAAGGATATCCGTTTCTTTAATGTTGACCTACAGTCCTCCGCTCTACCAACTGAGCTATCGATGGGTTGATTATTACAAAAATCTGTGCTTTACATTTATATTATTTGTAATTCGATGAAATCTAAAATGATTCCATCGAGCCGGATTCCAACCAGCGACCTAAGGATATCCGTTTCCTCAATGTTGACCTACAGTTCTCCGCTCTACCAACTGAGCTATCTATGGGTTGATTATTACAAAAATTCGCTCATTGAATTTATATAGTTTCTAATTCTATCAAATCTAAAATCATTCCATCGAGCCGGATTCGAACCAGCGACCTAAGGATATCCGTTTCCTCAATGTTGACCTACAGTCCTCCGCTCTAGCAACTGAGCTATCGATGGGTTGATTATCACAAAAATTTTCTCTTTAAATTTATATAGTTTCTAATTCTATCAAACTAAAATAATTCCATCGAGCCGGATTCGAGCCAGCGACCTAAGGATATCCATTTCTGCTATGTTGACCCACAGTCCTCCGCTCAACCAACTGAGCTATCGATGGGTTAATTATTACAAAAATTAGCTCTTTGAATTTATATAGTTTCTAATTCTATCAAATCTAAAATAATTCCATCGAGCCGGATTCGAACCAGCGACCTAAGGATATCCGTTTCCTCAATGTTGACCTACAGTCCTCCGCTCTACCAACTGAGCTATCGATGGGTTGATTATCACAAAAATTTGCTCTTTAAATTTATACAGTTTCTAATTCTATCAGATCTAAAATAATTCCATCGAGCCGGAATCGAAAAGGCGACCTAAGGATATCCCTTTCTACAATGTTGACCGGCAGTCTTCTGCTCTACCAACTGAGCTATC
Organism: Pelagia noctiluca; assembly: GCA_963924455.1. Classification (NCBI taxonomy): domain Eukaryota; kingdom Metazoa; phylum Cnidaria; class Scyphozoa; order Semaeostomeae; family Pelagiidae; genus Pelagia; species Pelagia noctiluca. The sequence continues at coordinate 9,568,000 of OZ004320.1, read as the reverse complement.
GATGGGTTAATTATTACAAAAAATTGCTCTTTACATTATATAGTTTCTAATTCTATCAAATCTAAAGTAATTCCATCGAGCCGGACTTGAACCAGCGACCTAAGGATATCTGTTTCTGCAATGTTGACCCACAATCCTCCGCTCTACCAACTGAGCAATCGATGGGTCGATTATTATAAAAATCTGCTCTTTACATTTAAAAAGTTTCTAATTCTATATAATCTAAAATAATTCCATCGAGCCGGATTCGAACCAGCGACCTAAGGATATCCGTCACTGCAATGTTGACCTACAGTCCTCCGCTCTACCAACTGACCTACCGATGGGTTGATTATTACAAAAATCTGGTCTTTACGTTTATATAGTTTCTAATTCTATCAGATCTTAAATAATTCCATCCAGCCGGATTCAAAGCAGCGACCTAAGGATATCTGTTTCTGCAATGTTGACCTACAGTCCTCCGCCCTACCAATTGAGCTAGCGATGTGTTGATTATTACAAAAATTTGCTCTTTAAATTTATATAGTTTCTAATTCTATCAGATCTAAAAGAATTCCATCAAGCCGGAATCAAACCATCGAACTAAGGATATCCGTTTCTGCTATGTTGACCTACAGTCCTCCGCTCTACCAACTGAGCTATCGATGGGTTAATTATTACAAAAATTTGCTCTTTGAATTTATATAGTTTCTAATTCTATCAAATCTAAAATAATTCCATCGAGCCGGATTCGAACCAGCGACCTAAGGATATCCGTTTCTTTTATGTTGACCTACAGTCCTCTGCTCTACCAACGGAGCTATCGATGGGTTGATTATTACAAAAATCTGTGCTTTACATTTATATTATTTCTAATTCGATGAAATCTAAAATGATTCCATCGAGCTGGATTCGAACCAGCGACCTAAGGATATCAGTTTCCTCAATGTTGACCTACAGTTCTCCGCTCTACCAACTGAGCTATCGATGGGTTAATTATTACAAAAATTTGCTCATTGAATTTATATAGTTTCTAATTCTATCAAATCTAAAATCATTCCATCGAGCCGGATTCGAACCAGCGACCTAAGGATATCCGTTTCCTCAATGTTGACCTACAGTCCTCCGCTCTACCAACTGAGCTATCGATGGGTTGATTATCACAAAAATTTGCTCTTTAAATTTATACAGTTTCTAATTCTATCAGATCTAAAATAATTCCATCGAGCCGGAATGGAAAAGGCGACCAAAGGATATCCCTTACTACAATGTTGACCGGCAGTCTTCTGCTCTACCAACTGAGCTATCCATGGGTTAATTATTACAAAAATTTGCTCTCTACATTATATAGTTTTTAATTCTATCAAATCTAAAGTAATTCCATCGAGCCGGACTTGAACCAGCGACCTAAAGATATCCGTTTCCTCAATGTTGACCTACAGTCCTTCGCCCTACCAACTGAGGTATCGATTTGTTGATTATTACCAAAATCTGCTCTTTACGTTTATGTAGTTCGTAATTCTATCAAATCTAAAATAATTCCATCGAGCCGGATTCGAACCAGCGCCATAAGGATATCCGTTTCCCCAATGTTGACCTACAGTCCTCCGCTTTACCAACTGAGCTAGCGATGGGTTGATTATTACCAAAATTTCCCTCTTTAAATTTATATAGTTTCTAATTCTATCAGATCGAAAATATTTCCATCAAGCCGGAATCAAACCATCGACCTAAGGATATCCGTTTCTGCTATGTTGACCTACAGTCCTCCGCTCTACCAACTCAGCTATCGATGGGTTAATTATTACAAAAATTTGCTCTTTAAATTTATATAGTTTCTAATTCTATCAGATCTAATATAACTCCATCAAGCCGGAATAAAAACAATCGACCTAAGGATATCCGTTTCTGCTATGTTGACCTACAGTCCTCCGCTCTACCAACTGAGCTATCGATGGGTTAATTATTACAAAAATTTGCTCTTTGAATTTATATAGTTTCTAATTCTATCAAATCTAAAATAATTCCATCGAGCCGGAATCGAAAAGGTGACCTAAGGATATCCCTTTCTACAATGTTGACCGGCAGTCTTCTGCTCTACCAACTGAGCTATCGATGGGTTAATTATTACAAAAATTTGCTCTTTACATTATATAGTTTCTTATTCTGTCACATCTAAAATAATTCCATAGAGCCGGTTTCAAACCAGCGACCTGAGCATATCCGTTTCTACTATGTTGACCTACAGTCCTCCGCTCTACCAACTGTGCTATCGATGGGTTGATTATTACAAAAATTTGCTCTTTAAATTTTTATAGTTTCTAATTCTATCAGATCTAAAATAATTCCATCAAGCCGGATTCAAACCAGCGACCTAAGGATATCCGTTTCTGCAATAGTGAGCGGTAGTCCTCTGCTCTAACAACTGAGCTATCGATGGGTTGATTATTACAAAAATCTGCTCTTTACGTTTATATAGTTTCTAATTCTATCAGATCTAAAATAATTCCATAGAGCCGGTTTCAAACCAGCGACCTAAGCATATCCGTTTCTGCAATAGTAAGCGGTAGTCTTCTGCTCTATCAACTGAGCTATCGATGAATTAATTATCACAAAAATTTGCTCTTTAATTTTATATAGTTTCTTATTCTGTCAGATCTAAAATAATTCCATAGAGCCGGTTTCAAACCAGCGACCTAAGCATATCCGTTTCTGCTATGTCGACCTACAGTCCTCCGCTCTACCAACTGAGCAATCGATGGGTTGATTATTAAAAAAATCTGCTCTTTACATTTATATAGTCTCTTATTCTATATAATCTAAAATAATTCCATCGAGCCGGATTCGAACCAGCGACCTAAGGATATCCCTTTTTACAATGTTGACCTACAGTTCTCTACTCTACCAAATGAGCTACCGATGGGTTGATGATTACAAAAATCTGCTCTTTACGTTTATTTAGTTTCTAATTCCATCAAATCTAAAATTTTTCCATCGAGCCGGACTCGAACCAGCAACCTACAGATATCCGTTTCTTTAATGTTGACCTACAGTCCTCCGCTCTACCAACTGAGCAATCGATGGGTTGATTATCTCAAAATTTTGTGCTTTACATTTACATTATTTCTAATTCGATCAAATCAAAGATAATTCCATCGAGCCGGATTCGAACCAGCGACCTAAGGATATCCGTTTCCTCATTGTTGACCTACAGTTCTCCGCTCTACCAATTGAGCTAGCGATGGATTGATTATTACAAAAATTTGCTCTTTGAAATTATATAGTTTCTATTTCTATCAGATCTAAAATAATTTCATCGAGCCGGAATCGAACCAGCGACCTAAGGATATCCGTTTCTGCAATGTTGACCGGCAGTCCTCCGCATTACCAATTGAGCTAGCGATGGGTTGATTATTACAAACATTTGCTCTTTAAATTTATATAGTTTCTAATTCTATCATATCTAATAGAACTCCATCAAGCCGGAATCAAACCATCGACCTAAGGATATCCGTTTCTGCTATGTTGATCTACAAACCTCCGCTCTACGAACTGAGCTATCGATGGGATTAATTATTACAAAAATTTGCTCTTTACATTATATAGTTTCTTATTCTGTCAGATCTAAAATAATTCCATAGAGCCGGTTTCAAACCAGCGACCTAAGCATATCCGTTTCTGCTATGTCGACCTACAGTCCTCCGCTCTACCAACTGAGCAATCGATGGGTTGATTATTAAAAAAATCTGCTCTTTACATTTATATAGTCTCTTATTCTATATAATCTAAAATAATTCCATCGAGCCGGATTCGAACCAGCGACCTAAGGATATCCCTTTTTACAATGTTGACCTACAGTCCTCTACTCTACCAAATGAGCTACCGATGGGTTGATGATTACAAAAATCTGCTCTTTACGTTTATATAGTTTCTAATTCCATCAAATCTAAAATTTTTCCATCGAGCCGGACTCGAACCAGCAACCTATGGATATCCGTTTCTTTAATGTTGACCTACAGTCCTCCGCTCTACCAACTGAGCAATCGATGGGTTGATTATCTCAAAATTTTGTGCTTTACATTTACATTATTTCTAATTCGATCAAATCAAAAATAATTCCATCGAGCCGGATTCGAACCAGCGACCTAAGGATATCCGTTTCCTCAATGTTGACCTACAGTTCTCCGCTCTACCAATTGAGCTAGCGATGGGTTGATTATTACAAAAATTTGCTCTTTGAAATTATATAGTTTCTATTTCTATCAGATCTAAAATAATTTCATCGAGCCGGAATCGAACCAGCGACCTAAGGATATCCGTTCCCTCAATGTTGACCTACAGTCCTCCGCTTTACCAACTGAGCTAGCGATGGGTTGATTATCACAAAAATTTGCACTTCAAATTTATAGAGTTTCTAATTCGATCAGATCTAAAATAATTCCATCCAGCCGGATTCAAACCAACGACCTAAGGATGTCCGTTTCTGCAACAGTGAGCGGTAGTCCTCTGCTCTAACAACTGAGCTATCGATGGGTTAATTATCACAAAAATTTGCTCTTTAATTTTATATAATTTCTTATTCTGTCGTATCTAAAATAATTCCATAGAGCCGGTTTCAAACCAGCGACCTAAGCATATCCGTTTCTGCTATGTCGACCTACAGTTCTCTGCTCTACCAACTGAGCTATCGATGGGTTAATTAATACAAAAATTTGCTCTTTGAATTTATATAGTTTCTAATTCTATCAAATCTAAAATAATTCCATCGAGCCGGATTCGAAAAGGCGACCTAAGGATATACCTTTCTAAAATGTTGACCGGCAGTCTTCTGCTCTACCAACTAAGCTATCGATGGGTTAATTATTACAAAAATTTGATCTTTACATTATGTAGTTTCTAATTCTATCAGATCTAAAAGAATTCCATCAAGCTGAAATCAAACCATCGACCTAAGGATATCCGTTTCTGCTATGTTGACCTACAGTCCTCCGCTCTACCAACTGAGCAATCGATGGGTTGATTATTACAAAAATCTGCTCTTTACATTTATATAGCTTCTAATTCTATATAATCTAAAATAATTCAATCGAGCCTAATTCAAACCAGCGACCTAAGGATATCCGTTTCCTCAATATTGACCTACAGTCCTCCGCTCTACCAACTGAGCTATCGATGGGTTAATTATTACAAAAATTTTCTCTTCACATTATATAGTTTCTAATTCCATCAAATCTAAAGTAATTCCATCGAACCGGACTTGAACCAGCGACCTAAGGATATCTGTTTCCTCAAAGTTGACCTACAGTCCTCCGCTCTACCAACTGAGGTATCGATTTGTTGATTATTACCAAAATCTGCTCTTTACGTTTATATAGTTGGTAATTCTATCAAATCTAAAAAAATTCCATCGAGCCGGATTCGAACCAGCGACCTAAGGATATCCGTTCCCTCAATGTTGACCTACAGTCCTCCGCTTTACCAACTGAGCTAGCGATGGGTTGATTATCACAAAAATTTGCACTTCAAATTTATACAGTTTCTAATTCGATCAGATCTAAAATAATTCCATCCAGCCGGAATCGAATAGGTGACCTAAGGATATCCCTTTCTACAATGTTTACCGGCAGTCCTCCGCTCTACCAATTGAGCTAGCGATGGGTTGATTATTACAAACATTTGCTCTTTAAATTTATATAGTTTCTAATTCTATCATATCTAATAGAACTCCATCAAGCCGGAATCAAACCATCGACCTAAGGATATCCGTTTCTGCTATGTTGACCTACAAACCTCCGCTCTACGAACTGAGCTATCGATGGGATTAATTATTACAAAAATTTGCTCTTTACATTATATAGTTTCTTATTCTGTCAGATCTAAAATGATTCCATAGAGCCGGTTTCAAACCAGCGACCTAAGCATATCCGTTTCTACTATGTTGACCTACAGTCCTCCGCTCTACCAACTGGGCTATCGATGGGTTGATTATTACAAAACTTTGCTCTTTAAATTTTTATAGTTTCTAATTCTATATAATCTAAAATAATTCCATCGAGCCGGATTCGAACCAGCGACCTAAGGATATCCCTTTTTACAATGTTGACCTACAGTCCTCTACTCTACCAAATGAGCTACCGATGGGTTGATGATTACAAAAATCTGCTCTTTACGTTTATATAGTTTCTAATTCCATCAAATCTAAAATTTTTCCATCGAGCCGGACTCGAACCAGCAACCTACGGATATCCGTTTCTTTAATGTTGACCTACAGTCCTCCGCTCTACCAACTGAGCAATCGATGGGTTGATTATCTCAAAATTTTGTGCTTTACATTTACATTATTTCTAATTCGATCAAATCAAAAATAATTCCATCGAGCCGGATTCGAACCAGCGACCTAAGGATATCCGTTTCCTCAATGTTGACCGGCAGTCCTCCGCTCTACCAATTGAGCTAGGGATGGGTTGATTATTACAAACATTTGCTCTTTAAATTTATCTAGTTTCTAATTCTATCATATCTAATAGAACTCCATCAAGCCGGAATCAAACCATCGACCTAAGGATATCCGTTTCTGCTATGTCGACCTACAAACCTCCGCTCTACAAACTGAGCTATCGATGGGATTAATTATTACAAAAATTTGCTCTTTGAATTTATATAGTTTCTAATTCTATCAAATCTAAAATAATTCCATCGAGCCGGATTCGAACCAGCGACCTAAGGATATCCGTTTCCTCGATGTTGACCTACAGTCCTCCGCTCTACCAACTGAGCTATCGATGGGTTGATTATCACAAAAATTTGCTCTTTAAATTTATATAGTTTCTAATTCTATCAGATCTAAAATAATTCCATCAAGCCGGATTCAAACCAACGACCTAAGGATATCCGTTTCTGCAACAGTGAGCGGTAGTCCTCTGCTCTAACAACTGAGCTATCGATGGGTTAATTATCACAAAAATTTGCTCTTTAATTTTATATAGTTTCTTATTCTGTCAGATCTAAAATAATTCCATAGAGCCGGTTTCAAACCAGCGACCTAAGCATATCCGTTTCTGCTATGTCGACCTACAGTTCTCTGCTCTACCAACTGAGCTATCGATGGGTTAATTAATACAAAAATTTGCTCTTTGAATTTATATAGTTTCTAATTCTATCAAATCTAAAATAATTCCATCGAGCCGGATTCGAAAAGGCGACCTAAGGATATACCTATCTAAAATGTTGACCGGCAGTCTTCTGCTCTACCAACTAAGCTATCGATGGGTTAATTATTACAAAAATTTGATCTTTACATTATGTAGTTTCTAATTCTATCAGATCTAAAAGAATTCCATCAAGCTGAAATCAAACCATCGACCTAAGGATATCCGTTTCTGCTATGTTGACCTACAGTCCTCCGCTCTACCAACTGAGCAATCGATGGGTTGATTATTACAAAAATCTGCTCTTTACATTTATATAGTTTCTAATTCTATATAATCTAAAATAATTCAATCGAGCCTAATTCAAACCAGCGACCTAAGGATATCCGTTTCCTCAATATTGACCTACAGTCCTCCGCTCTACCAACTGAGCTATCGATGGGTTAATTATTACAAAAATTTTCTCTTCACATTATATAGTTTCTAATTCCATCAAATCTAAAGTAATTCCATCGAACCGGACTTGAACCAGCGACCTAAGGATATCTGTTTCCTCAATGTTGACCTACAGTCCTCCGCTCTACCAAGGTATCGATTTGTTGATTATTACCAAAATCTGCTCTTTACGTTTATATAGTTGGTAATTCTATCAAATCTAAAATAATTCCATCGAGCCGGATTCGAACCAGCGACCTAAGGATATCCGTTCCCTCAATGTTGACCTACAGTCCTCCGCTTTACCAACTGAGCTAGCGATGGGTTGATTATTACCAAAATTTTCCTCTTTAAATTAATATAGTTTCTAATTCTATCAGATCTAAAATAATTCCATCAAGCCGGATTCAAACCAGGGACCTAAGGATATCCGTTTCTGCAATAGTGACCGGTAGTCCTCTGCTCTAACAACTGAGCTATCGATTGGTTAATTATCACAAAAATTTGCTCTTTAATTTTATATAGTTTCTTATTCTGTAAGATCTAAAATAATTCAATCGAGCCTAATTCAAACCAGCGACCTAAGGATATCCGTTTCCTCAATATTGACCTACAGTCCTCCGCTCTACCAACTGAGCTATCGATGGGTTAATTATTACAAAAAATTGCTCTTTACATTATATAGTTTATAATTCTATCAAATCTAAAGTAATTCCATCGAGCCGGACTTGAACCAGCGATCTAAGGATATCCGTTTCTGCAATGTTGACCTATAATCCTCCGCTCTACCAACTGAGCAATCGATGGGTCGATTATTATAAAAATCTGCTCTTTACATCTAAAAAGTTTCTAATTCTATATAATCTAGAATAATTCCATCGAGCCGGATTCGAACCAGCCACCTAAGGATATCCGTCACTGCAATGTTGACCTACAGTCCTCCGCTCTACCAACTGAGCTACCGATGGGTTGATTATTACAAAAATCTGGTCTTTACGTTTATATAGTTTCTAATTCTATCAGATCTTAAATAATTCCATTCAGCCGGATTCCAACCAGCGACCTGAGGATATCCGTTTCCTCAATGTTGACCTACAGTTCTCCGCTCTACCAACTGAGCTATCTATGGGTTGATTATTACAAAAATTCGCTCATTGAATTTATATAGTTTCTAATTCTATCAAATCTAAAATCATTCCATCGAGCCGGATTCGAACCAGCGACCTAAGGATATCCGTTTCCTCAATGTTGACCTACAGTCCTCCGCTCTAGCAACTGAGCTATCGATGGGTTGATTATCACAAAAATTTTCTCTTTAAATTTATATAGTTTCTAATTCTATCAAACTAAAATAATTCCATCGAGCCGGATTCGAGCCAGCGACCTAAGGATATCCATTTCTGCTATGTTGACCCACAGTCCTCCGCTCAACCAACTGAGCTATCGATGGGTTAATTATTACAAAAATTAGCTCTTTGAATTTATATAGTTTCTAATTCTATCAAATCTAAAATAATTCCATCGAGCCGGATTCGAACCAGCGACCTAAGGATATCCGTTTCCTCAATGTTGACCTACAGTCCTCCGCTCTACCAACTGAGCTATCGATGGGTTGATTATCACAAAAATTTGCTCTTTAAATTTATACAGTTTCTAATTCTATCAGATCTAAAATAATTCCATCGAGCCGGAATCGAAAAGGCGACCTAAGGATATCCCTTTCTACAATGTTGACCGGCAGTCTTCTGCTCTACCAACTGAGCTATCGATGGGTTAATTATTACAAAAAATTGCTCTTTACATTATATAGTTTCTAATTCTATCAAATCTAAAGTAATTCCATCGAGCCGGACTTGAACCAGCGACCTAAGGATATCTGTTTCTGCAATGTTGACCTACAATCCTCCGCTCTACCAACTGAGCAATCGATGGGTCGATTATTATAAAAATCTGCTCTTTACATTTAAAAAGTTTCTAATTCTATATAATCTAAAATAATTCCATCGAGCCGGATTCGAACCAGCGACCTAAGGATATCCGTCACTGCAATGTTGACCTACAGTCCTCCGCTCTACCAACTGACCTACCGATGGGTTGATTATTACAAAAATCTGGTCTTTACGTTTATATAGTTTCTAATTCTATCAGATCTTAAATAATTCCATCCAGCCGGATTCAAAGCAGCGACCTAAGGATATCTGTTTCTGCAATGTTGACCTACAGTCCTCCGCCCTACCAATTGAGCTAGCGATGTGTTGATTATTACAAAAATTTGCTCTTTAAATTTATATAGTTTCTAATTCTATCAGATCTAAAAGAATTCCATCAAGCCGGAATCAAACCATCGACCTAAGGATATCCGTTTCTGCTATGTTGACCTACAGTCCTCCGCTCTACCAACTGAGCTATCGATGGGTTAATTATTACAAAAATTTGCTCTTTGAATTTATATAGTTTCTAATTCTATCAAATCTAAAATAATTCCATCGAGCCGGATTCGAACCAGCGACCTAAGGATATCCGTTTCTTTTATGTTGACCTACAGTCCTCTGCTCTACCAACGGAGCTATCGATGGGTTGATTATTACAAAAATCTGTGCTTTACATTTATATTATTTCTAATTCGATGAAATCTAAAATGATTCCATCGAGCTGGATTCGAACCAGCGACCTAAAGATATCAGTTTCCTCAATGTTGACATACAGTTCTCCGCTCCACCAACTGAGCTATCGATGGGTTAATTATTACAAAAATTTGCTCATTGAATTTATATAGTTTCTAATTCTATCAAATCTAAAATCATTCCATCGAGCCGGATTCGAACCAGCGACCTAAGGATATCCGTTTCCTCAATGTTGACCTACAGTCCTCCGCTCTACCAACTGAGCTATCGATGGGTTGATTATCACAAAAATTTGCTCTTTAAATTTATACAGTTTCTAATTCTATCAGATCTAAAATAATTCCATCGAGCCGGAATGGAAAAGGCGACCAAAGGATATCCCTTACTACAATGTTGACCGGCAGTCTTCTGCTCTACCAACTGAGCTATCGATGGGTTAATTATTACAAAAATTTGCTCTCTACATTATATAGTTTTTAATTCTATCAAATCTAAAGTAATTCCATCGAGCCGGACTTGAACCAGCGACCTAAAGATATCCGTTTCCTCAATGTTGACCTACAGTCCTTCGCCCTACCAACTGAGGTATCGATTTGTTGATTATTACCAAAATCTGCTCTTTACGTTTATGTAGTTCGTAATTCTATCAAATCTAAAATAATTCCATCGAGCCGGATTCGAACCAGCGCCATAAGGATATCCGTTTCCCCAATGTTGACCTACAGTCCTCCGCTTTACCAACTGAGCTAGCGATGGGTTGATTATTACCAAAATTTCCCTCTTTAAATTTATATAGTTTCTAATTCTATCAGATCGAAAATATTTCCATCAAGCCGGAATCAAACCATCGACCTAAGGATATCCGTTTCTGCTATGTTGACCTACAGTCCTCCGCTCTACCAACTCAGCTATCGATGGGTTAATTATTACAAAAATTTGCTCTTTAAATTTATATAGTTTCTAATTCTATCATATCTAATAGAACTCCATCAAGCCGGAATCAAACCATCGACCTAAGGATATCCGTTTCTGCTATGTTGATCTACAAACCTCCGCTCTACGAACTGAGCTATCGATGGGATTAATTATTACAAAAATTTGCTCTTTACATTATATAGTTTCTTATTCTGTCAGATCTAAAATAATTCCATAGAGCCGGTTTCAAACCAGCGACCTAAGCATATCCGTTTCTGCTATGTCGACCTACAGTCCTCCGCTCTACCAACTGAGCAATCGATGGGTTGATTATTAAAAAAATCTGCTCTTTACATTTATATAGTCTCTTATTCTATATAATCTAAAATAATTCCATCGAGCCGGATTCGAACCAGCGACCTAAGGATATCCCTTTTTACAATGTTGACCTACAGTCCTCTACTCTACCAAATGAGCTACCGATGGGTTGATGATTACAAAAATCTGCTCTTTACGTTTATATAGTTTCTAATTCCATCAAATCTAAAATTTTTCCATCGAGCCGGACTCGAACCAGCAACCTACGGATATCCGTTTCTTTAATGTTGACCTACAGTCCTCCGCTCTACCAACTGAGCAATCGATGGGTTGATTATCTCAAAATTTTGTGCTTTACATTTACATTATTTCTAATTCGATCAAATCAAAAATAATTCCATCGAGCCGGATTCGAACCAGCGACCTAAGGATATCCGTTTCCTCAATGTTGACCTACAGTTCTCCGCTCTACCAATTGAGCTAGCGATGGGTTGATTATTACAAAAATTTGCTCTTTGAAATTATATAGTTTCTATTTCTATCAGATCTAAAATAATTTCATCGAGCCGGAATCGAACCAGCGACCTAAGGATATCCGTTTCTGCAATGTTGACCGGCAGTCCTCCGCTCTACCAATTGAGCTAGCGATGGGTTGATTATTACAAACATTTGCTCTTTAAATTTATCTAGTTTCTAATTCTATCATATCTAATAGAACTCCATCAAGCCGGAATCAAACCATCGACCTAAGGATATCCGTTTTTGCTATGTCGACCTACAAACCTCCGCTCTACGAATTGAGCTATCGATGGGATTAATTATTACAAAAATTTGCTCTTTGAATTTATAAAGTTTCTAATTCTATCAAATCTAAAATAATTCCATCGAGCCGGATTCGAACCAGCAACCTAAGGATATCCGTTTCCTCGATGTTGACCTACAGTCCTCCGCTCTACCAACTGAGCTATCGATGGGTTGATTATCACAAAAATTTGCTCTTTAAATTTATATAGTTTCTAATTCTATCAGATCTAAAATAATTCCATCAAGCCGGATTCAAACCAACGACCTAAGGATGTCCGTTTCTGCAACAGTGAGCGGTAGTCCTCTGCTCTAACAACTGAGCTATCGATGGGTTAATTATCACAAAAATTTGCTCTTTAATTTTATATAGTTTCTTATTCTGTCGTATCTAAAATAATTCCATAGAGCCGGTTTCAAACCAGCGACCTAAGCATATCCGTTTCTGCTATGTCGACCTACAGTTCTCTGCTCTACCAACTGAGCTATCGATGGGTTAATTAATACAAAAATTTGCTCTTTGAATTTATATAGTTTCTAATTCTATCAAATCTAAAATAATTCCATCGAGCCGGATTCGAAAAGGCGACCTAAGGATATACCTTTCTAAAATGTTGACCGGTAGTCTTCTGCTCTACCAACTAAGCTATCGATGGGTTAATTATTACAAAAATTTGATCTTTACATTATGTAGTTTCTAATTCTATCAGATCTAAAAGAATTCCATCAAGCTGAAATCAAACCATCGACCTAAGGATATCCGTTTCTGCTATGTTGACCTACAGTCCTCCGCTCTACCAACTGAGCAATCGATGGGTTGATTATTACAAAAATCTGCTCTTTACATTTATATAGCTTCTAATTCTATATAATCTAAAATAATTCAATCGAGCCTAATTCAAACCAGCGACCTAAGGATATCCGTTTCCTCAATATTGACCTACAGTCCTCCGCTCTACCAACTGAGCTATCGATGGGTTAATTATTACAAAAATTTTCTCTTCACATTATATAGTTTCTAATTCCATCAAATCTAAAGTAATTCCATCGAACCGGACTTGAACCAGCGACCTAAGGATATCTGTTTCCTCAATGTTGACCTACAGTCCTCCGCTCTACCAACTGAGGTATCGATTTGTTGATTATTACCAAAATCTGCTCTTTACGTTTATATAGTTGGTAATTCTATCAAATCTAAAATAATTCCATCGAGCCGGATTCGAACCAGCGACCTAAGGATATCCGTTCCCTCAATGTTGACCTACAGTCCTCCGCTTTACCAACTGAGCTAGCGATGGGTTGATTATTACCAAAATTTTCCTCTTTAAATTAATATAGTTTCTAATTCTATCAGATCTAAAATAATTCCATCAAGCCGGATTCAAACCAGGGACCTAAGGATATCCGTTTCTGCAATAGTGACCGGTAGTCCTCTGCTCTAACAACTGAGCTATCGATTGGTTACTTATCACAAATTTTGCTCTTTAATTTTATATAGTTTCTTATTCTGTAAGATCTAAAATAATTCCATCTAGCCGGATTCGAACCAGTGACCTAAGGATTTCCGTTTCCTCAATGTTGACTTACAGTCCTCCGCTCTACCAACTGAGCTATAGATGGGTTGATTATCACAAAAATTTGCACTTTAAATTTATACAGTTTCTAATTCGATCAGATCTAAAATAATTCCATCCAGCCGGAATCGAATAGGTGACCTAAGGATATCCCTTTCTACAATGTTTACCGGCAGTCCTCCGCTCTACCAATTGAGCTAGCGATGGGTTGATTATTACAAACATTTGCTCTTTAAATTTATATAGTTTCTAATTCTATCATATCTAATAGAACTCCATCAAGCCGGAATCAAACCATCGACCTAAGGATATCCGTTTCTGCTATGTTGACCTACAAACCTCCGCTCTACGAACTGAGCTATCGATGGGATTAATTATTACAAAAATTTGCTCTTTACATTATATAGTTTCTTATTCTGTCAGATCTAAAATGATTCCATAGAGCCGGTTTCAAACCAGCGACCTAAGCATATCCGTTTCTACTATGTTGACCTACAGTCCTCCGCTCTACCAACTGGGCTATCGATGGGTTGATTATTACAAAAATTTGCTCTTTAAATTTTTATAGTTTCTAATTCTATATAATCTAAAATAATTCCATCGAGCCGGATTCGAACCAGCGACCTAAGGATATCCCTTTTTACAATGTTGACCTACAGTCCTCTACTCTACCAAATGAGCTACCGATGGGTTGATGATTACAAAAATCTGCTCTTTACGTTTATATAGTTTCTAATTCCATCAAATCTAAAATTTTTCCATCGAGCCGGACTCGAACCAGCAACCTACGGATATCCGTTTCTTTAATGTTGACCTACAGTCCTCCGCTCTACCAACTGAGCAATCGATGGGTTGATTATCTCAAAATTTTGTGCTTTACATTTACATTATTTCTAATTCGATCAAATCAAAAATAATTCCATCGAGCCGGATTCGAACCAGCGACCTAAGGATATCCGTTTCCTCAATGTTGACCTACAGTTCTCCGCTCTACCAACTGAGCTATAGATGGGTTGATTATCACAAAAATTTGCACTTTAAATTTATACAGTTTCTAATTCCATCAGATCTAAAATAATTCCATCCAGCCGGAATCGAAAAGGTGACCTAAGGATATCCCTTTCTACAATGTTTACAGGCAGTCCTCTGCTCTACCAATTGAGCTAGCGATGGGTTGATTATTACAAACATTTGCTCTTTAAATTTATCTAGTTTCTAATTCTATCATATCTAATAGAACTCCATCAAGCCGGAATCAAACCATCGACCTAAGGATATCCGTTTCTGCTATGTCGACCTACAAACCTCCGCTCTACAAACTGAGCTATCGATGGGATTAATTATTACAAAAATTTGCTCTTTGAATTTATATAGTTTCTAATTCTATCAAATCTAAAATAATTCCATCGAGCCGGATTCGAACCAGCGACCTAAGGATATCCGTTTCCTCGATGTTGACCTACAGTCCTCCGCTCTACCAACTGAGCTATCGATGGGTTGATTATCACAAAAATTTGCTCTTTAAATTTATATAGTTTCTAATTCTATCAGATCTAAAATAATTCCATCAAGCCGGATTCAAACCAACGACCTAAGGATATCCGTTTCTGCAACAGTGAGCGGTAGTCCTCTGCTCTAACAACTGAGCTATCGATGGGTTAATTATCACAAAAATTTGCTCTTTAATTTTATATAGTTTCTTATTCTGTCAGATCTAAAATAATTCCATAGAGCCGGTTTCAAACCAGCGACCTAAGCATATCCGTTTCTGCTATGTCGACCTACAGTTCTCTGCTCTACCAACTGAGCTATCGATGGGTTAATTAATACAAAAATTTGCTCTTTGAATTTATATAGTTTCTAATTCTATCAAATCTAAAATAATTCCATCGAGCCGGATTCGAAAAGGCGACCTAAGGATATACCTATCTAAAATGTTGACCGGCAGTCTTCTGCTCTACCAACTAAGCTATCGATGGGTTAATTATTACAAAAATTTGATCTTTACATTATGTAGTTTCTAATTCTATCAGATCTAAAAGAATTCCATCAAGCTGAAATCAAACCATCGACCTAAGGATATCCGTTTCTGCTATGTTGACCTACAGTCCTCCGCTCTACCAACTGAGCAATCGATGGGTTGATTATTACAAAAATTTGCTCTTTAATTTTATATAGTTTCTTATTCTGTCAGATCTAAAATAATTCCATAGAGCCGGTTTCAAACCAGCGACCTAAGCATATCCGTTTCTGCTATGTCGACCTACAGTTCTCTGCTCTACCAACTGAGCTATCGATGGGTTAATTAATACAAAAATTTGCTCTTTGAATTTATATAGTTTCTAATTCCATCAGATCTAAAATAATTCCATCCAGCCGGAATCGAAAAGGTGACCTAAGGATATCCCTTTCTACAATGTTTACCGGCAGTCCTCTGCTCTACCAATTGAGCTAGCGATGGGTTGATTATTACAAACATTTGCTCTTTAAATTTATATAGTTTCTAATTCTATCATATCTAATAGAACTCCATCAAGCCGGAATCAAACCATCGACCTAAGGATATCCGTTTCTGCTATGTTGACCAACAAACCTCCGCTCTACGAACTGAGCTATCGATGGGATTAATTATTACAAAAATTTGCTCTTTACATTATATAGTTTCTTATTCTGTCAGATCTAAAATGATTCCATAGAGCCGGTTTCAAACCAGCGACCTAAGCATATCCGTTTCTACTATGTTGACCTACAGTCCTCCGCTCTACCAACTGTGCTATCGATGGGTTGATTATTACAAAAATTTGCTCTTTAAATTTTTATAGTTTCTAATTCTATCAGATCTAAAATAATTCCATCAAGCCGGATTCAAACCAGCGACTTAAGGATATCCGTTTCTGCAATAGTGAGCGGTAGTCCTCTGCTCTAACAACTGAGCTATCGATGGGTTGATTATTACAAAAATCTGCTCTTTACGTTTATATAGTTTCTAATTCTATCAGGTCTAAAATAATTCCATAGAGCCGGTTTCAAACCAGCGACCTAAGCATATCCGTTTCTACTATGTTGACCTACAGTCCTCCGCTCTACCAACTGTGCTATCGATGGGTTGATTATTACAAAAATTTGCTCTTTAAATTTTTATAGTTTCTAATTCTATCAGATCTAAAATAATTCCATCAAGCCGGATTCAAACCAGCGACTTAAGGATATCTGTTTCCTCAATGTTGACCTACAGTCCTCCGCTCTACCAACTGAGGTATCGATTTGTTGATTATTACCAAAATCTGCTCTTTACGTTTATATAGTTGGTAATTCTATCAAATCTAAAATAATTCCATCGAGCCGGATTCGAACCAGCGACCTAAGGATATCCGTTCCCTCAATGTTGACCTACAGTCCTCCGCTTTACCAACTGAGCTAGCGATGGGTTGATTATTACCAAAATTTTCCTCTTTAAATTAATATAGTTTCTAATTCTATCAGATCTAAAATAATTCCATCAAGCCAGATTCAAACCAGGGACCTAAGGATATCCGTTTCTGCAATAGTGACCGGTAGTCCTCTGCTCTAACAACTGAGCTATCGATTGGTTACTTATCACAAATTTTGCTCTTTAATTTTATATAGTTTCTTATTCTGTAAGATCTAAAATAATTCCATCTAGCCGGATTCGAACCAGTGACCTAAGGATTTCCGTTTCCTCAATGTTGACTTACAGTCCTCCGCTCTACCAACTGAGCTATAGATGGGTTGATTATCACAAAAATTTGCACTTTAAATTTATACAGTTTCTAATTCGATCAGATCTAAAATAATTCCATCCAGCCGGAATCGAATAGGTGACCTAAGGATATCCTTTTCTACAATGTTTACCGGCAGTCCTCCGCTCTACCAATTGAGCTAGCGATGGGTTGATTATTACAAACATTTGCTCTTTAAATTTGTATAGTTTCTAATTCTATCATATCTAATAGAACTCCATCAAGCCGGAATCAAACCATCGACCTAAGGATATCCGTTTCTGCTATGTTGACCTACAAACCTCCGCTCTACGAACTGAGCTATCGATGGGATTAATTATTACAAAAATTTGCTCTTTACATTATATAGTTTCTTATTCTGTCAGATCTAAAATGATTCCATAGAGCCGGTTTCAAACCAGCGACCTAAGCATATCCGTTTCTACTATGTTGACCTACAGTCCTCCGCTCTACCAACTGGGCTATCGATGGGTTGATTATTACAAAAATTTGCTCTTTAAATTTTTATAGTTTCTAATTCTATATAATCTAAAATAATTCCATCGAGCCGGATTCGAACCAGCGACCTAAGGATATCCCTTTTTACAATGTTGACCTACAGTCCTCTACTCTACCAAATGAGCTACCGATGGGTTGATGATTACAAAAATCTGCTCTTTACGTTTATATAGTTTCTAATTCCATCAAATCTAAAATTTTTCCATCGAGCCGGACTCGAACCAGCAACCTACGGATATCCGTTTCTTTAATGTTGACCTACAGTCCTCCGCTCTACCAACTGAGCAATCGATGGGTTGATTATCTCAAAATTTTGTGCTTTACATTTACAGTATTTCTAATTCGATCAAATCAAAAATAATTCCATCGAGCCGGATTCGAACCAGCGACCAAAGGATATCCGTTTCCTCAATGTTGACCTACAGTTCTCCGCTCTACCAATTGAGCTAGCGATGGGTTGATTATTACAAAAATTTGCTCTTTGAAATTATATAGTTTCTATTTCTATCAGATCTAAAATAATTTCATCGAGCCGGAATCGAACCAGCGACCTAAGGATATCCGTTTCTGCAATGTTGACCGGCAGTCCTCCGCTCTACCAATTGAGCTAGGGATGGGTTGATTATTACAAACATTTGCTCTTTAAATTTATCTAGTTTCTAATTCTATCATATCTAATAGAACTCCATCAAGCCGGAATCAAACCATCGACCTAAGGATATCCGTTTCTGCTATGTCGACCTACAAACCTCCGCTCTACAAACTGAGCTATCGATGGGATTAATTATTACAAAAATTTGCTCTTTGAATTTATATAGTTTCTAATTCTATCAAATCTAAAATAATTCCATCGAGCCGGATTCGAACCAGCGACCTAAGGATATCCGTTTCCTCGATGTTGACCTACAGTCCTCCGCTCTACCAACTGAGCTATCGATGGGTTGATTATCACAAAAATTTGCTCTTTAAATTTATATAGTTTCTAATTCTATCGGATCTAAAATAATTCCATCAAGCCGGATTCAAACCAACGACCTAAGGATATCCGTTTCTGCAACAGTGAGCGGTAGTCCTCTGCTCTAACAACTGAGCTATCGATGGGTTAATTATCACAAAAATTTGCTCTTTAATTTTATATAGTTTCTTATTCTGTCAGATCTAAAATAATTCAATAGAGCCGGTTTCAAACCAGCGACCTAAGCATATCCGTTTCTGCTATGTCGACCTACAGTTCTCTGCTCTACCAACTGAGCTATCGATGGGTTAATTAATACAAAAATTTGCTCTTTGAATTTATATAGTTTCTAATTCTATCAAATCTAAAATAATTCCATCGAGCCGGATTCGAAAAGGCGACCTAAGGATATACCTATCTAAAATGTTGACCGGCAGTCTTCTGCTCTACCAACTAAGCTATCGATGGGTTAATTATTACAAAAATTTGATCTTTACATTATGTAGTTTCTAATTCTATCAGATCTAAAAGAATTCCATCAAGCTGAAATCAAACCATCGACCTAAGGATATCCGTTTCTGCTATGTTGACCTACAGTCCTCCGCTCTACCAACTGAGCAATCGATGGGTTGATTATTACAAAAATCTGCTCTTTACATTTATATAGTTTCTAATTCTATATAATCTAAAATAATTCAATCGAGCCTAATTCAAACCAGCGACCTAAGGATATCCGTTTCCTCAATATTGACCTACAGTCCTCCGCTCTACCAACTGAGCTATCGATGGGTTAATTATTACAAAAATTTTCTCTTCACATTATATAGTTTCTAATTCCATCAAATCTAAAGTAATTCCATCGAACCGGACTTGAACCAGCGACCTAAGGATATCTGTTTCCTCAATGTTGACCTACAGTCCTCCGCTCTACCAACTGAGGTATCGATTTGTTGATTATTACCAAAATCTGCTCTTTACGTTTATATAGTTGGTAATTCTATCAAATCTAAAATAATTCCATCGAGCCGGATTCGAACCAGCGACCTAAGGATATCCGTTCCCTCAATGTTGACCTACAGTCCTCCGCTTTACCAACTGAGCTAGCGATGGGTTGATTATTACCAAAATTTTCCTCTTTAAATTAATATAGTTTCTAATTCTATCAGATCTAAAATAATTCCATCAAGCCGGATTCAAACCAGGGACCTAAGGATATCCGTTTCTGCAATAGTGACCGGTAGTCCTCTGCTCTAACAACTGAGCTATCGATTGGTTAATTATCACAAAAATTCGCTCTTTAATTTTATATAGTTTCTTATTCTGTAAGATCTAAAATAATTCCATCTAGCCGGATTCGAACCAGTGACCTAAGGATTTCCGTTTCCTCAATGTTGACTTACAGTCCTCCGCTCTACCAACTGAGCTATAGATGGGTTGATTATCACAAAAATTTGCACTTTAAATTTATACAGTTTCTAATTCCATCAGATCTAAAATAATTCCATCCAGCCGGAATCGAAAAGGTGACCTAAGGATATCCCTTTCTACAATGTTTACAGGCAGTCCTCTGCTCTACCAATTGAGCTAGCGATGGGTTGATTATTACAAACATTTGCTCTTTAAATTTATCTAGTTTCTAATTCTATCATATCTAATAGAACTCCATCAAGCCGGAATCAAACCATCGACCTAAGGATATCCGTTTCTGCTATGTCGACCTACAAACCTCCGCTCTACAAACTGAGCTATCGATGGGATTAATTATTACAAAAATTTGCTCTTTGAATTTATATAGTTTCTAATTCTATCAAATCTAAAATAATTCCATCGAGCCGGATTCGAACCAGCGACCTAAGGATATCCGTTTCCTCGATGTTGACCTACAGTCCTCCGCTCTACCAACTGAGCTATCGATGGGTTGATTATCACAAAAATTTGCTCTTTAAATTTATATAGTTTCTAATTCTATCAGATCTAAAATAATTCCATCAAGCCGGATTCAAACCAACGACCTAAGGATATCCGTTTCTGCAACAGTGAGCGGTAGTCCTCTGCTCTAACAACTGAGCTATCGATGGGTTAATTATCACAAAAATTTGCTCTTTAATTTTATATAGTTTCTTATTCTGTCAGATCTAAAATAATTCCATAGAGCCGGTTTCAAACCAGCGACCTAAGCATATCCGTTTCTGCTATGTCGACCTACAGTTCTCTGCTCTACCAACTGAGCTATCGATGGGTTAATTAATACAAAAATTTGCTCTTTGAATTTATATAGTTTCTAATTCTATCAAATCTAAAATAATTCCATCGAGCCGGATTCGAAAAGGCGACCTAAGGATATACCTATCTAAAATGTTGACCGGCAGTCTTCTGCTCTACCAACTAAGCTATCGATGGGTTAATTATTACAAAAATTTGATCTTTACATTATGTAGTTTCTAATTCTATCAGATCTAAAAGAATTCCATCAAGCTGAAATCAAACCATCGACCTAAGGATATCCGTTTCTGCTATGTTGACCTACAGTCCTCCGCTCTACCAACTGAGCAATCGATGGGTTGATTATTACAAAAATCTGCTCTTTACATTTATATAGTTTCTAATTCTATATAATCTAAAATAATTCAATCGAGCCTAATTCAAACCAGCGACCTAAGGATATCCGTTTCCTCAATATTGACCTACAGTCCTCCGCTCTACCAACTGAGCTATCGATGGGTTAATTATTACAAAAATTTTCTCTTCACATTATATAGTTTCTAATTCCATCAAATCTAAAGTAATTCCATCGAACCGGACTTGAACTAGCGACCTAAGGATATCTGTTTCCTCAATGTTGACCTACAGTCCTCCGCTCTACCAAGGTATCGATTTGTTGATTATTACCAAAATCTGCTCTTTACGTTTATATAGTTGGTAATTCTATCAAATCTAAAATAATTCCATCGAGCCGGATTCGAACCAGCGACCTAAGGATATCCGTTCCCTCAATGTTGACCTACAGTCCTCCGCTTTACCAACTGAGCTAGCGATGGGTTGATTATTACCAAAATTTTCCTCTTTAAATTAATATAGTTTCTAATTCTATCAGATCTAAAATAATTCCATCAAGCCGGATTCAAACCAGGGACCTAAGGATATCCGTTTCTGCAATAGTGACCGGTAGTCCTCTGCTCTAACAACTGAGCTATCGATTGGTTAATTATCACAAAAATTCGCTCTTTAATTTTATATAGTTTCTTATTCTGTAAGATCTAAAATAATTCCATCTAGCCGGATTCGAACCAGTGACCTAAGGATTTCCGTTTCCTCAATGTTGACTTACAGTCCTCCGCTCTACCAACTGAGCTATAGATGGGTTGATTATCACAAAAATTTGCACTTTAAATTTATACAGTTTCTAATTCCATCAGATCTAAAATAATTCCATCCAGCCGGAATCGAAAAGGTGACCTAAGGATATCCCTTTCTACAATGTTTACCGGCAGTCCTCTGCTCTACCAATTGAGCTAGCGATGGGTTGATTATTACAAACATTTGCTCTTTAAATTTATATAGTTTCTAATTCTATCATATCTAATAGAACTCCATCAAGCCGGAATCAAACCATCGACCTAAGGATATCCGTTTCTGCTATGTTGACCAACAAACCTCCGCTCTACGAACTGAGCTATCGATGGGATTAATTATTACAAAAATTTGCTCTTTACATTATATAGTTTCTTATTCTGTCAGATCTAAAATGATTCCATAGAGCCGGTTTCAAACCAGCGACCTAAGCATATCCGTTTCTACTATGTTGACCTACAGTCCTCCGCTCTACCAACTGTGCTATCGATGGGTTGATTATTACAAAAATTTGCTCTTTAAATTTTTATAGTTTCTAATTCTATCAGATCTAAAATAATTCCATCAAGCCGGATTCAAACCAGCGACTTAAGGATATCCGTTTCTGCAATAGTGAGCGGTAGTCCTCTGCTCTAACAACTGAGCTATCGATGGGTTGATTATTACAAAAATCTGCTCTTTACGTTTATATAGTTTCTAATTCTATCAGGTCTAAAATAATTCCATAGAGCCGGTTTCAAACCAGCGACCTAAGCATATCCGTTTCTACTATGTTGACCTACAGTCCTCCGCTCTACCAACTGTGCTATCGATGGGTTGATTATTACAAAAATTTGCTCTTTAAATTTTTATAGTTTCTAATTCTATCAGATCTAAAATAATTCCATCAAGCCGGATTCAAACCAGCGACTTAAGGATATCTGTTTCCTCAATGTTGACCTACAGTCCTCCGCTCTACCAACTGAGGTATCGATTTGTTGATTATTACCAAAATCTGCTCTTTACGTTTATATAGTTGGTAATTCTATCAAATCTAAAATAATTCCATCGAGCCGGATTCGAACCAGCGACCTAAGGATATCCGTTCCCTCAATGTTGACCTACAGTCCTCCGCTTTACCAACTGAGCTAGCGATGGGTTGATTATTACCAAAATTTTCCTCTTTAAATTAATATAGTTTCTAATTCTATCAGATCTAAAATAATTCCATCAAGCCAGATTCAAACCAGGGACCTAAGGATATCCGTTTCTGCAATAGTGACCGGTAGTCCTCTGCTCTAACAACTGAGCTATCGATTGGTTACTTATCACAAATTTTGCTCTTTAATTTTATATAGTTTCTTATTCTGTAAGATCTAAAATAATTCCATCTAGCCGGATTCGAACCAGTGACCTAAGGATTTCCGTTTCCTCAATGTTGACTTACAGTCCTCCGCTCTACCAACTGAGCTATAGATGGGTTGATTATCACAAAAATTTGCACTTTAAATTTATACAGTTTCTAATTCGATCAGATCTAAAATAATTCCATCCAGCCGGAATCGAATAGGTGACCTAAGGATATCCTTTTCTACAATGTTTACCGGCAGTCCTCCGCTCTACCAATTGAGCTAGCGATGGGTTGATTATTACAAACATTTGCTCTTTAAATTTGTATAGTTTCTAATTCTATCATATCTAATAGAACTCCATCAAGCCGGAATCAAACCATCGACCTAAGGATATCCGTTTCTGCTATGTTGACCTACAAACCTCCGCTCTACGAACTGAGCTATCGATGGGATTAATTATTACAAAAATTTGCTCTTTACATTATATAGTTTCTTATTCTGTCAGATCTAAAATGATTCCATAGAGCCGGTTTCAAACCAGCGACCTAAGCATATCCGTTTCTACTATGTTGACCTACAGTCCTCCGCTCTACCAACTGGGCTATCGATGGGTTGATTATTACAAAAATTTGCTCTTTAAATTTTTATAGTTTCTAATTCTATATAATCTAAAATAATTCCATCGAGCCGGATTCGAACCAGCGACCTAAGGATATCCCTTTTTACAATGTTGACCTACAGTCCTCTACTCTACCAAATGAGCTACCGATGGGTTGATGATTACAAAAATCTGCTCTTTACGTTTATATAGTTTCTAATTCCATCAAATCTAAAATTTTTCCATCGAGCCGGACTCGAACCAGCAACCTACGGATATCCGTTTCTTTAATGTTGACCTACAGTCCTCCGCTCTACCAACTGAGCAATCGATGGGTTGATTATCTCAAAATTTTGTGCTTTACATTTACAGTATTTCTAATTCGATCAAATCAAAAATAATTCCATCGAGCCGGATTCGAACCAGCGACCAAAGGATATCCGTTTCCTCAATGTTGACCTACAGTTCTCCGCTCTACCAATTGAGCTAGCGATGGGTTGATTATTACAAAAATTTGCTCTTTGAAATTATATAGTTTCTATTTCTATCAGATCTAAAATAATTTCATCGAGCCGGAATCGAACCAGCGACCTAAGGATATCCGTTTCTGCAATGTTGACCGGCAGTCCTCCGCTCTACCAATTGAGCTAGGGATGGGTTGATTATTACAAACATTTGCTCTTTAAATTTATCTAGTTTCTAATTCTATCATATCTAATAGAACTCCATCAAGCCGGAATCAAACCATCGACCTAAGGATATCCGTTTCTGCTATGTCGACCTACAAACCTCCGCTCTACAAACTGAGCTATCGATGGGATTAATTATTACAAAAATTTGCTCTTTGAATTTATATAGTTTCTAATTCTATCAAATCTAAAATAATTCCATCGAGCCGGATTCGAACCAGCGACCTAAGGATATCCGTTTCCTCGATGTTGACCTACAGTCCTCCGCTCTACCAACTGAGCTATCGATGGGTTGATTATCACAAAAATTTGCTCTTTAAATTTATATAGTTTCTAATTCTATCGGATCTAAAATAATTCCATCAAGCCGGATTCAAACCAACGACCTAAGGATATCCGTTTCTGCAACAGTGAGCGGTAGTCCTCTGCTCTAACAACTGAGCTATCGATGGGTTAATTATCACAAAAATTTGCTCTTTAATTTTATATAGTTTCTTATTCTGTCAGATCTAAAATAATTCAATAGAGCCGGTTTCAAACCAGCGACCTAAGCATATCCGTTTCTGCTATGTCGACCTACAGTTCTCTGCTCTACCAACTGAGCTATCGATGGGTTAATTAATACAAAAATTTGCTCTTTGAATTTATATAGTTTCTAATTCTATCAAATCTAAAATAATTCCATCGAGCCGGATTCGAAAAGGCGACCTAAGGATATACCTATCTAAAATGTTGACCGGCAGTCTTCTGCTCTACCAACTAAGCTATCGATGGGTTAATTATTACAAAAATTTGATCTTTACATTATGTAGTTTCTAATTCTATCAGATCTAAAAGAATTCCATCAAGCTGAAATCAAACCATCGACCTAAGGATATCCGTTTCTGCTATGTTGACCTACAGTCCTCCGCTCTACCAACTGAGCAATCGATGGGTTGATTATTACAAAAATCTGCTCTTTACATTTATATAGTTTCTAATTCTATATAATCTAAAATAATTCAATCGAGCCTAATTCAAACCAGCGACCTAAGGATATCCGTTTCCTCAATATTGACCTACAGTCCTCCGCTCTACCAACTGAGCTATCGATGGGTTAATTATTACAAAAATTTTCTCTTCACATTATATAGTTTCTAATTCCATCAAATCTAAAGTAATTCCATCGAACCGGACTTGAACCAGCGACCTAAGGATATCTGTTTCCTCAATGTTGACCTACAGTCCTCCGCTCTACCAACTGAGGTATCGATTTGTTGATTATTACCAAAATCTGCTCTTTACGTTTATATAGTTGGTAATTCTATCAAATCTAAAATAATTCCATCGAGCCGGATTCGAACCAGCGACCTAAGGATATCCGTTCCCTCAATGTTGACCTACAGTCCTCCGCTTTACCAACTGAGCTAGCGATGGGTTGATTATTACCAAAATTTTCCTCTTTAAATTAATATAGTTTCTAATTCTATCAGATCTAAAATAATTCCATCAAGCCGGATTCAAACCAGGGACCTAAGGATATCCGTTTCTGCAATAGTGACCGGTAGTCCTCTGCTCTAACAACTGAGCTATCGATTGGTTAATTATCACAAAAATTCGCTCTTTAATTTTATATAGTTTCTTATTCTGTAAGATCTAAAATAATTCCATCTAGCCGGATTCGAACCAGTGACCTAAGGATTTCCGTTTCCTCAATGTTGACTTACAGTCCTCCGCTCTACCAACTGAGCTATAGATGGGTTGATTATCACAAAAATTTGCACTTTAAATTTATACAGTTTCTAATTCCATCAGATCTAAAATAATTCCATCCAGCCGGAATCGAAAAGGTGACCTAAGGATATCCCTTTCTACAATGTTTACAGGCAGTCCTCTGCTCTACCAATTGAGCTAGCGATGGGTTGATTA
Source organism: Pelagia noctiluca (assembly GCA_963924455.1). Classification (NCBI taxonomy): domain Eukaryota; kingdom Metazoa; phylum Cnidaria; class Scyphozoa; order Semaeostomeae; family Pelagiidae; genus Pelagia; species Pelagia noctiluca. The sequence goes on along the minus strand of OZ004320.1, from coordinate 9,541,115 downwards.
TTACAAACATTTGCTCTTTAAATTTATATAGTTTCTAATTCTATCATATCTAATAGAACTCCATCAAGCCGGAATCAAACCATCGACCTAAGGATATCCGTTTCTGCTATGTTGACCTACAAACCTCCGCTCTACGAACTGAGCTATCGATGGGATTAATTATTACAAAAATTTGCTCTTTACATTATATAGTTTCTTATTCTGTCAGATCTAAAATGATTCCATAGAGCCGGTTTCAAACCAGCGACCTAAGCATATCCGTTTCTACTATGTTGACCTACAGTCCTCCGCTCTACCAACTGTGCTATCGATGGGTTGATTATTACAAAAATTTGCTCTTTAAATTTTTATAGTTTCTAATTCTATCAGATCTAAAATAATTCCATCAAGCCGGATTCAAACCAGCGACTTAAGGATATCCGTTTCTGCAATAGTGAGCGGTAGTCCTCTGCTCTAACAACTGAGCTATCGATGGGTTGATTATTACAAAAATCTGCTCTTTACGTTTATATAGTTTCTAATTCTATCAGGTCTAAAATAATTCCATAGAGCCGGTTTCAAACCAGCGACCTAAGCATATCCGTTTCTGCAATAGTGAGCGGTAGTCTTCTGCTCTATCAACTGAGCTATCGATGAGTTAATTATCACAAAAATTTGCTCTTTAATTTTATATAGTTTCTTATTCTGTCAGATCTAAAATAATTCCATAGAGCCGGTTTCAAACCAGCGACCTAAGCATATCCGTTTCTGCTATGTCGACCTACAGTCCTCCGCTCTAGCAACTGAGCAATCGATGGGTTGATTATTAAAAAAATCTGCTCTTTACATTTATATAGTCTCTTATTCTATATAATCTAAAATAATTCCATCGAGCCGGATTCGAACCAGCGACCTAAGGATATCCCTTTTTACAATGTTGACCTACAGTCCTCTACTCTACCAAATGAGCTACCGATGGGTTGATGATTACAAAAATCTGCTCTTTACGTTTATATAGTTTCTAATTCCATCAAATCTAAAATTTTTCCATCAAGCCGGACTCGAACCACCGACCTACGGATATCTGTTTCTTTAATGTTGACCTACAGTCCTCCGCTCTACCAACTGAGCAATCGATGGGTTGATTATCTCAAAATTTTGTGCTTTACATTTACATTATTTCTAATTCGATCAAATCAAAAATAATTCCATCGAGCCGGATTCGAACCAGCGACCTAAGGATATCCGTTTCCTCAATGTTGACCTACAGTTCTCCGCTCTACCAATTGAGCTAGCGATGGGTTGATTATTACAAAAATTTGCTCTTTGAAATTATATAGTTTCTATTTCTATCAGATCTAAAATAATTTCATCGAGCCGGAATCGAACCAGCGACCTAAGGATATCCGTTTCTGCAATGTTGACCGGCAGTCCTCCGCTCTACCAATTGAGCTAGCGATGGGTTGATTATTACAAACATTTGCTCTTTAAATTTATATAGTTTCTAATTCTATCATATCTAATAGAACTCCATCAAGCCGGAATCAAACCATCGACCTAAGGATATCCGTTTCTGCTATGTTGACCTACAAACCTCCGCTCTACGAACTGAGCTATCGATGGGATTAATTATTACAAAAAGTTGCTCTTTGAATTTATATAGTTTCTAATTCTATCAAATCTAAAATAGTTCCATCGAGCCGGTTTCGAACCAGCGACCTAAGGATATCCGTTTCCTCGATGTTGACCTACAGTCCTCCCCTCTACCAACTGAGCTATCGATGGGTTGATTATCACAAAAATTTGCTCTTTAAATTTATATAGTTTCTAATTCTATCAGATCTAAAATAATTCCATCAAGCCGGATTCAAACCAACGACCTAAGGATATCCGTTTCTGCAATAGTGAGCGGTAGTCCTCTGCTCTAACAACTGAGCTATCGATGGGTTAATTATCACAAAAATTTGCTCTTTAATTTTATATAGTTTCTTATTCTGTCAGATCTAAAATAATTCCATAGAGCCGGTTTCAAACCAGCGACCTAAGCATATCCGTTTCTGCTATGTCGACCTACAGTTCTCTGCTCTACCAACTGAGCTATCGATGGGTTAATTAATACAAAAATTTGCTCTTTGAATTTATATAGTTTCTAATTCTATCAAATCTAAAATAATTCCATCGAGCCGGATTCGAAAAGGCGACCTAAGGATATACCTTTCTAAAATGTTGACCGGCAGTCTTCTGCTCTACCAACTAAGCTATCGATGGGTTAATTATCACAAAAATTTGATCTTTACATTATGTAGTTTCTAATTCTATCAGATCTAAAAGAATTCCATCAAGCTGAAATCAAACCATCGACCTAAGGATATCCGTTTCTGCTATGTTGACCTACAGTCCTCCGCTCTACCAACTGAGCAATCGATGGGTTGATTATTACAAAAATCTGCTCTTTACATTTATATAGTTTCCAATTCTATATAATCTAAAATAATTCACTCGAGCCTAATTCAAACCAGCGACCTAAGGATATCCGTTTCCTCAATATTGACCTACAGTCCTCCGCTCTACCAACTAAGCTATCGATGGGTTAATTATTACAAAAATTTTCTCTTCACATTATATAGTTTCTAATTCCATCAAATCTAAAGTAATTCCATCGAACCGGACTTGAACCAGCGACCTAAGGATATCCGTTTCCTGAATGTTGACCTACAGTCCTCCGCTTTACCAACTGAGGTATCGATTTGTTGATTATTACCAAAATCTGCTCTTTACGTTTATATAGTTGGTAATTCTATCAAATCTAAAATAATTCCGTCGAGCCGGATTCGAACCAGCAACCTAAGGATATCCGTTTCCTCAATGTTGACCTACAGTCCTCCGCTTTACCAACTGAGCTAGCGATGGGTTGATTATTACCAAAATTTTCCTCTTTAAATTAATATAGTTTCTAATTCTATCAGATCTAAAATAATTCCATCAAGCCGGATTCAAACCAGGGACCTAAGGATATCCGTTTCTGCAATAGTGACCGGTAGTCCTCTGCTCTAACAACTGAGCTATCGATTGGTTAATTATCACAAAAATTTGCTCTTTAATTTTATATAGTTTCTTATTCTGTAAGATCTAAAATAATTCCATCTAGCCGGATTCGAACCAGTGACCTAAGGATTTCCGTTTCCTCAATGTTGACTTACAGTCCTCCGCTCTACCAACTGAGCTATAGATGGGTTGATTATCACAAAAATTTGCACTTAAAATTTATACAGTTTCTAATTCCATCAGATCTAAAATAATTCCATCCAGCCGGAATCGAAAAGGTGACCTAAGGATATCCCTTTCTACAATGTTTACCGGCAGTCTTCTGCTCTACCAACTGAGCTATCGATGGGTTAATTATTACAAAAATTTGCTCTTTACATCATAAAGTTTCTAATTCTATCAAATCTAAAGTAATTCCATCGAGCCGGACTTGAACCAGCGACCTAAGGATATCCGTTTCTGCAATGTTGACCTAAGTAGGTAGGAGAAAGGGGATACTGGCACACCATTCCAGCCTCGTTCTGATGTGAACGAAAACGAGGCTGTCATATGTTCCAGTATCCCCTTTCTCATAATGTAAAACGAAAACGAGGTTGAAAACGAAAACGAGGTTGGTCGTTCTGCGCATGCGCAGTAGGTTGGGGTGTCTTTAAGGGTTCATATTTAGAATGAGTATCTTAAAATACCCCCCTATACTAATTTTCAAGGTTCTAGGATAAAGTTGAGTTCTGCGCATGCGCAGTAGGTTGGGGTGTCTTTAAGGGTTCATTTTTAGAATGAGTATCTTAAAATACCCCCCTATACCAATTTTCAAGATTCTACGACAAAGATAACACATTAACCAATCAGATTGGAGATTCGGCAAGTTTTTACGTTGTCTTGAGAACGCATTCGAATATTCGTGGATCATTCGAAATGAGTATATAATCTGCAACCCGTCAGAATGTAACTACCACAACAATATACCAGCTTGGTAAGTACCTATGCATGTTTTTCCTATTTCATTTGCTTAGGCCACTCGTAGAGGTCAGACGTGTTTTTGTGAGCTCCTGTTTTTATTTTTTTATTTATTCCCTTTACTAATATATTGTTTATATTTTATGATAATCAAGCTACAACACTAAAACCCATACGAATTCAAACGAAATCTACAAAATGGCTGAAATCAAAATGACTGAAATTGAAATGACTGATGAAAAAGAAGATCGAAGTGGAAGCAACAGCAGCGATAGACGAGACGATGTGTGAGTTCAATAATATTCATCGACTATTATTAAATAATATTTTACAATTTATTTAAAGAAGATATAATATTCAACAATAAATATTCAAAAGTTTTTCTTAACGTTTTTCCAACGAGTAATGACCATACGGTAGTGTGTCGAAGCCATTATCTAAAATGTATCTTTTATCATCGAATGGACATAGTGATATCTTTCTTCTCTCCGTGCTATATAGGGTGTGTGTATGAGACTCGATGTTGCATTGCTTGTGTGAAAATACCCGTTGTTCTTTTAAACACTGCAAGTAATTCTCATGTATGATCTCCTTTTTCACAATGCTTTTCTTTATCCCCTTTGCTTTCTTTATTGTTTTTCCATCATATACCTGACAACTGTACATTTTTGATCTCAAACCGATAAATTCTTTCATCTGTACACCACCGAGTTCATCTTTCATTTTCCCAATTACTTTCTTATTCTTCGCTGAGTAATTAGGATGATCTTTTGGATAGTTGCTGAAATCAAACTCGTTTTCATGATTTTTCAAAACTTGATTGACCTGATCTTTTGACATTGATATGTGATATATGAAACTATCAGTATCCATATAACATAATTGAACATTTGGAAGATTTGGCTTTGCGAAATTGTAATGAAAGTCATACATCAATGTCTTACTCACATCTAAGATGCTGAACCCAATATAGATTGGTTTGTTGAGAATGACTTTACCTTTCTTTTTCTCTACTATAAGCGTATCGTCATTGATCTGTATAACGCCGTAGAATTTGGGATTTCTTACCCATCTTCGCAGAACAACACCATCAGTACAAATTTCAAATTTCTTATGATTTCTAACATTCTCCATAGTTTTTCCAAATACGGAATTATTCATAAGCTTGAAAAAGTCTTTTTCAAAATCATTCTCTGCATGTGTTCTTTTTTGAGTATTAAAGTCAATATACTCTTTCAACCACATACTCTGCTTGAATTCAATAATTTCATGAACTTTAGTGACTTTCAATCCGAGGTCAATGCATTGTTTCAGATTTCTTTCATGTATGACATAACCTTCTTTGTTATAGAGATTTGGTATTAGCTTTGGAGTTGATTTAAACTTTTTCCCCACGAATAGATTTTCATACGCATGCTTTTGATGTTCTGATAGCATTTCTTCCTGGACTTGCAATCTTTGCGGTGCCAACGGCAAGTCCGCATGATGATCATGTAATTCATGTGGATATTCCAAATCAACTTTAAGAATGTATCCAATATTAGTATTATCTCTATTTAACAGATGTTCAATATTTGTATTTTGAACTTGTGTATTTGTGAACTGTTTGAAGTCACCATAAGGCATCGGTTGAGACATTGCCCATCCATACAGATTGTTTGCGTCGAGATACATTAAGGTATGGTTTTCGTCAGATTCTGCATAACGTTTCATCGATATTGATACACCCCCTCTTATACCTTGTTCGATCATGAGATGAATGTCTCTTTTTTCTTCAGACAATAATTCAAGGTTGATACCTGTCATTTTCAACATTGCATCCCATGCGAGTGATGGAGCGGATATGTAGTTTGCAGGATCGAGTTTATAATATTCTATGCTTTGTCCTCTGAATGATTCAAATATATCAGCCAATAATAACACATCTGTTACCAAATATAATTCATGATAGTCTTGGAAAGTTTGACAGTTGAAATATTGCCAGACATTCTGTGCATGCTCATAGTCTTCATCTGTAATATGACCATCATTCAACTTGTTATAAAATGCCTCTTTCGGTGGTAGACATGTTGATTCTAGTTTCTCAGCATTATCCATCCAATCGTAAGGATAAACTCCTTTTCTTGTCAAAAGCTGAAACTTTCTTTCAATTTCAGCAGTCTCTTCAACAGTCAAATCTCTTTTGAATGGTATTTTCCAGTTTCGATAGTCAATCATATCGTCCCCTTTTAATACTCTACTGCATGGTGTTCCAGGTTCAAATATTCCTTGTAGCTCAACCTTTCGCTCTTGAATTCGTTGTTGTTCATTAATTGGTCTTTGGGGGTGTGGATAATTTATAATCTGATCTTTCAAATGTTCTTTTACTGATGTAAATTGTTCTTTTGGTAGATTAGTAGCAAGCGTTCCTAAACTTGCATTCAAGAAGCTGAGAGAATCGATGTATTTGACTCCTCGTGTTGTTCTCAATTGACCCTGTTCATTCTCCTCTGTAGATCCACCAATTTCTGCTGTCAAGATCTTTTCTCGTGTACTAGCAATAACAGAAGTTTCTCTACCCTGTAAATTCTGGAAGATGTGATGCATATCATATCCTTTTAGATTGTGAAAAACAATCGGAATTTTATGCGAATTAGCAATTATGTTTAGATTATTCAAATTGCAGTAAGAGCATGCTGCTCCTCGATACTGACCAGTAATATGACAATGATCTTTAACTTTCTTTCTCGCATCATCATTTTCTTCAAATGATTGATCACAACAATAACATTTCATAGCATTGTCATATCTTGCTTTATCCGCGATAGTTAATCTCAGCATCGGCATGGTTTTCTTGAAAACATCTCGTAGTTCCTCATTTAATTCATCTATTCTCTTCATAAACACTTCCATACAATCTTCTCCAGTATACCATTCTGGTGGACTTTGCCATCGGTTGTCGATGGATTTCACGTATATACAATAGCTGATTGGTATATGTTCTTGATATGCTGCTCCTTTATTTGAACTTTCCAGTACCGATTCTGTATCCGCATAGATTATAAATGGTAGCATTGATTGATTCTTGAAATTTGCAAACTTTAATTCTGTTTCTGTTGGATATTCCACTCTTTGAAAAACTCTATTTTTGTCACATAGTTCTTCATGCTTCTTGATATTTTCCTCATTATTGCAAGATGTTAAGCAGAGCGAGCAGTAAAATCGTTTCTCTTTATGTTTATGCCCATTTCTTCCAAATAACAATCTGCTCAAACTTTTAATCCATGCATAGTGACTATCCCCTTCATCATTCATAATAAGCAGCAAGTCAACATGTTTTTCACGTTTCTTTTCTGTTACTCGGACAGGCACAATTTCACCATCTTCATCATAAAATATATTGACTGAAACGTTGTTGTTGCTTTCAAATTTGTCAATGACTTTTTTATTCGTCGGATCGATAGGAAATGTTAACCCATCAGAATTCAATTCATTCACATATGGAAGATACATTGTTACTCTTTGAGGGTTTCTGGAAGCTGGGTGTAAAGCAGATAGAATTGCCCAGATGAAACATTTATCATCTTGGTTATCAACATTGATAACAGCTTTTTTGTTCTTGATGTATGGTGGCAGATCTATATATCGTCGACCTCGTATAGCTTCATAGTCGAAGATTTTAACTTGTAATTTTACAAAGCGTGTAAATATCCATCCACTACCATTTTCGATGTATTCATCTATTGCTTTTTCAATTTCATCAATTATCTCATCTGTTTGATCTTCAATTTGTAACTCTTCTGTTGTTAATAATGAGTATACTTGCGATCTAAACGTTGGTGGTATGTCTGTAACAACATCTTCAGCGGCTTTATGAAATTCTACATCGAGTGTGACATAATATTTAATACCTTGTTTATGCGTTACCAATTCATCTGTCAGCTCTCTGATGATATGTTGCTTTATTTCAGGCAAGTTGTTGATGTCTTCTTCCTTTGTGAATATTTTATATGCTTTTTCATCTATATTTTTTCGTTTCTTAGCTCCACCAGATATTTGATGAATACCATGCATTGATCGTTTATGTGATGCGAGATTTTGATTTCTATCAAATGTTTTCCCACAAACATCACATTGTAATGGTCGTTTTTTCTTCGTATCGGTAATATCACTCTCCTCTTCATGTGAACGCTTCATGGTTAAATCCGCAACTGAATTATTTGATTGAACTGCTGAATTTATAGATGATCGAATACCGAGTTCGAATAATATGTTAACCAATCAGAATAAAGATTCGGCAAGTTTTTACATTGTCTTGGAAACGTTGTAGGCATATTAACCAATCAGAATAAAGATTCGGCAAGTTTTTACATCGTCTTGGAAACGTTGTAGACATATTAACCAATCAGAATAAAGATTCGGCAAGTTTTTACATCGTCTTGGAAACGTTGTAGACATATTAACCAATCAGAATAAAGATTCGGCAAGTTTTTACGTTGTCTTGGGAACGTTATAGAATCTATATTCTGATTTGTTAATATGTCATTCGAACTCAGTGTTCGATTCTTCTATAAATTATAGAATAATTCTAACTGTATTCACTTGAAGCAAATATGATAATGATGTTGATGAAGATGATTAAAAAGATATTGATGCGTGATATAGTTGGTGATATTGTGAAGATGATGATAGTAGCACATCTTGGTGATATTATGATGATGATGGTAGCAGAACATCTTTAGAAGTTCATATTTCATAACTACAAAGGATGGATATAGATAATGATATGGAGGTGATAAACGAGAGAGGAAGAAAAAGAAAATTAAAAAATCGTTTTAAAGACTTTTGCAGTACATTATTATGTATAATGTTCTGGTCTTGCTTCACCTTATCAGGCTGTGGGATTGCTGCATTGATTGTTATTACAGTTACCAACGATCAGCTGAATAACTTACGACTTGTAGTATGGAGAATGCGAAATGAACTGATCAAGATGCACATTTTAAATGAAACTATGATCCCTCACGTCTATGATACATTCTGAAAATGTTGATGATAAAAGCTGTTTTCATTTTAATGTAGGATCGACATAGAGAGACATCAGTCTCTTATTGAAGGGTATAGAGAAGTGCACGGAAGATGTTGGACAGGAATATGGATTTATACATACATATTTATGTGTATACTTGGACATGTTTTGATGATATATAGTATTTATAAAGTTATTAAAATGATATTATGAAGATTTTATAATTCTTACTTTATTACGTGTTATCTCTTGTAATAATCATCAGAAATGCTCTATATAAGGTGTAGATTACTCTTATATTTGGAAGATGGCGAAACGTAAACGAAGACGACGACGTATCAAGAGGATTAAGGGTAAAGGTCTTTTTGAAAACATACAAAACTGGGTAGTTAAAACAGCGATTGGTATTTCACCAATACCAGGCTTACAACGTGAATTAAAGCCAACAATTAAGAAGAAAGGATGGAAAAAAGCTAAACCCTTACAATTTCTTCCTAGAGAGTGGTGGAGAGCTGCAGGTGTACCGAAGAAAACACTAGATAAATTTGCATATGTTAAAAAGTCTGATTTTAAGAAGTAATGGCGTCGTTGGTAGGATCAGTAATTGTTTCCATGGTAATAGATGATATGTTAAAAAATGATGGTGGTGAAGAAGCAACTCGATTAATGTGGGGTGGTTATAAAAGGAAGCAAACAGTGAAAAAATCTACAATGATGGGGTCAGCACTAGCTCGAGTTGCAGCAAGACAAGCAATTAAGCAAGGTGGGAGAGCTTTAACGAGACGTCTTGGTAAACAAGCTTTAAAAAAACTAGCTCTTCAAGGGGTGAAAGCAGCTGCAAAGGGGGGTACTATTGCAGCGGCAGGGTATGCTGCTGATGCAGGATTGAAAAAACTTAATGGTGGACGAAAACGTAAACGTAAACTAAATACAAAGTTAAATGGTGGACGAAAAAGAAATCTTGCAGGAGGAGGGAAAGGGAAATCTAAGAAACGGACTAGAAAAAGAAAAGTATAACTTCTAGAATCTTCCAGAAACTTCTGGAATAAACCGGTTAATCTGGTTAATCTGGTTAATCTGGTTAGTCTGATTGGTTAATCTCAACTGAACCTAGAGTATAAAAACCATGATCCATGAACGAAGTTCACTTATCATCAAACATTGCTAGAAGAACGTGGTTAACAGAGTAAGAGAAAAAATGGATAATTTACAAGGATATAATACAACACAATCGTTGGTGCAATATTCCATTGCATTTTATTTGAGAAGTAAAGTAACAGATCATTCACTGCTTGCTGAATTACCAGAAACATATCAGATTCCAAGAAGAAATCCAACTGATCTACAATCACTAATTGCAAAACTCTGCATTGATACGAAAAATCAGAACAATGAATTCTTTGAGATGATACCTACGAAGTTGGCTCCAGTTCTTACTGAAGAGAGATTCAAGTCTACTTTTCTTTCAATCGTCAAGCAAATGATAAATGAAGAGGGTCTAAATTGGGGTCGTATCATTTCACTCTTCACTTTTGCTGGTGTATTATCACAATTCTTCATTGAAAATAAGCAGCCATTACTTGTTGTTGAGATATCGACATTACTTACAGATTTCATTAATGAAAACGAAAACATCATGCCGTGGATCATATCAAATGGTGGATGGGATAAGGTTTATCAATTTTTTAGAAACATAATTCATCCAAAGAAGTGATGGTAAATGGAAGATGTTTATACTTACTCCAGACATTGAATAAAATAACTGATAGATTAATTGAATATAAGTTATGAATATAAGTTATGAATATGAGTTATGAATATGAGTTATGAATATGAGTTATAAATATGAGTTATAATCTGAGAAGTATCTTTTTCTCTGATATTATCTGATGTTAGTGGAAGTGGTAAAACAACATTCTAGAAGATTCTAGATTGTTCCTAGTTGAGATTAACCAATCAGAATAAAGATTCGGCAAGTTTTACGTTGTCTTGGAAACGTTGTAGACATATTAACCAATCAGAATAAAGATTCGGCAAGTTTTACGTTGTCTTGGAAACGTTGTAGACATATTAACCAATCAGAATAAAGATTCGGCAAGTTTTTACGTTACCTTGAGAACACACATTCGAAACCAATCAGATTGAAGATTCGGCAAGTTTTTACGTTACCTTGAGAACACACATTCGAAACCAATCAGATTGAAGATTCGGCAAGTTTTTACGTTACCTTGAGAACACACATTCGAAACCAATCAGATTGAAGATTCGGCAAGTTTTTACATTGTCTTGGAAACGTTGTAGATATATTAACCAATCAGAATAAAGATTCGGCAAGTTTTTACATTGTCTTGGAAACGTGAACTTAGGGTATAAAAGTCGTAAATCTATGAACTAAGTTCACTCATCATCAAGCATAACTAGAAGAAAGAAGAAGAAAGAAGAAAGAAGAAGAACGGGTAAATTATGTATCATTTTGAGAAATCTGTTCCTCTCAAGGATATTCGTATACAAACTTATGGATGTTTTGCTGCTAAAGATATTTATGAAGCATATCAGGATCCAGAAATTTTGCTAGAAACGAATCAAGAACCGTTCTTCTATTTGAATACTTTTTATCAAGCATTAACACAATATGTTAGAGGGGAAGAAAATTCATACACAGCAAAGCCTTTATCCACCGATCAATCATATCGCAGAGTTGAAATGGATGGTAAAGAAGATACACACAATTGGCATAAAGATGATGAAGCTGGTGACTATAAGATAGAATCATCATCTCATCTAATCTGGGTATTTAAGACATTATTAAATATTCTTGCGGAGGAATATCCACCTTTTTTAACAATTGAAGAAGATTCTACAATAATGCTGTCTCAATATGATGGTGAAGAAGAGAAGATTTGTTTCAATCTATATGGGTTGATCGATGATGATCTCGATAGAAGAGAACTGTGTCGTTTCACTCCATATTTGTATAATGATGCAATTCCGACATTGACAATCTATTCAAACTGTGGAATAGAGTGGGATGGTTTTGCGCAATGTTGGTGTCATTGGATAGAATTTAAAAATGAAGACACGGAAATGGATGAGGAGGAGGAGGAGGAGATGGCACAAGATTGGGATATTATGATAGATCGATAGATTAGAATTGACATGATATCATAAATGTTTATTAAAGTTTATTATATGAAGTTTATATATAATTGGTGAATATAAAGTTATTAAAGTTTTATTGAACAAAATTAGTCTTTATTTTAGAAAAATTCTAGAAATTCTGGAACATTCTGGAACATCTTTAATCCTACAATCTGATTGACTAATCTCAACCAGGAACAATCTAGAACATTCTAGAAACTTCTGGAACATCCGGAATAAACCGGTTAATCCGGTTAATCTGGAACATCTTAAATCCTGCAATCTGATTGGTTAATCTCAACTGGACTTAGAGTATAAAAGTCGCAAATCTGCGAACCAAGTTCACTTATCATCAGACGTCGTAGAGTGCGGAGCTAAAGAAGAAGAAAGAAGAAGACTTGAAGATTTGAAGAAGACTTGAAGAATAATACGAAAACCATGGATATATGGACAGAAGACTTGAAGAATAATACGAAAACCATGGATATATGGATATATGAAAAGAACATGATAGCAATATACGAAATCAGAAACGAAGATGGTGTTGTTCAATCATCATTTTCTGTTAAACCTGGTATGGATAAATGGGTTTTAACATTAGAAGATGTGGTGAAAGGCAAAAGTTTTGCTAAATCTTTCCTAATAAAACCTTCTGAATTCTCTCATATGCTACGAGTAATCGGTGAATACATAAATGAGGATGAAGATGGTGAAATACAATTCAAAGGACAAAATGCAGAAACTTTGATGGATTTAGATAGGATCCATATCATGACAAAACAGTATGGTGGAATAGTTTCGAAATTCCTAACATTACATACTGAAGTTTTAGACAACGAAGAAAAGTTTGCTGATAAACTGGAAATATATCTGCAAAAAGTGGCTGACGCACCCATACAGCTTTGTCTTGGGATCCGAAGGTGGAAAAATGAAAAACCATCCAAAACTGGTATTAACTTGAAAGAGCAGGTGTTGAAGGCGATCTATGAAAAACTTGAAGATTTGAATAATCTTTCACTACCAGATAAAAAAGCTGACCTACGTAAAAGATCTGGAGAGCAAGTTGGAAAGTCAGCAGAAGAACCAGAAAGAAAAAAGAAGAAATCAATCGAGGATGATGCTTCAATTCAAAATAGAATTCAAGAAGCATATGCTGCAATTCTTTTGCAGTACATCTCTGACAAGTCAAAGGAATATTGTGATAAATGTGTCACAGACAGCTGGGCTAACTCATTTGATCACAAACAAGATTGTATAACTACAAATGCATTCAAGTTCATAACATTCCACATTCATTTTGCAAACACAAACATGCTGAATGAAGGAAAAGAAGCATTCAGAAAATCAATATTCCAAGAGTTGAAAAAAGATGGGAGACTATGCCAAGTAATAAAGTTGAAAGTAGACGCTTTGTATGATGAAGTATGTGAAGCGAGCCACTTTTCATCATTGTACTTACTTCAAACATTGAATAAAATAACTCACAAATTAATTGCTATGCTTGTTTAGAGAAACTTTATTGAAATTAGTTGTGATTTAGTTATAAATATTAGTTATAAGCAAGAGTTGTGATTTAGTTATAAATATTAGCTATAAGCAAGAGTTATGAATATAAGTTATAAATATGAGTTATGATCTGAGATTTAAAGCACCTTTTTCTCTTATATTATCTGGTGTTAGTGGAAGTGGTAAAACAACGTGGGTGGAAAATTTATTAAGAAACTACAAAAATCTGATAGAAAATGGGAGAGAATATTCAAACCTCATGTGGATCTCGGGAACGAATCAGCCAGATCTATTTCAAAGGATTGAAAAAAATTTTGATGGGAATTGTAGATTTATTACTGAGTTGCCTGAAAACTTGTACGAAGAAATCGCGAGGTCGGATAAAAGATTAACTATCATTGTTGATGATCTGATGCATGAAATAGCTAACTTTAAAGATTTGGGGAAATTATTTACAAAGGGGAGATCTCATTTGAATATAAACATCATCGTAATGATGCAAAATCCTTTCCCGAGAGGGTCAGAAATGCGAAATTTAACTCTCAATACACAATATCAAGTTCTATTTAAAAATCCTCGAGACAGAAGTCAAATAAGGTTTCTTGCCCAGCAAATCATGCCAGCTTCCCCAAAAACATTTCTAAATATCTACAACGACGCAACTTCAAGAGTTTTTGGATACTTGCTCTGTGACTTTACACAATCGGTTGATGAAAATATGCGATTTCGAACAAATATTTTTCCACATGAAGCTCCAATGATTGTATTCAGGTCAAATAAGTTATAAATATGTGAAGGATGTTGGAAACAGCAAGGATGGCGGGGTACGATAAGATGATCATGGTTCCGGAAATACCACAAGTTACTCAAACGATTGAAAGTCAGGAAAAAAGAAAAAAACATATCAGACTAAGGAAGAAAAAAGGAAATATCACGGAAATACCGCAAGTTACTCAAATGATTGAAAGTCAGGAAAAAAGAAAAAAACATACCAGACCAAGGAAGAAAAAAGGAGAGAAAAATACTATAAAAGAATGTATGAGGAGACGAAAGAAGAAAAAAAAGAAGAGATGTTCAAATGATAAACTGTTGGAGTTATTGATTGATTTAATATGAATTTAGAAAAGTTATATTCTGACCCTTCTGTTCCGGGTTCTCTCGGAGGTCTAGATAAAGCATATAGAGAATTTAAAAAATTAATTCCTAATTTAAAGAGGAAGGATGTTGAAGAATGGAGTAAAACTAGTCTTGCATATACATTACATAAACCAAGTAGGAAGACCTTTCTTCGTGAGAGGATTCTAACAAACAATATTGACTATCTTTGGGAATGTGATCTCGTTGATATGACTTATTTGAAAAAAGAAAATGATGGTGTGACATTTTTGCTTTGTTGTATTGATACCTTTAGTAAATATGCATGGGTAAAACCACTCAAGAGAAAAACTGC
Source organism: Pelagia noctiluca (assembly GCA_963924455.1). Lineage (NCBI taxonomy): Eukaryota > Metazoa > Cnidaria > Scyphozoa > Semaeostomeae > Pelagiidae > Pelagia > Pelagia noctiluca. The sequence continues at coordinate 9,526,032 of OZ004320.1, read as the reverse complement.
AATAGAGATTATTAATGCGTTTAAAAATATTTTGCAAGAAAGGAAGCCTAAAAAGTTACGATCTGATAAAGGTAGTGAGTTTATAAATAAAGATTTTCAAGAATTGTTAAAGAAAAACAATATCGATTTCTACACAGCAAATAATGAACCTAAAGCAGCAATAGTTGAGAGATTTAATCGAACATTTAAAGGAAGAATGTATAGATACTTTACAGCTAAAAATACGCTAAGGTATATTGATGATCTACAAGATTTTGTTGATTCTTACAATAATACATATCACAGATCTATTGGTATGAGACCTTCCGAAGTTAACCCCGAAAATGTGGATGCTGTTCGAAAAAAGCTGTTCAAGAAAGAATCGAGGAAAAGCAAAAGAGTCTTTAGAATTGGAGATTATGTCAGATTAAGCTTGAAGAAGAGAATGTTTAAGAAAGGATATTTACAAAATTATACGGAAGAAATATTCAAGATTAGCAAAGTATTTAAAGAAAGATATCCAGTAATGTACAAAATTAAAGATCTCCAAGATGAGGAGATAGATGATCGTTTCTATAAAGAAGAGCTGCAACGCGTGTCTCTTCCAAAAACTTTTGTTGTAGATGAAATTCTTAAAAAGAAAAGGCGGAGAGGTAAAAACTTCTATTTAATCAGATGGAGGGGTTACCCACCACAGTTTGATGAGTGGATTGCCGAATCTCAATTGGAAGCGATATGATTGATGAAGAATTTGATTTGGTTCTTCCTTCGGGATTTGTTACTGATAGAATAAAACTGACAGATTTTATAGTCGATCTACCCCACGTCTTTCAATTGAACACCAAGAGAAAATGGGAAATGGCATTACTACAAATGACGCTACCAGATAGAGGGGAAAAAGCATTACAAGATCAATACTGGTTTTCAGTTTCCAACGAGTGGGTCGTTACTACTAATGAGGATGGAAACCCAACTAGTTGGGGTACAAATAGTTTTTTCTATGAAAAAGTTTATCTTGATAAAAAAATTATCGAAACTCGTGATAATATTCTGATGTATTATGAATTCAAAAGACTTTTTAATGATAGAGTTTTGAATTTCTATGAATTTGGATACACATTAAAAAACATGCTCTCGGTATCATTGATTGGTGGAAAGATACAGTTTGAAATGGAAGATGATCTTAAAACATTAGGGTTTGTAAAGCTTGATGATGGTAAAAGACGGAAGCATCCCAGTTCGCTTTTAATAATATTTTCAAGACCATTAGCACATTTTCTTGGTTTAGAAGATCAAGTCACCCACACTTTACCGAATGGTTCAATAATCAAGCATCTAAACTATAAGATTTCTGATAGTATACAATCAAGTCAAATAATGAAACTGATTGCTTACAAAGAGAAGTCAGATGGTGATTCGCTGATCGGAGGAAAAATAAACTGCTTAAGCAGAATAAAGGATGGAGTTCATCTAAATGCTCATACTTCTATAAATGTTGAATGTGATCTGTTGGAAAGCAATTATCTTGGAGGTGTTAACAAACGAAGAGTTTTGAGAAAACTAGCATTTTACGACACAGATCTCAACACATATGTCAGATACTATGCTCCAAAGAATATAATTTACACCCCGATGGAGAGGTTGCAGTTTCAACAAATTGCTATAAAATTGGTAGACGATGATGGGAATCCTATAAGGTTAACAGCTCTCTTTCCCGCAAAACAGTATATTGGAGAAACATCAATAACTGTTCGAATTAGACCAGTAATATGAATGTGACACTAAATAATAGACATGTAAATTTTAATAGTCCACTCCCAGTGAATACTAATTGGAAATGTAGTATGATTGGTTGTATATTGAATAAAAAAGAAAAAGATGAGAATGAAAAAGTGTTTGCTGTTTGCTGTGACTTCATTATAAGTAAGGATGTCATTCCTCTGTTGGGGTTGGTAATTGATGATTCAAAAACGATTCGCAGATTAACTATAAATCCAGCAGCATATAGAGTAACGAGATCTAACATAAAATCATTCGATATCAGGATTATTAACTGGGAAACTTTAGAAGATATATCAGATAAATTTGAAGAAAAGTGTCAAATTGACCTATCATTCGTTCAAGATGATTAATGATTTTTACCTCACGTGCTCTACTGGTTCTGATGGAAAAATAAACCTTAAGGAACAATTACATTTACATGGAAAATGGGAAGTTGGACTAGTAGAAATGATCTATGAGCTGAGTGACAGACTTATATTCGATCCTGCTCAATATAAAAATGGATATATTAGCTGGAGAATGGGGGCGTCAATAGAATTCGGTACTGATAAGGTTGGTTTTGATGATCTAGATGTGAGAGCAGCGGCAAGTAATGAATATACGAAAGAATGGAATCAAGCAGCAGACAAACCTAAGGAATGGATAAACCTCTTCGACTTCTATTATAAGATCTCGAAAGGAGATGCTATCGAAAAATTAACAATGAGAGAAATAGTTACAATTTTCAACGAGGATATGAAAAAACAAGAGCCGACACTGAAAAAAATCGTGAAAGGACTAAAATTAGCTTGGGAACCTATTCCAAAGTTTTCAATAATGGATTCGAAAATCAAGATAACGTTTCCAAAGTATGTGAAAAGAATAATAATGGGGAAAGACTTGTGCGAATTGTTTGGGTTCATTGAAGATGTGGATGAATATAGCACCTATACGAATAATGTCTATTATAGAGAGGTGAGATGGATACCTTGTCCGATTACAGGTAGTTATCCACCACCTATAGGATTACTATCGGATCATACATTTCAAGGTGTTGAAAGAACAACTCATGCGATTGGTGATCAAGACTTCCAAGTTAATGCAGAGGGGAAGAATATGTTTATATATTGTTCCTTGCTTGACTATCGTGTGGTCGGAAAAATTAGCACACCTTTATTACGTTTCCTTCCACTAACGATTACCAAACACTCTGTGAATTTGGTGGAATTCGAAAATATATTCTACTATCCGCTTCTGTACAATGATGTGAACGAATTTGCTATAAAAGTCTACAACGAGGTGGGGAAAGTCATTCAATTCTATAAAACAAAGACATCGTTCCTGCTACATTTCAGAAGAAAGTATGTATGATTTCCCGATTTACAAATCAGCTCCATATCTCTACACGAGACAGCGTGGAAGGGGTGTTGGAACAATTATCAAAAAAGCTGCACCTATAGTTAAGCGAGTTATACGTTCAATGGGACCAAAACTGGGTAGGGTTGTGAAAAAGATTGTTAAACCGGTGTTGAAAAAGCAAGGAAAGAAAGCAATTAAACGTATGATTGCAGGAGAGAATCTGAAAACTGTGATGAAAGAAGCTGCAAATTCATCTGCTAAAGGGTTGAAAAGGAAAGCTATGGATGAATTTGTTGAAGCAGTTACGCCAAAGAAAAGCAAGAAAAGCAAGAAAAGCAAGAAACACAACACCATGAGGGGATTGTTTGAGCCTAATGCTCCTATAAAAGGAAGAAAGCCTCGGCGTGTAAAGAACAAGAAAAACTCTCAAGAATTACGAAGGAACTTGTTGAAGAAATTATTGAAGAAAAAATTATCATAATGAGTATCAAGACAAACTACATAGATTGTCCAAGTGAAAACCTTGACTTGTTCTGCCAGCCAATTGTTCAAAGTGGTATTGATTATTTCAAAGATGTTGAGTATTTCCCTCAGACAGCTGCTCTCAAATCGTCAAAACAAACTGTTGTTTTCGATATTCCTGCTCAACCCGACCATATGATTGATTTGAATCATTCATATTTCGTCTCAACTCTTAGTATACAGAGATCAGATGGAGCTGATATTGGAACAACAATTACAGAAAATGCTGGTGTGATAAATAATATTGGTCAATCTATGTGGAAACAGATAGAGTTGGTTTTGAATGATACACCTGTTACGGAATCAAATGGAATGTATGCATATCAATCTTACTTTGAAACTATTCTGACTTTTGATGAAACAAGAGCTAAAAACTACTTAAGAATGTCAAATTGGGTGAGTGATACGATTGGAAAGCAAGGTGCTGGCTTTCCAATGACTGCAGCAGGAACGAAAAATGCAGGATTGAACGCAAGATCTGCTCCATTTGATGGAAGCGATAAAGTCAAAGTGTTGACAAAACCTCACGTCAACATCTGTAATCAAGAAAAATATTTACTACCTGGTATACGTCTTCAATGGCGATTGAGTCCAAACAGTAATACTTTCTGTTTGATGAGCAAAAAGGGAGGAACAAATCCAGACCCACAGCTATACATTCATGAGGTAAAGCTGGTACTTCGTCATATTCATGTGAAAGATTCAATAATGCAAGGAATTGAAAGAACTTTGATGAAAACCTCCGCAAATTACTCACTTTGTCAGCCTCATATGGCAAGTTATTTGATTCCTTCTCAAACGACGAGTTGGATTCAAGATAATGTGTTTAATGGAAAAATTCCAAACAGATTGTTTTTTGCAATCGTCGACAATTCTGCATATAATGGATCTACTGAAGGAAATCCTTTCAATTTTAAGCATGGTTCTGCTTCAGCTATTCAGGTTACAGTAGATAATCAAGAAGTAACCCCACCGCTTCGTTTGAACTATGATGATAATGATTATTTTGATGCTTACGGTCGTCTAATATCAACACTCAACAACTCTCCAAGTCTAATTGATTATGAAACATTTGAACAGGGCTCCGCAATCTATGGTTTTGATCTAACTCCAAAAGGAAATTGTGAAGATGAACAGTATTTGTTGAAAAGAGAAGGTAACTTGAGAATAAGCATCAATTTCGGTAAAGCAGTTGACAGTCTCATGAACATTGTTATTTTGGGAGAGTTTGATAGAGTGATCCAGATTGATGCTCACAAGAACGTAATTCGTGATTGGTAGTCATGGATGATATAACAATAAATAACTTGTTGACGAAGCGTGAAAAACTTAACCACTTTCATGGTGTTTTCGGAAGAGATGAAATCAAAAACATAAAAATCCACTCTCTCCCTTGTTCATTCATTTTCAACGAAGATAATTTCACTGGTAGAGGAACTCATTGGGTAGCTGTTTACATTGATGAAGATAATCAATTGGATTTCTACGATTCTTTTGGTCAAAAACCAACATTGAAAGAGTTTAAGAATTTCGCTCGTCCGTTTAAACTTAACTATAACAAGATTCAAGTTCAGTCATTTGAGAGTGATACATGCGGTCAACATTGTATATTCTTCTTATTTAATAGAACAAAAAACGTTACAATGAATTCATTAATTAGTAAATATTTCAATGTTCATCAACTGTTATTAAATGATATTTATGTTTATAATTTTGTTAAAAGAAGATATAATGTTCAATGGTAAATGTTCAAAAAGTTTTTCTTGGTGTTTTTCTAATGAGTAATAACCATATGGCAGCGTGTTTCATGCTAAAAATTCGACTATATTGCCTTTATCATAGAAAGGGAAAAAACGAACATGTTAAAATTGATAAAAAATCTAAAGTTATGGTCCCATGCCTCGTTTTCATTTAATGTTGCTCCTATATAACCTAAGGTGAGTAATCTCAGAATATTACATGTGGTCAGCATTGTATATTCTAACTTAACAGAACAAAATCATTACAATGAATATGTTACTTAGTGATGTTCATCAACTGTTGTTAAATGATATTTATGTTTATAATTTTGTGTAAATAAGAAGAGTAAAGAAGAATATAATATGACATGTTCAAAAAGTTTTTCTTGGTGTTTTTCTTAGCGTTTTTCTAATTGATATATTCATAACTCTTGCTATGAGATGACTAGAGACTTGAAATTGTTAGAGCAATAGAATGTTGTGACTACATTGAAAAATGACATTTCAAGTAATCATTATAATCATTATAATCATACATTAAAGATATAATCATAAATTAAAGAATTTTCAAGCTCATGAATAATTTCGTATTTGGAAAGACAATGGAAAACGTCAGAAATCACAAGAGATTTGATAATAGGGAGTCTGTTATAGATTATGAAATTATCATATCCTAATGAGCGGCATCATCTTCATTCTTGAGTTTATATCAAACTATCATGTTATTCAAATGGATCTATCATAGTATCTTGCTGATCATGATATTAATCTTTATTTTTTGGTTTTAAATCCACAATGTAACAGAGAGAGATGTGTTTGAAACCACTATTAACTTTAAAGCTAAATAAAAATAATCTTTCATCTTAAACTTGAATCAATCAGAATTTGAATTTGTTCATAGAAGTGGAAATAGTTCAAGTAATGAATGGCTATCATGTCGACTTTATAAATAATTTCAAATGTTGAGTTGCGATCGTTTTCATGTTAAAAATTCGACTATTTTATCTTTATCATAGAAAAGGGGTATTGATAATTCATTAATAATATTTGAGTAAAACGATGAGCTGGAACAGAGAGCAACTCAAAAACCTGGATATGGTGATTCTGGCAATGGGGGTGATTGGTTGGTGGATGGTGGTGGTGATTGTGGACTGATTGGTTGATGGGTGACTTGTGGAGATGATGATGGTGATGAGTTGGGTATTAGTGTGGGTGGTTAGATGGATGGTGGTGAGAATATGGGTGGAGTGGTGAGAATAGGGGTGGATCGACGCGTGGATGGTGATGATGATGGTGATGAAATGAGATGGTGGTGATGATGATGATGATGATGACGAAGAAGTGGTGATGATGTTGATGAGATGGATATGACTGATGGTGTTGACGGAATTTGAGCTGTTCTCTCTTCCTGCTCATCGCTTTGGGTGGCAAGCAACCACAATAGATTGTGTTGATCTATTGTGGATTGCTGACTGAACACACCCAAAAGCCATTCATTACTTATCGCTGTTTCCACCTCTACACACGGCTTTAAAGTTAATAGCGATTCGTATCCACCCTCGCTGCTACATTGTGGACACTTTTCATAATCTATAACAGGCTCCCTGTAATGTCCCATTCTTCGAGCTTCTTGCTCATCTTCGTATACATTTGGTGGATGGTCGTCTACGAACCACCTCTGCGCACATTCTTCGTGAAACGTGATGCCGCAGTTACGGCATCGTTGATAGGATGGTTCGAGACGACCATCCTCTTCCCCCTCAAGACATATGGGGCATTTTGCCCCGAGGGGGAAAATTTCGCCCCTGAAGACTCTCATCATCTGAAAAGAAAAAGTAGTGCTTAGAATACTGGTTATAGAAATTCGTATCTTTTGAAACTTGTGTTGTTTGATTGTATTGATGGCTGCCAACGAGATTGTAGGGATACATCAGAGATCACCTCAGCTACAATATTTTCAAAGCTGCACAAGTGTTCACAAGAAAGGAGTAGTTGCAAACAAGGAAAGGAGCAGTTGTAAACTAGAAATTCTGAAGAAATTAGATATTGAGAAAGTATTCAAACACTACTTACGTCTCCCACCATTCTTGTTTCATGTCGTAGTATCGGGTTTGGTTCCTCTACTCTCGCTCTCTTCCCTCCTCTGGCTCTGTATTGAAATGAAACATAAATTCTATAAGATTCTACAACGTTTCCAAGACAATGTAAAACTTGCCGAATCTTTATTCTGATTGGTTTCGAATGTATGTTCTCAAGGTAACGTAAAAACTTACCGAATCTTTATTCTGATTGGTTAATATGTCTACAACGTTTCCAAGATGATGTAAAACTTGCCGAATCTTTATTCTGATTGGTTAATATGTCTACAACGTTTCCAAGACAATGTAAAAACTTGCCGAATCTTCAATCTGATTGGTTTCGAATGTATGTTCTCAAGGTAACGTAAAAACTTGCCGAATCTTCAATCTGATTGGTTTCGAATGTATGTTCTCAAGGTAACGTAAAAACTTGCCGAATCTTCAATCTGATTGGTTAATATGTCTACAACGTTTCCAAGACAATGTAAAAACTTGCCGAATCTTTATTCTGATTGGTTAACATATTATTCGAACTCGGTGTTCGATTCTTCTATAAATTATAATGTAATTCTGGCTGTATTCACTTGAAGACTTGAAGAAGAAGAAGAAGACTTGAAGAAGAAGAAGAAGACTTGAAGAAGACTTGAAGAAGACTTGAAGAAGAACGAATAATGGATGAAATTGCTGATTTCACCGAAATTACAATTTCATCAGAAGAGTTAGAAGAGCTAGAAGAGCAACAACAACAACAGCAGCAATCAGAGGATCTTGTTGTTGATAAAAAAGAAGCTGATGAAAAGGTGAGACTTTTAAAGGAGATGACGAAGTATCTTGCTGATAATGACATTAATCTCAGCAGTAATAATGATCATGAAGAAGACATTTTATTATTTGAATTAAAAAGCTTGCATGTGACAAATCCAATAACGGAGGAAATAAAGAAGATGAGTGAGTGGATGGAATTGATGGAAGTCGATGATGATGATGATTATGTTGAACAAATGAAAAGTAACTATGAAAACTATCCATATGTTAATGATGATGATGATGTTGATATGTATTGATATATAACTCACCCATCGTCTTCTCTGTTGCTGTTATCTCCCATCGTATTCTTTCTATAGCTCGATTCTTAGTTGTAGCTCGTATTCTTTCTGATCGGTTTATTCTGATCGGTTTAGTTGTAGCTCGTATTCTTTCTGATCAGTTTATTCTGATCGGTTTAGTTGTAGCTCGTATTCTTTCTGATCGGTTTATTCTGATCGGTTTAGTTGTAGCTCGTATTCTTTCTGATCAGTTTATTCTGATCGGTTTAGTTGTAGCTCGTATTCTTTCTGATCGGTTTATTCTGATCGGTTTAGTTGTAGCTCGTATTCTTTCTGATCGGTTTATTCTGATCGGTTTAGTTGTAGCTCGTATTCTTTCTGATCGGTTTATTCTGATCGGTTTAGTTGTAGCTCGTATTCTTTCTGATCGGTTTATTCTGATCGGTTTAGTTGTAGCTCGTATTCTTTCTGATCAGTTTATTCTGATCGGTTTAGTTGTAGCTCGTATTCTTTCTGATCGGTTTATTCTGATCGGTTTAGTTGTAGCTCGTATTCTTTCTGATCGGTTTATTCTGATCGGTTTAGTTGTAGCTCGTATTCTTTCTGATCGGTTTATTCTGATCGGTTTAGTTGTAGCTTGATTAACTGAAATATAAACAATATATTAGTAAAGGAAATAAATAAAAAAACAGGAGCTCATAAAAACACGTCCGACCTCTACGAGTGGCCTAAGCAAATGAAATAGGAAAAACATGCATAGATACTTACCAATTGTTAAAATGCTGCTACTGCTAGATTCTGACGGGTTGTAGATTATATACCCATTTCGAATGATCCACGAATATTCAATCTGATTGGTTAATCAACCAGGAACTAATCTTTAATCCGATTGGTTAATCTCAACCGGGAACTAATCTTTAATCTGATTGGTTTCGAATGTGTGTTCTCAAGGTAACGTAAAAAACTTGCCGAATCTTCAATCTGATTGGTTTCGAATGTGTGTTCTCAAGGTAACGTAAAAAACTTGCCGAATCTTCAATCTGATTGGTTTCGAATGTGTGTTCTCAAGGTAACGTAAAAACTTGCCGAATCTTCAATCTGATTGGTTTCGAATGTGTGTTCTCAAGGTAACGTAAAAACTTGCCGAATCTTCAATCTGATTGGTTAATGTGTTATCTTTATCCTAGAACCTTGAAAATTAGTATAGGGGGGGTATTTTAAGATACTCATTCTAAATATGAACCCTTAAAGACACCCCAACCTACTGCGCATGCGTAGAACTCAACTTTATCCTAGAACCTTGAAAATTAGTATAGGGGGGTATTTTAAGATACTCATTCTAAATATGAACCCTTAAAGACACCCCAACCTACTGCGCATGCGCAGAACTCAACTTTATCCTAGAACCTTGAAAATTAGTATAGGGGGGTATTTTAAGATACTCATTCTAAATATGAACCCTTAAAGACACCCCAACCTACTGCGCATGCGCAGAACGACCAACCTCGTTTTCGTTTTCAACCTCGTTTTCGTTTTACATTATGAGAAAGGGGATACTGGAACATATGACAGCCTCGTTTTCGTTCACATCAGAACGAGGCTGGAATGGTGTGCCAGTATCCCCTTTCTCCTACCTACTGACCTACAGTCCTCCGCTCTACCAACTGAGCAGTTGATGGGTTGATTATTAAAAAAATCTGCTCTTTACCCTTATCTAGTTTCCAATTCTATATAATCTAAAATAATTCCATCGAGCCGGATTCAAACCAGCGACCTAAGGATATCCGTCTCTGCAATGTTGACGTACAGTCCTCCGCTCTAGCAACTGAGCTACCGATGGGTTGATTATTACAAAAATCTGCTCTTTACATTGATATAGTTTCTAATTCCATCAAATCTAAAATATTTCCATCGAGCCGGACTCAAACCAGCGACCTAAGGATATCCGTTTCTTTAATGTTGACCTACAGTCCTCCGCTCTACCAACTGAGCTATCGATGGGTTGATTATTACAAAAATCTGTGCTTTACATTTATATTATTTCTAACTCGATGAAATCTAAAATAATTCTATCTAGCCGGATTCGAACCAGCGACCTAAGGATATCCGTTTCCTCAATGTTGACCTACAGTTCTCCGCTCTACCAATTGAGCTATCGATGGGATCAATTATTACAAAAATTTATTTTTTGAATTTATATAGTTTCTAATTCTATCAAATCTAAAATAATTCTATCGAGCCGGATTCGACCCAGCGACCTAAGGATATCCGTTTCCTCAATGTTGACCTACAGTCCTCTGCTCTAACAACTGAGCTATCGATGGGTTAATTATCACCAAAATTTGCTCTTTATTTTTATATAGTTTCTTATTCTGTCAGATCTAAAATAATTCCATAGAGCCGGTTTCAAACCAGCGACCTAAGCATATCCGTTTCTGCAATAGTGACCGGCAGTCCTCTGCTCTAACAACTGAGCTATCGATGGGTTAATTATCACAAAAATTTGCTCTTTATTTTTATATAGTTTCTTATTCTGTCAGATCTAAAATAATTCCATAGAGCCGGTTTCAAACCAGCGACCTAAGCATATCCGTTTCTGCTATGTCGACCTACAGTTCTCTGCTCTACCAACTGAGCTATCGATTGGTTGATTATTACAAAAATCTGCTCTTTAAATTTATATAGTTTCTTATTCTATCATAACAAAAATAATTTCATCGAGCCGGATTCGAACCATCGACCTAAGGATATCTGTTTCCTCAATGTTGACCTACAGTCCTCCGCTCTACCAACTAAGCTATCGATTGGTTGATTATTACAAAAATCAGCTCTTTAAATTTATATAGTTTCTTATTCTATCGGATCAAAAATAATTTCATCGAGCCGGATTTGAACAAAAATTTGCTCTTTAAATCTATACAGTTTCTAACTCTATTAGATCTAAAATAATTCCAACTTAGCTACCGATGGGTTGATTATTACAAAAATCTACTCTTTACGTTTATATAGTTTCTAATTCCATCAAATCTAAAATAATTCCATCGAGCCGGACTCGAACCAGCGACCTAAGGATATCCGTTTCTTTAATTTTGACCTACAGTCCTCCGCTCTACCAACTGAGCTATCGATGGGTTGATTATCACAAAAATTTGCTCTTTAAATTTATACAGTTTCTAATTCTATCAGATCTAAAATAATTCCATCGAGCCGGAATCGAAAAGGTGACCTAAGGATATCCCTTTCTACAATGTTTACCGGCAGTCTTCTGCTCTAACAACTGAGCTATCGATGGGTTAATTATTACAAAAGTTTGCTCTTTACATTATATAGTTTCTAATTCTATCAAATCTAAAGTAATTCCATCGAGCCGGACTTGAACCAGCGACCTAAGGATATCCGTTTCTGCAATGTTGACCTACAGTCCTCCGCTCTACCAACTGAGCTATCGATGGGTTGATTATTACAAATATCTGCGCTGTACATTTATATTATTCCTTATTCTATGAAATCTAAAATAATTCCATCAAACCGATTCGAACCAACAACCTAAGGTTATCCGTTTCCTCAATGTTGACCTACAGTCCTCTGCTCTACCAACTGAGCTATCGATGGGTTGATTATCACAAACATTTGCTCTTTAAATTTATACAGTTTCTAATTCTATCAGATCTAAAGTTATTCCATCGAGCCGGACTTGAACCAGCGACCTAAGGATATCCGTTTCTGCAATGTTGACTGGCAGTCCTCCGCTCTACCAATTGAGGTAGCGATGGGTTGATTATTAAAAAAATTGGCTCTTTGAAATTATATAGTTTCTAATTCTATCAGATCTAAGAGAACTCCATCAAGCCGGAATAAAACCATCGACCTAAGGATATCCGTTTCTGCAATGTTGACCTACAGTCCTCCACTCTACCAACTGAGCTACCAATGGGTTAATTATTACAAAAGTTTGCTCTTTGAATTTATATAGTTCCTAATTCTATCAAATCTAAAATACTTCCATCGAGCCGGATTCGAACCAGCGACCTAAGGATATCCGTTTCCTCAATGTTGACCTACAGTCCTCCGCTCTACCAACTGAGCGATCGATGGGTTGATTATCATAAAAATTTGCTCTTTAAATTAATACAGTTTCTAATTGTATTAGATCTAAAGTAATTCCATCGAGCCGGAATCGAAAAGGCGACCTAAGGATATCCCTTTCTACAATGTTGATCTGCAGTCTTCTGCTCTACCAACTGAGCTATCGATGGGTTAATTATTACAAAAATTTGCTCTTTACATTATGTAGTTTCTAATTCTATCAATTCTAAAGTAATTCCATCGAGCCGGACTTGAACCAGCGACCTAAGGATATCCCTTTCTACAATGTTGATCTGCAGTCTTCTGCTCTACCAACTGAGCTATCGATGGGTTAATTATTACAAAAATTTGCTCTTTACATTATGTAGTTTCTAATTCTATCAATTCTAAAGTAATTCCATCGAGCCGGACTTGAACCAGCGACCTAAGGATATCCGTTTCTGCAGTATTGACGTACAGTCCTCCGCTCTACCAACTGAGCAATCGATGGGTTGATTATTACAAAAATCTGCTCTTTACATTTATATAGTTTCTAATTCGATGAAATCTAAAATAATTCCATCGTGCCGGATTCATACCAGCAACCTAAGGATATCCGTTTCCTCAAGGTTGACCTACAGTTCTCCGCTCTACCAATTGACCTAGCGATGGGTTGATTATTACAAAAATTTGCTCTTTGAAATTATATAGTTTCTATATATATCAGATCTAAAATAATTTCATCGAGCCAGAATCGAACCAGCGACCTAAGGATATCCGTTTCTGCAATATTGACTGGCAGTCCTCCGCTCTACAAATTGAGGAAGCGATGGGTTGATTATTACCAAAATTTGCTCTTTAAATTTATATAGTTTCTAATTCTATCAGATTTAAAAGAACTCCATCAAGCCGGAATCAGACCATCGACCTAAGGATATCCGTCTCGGCTATGTTGACCTACAGTCCTCTGCTCTACCAAATGACCTATCGATGGGTTTATTATTACAAAAATTTGCTCTTTGAATTTATATAGTTTCTAATTCTATCAGATCTAAAATAATTTCATCGAGCCGGAATCGAAAAGGCGACCTAAGGATATCCCTTTCTACAATGTTGACCGACAGTCTTCTGCTCTATCAACTGAGCTATTGATGGGTTCATTATTACAAAAATTTGCTCTTTACATTATATAGTTTCTTATTCTGTCAGATCTAAAATAATTCCATAGGGTTGGTTTCAAACCAGCGACCTAAGCATATCCGTCTCTGCAATGTTGACCTACAGTCCTCCGCTCTACCTACTGAGCTACCGATGGGTTGATTATTACATAAATCTGCTCTTTACGTTTATAAAGTTTCTAATTCCATCAAATCTAAAATAATTCCATTGAGCCAGACTCGAACCAGCGACCTAAGAATATCCTTTTTTTTATGGTGACCTACAGTCCTCCGCTCTACCAACTGAGCTATCGATGGGTTGATTATTACAAAAATCTGTGCTTTACATTTACATTATTTCTAATTCGATCAAATCAAAAATAATTCCATCGAGCCGGATTCGAACCAGCGACCTAAGGATATCCGTTTCCTCAATGTTGACCTACAGTTCTCCGCTCTACCAATTGAGCTAGCGATGGGTTGATTATTACAAAAATTTGCTCTTCGAATTTATATAGTTTCTATTTCTATCAGATTTAAAATAATTTCATCGAGCCGGAATCAAACCAGCGACCTAAGGATATCCGTTTCTGCAATGTTGACCTACAGTTCTCTACTGTACCAACTGAGCTATCGATTGGTTGATTATTACAAAAATCTGCTCTATAAATTTATATAGTTTCTTATTCTATCGGATCAAAAATAATTTCATCGAGCCGGATTTGAACAAAAATTTGCTCTTTAAATTTATACAGTTTCTAATTCTATTAGATCTAAAATAATTCCAACTGAGCTACCGATGGGTTGATTATTACAAAAATCTGCTCTTTACGTTTATATAGTTTCTAATTCCATCAAATCTAAAATAATTCCATCGAGCCGGACTCGAACCAGTGACCTAAGGATATCCGTTTCTTTAATGTTGACCTACAGTCCTCCGGTCTACCAACTGAGCTATCGATGGGTTGATTATTACAAAAATCTGTGCTTTACATTTACATTATTTCTAATTCGATCAAATCAAAAATAATTCCATCGAGCCGGAATCGAACCAGTGACCTAAGGATATCCGTTTCCGCAATGTTGACCTACAGTCCTCCGCTCTACCAACTGAGCTATCGATGGGTTGATTATTACAAATATCTGCGCTTTACATTTATATTATTCCTTATTCTATGAAATCTAAAATAATTCCATCAAACGGATTCGAACCAGCAACCTAAGGATATCCGTTTCCTCAATGTTGACCTACAGTTCTCCGCTCTACTAATTGAGCTAGCGATGGGTTGATTATTACAAAAATTTGCTCTTTGAATTTATATAGTTTCTATTTCTATCAGATCTAAAACAATTTCATCGAGCCGGAATGGATCCAGCGACCTAAGGATATCCATTTCTGCTATGTTGACCTACAGTCCTCCGCTCTACCAACTGAGCTACCGATGGGTTAATTATTACAAAAATTTGCTCTTTGAATTTATATAGTTTCTAATTCTATCAAATCTAAAATACTTCCATCAAGCCGGATTCGAACCAACGACCTAAGGATATCTGTTTCCTCAATGTTGACCTACGGTCCTCCGCTCTACCAACTGAGCTATCGATGGGTTGATTATCATAAAAATTTGCTCTTTAAATTTATACAGTTTCTAATTGTATTAGATCTAAAGTAATTCCATCGAGCCGGAATCGAAAAGGCGACCTAAGGATATCCCTTTCTACAATGTTCACCTGCACTCTTCTGCTCTACCAACTGAGCTATCGATGGGTTAATTATTACAAAAATTTGCTCTTTACATTATATAGTTTCTAATTCTATCAATTCTAAAGTAATTCCATCGAGCCGGACTTGAACCAGCGACCTAAGGATATCCGTTTCTGCAGTGTTGACCTACAGTCCTCCGCTCTACCAACTGAGCAATTGATGGGTTGATTATTACAAAAATCTCTTCTTTACATTTATATAGTTTCTAATTCTATATAATCTAAAATAATTCCATCGAGCCGGATTCGAACCAGCGACCTAAGGATATCCGTCTCTGCAATGTTGACCTACAGTCCTCCGCTCTACCAACTGAGATACCGATGGGTTGATTATTACAAAAATCTGCTCTTTACGTTTATATAGTTTCTAATTCCATCAAATCTAAAATAATTCCATCGAGCCGGACTGGAACCAGCGACCTAAGGATATCGGTTTCTTTAATGTTGACCTACAGTCCTCCGCTCTACCAACTGAGCTATCGATGGGTTGATTATTACAAAAATCTGTGCTTTACATTTATATTATTTCTAATTCGATGAAATCTAAAATAAATCCATCGAGCCGGATTCGAACCAGCGACCTAAGGATATCCGTTTCCTCAAGGTTGACCTACAGTTCTCCGCTCTACCAATTGAGCTAGCGATGGGTTGATTATTACAAAAAATTGCTCTTTGAAATTATATAGTTTCTATTTATATCAGATCTAAAATAATTTCATCGAGCCAGAATCGAACCAGCGACCTAAGGATATCCGTTTCTGCAATGTTGACTGACAGTCCTCCGCTCTACCAACTGAGCAATCGATGGGTTAATTATTACAAAAATTTGCTCTTTACATTATATAGTTTCTAATTCTATCAATTCTAAAGTAATTCCATCGAGCCGGACTTGAACCAGCGACCTAAGGATATCCGTCTCTGCAATGTTGACCTACAGTCCTCCGCTCTACCAACTGAGCTATCGATGGGTTGATTATTACAAAAATCTGTGCTTTACATTTATATTATTTCTAATTCGATGAAATCTAAAATAATTCCATCGAGCCGGATTCGAACCAGCGACCTAAGGATATCCATTTCCTCAAGGTTGACCTACAGTTCTCCGCTCTACCAATTGAGCTAGCGATGGGTTGATTATTACAAAAATTTGCTCTTTGAAATTATATAGTTTCTATTTATATCAGATCTAAAATAATTTCATCGAGCCAGAATCGAACCAGCAACCTAAGGATATCCGTTTCTGCAATGTTGACCTACAGTCCTCCGCTCTACCAAATGACCTATCGATGGGTTAATTATTACAAAAATTTGCTCTTTGAATTTATTTAGTTTCTAATTCTATCAAATCTAAAATTATTCCATCGAGCCGGTTTCAAACCAGCGACCTAAGGATATCCGTTTCCTCAATGTTGACCTACAGTCCTCCGCTCTACCAACTAAGCTATCGATGGGTTGATTATCACAAAAATTTGCTCTTAAAATTTATACAGTTTCTAATTCTATTAGATCTAAAATAATTCCATCGAGTCGGAATCGAAAAGGCAACCTAATGATATCCCTTTCTACAATGTTGACCGGCAGTCTTCTGCTCTACCAACTGTGCTATCGATGGGTTAATTATTAAAAAAATTTGCTCTTTACATTATATAGTTTCTAATTCTATCCAATCTAAAGTAATTCCATCGAGCCGGACTTGAACCAGCGACCTAAGGATATTCGTTTCTGCAATGTTGACCTACAGTCCTCCGCTCTACCAACTGAGCAATCGATGGGTTGATTATTACAAAAATCTGCTCCTTACATTTATAAAGTTTCTAATTCTATATAATCTAAAATAATTCAATCGAGCCGGATTCGAACTAGCGACCTAAGGATATCCGTCTCTGCAATGTTGACCTACAGTCCTTCGCTCTACCAACTGAGCTATCGATGGGTTGATTATTACAAAAATCTGCTCTTTACGTTTATATAGTTTCTAATTCCATCAAATCTAAAATAATTCCATCGAGCCGGACTCGAACCAGCGAACTAAGGATATCCGTTTCTTTAATGTTGACCTACAGTCCTCCGCTCTACCAACTGAGCTATCGATGGGTTGATTATTACAAAAATCTGTGCTTTACATTTACATTATTTCTAATTCGATCAAATCAAAAATAATTCCATCAAGCCGGATTCGAACCAGCGATCTAAGGATATCCGTTTCCTCAATGTTGACCTACAGTTCTCCACGTACCAATTGAGCTAGCGCTGGGTTGATTATTACAAAAATTTGCTCTTTGAATTTATATAGTTTCTATTTCTATCAGATCTAAAATAATTTCATCGCGCCGGAATCGAACCAGCGACCTAAGGATATCCGTTTCTGCAATGTTGACCTACAGTCCTCCGCTCTACCGACTGAGCTATCGATGGGTTGATTATTACAAATATCTGCGCTTTACATTTATATTATTCCTTATTCTATGAAAGCTAAAATAATTCCATCAAACGGAATTGAAAAGGCGACCTAAGGATATCCCTTTCTACAATATTGACCCGCAGTCTTCTGCTCTACCAACTGAGCTATCGATGGGTTAATTATTACAAAAATTTGCTCTTTACATTATATAGTTTCTAACTCTATCAATTCTAAAGTAATTCCATCGAGCCGGACTTGAACCAGCGACCTAAGGATATCCGTTTCTGCAGTGTTGACCTACAGTCCTCCGCTCTACCAACTGAGCAATCGATGGGTTGATTATTACAAAAATCTGCTCTTTACATTTATATAGTTTCTAATTCTATACAATCTCAAATAATTCCATCGAGCCGGATTCGAACCAGCGACCTAAGGTCCGTCTCTGCAATGTTGACCTACAGTCCTCCGCTCTACCAACTGAGCTACCGATGGGTTGATTATTACAAAAATCTGCTCTTTACGTTTATATAGTTTCTAATTCCATCAAATCTAAAATAATTCCATCGAGCCGGACTGGAACCAGCGACCTAAGGATATCCGTTTCTTTAATGTTGACCTACAGTCCTCCGCTCTACCAACTGAGCTATCGATGGGTTGATTATTACAAAAATCTGTGCTTTACATTTATATTATTTCTAATTCGATGAAATCTAAAATAAATCCATCGAGCCGGATTCGAACCAGCGACCTAAGGATATCCGTTTCCTCAAGGTTGACCTACAGTTCTCCGCTCTACCAATTGAGCTAGCGATGGGTTGATTATTACAAAAATTTGCTCTTTGAAATTATATAGTTTCTATTTATATCAGATCTAAAATAATTTCATCGAGCCAGAATCGAACCAGCGACCTAAGGATATCCGTTTCTGCAATGTTGACTGGCAGTCCTCCGCTCTACCAACTGAGCAATCGATGGGTTAATTATTACAAAAATTTGCTCTTTACATTATATAGTTTCTAATTCCATCAAATCTAAAATAATTCCATCGAGCCGCACTCGAACCAGCGACCTAAGGATATCCGTTTCTTTAATGTTGACCTACAGTCCTCCGCTCTACCAACTGAGCTATCGATGGGTTGATTATTACAAAAATCTGTGCTTTACATTTATATTATTTCTAACTCGATAAAATCTAAAATAATTCCATCGAGCCGGATTCGAACCAGCCATCTAAGGATATCCGTTTCCTCAATGTTGACCTACAGTTCTCCGCTCTACCAATTGAGCTAGCGATGGGTTAATTATTACAAAGATTTGCTCTTTGAAATTATATAGTTTCTATTTCTATCAGATTTAAAATAACTTCATCGATCCAGAATCGAACCAGCGACCTAAGGATATCCGTTTCTGCAATGTTGACCTACAGTTCTCTGCTGTACCAACTGAGCTATCGATTGGTTGATTATTACAAAAATCTGCTCTTTAAATTTATATAGTTTCTTATTCTATCGGATCAAAAATAATTTCATCGAGCCGGATTTGAACCATCGACCTAAGGATATCCGTTTCTGCAATGCTGACCTACAGTCCTCCGCTCTACCAACTGAGCTATCGATGGGTTGATTATCACAAATATCTGTGCTTTACATTTATATTAATCAACATTACATTTACATTAATCAACCCATCGATAGCTCAGTTGGTAGAGCAGGATATCCGTTTCCTCAATGTTGACCTACAGTTCTCCGCTCTACCAATTGAGCTAGCGATGGGTTGATTATTACAAAAATTTGCTCTTTGAAATTATATAGTTTCTATTTCTATCAGATCTAAAATAATTTCATCGAGCCGGAATCGAACCAGCGACCTAAGGATATCCGTTTCTTTAATGTTGACCTACAGTCCTCCGCTCTACCAACTGAGCTATCGATGGGTTGATTATTACAAAAATCTGTGCTTTACATTTACATTATTTCTAATTCGATCAAATCAAAAATAATTCCATCAAGCCGGATTCGAACCAGCGATCTAAGGATATCCGTTTCCTCAATGTTGACCTACAGTTCTCAACGTACCAATTGAGCTAGCGCTGGGTTGATTATTACAAAAATTTGCTCTTTGAATTTATATAGTTTCTATTTCTATCAGATCTAAAATAATTTCATCGCGCCGGAATCGAACCAGCGACCTAAGGATATCCGTTTCTGCAATGTTGACCTACAGTCCTCCGCTCTACCGACTGAGCTATCGATGGGTTGATTATTACAAATATCTGCTCTTTACATTTATATAGTTTCTAATTCGATGAAATCTAAAATAATTCCATCGTGCCGGATTTGAACCAGCAACCTAAGGATATCCGTTTCCTCAAGGTTGACCTACAGTTCTCCGCTCTACCAATTGACCTAGCGATGGGTTGATTATTACAAAAATTTGCTCTTTGAAATTATATATTTTCTATATATATCAGATCTAAAATAATTTCATCGAGCCAGAATCGAACCAGCGACCTAAGGATATCCGTTTCTGCAATATTGACTGGCAGTCCTCCGCTCCACAAATTGAGGTAGCGATGGGTTGATTATTACCAAAATTTGCTCTTTAAATTTATATAGTTTCTAATTCTATCAGATTTAAAAGAATTCCATCAAGCCGGAATCAAACCATCGACCTAAGGATATCCGTCTCGGCTATGTTGACCTACAGTCCTCTGCTCTACCAAATGACCTATCGATGGGTTTATTATTACAAAAATTTGCTCTTTGAATTTATATAGTTTCTAATTCTATCAGATCTAAAATAATTTCATCGAGCCGGAATCGAAAAGGCGACCTAAGGATATCCCTTTCTACAATGTTGACCGACAGTCTTCTGCTCTATCAACTGAGCTATTGATGGGTTCATTATTACAAAAATTTGCTCTTTACATTATATAGTTTCTTATTCTGTCAGATCTAAAATAATTCCATAGGGTTGGTTTCAAACCAGCGACCTAAGCATATCCTTCTCTGCAATGTTGACCTACAGTCCTCCGCTCTACCTACTGAGCTACCGATGGGTTGATTATTACATAAATCTGCTCTTTACGTTTATAAAGTTTCTAATTCCATCAAATCTAAAATAATTCCATTGAGCCAGACTCGAACCAGCGACCTAAGGATATCCTTATTTTTATGGTGACCTACAGTCCTCCGCTCTACCAACTGAGCTATCAATGGGTTGATTATTGCAAAAATCTGTGCTTTACATTTACATTATTTCTAATTCGATCAAATCAAAAATAATTCCATCGAGCCGGATTCGAACCAGCGACCTAAGGATATCCGTTTCCTCAATGTTGACCTACAGTTCTCCACTCTACCAATTGAGCTAGCGATGGGTTGATTATAACAAAAATTTGCTCTTCGAATTTATATAGTTTCTATTTCTATCAGATTTAAAATAATTTCATCGAGCCGGAATCAAACCAGCGACCTAAGGATATCCGTTTCTGCAATGTTGACCTACAGTCCTTCGCTCTACCAACTGAGCTATCGATGGGTTGATTATTACAAATATCTGCGCTTTACATTTATATTATACCTTATTCTATGAAATCTAAAATAATTCCATCAAACGGATTCGAACCAGCAACCTAAGGATATCCGTTTCCTCAATGTTGACCTACAGTCCTCCGCTCTACCAACTGAGCTATCGATGGGTTGATTATCATAAAAATTTGCTCTTTAAATTTATACAGTTTCTAATTCTATCAGATCTAAAATAATTCCATCGAGCCGGAATCGAAAAGGTGACCTAAGGATATCCCTTTCTACAATGTTGACCGGCAGTCTTCTGCTCTACCAACTGAGCTATCGATGGGTTAATTATTACAAAAATTTTCTCTTTACATTATATAGTTTCTAAATCTATCAAATCTAAAGTAATTCCATCGAGCTGGACTTGAACCAGCAGCCTAAGGATATCCGTTTCTGCAATGTTGACTGGCAGTCCTCCGCTCTACCAATCGAGGTAGCGATGGGTTGATTATTACAAAAATTTTGCTCTTTAAATTTATATAGTTTCTAATTCTATCAGATCTAAAAGAATTCCATCAAGCCGGAATCAGACCATCAACCTAAGGATATCCGTTTCTGCTATGTTGACCTACAGTCCTCCGCTCTACCAAATGACCAATCGATGGGTTAATTATTACAAAAATTTGCTCTTTGAATTTATAAAGTTTCTAATTCTATCAGATCTAAAAGAACTCCATCAAGCCGGAATCAAACCATCGATCTAAGGATATCCGTTTCTGCAATGTTGACCTACAGTTCTCTACTGTACCAACTGAGCTATCGATTGGTTGATTATTACAAAAATCTGCTCTATAAATTTATATAGTTTCTTATTCTATCGGATCAAAAATAATTTCATCGAGCCGGATTTGAACAAAAATTTGCTCTTTAAATTTATACAGTTTCTAATTCTATTAGATCTAAAATAATTCCAACTGAGCTACCGATGGGTTGATTATTACAAAAATCTGCTCTTTACGTTTATATAGTTTCTAATTCCATCAAATCTAAAATAATTCCATCGACCCGGACTCGAACCAGCGACCTAAGGATATCCGTTTCTTTAATGTTGACCTATAGTCTTCCGCTCTACCAACTGAGCTATCGATGGGTTGATTATTACAAAAATCTGTGCTTTACATTTACATTATTTCTATTTCGATCAAATCAAAAATAATTCCATCAAGCCGGATTCGAACCAGCGACCTAAGGATATCCGTTTCCTCAATGTTGACCTACAGTTCTCCGCTCTACCAATTGAGCTAGCGATGGGTTGATTATTACAAAAATTTGCTCTTTGAATTTATATAGTTTCTATTTCTATCAGATCTAAATTAATTTCATCGAGCCGGAATCGAACCAGCGACCTAAGGATATCCGTTTCTGCAATGTTGACCTACAGTCCTCCGCTCTACCAACTGAGCAATCGATGGGTTGATTATTACAAATATCTGCGCTTTACATTTATATTATTCCTTATTCTATGAAATCTAAATTAATTCCATCAAACGGATTCGAACAAGCAACCTAAGGATATCCGTTTCCTTATTGTTGACCTTTAGTTCTCCGCTCTACCAATTGAGCTAGCGATGGGTTGATTATTACTAAAATTTGCTCTTTGAATTTATATAGTTTCTATTTCTATCAGATCTAAAAAAATTTCATCGAGCCGGAATGGATCCAGCGACCTAAGGATATCCGTTTCTGCTATGTTGACCTACAGTCCTCCGCTCTACCAAATGACCTATCGATGGGTTAATTATTACAAAAATTTGCTCTTTGAATTGATATAGTTTCTAATTATATCAGATCTAAAAGAACTCCATCAAGCCGGAATCAAACCATCGACCTAAGGATATCCGTTTCTGCAATGTTGACCTACAGTTCTCTGCTGTACCAACTGAGCTATCGATTGGTTGATTATTACAAAAATCTGCTCTATCAATTTATATAGTTTCTTATTGTATCGAATCAAAAATAATTTTATCGAGCCGGATTTGAACAAAAATTTGCTCTTTAAATTTATACAGTTTCTAATTCTATTAGATCTAAAATAATTCCAACTGAGCTACCGATGGGTTGATTATTACAAAAATCTGCTCTTTACGTTTATATAGTTTCTAATTCCATCAAATCTAAAATAATTCCATCGAGCCGGACTCGAACCAGTGACCTAAGGATATCCGTTTCTTTAATGTTGACCTACAGTCCTCCGGTCTACCAACTGAGCTATCGATGGGTTGATTATTACAAAAATCTGTGCTTTACATTTACATTATTTCTAATTCGATCAAATCAAAAATAATTCCATCGAGCCGGAATCGAACCAGTGACCTAAGGATATCCGTTTCCGCAATGTTGACCTACAGTCCTCCGCTCTACCAACTGAGCTATCGATGGGTTGATTATTACAAATATCTGCGCTTTACATTTATATTATTCCTTATTCTATGAAATCTGAAATAATTCCATCAAACGGATTCGAACCAGCAACCTAAGGATATCCGTTTCCTCAATGTTGACCTACAGTTCTCCGCTCTACTAATTGAGCTAGCGATGGGTTGATTATTACAAAAATTTGCTCTTTGAATTTATATAGTTTCTATTTCTATCAGATCTAAAACAATTTCATCGAGCCGGAATGGATCCAGCGACCTAAGGATATCCATTTCTGCTATGTTGACCTACAGTCCTCCGCTCTACCAACTGAGCTACCGATGGGTTAATTATTACAAAAATTTGCTCTTTGAATTTATATAGTTTCTAATTCTATCAAATCTAAAATACTTCCATCGACCCGGATTCGAACCAACGACCTAAGGATATCCGTTTCCTCAATGTTGACCTACAGTCCTCCGCTCTACCAACTGAGCTATCGATGGGTTGATTATCATAAAAATTTGCTCTTTAAATTTATACAGTTTCTAATTGTATTAGATCTAAAGTAATTCCATCGAGCCGGAATCGAAAAGGCGACCTAAGGATATCCCTTTCTACAATGTTCACCTGCAGTCTTCTGCTCTACCAACTGAGCTATCGATGGGTTAATTATTACAAAAATTTGCTCTTTACATTATATAGTTTCTAATTCTATCAATTCTAAAGTAATTCCATCGAGCCGGACTTGAACCAGCGACCTAAGGATATCCGTTTCTGCAGTGTTGACCTACAGTCCTCCGCTCTACCAACTGAGCAATCGATGGGTTGATTATTACAAAAATCTCTTCTTTACATTTATATAGTTTCTAATTCTATATAATCTAAAATAATTCCATCGAGCCGGATTCGAACCAGCGACCTAAGGATATCCGTCTCTGCAATGTTGACCTACAGTCCTCCGCTCTACCAACTGAGATACCGATGGGTTGATTATTACAAAAATCTGCTCTTTACGTTTATATAGTTTCTAATTCCATCAAATCTAAAATAATTCCATCGAGCCGGACTGGAACCAGCGACCTAAGGATATCCGTTTCTTTAATGTTGACCTACAGTCCTCCGCTCTACCAACTGAGCTATCGATGGGTTGATTATTACAAAAATCTGTGCTTTACATTTATATTATTTCTAATTCGATGAAATCTAAAATAAATCCATCGAGCCGGATTCGAACCAGCGACCTAAGGATATCCGTTTCCTCAAGGTTGACCTACAGTTCTCCGCTCTACCAATTGAGCTAGCGATGGGTTGATTATTACAAAAATTTGCTCTTTGAAATTATATAGTTTCTATTTCTATCAGATCTAAAATAATTTCATCGAGCCAGAATCGAACCAGCGACCTAAGGATATCCGTTTCTGCAATGTTGACCTACAGTCCTCCGCTCTACCAAATGACCTATCGATGGGTTAATTATTACAAAAATTTGCTCTTTGAATTTATTTAGTTTCTAATTCTATCAAATCTAAAATTATTCCATCGAGCCGGTTTCAAACCAGCGACCTAAGGATATCCGTTTCCTCAATGTTGACCTACAGTCCTCCGCTCTACCAACTAAGCTATCGATGGGTTGATTATCACAAAAATTTGCTCTTAAAATTTATAAAGTTTCTAATTCTATTAGATCTAAAATTATTCCATCGAGTCGGAATCGAAAAGGCAACCTAATGATATCCCTTTCTACAATGTTGACCGGCAGTCTTCTGCTCTACCAACTGTGCTATCGATGGGTTAATTATTAAAAAAATTTGCTCTTTACATTATATAGTTTCTAATTCTATCCAATCTAAAGTAATTCCATCGAGCCGGACTTGAACCAGCGACCTAAGGATATTCGTTTCTGCAATGTTGACCTACAGTCCTCCGCTCTACCAACTGAGCAATCGATGGGTTGATTATTACAAAAATCTGCTCTTTACATTTATAAAGTTTCTAATTCTATATAATCTAAAATAATTCAATCGAGCCGGATTCGAACTAGCGACCTAAGGATATCCGTCTCTGCAATGTTGACCTACAGTCCTTCGCTCTACCAACTAAGCTATCGATTGGTTGATTATTACAAAAATCTGCTCTTTACGTTTATATAGTTTCTAATTCCATCAAATCTAAAATAATTCCATCGAGCCGGACTCGAACCAGCGACCTAATGATATCCGTTTCTTTAATGTTGACCTACAGTCCTCCGCTCTACCAACTGAGCTATCGATGGGTTGATTATTACAAAAATCTGTGCTTTACATTTACATTATTTCTATTTCGATCAAATCAAAAATAATTCCATCAAGCCGGATTCGAACCAGCGATCTAAGGATATCCGTTTCCTCAATGTTGACCTATAGTTCTCCACGTACCAATTGAGCTAGCGCTGGGTTGATTATTACAAAAATTTGCTCTTTGAATTTATATAGTTTCTATTTCTATCAGATCTAAAATAATTTCATCGCGCCGGAATGGAACCAGCGACCTAAGGATATCCGTTTCTGCAATGTTGACCTACAGTCCTCCGCTCTACCGACTGAGCTATCGATGGGTTGATTATTACAAATATCTGCGCTTTACATTTATATTATTCCTTATTCTATGAAATCTAAAATAATTCCATCAAACGGAATTGAAAAGGCGACCTAAGGATATCCCTTTCTACAATATTGACCCGCAGTCTTCTGCTCTACCAACTGAGCTATTGATGGGTTAATTATTACAAAAATTTGCTCTTTACATTATATAGTTTCTAACTCTATCAATTCTAAAGTAATTCCATCGAGCCGGACTTGAACCAGCGACCTAAGGATATCCGTTTCTGCAGTGTTGACCTACAGTCCTCCGCTCTACCAACTGAGCAATCGATGGGTTGATTATTACAAAAATCTGCTCTTTACATTTATATAGTTTCTAATTCTATACAATCTCAAATAATTCCATCGAGCCGGATTCGAACCAGCGACCTAAGGTCCGTCTCTGCAATGTTGACCTACAGTCCTCCGCTCTACCAAGTGAGCTACCGATGGGTTGATTATTACCAAAATCTGCTCTTTACGTTTATATAGTTTCTAATTCCATCAAATCTAAAATAATTCCATCGAGCCGGACTCGAACCACTGACCTAAGGATATCCGTTTCTTTAATGTTGACCTACAGTCCTCCGCTCTACCAAGTGAGCTATCGATGGGTTGATTATTACAAAAATCTGTGCTTTACAGTTATATTATTTCTAATTCGATGAAATCATTAATAATTCCATCGACCCGGATTCGAACCAGCGACCTAAGGATATCCGTTTCCTCAAGGTTGACCTACAGTTCTCCGCTCTACCAATTGAGCTAGCGATGGGTTGATTATAACAAAAATTTGCTCTTTGAAATTATATAGTTTCTATTTATATCAGATCTAAAATAATTTCATCGAGCCAGAATCGAACCAGCCACCTAAGGATATCCGTTTCTGCAATGTTGACTGGCAGTCCTCCGCTCTACCAATTGAGGTAGCGATGGGTTGATTATTACAAAAATTTGCTCTTTAAATTTATATAGTTTCTAATTCTATCAGATCTAAATGAATTCCATCAAGCCGGAATCAAACCATCGACCTAAGGATATCCCTTTCTGCTATGTTGACCTACAGTCCTCCGCTCTACCAAATGAGCTATCGATGGGTTAATTATTACAAAAATTTGCTCTTTGAATTTATATAGTTTCTAATTCTATCAAATCTGAAATAATTCCATCGAGCCGGTTTCGAACCAGCAACCTAAGGATATCCGTTTCCTCAATGTTGACCTACAGTCCTCCGCTCTACCAACTGAGCTATCGATGGGTTGATTATCACAAAAATTTGCTCTTTAAATTTATACAGTTTCTAATTCTATTAGATCTAAAATTATTCCATCAAGCCGGAATCAAACCATCGATCTAAGGATATCCGTTTCTGCAATGTTGACCTACAGTTCTCTACTGTACCAACTGAGCTATCGATTGGTTGATTATTACAAAAATCTGCTCTATAAATTTATATAGTTTCTTATTCTATCGGATCAAAAATAATTTCATCGAGCCGGATTTGAACAAAAATTTGCTCTTTAAATTTATACAGTTTCTAATTCTATTAGATCTAAAATAATTCCAACTGAGCTACCGATGGGTTGATTATTACAAAAATCTGCTCTTTACGTTTATATAGTTTCTAATTCCATCAAATCTAAAATAATTCCATCGAGCCGGACTCGAACCAGTGACCTAAGGATATCCGTTTCTTTAATGTTGACCTACAGTCCTCCGGTCTACCAACTGAGCTATCGATATTGATTATTACAAAAATCTGTGCTTTA
Source organism: Pelagia noctiluca (assembly GCA_963924455.1). Taxonomy (NCBI): domain Eukaryota; kingdom Metazoa; phylum Cnidaria; class Scyphozoa; order Semaeostomeae; family Pelagiidae; genus Pelagia; species Pelagia noctiluca. The sequence goes on along the minus strand of OZ004320.1, from coordinate 9,497,838 downwards.
CATTTACATTATTCCTAATTCGATCAAATCAAAAATAATTCCATTGAGCCGGAATCGAACCAGTGACCTAAGGATATCCGTTTCCGCAATGTTGACCTACAGTCCTCCGCTCTACCAACTGAGCTATCGATGGGTTGATTATTACAAATATCTGCGCTTTACATTTATATTATTCCTTATTCTATGAAATCTAAAATAATTCCATCAAACGGATTCGAACCAGCAACCTAAGGATATCCGTTTCCTCAATGTTGACCTACAGTTCTCCGCTCTACTAATTGAGCTAGCGATGGGTTGATTATTACAAAAATTTGCTCTTTGAATTTATATAGTTTCTATTTCTATCAGATCTAAAACAATTTCATCGAGCCGGAATGGATCCAGCGACCTAAGGATATCCATTTCTGCTATGTTGACCTACAGTCCTCCGCTCTACCAACTGAGCTACCGATGGGTTAATTATTACAAAAATTTGCTCTTTGAATTTATATAGTTTCTAATTCTATCAAATCTAAAATACTTCCATCGAGCCGGATTCGAACCAACGACCTAAGGATATCCGTTTCCTCAATGTTGACCTACAGTCCTCCGCTCTACCAACTGAGCTATCGATGGGTTGATTATCATAAAAATTTGCTCTTTAAATTTATACAGTTTCTAATTGTATTAGATCTAAAGTAATTCCATCGAGCCGGAATCGAAAAGGCGACCTAAGGATATCCCTTTCTACAATGTTCACCTGCACTCTTCTGCTCTACCAACTGAGCTATCGATGGGTTAATTATTACAAAAATTTGCTCTTTACATTATATAGTTTCTAATTCTATCAATTCTAAAGTAATTCCATCGAGCCTGACTTGAACCAGCGACCTAAGGATATCCGTTTCTGCAGTGTTGACCTACAGTCCTCCGCTCTACCAACTGAGCAATTGATGGGTTGATTATTACAAAAATCTCTTCTTTACATTTATATAGTTTCTAATTCTATATAATCTAAAATAATTCCATCGAGCCGGATTCGAACCAGCGACCTAAGGATATCCGTTTCTGCAATGTTGACCTACAGTCCTCCGCTCTACCAACTGAGCAATCGATGGGTTAATTATTACAAAAATTTGCTCTTTACATTATATAGTTTCTAATTCTATCAATTCTAAAGTAATTCCATCGAGCCGGACTTGAACCAACGACCTAAGGATATCCGTCTCTGCAATGTTGACCTACAGTCCTCCGCTCTACCAACTGAGCTATCGATGGGTTGATTATTACAAAAATCTGTGCTTTACATTTATATTATTTCTAATTCAATGAAATCTAAAATAATTCCATCGAGCCGGATTCGAACCAGCGACCTAAGGATATCCATTTCCTCAAGGTTGACCTACAGTTCTCCGCTCTACCAATTGAGCTAGCGATGGGTTGATTATTACAAAAATTTGCTCTTTGAAATTATATAGTTTCTATTTATATCAGATCTAAAATAATTTCATCGAGCCAGAATCGAACCAGCAACCTAAGGATATCCGTTTCTGCAATGTTGACCTACAGTCCTCCGCTCTACCAAATGACCTATCGATGGGTTAATTATTACAAAAATTTGCTCTTAAAATTTATACAGTTTCTAATTCTATTAGATCTAAAATAATTCCATCGAGTCGGAATCGAAAAGGCAACCTAATGATATCCCTTTCTACAATGTTGACCGGCAGTCTTCTGCTCTACCAACTGTGCTATCGATGGGTTAATTATTAAAAAAATTTGCTCTTTACATTATATAGTTTCTAATTCTATCCAATCTAAAGTAATTCCATCGAGCCGGACTTGAACCAGCGACCTAAGGATATTCGTTTCTGCAATGTTGACCTACAGTCCTCCGCTCTACCAAATGAGCTATCGATGGGTTAATTATTACAAAAATTTGCTCTTTGAATTTATATAGTTTCTAATTCTATCAAATCTGAAATAATTCCATCGAGCCGGTTTCGAACCAGCAACCTAAGGATATCCGTTTCCTCAATGTTGACCTACAGTCCTCCGCTCTACCAACTGAGCTATTGATGGGTTGATTATCACAAAAATTTGCTCTTTAAATTTATACAGTTTCTAATTCTATTAGATCTAAAATAATTCCATCGAGCCGGAATCGAAAAGGCGACCTAATGATATCCCTTTCTAGAATGTTAACCGGCAGTCTTCTGCTCTACCAACTGAGCTATCAATTGGTTAATTATTACAAAAATTTGCTCTTTACATTATATAGTTTCTAATTCTATCAAATCTAAAGTAATTCCATCGAGCCGGACTGGAACCAGCGACCTAAGGATATCCGTTTCTTTAATGTTGACCTACAGTCCTCCGCTCTACCAATTGAGCTAGCGATGGGTTAATTATTACAAAGATTTGCTCTTTGAAATTATATAGTTTCTATTTCTATCAGATTTAAAATAACTTCATCGAGCCGGATTCGAACCAGCGACCTAAGGATATCCGTTTCCTCAAGGTTGACCTACAGTTCTCCGCTCTACCAATTGAGCTAGCGATGGGTTGATTATTACAAAAATTTGCTCTTTGAAATTATATAGTTTCTATTTATATCAGATCTAAAATAATTTCATCGAGCCAGAATCGAACCAGCGACCTAAGGATATCCGTTTCTGCAATGTTGACTGGCAGTCCTCCGCTCTACCAACTGAGCAATCGATGGGTTAATTATTACAAAAATTTGCTCTTTACATTATATAGTTTCTAATTCCATCAAATCTAAAATAATTCCATCGAGCCGCACTCGAACCAGCGACCTAAGGATATCCGTTTCTTTAATGTTGACCTACAGTCCTCCGCTCTACCAACTGAGCTATCGATGGGTTGATTATTACAAAAATCTGTGCTTTACATTTATATTATTTCTAACTCGATAAAATCTAAAATAATTCCATCGAGCCGGATTCGAACCAGCGATCTAAGGATATCCGTTTCCTCAATGTTGACCTACAGTTCTCCGCTCTACCAATTGAGCTAGCGATGGGTTAATTATTACAAAGATTTGCTCTTTGAAATTATATAGTTTCTATTTCTATCAGATTTAAAATAACTTCATCGATCCAGAATCGAACCAGCGACCTAAGGATATCCGTTTCTGCAATGTTGACCTACAGTTCTCTGCTGTACCAACTGAGCTATCGATTGGTTGATTATTACAAAAATCTGCTCTTTAAATTTATATAGTTTCTTATTCTATCGGATCAAAAATAATTTCATCGAGCCGGATTTGAACCATCGACCTAAGGATATCCGTTTCTGCAATGCTGACCTACAGTCCTCCGCTCTACCAACTGAGCTATCGATGGGTTGATTATCACAAATATCTGCGCTTTACATTTATATTAATCAACATTACATTTACATTAATCAACCCATCGATAGCTCAGTTGGTAGAGCAGGATATCCGTTTCCTCAATGTTGACCTACAGTTCTCCGCTCTACCAATTGAGCTAGCGATGGGTTGATTATTACAAAAATTTGCTCTTTGAAATTATATAGTTTCTATTTCTATCAGATCTAAAATAATTTCATCGAGCCGGAATCGAACCAGCGACCTAAGGATATCCGTTTCTTTAATGTTGACCTACAGTCCTCCGCTCTACCAACTGAGCTATCGATGGGTTGATTATTACAAAAATCTGTGCTTTACATTTACATTATTTCTAATTCGATCAAATCAAAAATAATTCCATCAAGCCGGATTCGAACCAGCGATCTAAGGATATCCGTTTCCTCAATGTTGACCTACAGTTCTCAACGTACCAATTGAGCTAGCGCTGGGTTGATTATTACAAAAATTTGCTCTTTGAATTTATATAGTTTCTATTTCTATCAGATCTAAAATAATTTCATCGCGCCGGAATCGAACCAGCGACCTAAGGATATCCGTTTCTGCAATGTTGACCTACAGTCCTCCGCTCTACCAATTGAGCTAGCGATGGGTTGATTATAACAAAAATTTGCTCTTTGAAATTATATAGTTTCTATTTATATCAGATCTAAAATAATTTCATCGAGCCAGAATCGAACCAGCGACCTAAGGATATCCGTTTCTGCAATGTTGACCTACAGTCCTCCGCTCTACCAACTGAGCTATCGATGGGTTGATTATTACAAAAATCTGTGCTTTACATTTACATTATTTCTAATTCGATCAAATCAAAAATAATTCCATCAAGCCGGATTCGAACCAGCGACCTAAGGATATCCGTTTCTGCAATGCTGACCTACAGTCCTCCGCTCTACCAACTGAGCTATCGATGGGTTGATTATCACAAATATCTGCTCTTTAAATTTATATAGTTTCTTATTCTATCAGATCAAAAATAATTTCATTGAGCCGGAATCGATCCAGCGACCTAAGGATATCCGTTTCTGCAATGTTGACTGGCAGTCCTCCGCTCTACCAATTGAGCTAGCGATGGGTTGATTATTACAAAAATTTGCTCTTTAAATTTATATAGTTTCTAATTCTATCAGATCTAAAATACTTCCATCGAGCCGGATTCGAACCAGCGACCTAAGGATATCCGTTTCCTCAGTGTTGACCTACAGTCCTCCGCTCTACCAACTGAGCTATCGATGGGTGGATTATCACAAAAATTTGCTCTTTAAATTTATACAGTTTTTTATTCTATCAGATCTAAAATAATTCCATCGAGCGGGAATCAAAAAGGCGACCTAAGGATATCCCTTTCTACAATGTTGACCGGCAGTCTTCTGCTCTACAAACTGAGCTATCGATGGGTTTATTATTACCAAAATTTGCTCTTTACATTATATAGTTTCTAATTTTATCAAATCTAAAGTAATTCCATCGAGCAGGACTTGAACCAGCAACGTAAGCATATCCGTTTCTGCAATGTTGACCTACAGTCCTCCGCTCTACCAACTGAGCAATCGATGGGTTGATTATTACAAAAATCTGCTCTTTACATTTATAAAGTTTCTAATTCTATATAATCTAAAATAATTCAATCAAGCCGGATTCAAACTAGTGACCTAAGGATATCCGTCTCTGCAATGTTGACCAACAGTCCTTCGCTCTACCAACTAAGCTATCGATGGGTTGATTATTACAAAAATCTGCTCTTTACGTTTGTATAGTTTCTAATTCCATCAAATCTAAAATAATTCCATCGAGCCGGACTCGAACCAGCGACCTAAGGATATCCGTTTCTTTAATGTTGACCTACAGTCCTCCGCTCTACCAACTGAGCTATCAATGGGTTGATTATTACAAAAATCTGTGCTTTACATTTACATTATTTCTAATTCGATCAAATCAAAAATAATTCCATCAAGCCGGATTCGAACCAGCGATCTAAGGATATCCGTTTCCTCAATGTTGACCTACAGTTCTCCACGTACCAATTGAGCTAGCGCTGGGTTGATTATTACAAAAATTTGCTCTTTGAATTTATATAGTTTCTATTTCTATCAGATCTAAAATAATTTCATCGCGCCGGAATGGAACCAGCGACCTAAGGATATCCGTTTCTGCAATGTTGACCTACAGTCCTCCGCTCTACCGACTGAGCTATCGATGGGTTGATTATTACAAATATCTGCGCTTTACATTTATATTATTCCTTATTCTATGAAATCTAAAATAATTCCATCAAACGGAATTGAAAAGGCGACCTAAGGATATCCCTTTCTACAATATTGACCCGCAGTCTTCTGCTCTACCAACTGAGCTATTGATGGGTTAATTATTACAAAAATTTGCTCTTTACATTATATAGTTTCTAACTCTATCAATTCTAAAGTAATTCCATCGAGCCGGACTTGAACCAGCGACCTAAGGATATCCGTTTCTGCAGTGTTGACCTACAGTCCTCCGCTCTACCAACTGAGCAATCGATGGGTTGATTATTACAAAAATCTGCTCTTTACATTTATATAGTTTCTAATTCTATACAATCTCAAATAATTCCATCGAGCCGGATTCGAACCAGCGACCTAAGGTCCGTCTCTGCAATGTTGACCTACAGTCCTCCGCTCTACCAAGTGAGCTACCGATGGGTTGATTATTACAAAAATCTGCTCTTTACATTTATAAAGTTTCTAATTCTATATAATCTAAAATAATTCAATCGAGCCGGATTCGAACTAGCGACCTAAGGATATCCGTCTCTGCAATGTTGACCTACAGTCCTTCGCTCTACCAACTAAGCTATCGATGGGTTGATTATTACAAAAATCTGCTCTTTACGTTTATATAGTTTCTAATTCCATCAAATCTAAAATAATTCCATCGAGCCGAACTCGAACCAGCGACCTAAGGATATCCGTTTCTTTAATGTTGATCTACAGTCCTCCGCTCTACCAAGTGAGCTATCGATGGGTTGATTATTACAAAAATCTGTGCTTTACAGTTATATTATTTCTAATTCGATGAAATCATTAATAATTCCATCGAGCCGGATTCGAACCAGCGACCTAAGGATATCCGTTTCCTCAAGGTTGACCTACAGTTCTCCGCTCTACCAATTGAGCTAGCGATGGGTTGATTATAACAAAAATTTGCTCTTTGAAATTATATAGTTTCTATTTATATCAGATCTAAAATAATTTCATCGAGCCAGAATCGAACCAGCGACCTAAGGATATCCGTTTCTGCAATGTTGACTGGCAGTCCTCCGCTCTACCAATTGAGGTAGCGATGGGTTGATTATTACAAAAATTTGCTCTTTAAATTTATATAGTTTCTAATTCTATCAGATCTAAATGAATTCCATCAAGCCGGAATCAAACCATCGACCTAAGGATATCCCTTTCTGCTATGTTGACCTACAGTCCTCCGCTCTACCAAATGAGCTATCGATGGGTTAATTATTACAAAAATTTGCTCTTTGAATTTATATAGTTTCTAATTCTATCAAATCTGAAATAATTCCATCCAGCCGGTTTCGAACCAGCAACCTAAGGATATCCGTTTCCTCAATGTTGACCTACAGTCCTCCGCTCTACCAACTGAGCTATCGATGGGTTGATTATCACAAAAATTTGCTCTTTAAATTTATACAGTTTCTAATTCTATTAGATCTAAAATTATTCCATCGAGCCGGAATCGAAAAGGCGACCTAATGATATCCCTTTCTAGAATGTCAACCGGCAGTCTTCTGCTCTACCAACTGAGCTATCGATTGGTTAATTATTACAAAAATTTGCTCTTTACATTATATAGTTTCTAATTCTATCAAATCTAAAGTAATTCCATCGAGCCGGACTTGAACTAGCGACCTAAGGATATTCGTTTCTGCAATGTTGACCTACAGTCCTCCGCTCTACCAACTGAGCAATCGATGGGTTGATTATTACAAAAATCTGCTCTTTACATTTAAAAAGTTTCTAATTCTATATAATCTAAAATAATTCCATCGAGCCGGATTCGAACTAGCGACCTAAGGATATCCGTCTCTGCAATGTTGACCTACAGTCCTCCGCTCTACCAACTGAGCTACCGATGGGTTGATTATTACAAAAATCTTCTCTTTACGGTTATATAGTTTCTAATTCCATCAAATCTAAAATAATTCCATCGAGCCGCACTCGAACCAGCGACCTAAGGATATCCGTTTCTTTAATGTTGACCTACAGTCCTCCGCTCTACCAACTGAGCTATCGATTGGTTGATTATTACAAAAATCTGTGCTTTACATTTATATTATTTCTAACTCGATAAAATCTAAAATAATTCCATCGAGCCGGATTCGAACCAGCGATCTAAGGATATCCGTTTCCTCAATGTTGACCTACAGTTCTCCGCTCTACCAATTGAGCTAGCGATGGGTTAATTATTACAAAGATTTGCTCTTTGAAATTATATAGTTTCTTATTCTATCGGATCAAAAATAATTTCATCGAGCCGGATTTGAACCATCGACCTAAGGATATCCGTTTCTGCAATGTTGACCTACAGTTCTCTGCTGTACCAACTGAGCTATCGATTGGTTGATTATTACAAAAATCTGCTCTTTTAATTTATATAGTTTCTTATTCTATCGGATCAAAAATAATTTCATCGAGCCGGATTTGAACCATCGACCTAAGGATATCCGTTTCTGCAATGCTGACCTACAGTCCTCCGCTCTACCAACTGAGCTATCGATGGGTTGATTATCACAAATATCTGCGCTTTACATTTATATTAATCAACATTACATTTACATTAATCAACCCATCGATAGCTCAGTTGGTAGAGCAGGATATCCGTTTCCTCAATGTTGACCTACAGTTCTCCGCTCTACCAATTGAGCTAGCGATGGGTTGATTATTACAAAAATTTGCTCTTTGAAATTATATAGTTTTTATTTCTATCAGATTTAAAATAATTTCATCGAGCCAGAATCGAACCAGCGACCTAAGGATATCCGTTTCTGCAATGTTGACCTACAGTTCTCTGCTGTACCAACTGAGCTATCGATTGGTTGATTATTACAAAAATCTGCTCTTTAAATTTATATAGTTTCTTATTCTATCGGATCAAAAATTATTTCATCGAGCCGGATTTGAACCATCGACCTAAGGATATCCGTTTCTGCAATGCTGACCTACAGTCCTCCGCTCTACCAACTGAGCTATCGATGGGTTGATTATTACAAATATCTGCGCTTTACATTTATATTATTCCTTATTCTATGAAATCTAAAATAATTCCATCAAACGGATTTGGACCACCAACCTAAGGATATCCGTTTCCTCAATGTTGACCTACAGTTCTCCGCTCTACTAATTGACCTAGCAATGGTTTGATTATTACAAACATTTGCTCATTGAATTTATATATTTTCTATTTCTATCAGATCTAAAATAATTTCATTGAGCCGGAATCGATCCAGCGACCTAAGGATATCCGTTTCTGCAATGTTGACTGGCAGTCCTCCGCTCTACCAATTGAGCTAGCGATGGGTTGATTATTACAAAAATTTGCTCTTTAAATTTATATAGTTTCTAATTCTATCAGATCTAAAATACTTCCATCGAGCCAGATTCGAACCAGCGACCTAAGGATATCCGTTTCCTCAATGTTGACCTACAGTCCTCCGCTCTACCAACTGAGCTATCGATGGGTTGATTATCACATAACTTTGCTCTTTAAATTTATACAGTTTCAAATTCTATTAGATCTAAAGTAATTCCATCGAGCCGGAATCGAAAAGGCGACCTAAGGATATCCCTTTCTACAATATTGACCTGCAGTCTTCTGCTCTACAAACTGAGCTATCGATGGGTTTATTATTACCAAAATTTGCTCTTTACATTATATAGTTTCTAATTTTATCAAATCTAAAGTGATTCCATCGAGCTGGACTTGAACCAGCGACGTAAGCATATCCGTTTTTGCAATGTTGACCTACAGTCCTCCGCTCTACCAACGGAGCAATCGATGGGTTGATTATTACAAGAATCTGCTCTTTACATTTATAAAGTTTCTAATTCTATATAATCTAAAATAATTCCATCCGGCCGGATTCGAACCAGCGACCTAAGGATATCCGTCTCTGCAATGTTGACCTACAGTCCTCCGCTCTACCAACTGAGCTACCGATGGGTTGATTATTAAAAAAATCTGCTCTTTAAATTTATATAGTTTCTTATTCTATCAGATCAAAAATAATTTCATTGAGCCGGAATCGATCCAGCGACCTAAGGATATCCGTTTCTGCAATGTTGACTGGCAGTCCTCTGCTCTACCAATTGAGCTAGCGATGGGTTGATTATTACAAAAATTTGCTCTTTAAATTTATATAGTTTCTAATTCTATCAGATCTAAAATACTTCCATCGAGCCGGATTCGAACCAGCGACCTAAGGATATCCGTTTCCTCAGTGTTGACCTACAGTCCTCCGCTCTACCAACTGAGCTATCGATGGGTGGATTATCACAAAAATTTGCTCTTTAAATTTATACAGTTTTTTATTCTATCAGATCTAAAATAATTCCATCGAGCGGGAAACAAAAAGGCGACCTAAGGATATCCCTTTCTACAATGTTGACCGGCAGTCTTCTGCTCTACAAACTGAGCTATCGATGGGTTTATTATTACCAAAATTTGCTCTTTACATTATATAGTTTCTAATTTTATCAAATCTAAAGTAATTTCATCGTGCCGGACTTGAACCAGCAACGTAAGCATATCCGTTTCTGCAATGTTGACCTACAGTCCTCTGCTCTACCACAGAGCAATCGATGGGTTGATTATTACAAAAATCTGCTCTTTACATTTATAAAGTTTCTAATTCTATATAATCCAAAATAATTCCATCGAGCCGGATTCGAACCAGCGACATAAGGATATCCGTCTCTGCAATGTTGACCTACAGTCCTCTGCTCTACCAACTGAGCTACCGATGAGTTGATTATTACAAAAATATGCTCTTTACGTTTATATAGTTTCTAATTCCATCAAATCTAAAATATTTCCATCGAGCCGGACTTGAACCAGCGACCTAAGAATATCCGTTTCTTTAATGTTGACCTACAGTCCTCCACTCTACCAACTGAGCTATCGATGGGTTGATAATTACAAAAATCTGTGCTTTACATTTATATTATTTCTAATTCGATGAAATCTAAAATAATTCCATCAAGACGGATTCGAACCAGCGACCTAAGGATATCCGTTTCCGCAAGGTTGACCTACAGTTCTCCGCTCCACCAATTGAGCTAGCGATAGGTTGATTATTACAAAAATTTGCTCTTTGAAATTATAAAGTTTCTATTTCTATCAGATCTAAAATAATTTCATCGAGCAAGAATCGAACCAGCGACATAACGATATCCGTTTCTGAAATGTTGACTGGCAGTCCTCTGCTCTACCAATTGAGGTGGCGATGGGTTGATTATTACAAAAATTTGCTTTTAAATTTATATAGTTTCTAACTCTATCAGATCTAAAAGAACTCCATCAAGCCGGAATCAAACCATCAAGCTAAGGATATCCGTTTCTGCAATGTTGACCTACAGTTCTCTGCTCTACAAACTGAGCTATCGATTGGTTGATAATTAAAAAAATCTGCTCTTTAAATTTATATAGTTTCTTATTCTATCAGATCAAAAATAATTTCATTGAGCCGGAATCGATCCAGCGACCTAAGGATATCCGTTTCTGCAATGTTGACTGGCAGTCCTCCGCTCTACCAATTGAGCTAGCGATGGGTTGATTATTACAAAAATTTGCTCTTTAAATTTATATAGTTTCTAATTCTATCAGATCTAAAATACTTCCATCGAGCCGGATTCGAACCAGCGACCTAAGGATATCCGTTTCCTCAGTGTTGACCTACAGTCCTCCGCAATACCAACTGAGCTATCGATGGGTGGATTATCACAAAAATTTGCTCTTTAAATTTATACAGTTTTTTATTCTATCAGATCTAAAATAATTCCATCGAGCGGGAATCAAAAAGGCGACCTAAGGATATCCTTTTCTACAATGTTGACCGGCAGTCTTCTGCTCTACCAACTGAGCTATCGATGGGTTAATTATTACAAAAATTTGCTCTTTACATTATATAGTTTCTAATTCTATCAAATCTAAAGTAATTCCATCGAGCCGGACTTGAACCAGCGACCTAAGGATATCCGTTTCTGCAATGTTGACCTACAGTCCTCCGCTCTACCAACTGAGCTACCAATTGGTTGATTATTACAAAAATCTGCTCTTTACATTTATATAGTTTCTAATTCTATATAATCTAAAATAATTCCATCGAGCCGGATTCGAAACAGCGACCTAAGGATATCCGTCTCTACAATTTTGACCTACAGTCCTCCGCTCTACCAACTGAGCTATCGATGGGTTGATTATTACAAACATTTACTCTTTTCATTTATATAGTTTCTAATTCTATCAGATCTTAAATAATTCCATCCAGCCGGATTCAAAGCAGCGACCTAAGGATATCTGTTTCTGCAGTGTTGAGCTACAGTTCTCCGCTCTACCAACTGAGCTATCGATGGGTTGATTATCACAAAAATTTGTTCTTTAAATTTATACAGTTTCTAATTCTATCAGATCTAAAATAATTCCATCGAGCCGGAATCAAAAAGGAGCCCTAAGGATATCCCTTTCTACAATGTTGACCGGCAGTCTTCTGCTCTATCTGAGCTATCGATGGGTTAATTATTACAAAAATTTGCTCTTTACATTATATAGTTTCTAATTCTATCAAATCTAAAGTTATTCCATCGAGCCGGATTCGAACAAGCGACCTAAGGATATCCGTCTCTGCAATGTTGACCTACAGTCCTCCGCTCTACCAACTGAGCTACCAATTGGATGATTATTACAAAAATTTGCTCTTTATATTGATATAGTTTGTAATTCTATCAGATCTAAAATAATTCCATGGAGCCGGAATCAATTAAGCAACCTAAGGATATCCGTTTCTGCTATGTTTACCTACAGTCGTCCGCTCTACCAACTGAGCTATCCATGGGTTGATTATTACAAAAATTTGCTCTTTATATTGATATAGTTTGTTATTCTATCAGATCTAAAATAATTCCATGGAACCGGAATCAATTAAGCAACCTAAGGATATCTGTTTCTGCTATGTTTACCTACGGTCCTCCGCTTTACCAATTGAGCTATCGATCGGTTGATTATTACAAAAATCTGCTCTTTAAATTTAGATAGTTTCTAATTCTATCAGATCTAAAAGAATTCCATCAAGCCGGAATCAAACCATCGACCTAAGGATACCCGTTTCTGCTATGTTGACCTACAGTTCTCTGCTCTACAAACTGAGCTATCGATTGGTTGATTATCAAAAGAATCTGCTCTTTAAATTTATAAAGTTTCTTATTCTATCAGATCAAAAATAATTTCATTGAGCCGGAATCGATCCAGCGACCTAAGGATATCCGTTTCTGCAATGTTGACTGGCAGTCCTCCGCTCTACCAATTGAGCTAGCGATGGGTTGATTATTACAAAAATTTGCTCTTTAAATTTATATAGTTTCTAATTCTATCAGATCTAAAATACTTCCATCGAGCTGGATTCGAACCAGCGACCTAAGGATATCCGTTTCCTCAGTGTTGACCTACAGTCCTCCGCTCTACCAACTGAGCTATCGATGGGTGGATTATCACAAAAATTTGCTCTTTAAATTTATACAGTTTTTTATTCTATCAGATCTAAAATAATTCCATCGAGCGGGAATCAAAATGGCGACCTAAGGATATCCCTTTCTACAATGTTGACCGGCAGTCTTCTGCTCTACAAACTGAGCTATCGATGGGTTAATTATTACCAAAATTTGCTCTTTACATTATATAGTTTCTAATTTTATCAAATCTAAAGTAATTCCATCGAGCCGGATTTGAACCAGCGACGTAAGCATATCCGTTTCTGCAATGTTGACCTACAGTCCTCCGCTCTACCAACGGAGCAATCGATGGGTTGATTATTACAAAAATCTGCTCTTTACATTTATAAAGTTTCTTATTCTATTTAATCTAAAATAATTCCATCGAGCCGGATTCGAACCAGCGACCTAAGGATATCCGTCTCTGCAATGTTGACCTACAGTCCTCCGCTCTACCAACTGAGCTACCGATGGGTTGATTATTACAAAAATATGCTCTTTACGTTTATATAGTTTCTAATTCCATCAAATCTAAAATATTTCCATCGAGCCGGACTGGAACCAGCGACCTAAGAATATCCGTTTCTGCAGTGTTGAGCTACAGTTCTCCGCTCTACCAACTGAGCTATCGATGGGTTGATTATCACAAAAATTTGTTCTTTAAATTCATACAGTTTCTAATTCTATCAGATCTAAAATAATTCCATCGAGCCGGAATCAAAAAGGAGCCCTAAGGATATCCCTTTCTACAATGTTGACCGGCAGTCTTCTGCTCTACCAACTGAGCTATCGATGGGTTAATTATTACAAAAATTTGCTCTTTACATTATATAGTTTCTAATTCTATCAAATCTAAAGTTATTCCATCGAGCCGGATTCGAACCAGCGACCTAAGGATATCCGTCTCTGCAATGTTGACCTACAGTCCTCCGCTCTACCAACTGAGCTACCAATTGGATGATTATTACAAAAATTTGCTCTTTATATTGATATAGTTTGTAATTCTATCAGATCTAAAATAATTCCATGGAGCCGGAATCAATTAAGCAACCTAAGGATATCCGTTTCTGCTATGTTTACCTACAGTCGTCCGCTCTACCAACTGAGCTATCCATGGGTTGATTATTACAAAAATTTGCTCTTTATATTGATATAGTTTGTTATTCTATCAGATCTAAAATAATTCCATTGAACCGGAATCAATTAAGCAACCTAAGGATATCTGTTTCTGCTATGTTTACCTACGGTCCTCCGCTTTACCAATTGAGCTATCGATCGGTTGATTATTACAAAAATCTGCTCTTTAAATTTAGATAGTTTCTAATTCTATCAGATCTAAAAGAATTCCATCAAGCCGGAATCAAACCATCGACCTAAGGATACCCGTTTCTGCTATGTTGACCTACAGTTCTCTGCTCTACAAACTGAGCTATCGATTGGTTGATTATTAAAAGAATCTGCTCTTTAAATTTATAAAGTTTCTTATTCTATCAGATCAAAAATAATTTCATTGAGCCGGAATCGATCCAGCGACCTAAGGATATCCGTTTCTGCAATGTTGACTGGCAGTCCTCCGCTCTACCAATTGAGCTAGCGATGGGTTGATTATTACAAAAATTTGCTCTTTAAATTTATATAGTTTCTAATTCTATCAGATCTAAAATACTTCCATCGAGCTGGATTCGAACCAGCGACCTAAGGATATCCGTTTCCTCAGTGTTGACCTACAGTCCTCCGCTCTACCAACTGAGCTATCGATGGGTGGATTATCACAAAAATTTGCTCTTTAAATTTATACAGTTTTTTATTCTATCAGATCTAAAATAATTCCATCGAGCGGGAATCAAAATGGCGACCTAAGGATATCCCTTTCTACAATGTTGACCGGCTGTCTTCTGCTCTACAAACTGAGCTATCGATGGGTTAATTATTACCAAAATTTGCTCTTTACATTATATAGTTTCTAATTTTATCAAATCTAAAGTAATTCCATCCAGCCGGATTTGAACCAGCGACGTAAGCATATCCGTCTCTGCAATGTTGACCTACAGTCCTCCGCTCTACCAACTGAGCTACCAATTGGTTGATTATTACAAAAATTTGCTCTTTATATTGATATAGTTTGTAATTCTATCAGATCTAAAATAATTCCATGGAGCCGGAATCAATTAAGCAACCTAAGGATATCCGTCTCTGCAATGTTGACCTACAGTCCTCCGCTCTACCAACTGAGCTACCGATTGGTTGATTATTACAAAAATATGCTCTTTACGTTTATATAGTTTCTAATTCCATCAAATCTAAAATATTATTATAATATTATTACAAAAATATGCTCTTTACGTTTATATAGTTTCTAATTCCATCAAATCTAAAATATTTCCATCAAGACGGATTCAAACGAACGACCTAAGAATATCCGTTTCTTTAATGTTGACCTACAGTCCTCCACTCTACCAACTGAGCTATCGATGGGTTGATTATTACAAAAATCTGCTCTTTAAATTTATATAGTTTCTTATTCTATCAGATCAGAAATAATTTGATCGAGCCGGATTCGAACAAGCGACTTAAGGATATCCGTTTCTGCAATGATGACATACAGTCCTCCGCTCTACCAACTGAGCTATTGATGGGTTGATTATTACAAAAATTTGCTCTTTAAATTTAAATAGTTTCTAATTCCATTGGATCTAAAATAATTCCATCGAGCCGGATTCGAACCAGCGACCTAAGGATATCCGTTTCTTTAATGTTGACCTACAGTACTCCGCTCTACCAACTGAGCTATCGATGGGTTGATTATTACAAAAAAGTGCTATTTTATTTTATATAGTTTCTAATTCTATCAAATCTAAAATAATTCCATCGAGCCTGATTCGAACCAGCGACCTAAGGATATCCGTTTTGTCAATGTTGACCTACAGTTCTCCGCTCTACCAACTGAGCACCGATGGGTTGATTATTACAAAAATTTGCTCTTTAAATTTATATAGTTTCTAATTCTATCAGGTCTAAAATGATTCCATCGAGCGGAATCCGAACCAGCGATCTAAGGATATTCGTTTCTTTAATGTTGACCTACAGTTCTCCGCTCTACCAACTGAGCTATCGATGGGTTGATTAATACAAACATTTGCTCTTTTAATTCATATAGTTTCTATTTCTATCAGATGTAATATAATTCCATCGAGCCGGATTCATACCAGCGACCTAGAGTATCTGTTTCTGCAATGTTGACCTACAGTCCTCCGCTCTACCAACTGAGCTATCGATGGGTTGATTATTACAAAAATTTACTCTTTAAATTGATATAGTTTCTAACTCTATCAGATCAGAAATAATTTGATCGAGCCGGATTCGAACCAGCGACCTAAGGATATCCGTTTCTGCAATGTTGACCTACAATCCTCCCCTCTACCAACTGAGCAATCGATGGGTTGATTATTATAAAAATCTGCTCTTTACATTTAAAAAGTTTCTAATTCTATATAATCTAAAATAATTCCATCGAGCCGGATTCGAACCAGTGACCTAAGGATATCCGTCACTGCAATGTTGACCTACAGTCCTCCGCTCTACCAACTGAGCTACCGATGGGTTGATTATTACAAAAATCTGGTCTTTACGTTTATATAGTTTCTAATTCTATCAGATCTTAAATAATTCCATCCAGCCGGATTCAAAGCAGCGACCTAATGATATCTGTTTCTGCAATGTTGACCTACAGTTCTCCGCTCTACCAACTGAGCTAGCGATGGGTTGATTATTACAAAAATTTGCTCTTTGAATTTATATAGTTTCTATTTCTATCAAACCTAAAATAAATCCATCGAGCCGGACTCGAACCAGCGACCTAAGGATATCCGTTTTGTTAATGTTGACCTACAGTCCTTTGCTCTACCAACTGAGCTATCGATTGGTTGATTATTACAAAAATCTGTGCTTTACATTTATATTATTCCTTATTCTATGAAATCTAAAATAATTCCATCGAGCCAGATTCGAACCAGCGACTTAAGGTTATCCGTTTCCTCAATGTTGACCTACAGTTCTCTGCTCTACCAACTGAGCTATCGCTGGGTTAATTATTACAAAAATTTGCTCAATGAATTTATATAGTTTCTAATTCTATCAAATCTAAAATAATTCCATCCAGCCGGATTCGAACCAGCGACCTAAGGATATCCGTTTCCTCAATGTTGACCTACAGTCCTCCGCTCTACCAACTGAGCTATCGATGGGTTGATTATCACAAAAATTTGCTCTTTAAATTTATACAGTTTCTAATTCTATCAGATCTAAAATAATTCCATCGAGCCGAAATCGAAAAGGCGACCTAAGGATATCCCTTTCTACAATGTTGACCGGAAGTCTTCTGCTCTACCAACTGAGCTATCGATGGGTTAATTATTACAAAAATTTTCTCTTTACATTATATAGTTTCTAATTCTATCAAATCTAAAGTAATTCCATCGAGCCGGACTTGAACCAGCGACCTAAGGATATCCGTTTCTGCAATGTTGACCTACAATCCTCCGCTCTACCAACTGAGCAATCGATGGGTTGATTATTATAAAAATCTGCTCTTGACATTTAAAAAGTTTCTAATTCTATATAATCTAAAATAATTCCATCGAGCCGGATTCGAACCAGCGACCAAAGGACATCCGTCACTGCAATGTTGACCTACAGTCCTCCGCTCTACCAACTGAGCTACCGATGGGTTGTTTATTACAAAAATCTGGTCTTTACGTTTATATAGTTTCTAATTCTATCAGATCTTAAATAATTCCATCCAGCCGGATTCAAAGCAGCGACCTAAGGATATCTGTTTCTGCAATGTTGACCTACAGTCCTCCGCTCTACCAACTGAGCTAGGGATGGGTTGATTATTACAAAAATCTGTGCTTTACATTTATATTATTTCTAATTCGATCAAATCTAAAATAATTCCATCGAGTCTGATTCGAACCAGCGACCTAAGGATATCCGTTTCCTCAATGTTAACCTACAGTTCTCCGCTCTACAAATTGAGCTAGCGATGGGTTGATTATTACAAAAATTTGCTCTTTGAATTTATATAGTTTCTATTTCTATCAAATCTAAAATAATTCCATCGAGCCGGACTCGAACCAGCGACCTAAGGATATCCGTTTTGTTAATGTTTACCTACAGTCCTTTGCTCTACCAAATGAGCTATCGATTGGTTGATTATTACAAAAATCTGTGCTTTACATTTATATTATTTCTAATTCGATGAAATCTAAAATAATTCCATCGAGCCGGATTCAAACCATCGACCTAAGGATATCCGTTTCTGCAATGTTGACCTACAGTTCTCTGCTCTACCAACTGAGCTATCGATTGGTTGATTTTTACAAAAATCTGCTCTTTAAACTTATATAGTTTCTTATTCTATTAGATCAAAAATAATTTCATCGAGACGGACTCCAACCATCGACCTAAGGATATCCATTTCTGCAATGCTGACCAACAGTCCTCCGCTCTACCAACTGAGCTATCGATGGGTTGATTATTACAAATATCTGCGCTTTACATTTATATAGTTTCTAATTCTATATAATCTAAAATAAGTCCATCGAGCCGGATTCGAACCAGCGACCTAAGGATATCCGTCTCTGCAATGTTGACCTACAGTCCTCCGCTCTACAAACTGAGCTACCAATTGGTTGATTATTACAAAAATTTGCTCTTTATATTGATATAGTTTGTAATTCTATAAGATCTAAAATAATTCCATGGAGCCGGAATCAATTAAGCAACCTAAGGATATCCGTTACTGCTATGTTTACCTACAGTACTCCGCTTTACCAATTGAGCTATCGATCGGTTGATTATTACAAAAATCTGCTCTTTACGTTTATATAGTTTGTATTTCTATCAGATCTAAAATAATTCCATCAAGACGGATTCAAACCAGCGACCTAAAGATATCCCTTTCTGCAATGTTGACTTACAGTACTCCGCTCTACCAACTGAGCTATCGATGGGTTGATTATTACAAAAATCTGCTCTTTAATTTATATAGTTTCTTATTCTATCAGATCAGAAATAATTTCATCGAGCCGGATTCGAACAAGCAACCTAAGAATATCCGTTTCTTTAATGTTGACCTACAGTCTTCCGCTCTACCAATTGAGCGATCGATGGGTTGATTATTACAAAAATTTCCTCTTTGAATTTATATAGTTTCTATTTCTATCAAATCTAAAATAATTCCATCGAGCCGGATTCGAACCAGCGACCTAAGGATATCCGTTTCCTCAATGTTGACCTACAGTCCTCCGCTCTACCAACTGAGCTATCGATGGGTTGATTATCACAAAAATTTGCTCTTTAAATTTATACAGTTTATAATTCTATCAGATCTAAAATAATTCCATCGAGCCGGAATCGAAAAGGCGACCTAAGGATATCCCTTTCTACAATGTTGACCGGCAGTCTTCTGCTCTACCAACTGAGCAATCGATTGGTTAATTATTACAAAAATTTTCTCTTTACATTATATAGTTTCTAATTCTATCAAATCTAAAGTAATTCCATCGAGCCGGACTTGAACCAGTGACCTAAGGATATCCGTTTCTGCAATGTTGACCTACAATCCTCCGCTCTACCAACTGAGCAATCGATGGGTTGATTATTATAAAAATCTGCTCTTTACATTTAAAAAGTTTCTAATTCTATATAATCTAAAATAATTCCATCGAGCCGGATTCGAACCAGCGACCTAAGGATATCCGTCACTGCAATGTTGACCTAATGTCCTCCGCTCTACCAACTCAGCTACCGATGGGTTGATTATTTCAAAAATCTGGTCTTTACGTTTATATAGTTTCTAATTCTATCAGATCTTAAATAATTCCATCCAGCCGGATTCAAAGCAGCGACCCAAGGATATCTGTTTCTGCATTGTTGACCTACAGTCCTCCGCTCTACCAACTAAGCAATCGATGGGTTGATTATTATAAAAATCTGCTCTTTACATTAAAAAGTTTCTAATTCTATATAATCTAAAATAATTCCATCGAGCCGGATTCGAACCAGCAACCTAAGGATATCCCTTTTTAGAATGTTGACCTACAGTCCTCTGCTCTACCAACTGAGCTAACGATGGGTTGATTATTACAAAAATCTGCTCTTTATGTTTAAATAGTTTCTAATTCAATCAAGTCTAAAATTTTTCCATCGAGCCGGACTCGAACCAGCGACCTACAGATATCCGTTTCTTTAATGTTGACCTACAGTCCTCCGCTCTACCAACTGAGCAATCGATACGTTGATGATTACAAAAATTTGTGCTTTACATTTATATTATTTCTAACTCGATGAAATCTAAAATAATTCCATCGAGCCGGATTCGAACCAGCGACCTAAGGATTTCCGTTTCCTCAATGTTGACCTACAGTTCTCCGCTCTACCAATTGAGCTAGCGATGGGTTGATTATTACAAAAATTTGCTCTTTGAATTTTTATAGTTTCTATTTCTATCAGATCTAAAATAATTTCATCCAGCCGGAATCGAACCAGCGACCTAAGGATATCCGTTTCTGCAATGTTGACCGGCAGTCCTCCGCTCTACCAATTGAGCTAGCGATGGGTTGATTATTACAAAAATTTGCTCTTTAAATTTATATAGTTTCTAATTCTATCATATCAAATAGAACTCCATCAAGCCGGAATCAAACCATCGACCTAAGGATAACCGTTTCTGCTATGTTGACCTTCAGTCGTCCGCTCTACCAACTGAGCTATCGATGGGATTAATTAATACAAAAATTTGCTCTTTGAAATTATATTATTTCTTATTCTATGAAGTCTAAAATAATTCCATCGAGCCGGATTCGAACCAGCGACCTAAGGATATCCGTTTCCTCAATGTTGACCTACAGTTCTCCGCTCTACCATTTGAGTTACCGATGGATTGATTATTACAAAAATTTGCTCTATGAAATTATATTATTCCTTATTCTATGAAATCTAAAATAATTCCATCGAGCCGGATTCGAACCAGCGACCTAAGGATATCCGTTTCCTCAATGTTGACCTACAGTCCTCCGCTCTCCCAACTGAGGTATCAATTTATTGATTATTACCAAAATCTGCTCTTTACGTTTATATAGTTGGTAATTCTATCAAATCTAAAATAATTCCATCGAGCCGGACTCGAACCAGCGACCTACGGATATCCGTTTCTTTAATGTTGACCTACAGTCCTCCGCTCTACCAACTGAGCAATCGATGGGTTGATTATTACAAAAATTTGCTTTTTGAATTTATATAGTTTCTAATTCTATCAAATCTAAAATAATTCCATCAGGCCGGATTCGAACCAGCGACCTAAGGATATCCGTTTCCTCGATGTCGACCTGCAGTCCTCCGCTCTACCAACTGAGCTATCGATGGGTTGATTATCACAAAAAATTTGCTCTTTAAATTTATATAGTTTCTAATTCTATGAGATCTAAAATAATTCCATCAAGCCGGATTCAAACCAACGACCTAAGGATATCCGTTTCTGCAATAGTTAGCGGTAGTCCTCTGCTCTAACATTTGAGCTATCGATGGGTTAATTATCACAAAAATTTGCTCTTTAATTTTATATAGTTTCTTATTCTGTCAGATCTAAAATAATTCAATAGAGCCAGTTTCAAACCAGCGACCTAAGCATATCCGTTTCTGCTATGTTGACCTACAATTCTCTGCTCTACGAACTGAGCTATCGATGGGTTAATTAATACAAAAATTTGCTCTTTGAAGTTATATAGTTTCTAATTCTATCAAATCTAAAATAATTCCATCGAGCCGGATTCGAAAAGGCGACCTAAGGATTTCCGTTTCCTCAATGTTGACCTACAGTCCACCGCTCTACCAACTGAGCTATCGATGGGTTAATTATTACAAAAATTTTCTCTTCACATTATATAGTTTCTAATTCTATCAAATAAAAAGTAATTCAATCGAGCCGGACTTGAACAAGCGACCTAAGGATATCCGTTTCTGCAATGTTGACCTACAGTCCTCCGCTCTACCAACTGAGCAATCGATGGGTTGATTATTACAAAAATCTGCTCTTTACGTTTATATAGTTTCTAATTCCATCAAATCAAAAATAATTCCATCGAGCCGGACTCGAACCAGCGATCTAAGGATATCCGTTTCCTCAATGTTGACCTACAGTTCTCCGCTCTACCAATTGAGTTAGCGATGGATTGATTATTACCAAAATTTGCTCTTTGAAATTATATTATTTCTTATTCTATGAAATCTAAAATAATTTCATCGAGCCGGATTCGAACCAGCGACCTAAGGATATCTGTTTCCTCAATGTTGACCTACAGTTCTCCCCTCTACCAATTAAGTTAGCGATGGATTGATTATTACAAAAATTTGCTCTTTGAAATTATATTATTCCTTATTCCATGAAATCTAAAATAATTCCATCGAGCCGGATTCGAACCAGCGACCTAAGGATATCCGTTTCCTCAATGTTGACCTACAGTCCTCCGCTCTACCAACTGAGGTATCAATTTGTTGATTATTACCAAAATCTGCTCTTTACGTTTATATAGTTGGTAATTCTATCAAATCTAAAATAATTCCATCGAGCCGGAATCGAACAAGCGACCTAAGGATATCCGTTTCCCCAATGTTGACCTACAGTCCTCCGCTTTACCAACTGAGCTAGCGATGGGTTGATTATTACCAAAATTTTCCTCTTTAAATTTATATAGTTTCTAATTCTATCAGATCTAAAATAATTCCATCAAGCCGGATTCAAACCTGCGACCTAAGGATATCCGTTTCTGCAATAGTGACCGGCAGTTCTCTGCTCTAACAACTGAGCAATCGATGGGTTAATTATCACAAAAATTTGCTCTTTAATTTTATATAGTTTCTTATTCTGTAAGATCTAAAATTAATCCATCTAGCCGGATTCGAACCAGTGACCTAAGGATATCCGTTTCCTCAATGTTGACTTACAGTCCTCCGCTCTACCAACTGAGCTATGGATGGGTTGATTATCACAAAAATTTGCACTTTAAATTTATATAGTTTCTAATTCCATCAGATCTAAAATAATTCTATCGAGCCGGAATCGAAAAGGCGACCTAAGGATATCTCTTTCTACAATGTTGACCGGCAGTCTTCTGCTCTACCAACTGAGCTATTGATGGGTTAATTATTACAAAAATTTGCTCTTTACATTATAAAGTTTCTTATTCTATCAAATCTAATGTAATTCCATCGAGCGGGACTTGAACCAGCGACCTAAGTATATCCGTTTCTGCAATGTTGACCTACAGTCCTCCGCTCTACCAACTGAGCAATCGAAGGGTTGATTATTAAAAAAATCTGCTCTTTACCCTTATCTAGTTTCTAATTCTATATAATCTAAAATAATTCCATCGAGCAGGATTCGATCGAGCGACCTAAGGATATCCGTTTCTTTATTGTGGACCTACAGTCCTCCGCTCTACCAACTGAGCTATCGATGGGTTGATTATTACAAAAATCTGTGCTTTACATTTATATTATTTCTAACTCGATGAAATCTAAAATAATTCCATCGAGCCGGATTCGAACCAGCGACCTAAGGATATCCGCTTCTGCAATGTTGACCGGCAGTCCTCCCCTCTACCAATTGAGCTAGCGATGGGTTGATTATAACAAAAATTTGCTCTTTAAATTTATATAGTTTCTAATTCTATCAGATCTAAAAGAATTCCATCAAGCCGGAATCAAACCATCGACCTAAGGATATCGGTTTCTGCAATGTTGACTGGCAGTCCTCTGCTCTACCGATTGAGGTAGCGATTGGTTGATTATTACAAAAATTTGCTTTTTCAATTTATATAGTTTCTAATTCTATCAGATCTAAAAGAACTCCATCAAGCCGGAATCAAACCATCGACCTAAGGATATCCGTTACTGCAATGCTGACCTACAGTCCTCCGCTCTACCAACTGAGCTATCGATGGGTTGATTATCACAAAAATCTGCTCTTTAAATTTATATAGTTTCTAATTCTATCAGATCAAAAATAATTTCACCGAGCCGGAATCGAAAAGGCGACCTAAAGATATCCCTTTCTACAATGTTGACCGGCAGTCTTCTGCTCTACCAACTGAGCTATTGATGGGTTAATTATTACAAAAATTTGCTCTTTACATTATATAGTTTCTTATTCTGTCAGATCTAAAATAATTCCATAGAGTCAGTTTCAAACCAGCGACCTAAGCATATCCGTTTCTGCTATGTTGACCTACAGTCCTCCGCTCTACCAACTGAGCTATCGATGGGTTGATTATTACAAAAATTTGCTCTTTAAATTTATATAGTTTCTAATTCTATTAGATCTAAAATAATTCCATCAAGCCGGATTCAAACCAGCGACCTAAGGATATCCGTTTCTGCAATAGTGACCGGCAGTCCTCTGCTCTAACAACTGAGCTATCGATGGGTTAATTATCACAAAAATTTGCTCTTTAATTTTATTTAGTTTTTTATTCTGTCAGATCTAAAATAATTCCATAGAGCCGGTTTCAAACCAGCGACCTAAGCATATCCGTTTCTGCTATGTCGACCTACAGTCCTCCGCTCTACCAACTGAGCTATCGATGGGTTAATTATTACAAAAATTTGCTCATTGAATTTATATAGTTTCTATTTCTATCAAATCTAAAATAATTCCATCGAGCCGGATTCGAACCAGCGACCTAAGGATATCCGTTTCCTCAATATTGACCTACAGTCCTCCGCTCTACCAACTGAGCTATCGATGGGTTGATTATCACAAAAATTTGCTCTTTACGTTTATATAGTTTCTAATTCCATCAAATCTAAAATAATTCCATCGAGCCGGACTAGAACCAGCGACCTAAGGATATCCGTTTCTTTAATGTTGACCTACAGTCCTCCGCTCTACCAACTGAGCTATCGATGGGTTGATTATTACAAAAATCTGTGCTTTACACTTATATTATTTCTAATTCGATGAAATCTAAAATAAATCCATCGAGCCGGATTCGAACCATCGACCTAAGGATATCCGTTTCTGCAATGTTGACCTACAGTTCTCTGCTCTACCAACAGAGCTATCGATTGGTTGATTATTACAAAAATCTGCTCTTTAAATTTATGTAGTTTCTTATTCTATCAGATCAAAAATAATATCATCGAGCCGGATTCGAACCATCGACCTAAGGATATCCGCTTCTGCAATGTTGACCGGCAGTCCTCCCCTTTACCAATTGAGCTAGCGATGGGTTGATTATAACAAAAATTTGCTCTTTAAATCTATATAGTTTCTAATTCTATCAGATCTAAAAGAATTCCATCAAGCCGGAATCAAACCATCGACCTAAGGATATCCGTTTCTGCTATGTTGACCTACAGTCCTCCGCTCTATCAACTGAGCTATCGATGGGTTAATTATTACAAAAATTTGCTCTTTGAATTTATATAGTTTCTAATTTTATCAAATCTAAAATAATTCCATCGAGCCGGATTCGAACCAGCGACCTAAGGATATCCGTTTCCTCAATGTTGACCTGAAGTCCTCCGCTCTACCAACTGAGCTATCGATGGGTTGATTATCACAAAAATTTGCTCTTTACGTTTATATAGTTTCTAATTCCATCAAATCTAAAATAATTCCATCGAGCCGGACTAGAACCAGCGACCTAAGGATATCCGTTTCTTCAATGTTGACCTACAGTCCTTCGCTCTACCAACTGAGCTATCGATGGGTTGATTATTACAAAGATCTGTGCTTTACATTTATATTATTTCTAATTCGATGAAATCTAAAATAAATCCATCGAGCCGGATTCGAACCATCGACCTAAGGATATCCGTTTCTGCAATGTTGACCTACAGTTCTCTGCTCTACCAACAGAGCTATCGATTGGTTGATTATTAGAAAAAATCTGCTCTTTAAATTTATATAGTTTCTTATTCTATCAGATCAAAAATAATATCATCGAGCCGGATTCGAACCATCGACCTAAGGATATCCGCTTCTGCAATGTTGACCGGCAGTCCTCCGCTCTACCAATTGAGCTAGCGATGGGTTGATTATAACAAAAATTTGCTCTTTAAATTTATATAGTTTCTAATTCTATCAGATCTAAAAGAATTCCATCAAGCCGGAATCAAACCATCGACCTAAGGATATCCATTTCTACTATGTTGACCTACAGTCCTTCGCTCTATCAACTGAGCTATCGATGGGTTAATTATTACAAAAATTTGCTCTTTGAATTTATATAGTTTCTATTTCTATCAAATCTAAAATAATTCAATCAAGCCGGATTCAAACCAGCGACCTAAGGATATCCGTTTCTGCAATAGTGACCGGCAGTCCTCTGCTCTAACAACTGAGCTATCGATGGGTTAATTATCACAAAAATTTTTTCTTTAATTTTATATAGTTTCTTATTCTGTCAGATCTAAAATAATTCCATAGAGCCGGTTTCAAACCAGCGACCTAAGCATATCCGTTTCTGCTATATCGACCTACAGTCCTCCGCTCTACCAACTGAGCTATCGATTGGTTAATTATTACAAAAATTTGCTCATTGAATTTATATAGTTTCTAATTCTATCAAATCTAAAATAATTCCATCGAGCCGGATTCGAACCAGCGTCCTAAGGATATCCGTTTCCTCAATGTTGACCTACAGTCCTCCGCTCTACCAACTGAGCTATCGATGGGTTGATTATCACAAAAATTTGCTCTTTAAATTGATGAAGTTTCGAATTCTATCAGATCTAAAATAATTCCATCGAGCCGGAATCGAAAAGGCGACCTAAGGATATCCCTTTCTACAATGTTGACCGGTAGTCTTCTGCTCTACCAACTGAGCTATCGATGGGTTAATTATTACAAAAATTTGCTCTTTACATTATATTGTTTCTAATTCTATCAAATCTAAAGTAATTCCATCGAGCCGGACTTGTACCAGCGACCTAAGGATATCCGTGTCTGCAATGTTGACAGGCAGTCCTCCGCTCTACCAATTGAGGTAGCGATGGGTTGATTATTACAAAATTTGCTCTTTAAATTTATATAGTTTCTAATTCTATCAGATCTAAAAGAACTCCATCAAGCCGGAATCAAACCATCGACCTAAGGATATTCGTTTCTGCAATGTTGACCTACAGTTCTCTGCTGTACCACCTGAGCTATCGATTGGTTGATTATTACAAAAATTTGCTCTTAACATTATATAGTTTCTTATTCTGTCAGATCTAAAATAATTCCATAGAGCCGGTTTCAAACCAGCGACCTAAGCATATCCGTTTCTGCTATGTCGACCTACAGTCCTCCGCTCTACCAACTGAGCTACCGATGGATTGATTATTACAAAAATCTGCTCTTTACAATTATATAGTTTCTAATTCCATCAAATCTAAAATAATTCCATCGAGCCGGACTCGAACCAGCGACCTAAGGATATCCGTTTCTTTAATTTTGACCTACAGTCTTCCGCTCTACCAACTGTGCTATCGATGGGTAGATTATTACAAAAATCTGTGCTTTACATTTACATTATTTCTAATTCGATCAAATCAAAAATAATTCCATCGAGCCGGATTCGAACCAGCGACCTAAGGATATCCGTTTCCTCAATGTTGACCTACAGTTCTCCGCTCTACCAATTGAGCTAGCGATGGGTTGATTATTACAAAAATTTGCTCTTTGAATTTATATAGTTTCTATTTCTATCAGATATAAAATAATTTCATCGAGCCGGAATCGAACCAGCAACCTAAGGATATCTGTTTCTGCAATGTGGACCTACAGTCCTCCGCTCTACCAACTGAGCTATCGATGGGTTGATTATTACAAATATCTGCGCTTTACATTTATATTATCCTTATTCTATGAAATCTAAAATAATTCCATCAAACGGATTCGAACCAGCAACCTTAGGATATCCGTTTCCTCAATGTTGACCTACAGTTCTCCGCTCTACCAACTGAGCTATCGATGGGTTAATTATTACAAAAATTTGCTGTTTACATTATATAGTTTCTCATTCTGTCAGATCTAAAATAATTCCATAGAGTCGGTTTCAAACCAGCGACCTAAGCATATCCGTTTCTGCTATATTGATCTACAGTCCTCCGCTCTACCAACTGAGATATCGATGGGTTGATTATTACAAAAATTTGCTCTTTAAATTTATATAGTTTCTAATTCTATTAGATCTAAAATAATTCCATCAAGCCGGATTCCAACCAGCGACCTAAGGATATCCGTTTCCTCAATGTTGACCTACAGTCCTCCGCTCTACCAACTGAGCTATCGATGGGTTGATTATCACAAAAATTTGCTCTTTACGTTTATATAGTATCTAATTCCATCAAATCTAAAATAATTCCATCGAGCCAGACTAGAACCAGCGACCTAAGGATATCCGTTTCTTTAATGTTGACCTACAGTCCTCCGCTCTACCAACTGAGCTATCGATGGGTTGATTATTACAAAAATCTGTGCTTTACATTTATATTATTTCTAATTCGATGAAATCTAAAATAAATCCATCGAGCCGGATTCGAACCAGCGTCCTAAGGATATCCGTTTCCTCAATGTTGACCTACAGTCCTCCGCTCTACCAACTGAGCTATCGATGGGTTGATTATCACAAAAATTTGCTCTTTAAATTGATGAAGTTTCGAATTCTATCAGATCTAAAATAATTCCATCGAGCCGGAATCGAAAAGGCGACCTAAGGATATCCCTTTCTACAATGTTGACCGGTAGTCTTCTGCTCTACCAACTGAGCTATCGATGGGTTAATTATTACAAAAATTTGCTCTTTACATTATATTGTTTCTAATTCTATCAAATCTAAAGTAATTCCATCGAGCCGGACTTGAACCAGCGACCTAAGGATATCCGTGTCTGCAATGTTGACAGGCAGTCCTCCGCTCTACCAATTGAGGTAGCGATGGGTTGATTATTACAAAATTTGCTCTTTAAATTTTTATAGTTTCTAATTCTATCAGATCTAAAAGAACTCCATCAAGCCGGAATCAAACCATCGACCTAAGGATATTCGTTTCTGCAATGTTGACCTACAGTTCTCTGCTGTACCACCTGAGCTATCGATTGGTTGATTATTACAAAAATTTGCTCTTAACATTATATAGTTTCTTATTCTGTCAGATCTAAAATAATTCCATAGAGCTGGTTTCAAACCAGCGACCTAAGCATATCCGTTTCTGCTATGTCGACCTACAGTCCTCCGCTCTACCAACTGAGCTACCGATGGATTGATTATTACAAAAATCTGCTCTTTACAATTATATAGTTTCTAATTCCATCAAATCTAAAATAATTCCATCGAGCCGGACTCGAACCAGCGACCTAAGGATATCCGTTTCTTTAATTTTGACCTACAGTCCTCCGCTCTACCAACTGTGCTATCGATGGGTAGATTATTACAAAAATCTGTGCTTTACATTTACATTATTTCTAATTCGATCAAATCAAAAATAATTCCATCGAGCCGGATTCGAACCAGCGACCTAAGGATATCCGTTTCCTCAATGTTGACCTACAGTTCTCCGCTCTACCAATTGAGCTAGCGATGGGTTGATTATTACAAAAATTTGCTCTTTGAATTTATATAGTTTCTATTTCTATCAGATATAAAATAATTTTATCGAGCCGGAATCGAACCAGCAACCTAAGGATATCTGTTTCTGCAATGTGGACCTACAGTCCTCCGCTCTACCAACTGAGCTATCGATGGGTTGATTATTACAAATATCTGCGCTTTACATTTATATTATCCTTATTCTATGAAATCTAAAATAATTCCATCAAACGGATTCGAACCAGCAACCTTAGGATATCCGTTTCCTCAATGTTGACCTACAGTTCTCCGCTCTACCAACTGAGCTATCGATGGGTTAATTATTACAAAAATTTGCTGTTTACATTATATAGTTTCTCATTCTGTCAGATCTAAAATAATTCCATAGAGTCGGTTTCAAACCAGCGACCTAAGCATATCCGTTTCTGCTATATTGATCTACAGTCCTCCGCTCTACCAACTGAGCTATCGATGGGTTGATTATTACAAAAATTTGCTCTTTAAATTTATATAGTTTCTAATTCTATTAGATCTAAAATAATTCCATCAAGCCGGATTCCAACCAGCGACCTAAGGATATCCGTTTCTGCAATAGTGACCGGCAGTCCTCCCCTCTAACAACTGAGCTATCGATGGGTTAATTATCACAAAAATTTGCTCTTTAATTTTATATAGTTTCTTATTCTGTCAGATCTAAAATAATTCCATAGAGCCGGTCTCAAACCAGCGACCTAAGCATATCCGTTTCTGCTTTGTCGACCTACAGTCCTCCGCTCTACCAACTGAGCATCGATGGGTTAATTATTACAAAAATTTGCTCATTGAATTTATATAGTTTCTAATTCTATCAAATCTAAAATAATTCCATCGAGCCGGATTCGAACCAGCGACCTAAGCATATCCGTTTCCTCAATGTTGACCTACAGTCCTCCGCTCTACCAACAGAGCTATCGATGGGTTGATTATCACAAAAATTTGCTCTTTACGTTTATATAGTATCTAATTCCATCAAATCTAAAATAATTCCATCGAGCCGGACTAGAACCAGCGACCTAAGGATATCCGTTTCTTTAATGTTGACCTACAGTCCTCCGCTCTACCAACTGAGCTATCGATGGGTTGATTATTACAAAAATCTGTGCTTTACATTTATATTATTTCTAATTCGATGAAATCTAAAATAAATCCATCGAGCCGGACTCGAACCATCGACCTAAGGAAATCCGTTTCTGCAATGTTGACCTACAGTTCTCTGCTCTACCAACAGAGCTATCGATTGGTTGATTATTACAAAAATCTGATCTTTAAATTTATATAGTTTCTTATTCTATCAGATCAAAAATAATATCATCGAGCCGGATTCGAACCATCGACCTAAGGATATCCGCTTCTGCAATGTTGACCGGCAGTCCTCCGCTCTACCAATTGAGCTAGCGATGGGTTGATTATAACAAAAATTTGCTCTTTAAATTTATATAGTTTCTAATTCTATCAGATCTAAAAGAATTCCATCAAGCCGGAATCAAACCATCGACCTAAGGATATCCGTTTCTGCTATGTTGACCTACAGTCCTCCGCTCTATCAACTGAGCTATCGATGGGTTAATTATTACAAAAATTTGCTCTTTGAATTTATATAGTTTCTAATTCTATCAAATCTAAAATAATTCCATCGAGCCGGATTCGAACCAGCGACCTAAGGATATCCATTTCCTCAATGTTGACCTACAGTCCTCGGCTCTACCAACTGAGCTATCGATGGGTTGATTATCACAAAAATTTCCTCTTTAAATTTATACAGTTTCTAATTCTATTAGATCTAAAATAATTCCATGGAGCCGGAATCGAAGAAGGCGACCTAAGGATATCCCTTTCTACAATATTGACCCGCAGTCTTCTGCTCTACCAACTGAGCTATCGATGGGTTAATTATTACAAAAATTTTCTCTTCACATTATATAGTTTCTAATTTTATCAAATCTAAAGTAATTCCATCGAGCCGGACTTGAACCAGCGACCTAAGGATATCCGTTTCTGCAATGTTGACCTACAGTCCTCCGCTCTACCAACTGAGCAATCGATGGGTTGATTATTACAAAAATCTGTGCTTTACATTTATATTATTTCTAATTCGATGAAATCTAAAATAATTCCATCGAGCCGGATTCGAACCAGTGACCTAATGATGTCCGTTTCCTCAATGTTGACCTACAGTTCTCCGCTCTACCAATTGAGTTAGCAATGGGTTGATTATTACAAAAATTTGCTCTTTGAAATTATATAGTTTCTATTTCTATCAGATCTAAAATAATTTCATTGAGCCAGAATCGAACCAGTGACCTAAGGATATCGGTTTCTGCAATGTTGACTGGCAGTCCTCCGCGCTACCAATTGAAGTAGCGATGGGTTGATTATTACAAAAATTTGCTTTTTCAATTTATATAGTTTCTAATTCTATCAGATCTAAAAGAACTCCGTCAAGCCGGAATCAAACCATCGACCTAAGGATATCCGTTTCTGCAATGTTGACCTACAGTTCTCTGCTCTACCAACTGAGCTATCGATTGGTTGATTATTACAAAAATCTGCTCTTTAAATTTATATAGTTTCTTATTCTATCAGATCAAAAATAATTTCATCGATTCGGATTCGAACCATTGACCTAAGGATATCCGTTACTGCAATGCTGACCTACAGTCCTCCGCTCTACCAACTGAGCTATCGATGGGTTGATTATCACAAAAATTTGCTCTTTAAATTTATACAGTTTCTAATTCTATTAGATTTAAAATAATTCCATCGAGCCGGAATCGAAAAGGCGACCTAAAGATATCCCTTTCTACAATGTTGACCGGCAGTCTTCTGCTCTACCAACTGAGTTATCTATCGATGGGTTAATTATTACAAAAATTTGCTCTTTACATTATATAGTTTCTTATTCTGTCAGATCTAAAATAATTCCATAAAGTCGGTTTCAAACCAGCGACCTAAGCATATCCGTTTCTGCTATGTTGACCTACAGTCCTCAGCTCTATCAACTGAGCTATCGATGGGTTGATTATTACAAAAATTTGCTTTTTAAATTTATATAGTTTCTAATTCTATTAGATCTAAAATAATTCCATCAAGCCGGATTCAAACCAGCGACCTAAGGATATCCGTTTCTGCAATAGTGACCGGCAGTCCTCGGCTCTAACAACTGAGCTATCGATGGGTTAATTATCACAAAAATTTGCTCTTTAATTTTATATAGTTTCTTATTTTGTCAGATCTAAAATAATTCCATAGAGCCGGTTTCAAACCAGCGACCTAAGCATATCCGTTTCTGCTATGTCGACCTACAGTCCTCCGCTCTACCAACTGAGCTATCGATGGGTTAATTATTACAAAAATTTGCTCATTGAATTTATATAGTTTCTAATTCTATCAAATCTAAAATAATTCCATCGAGCCGGATTCGAACCAGCGTCCTAAGGATATCCGTTTCCTCAATGTTGACCTACAGTCCTCCGCTCTACCAACTGAGCTATCGATGGGTTGATTATCACAAAAATTGCCTCTTCAAATTGATGCAGTTTCGAATTCTATCAGATCTGAAATAATTCCATCGAGCCGGAATCGAAAAGGCGACCTAAGGATATCCCTTTCTACAATGTTGACCGGCAGTCTTCTGCTCTACCAACTGAGCTATCGATGGGTTAATTATTACAAAAATTTGCTCTTTAAATTATATAGTTTCTAATTCTATCAAATCTAAAGTAATTCCATCGAGCCGGACTTGAACCAGCGACCTAAGGATATCCGTGTCTGCAATGTTGACTGGCAGTCCTCTGCTCTACCAATTGAGGTAGCGATGGGTTGATTATTACAAAAATTTGCTCTTTAAATTTATATAGTTTCTAATTCTATCAGATCTAAAAGAACTCCATCAAGCCGGAATCAAACCATCGACCTAAGGATATCCGTTTCTGCAATGTTGACCTACAGTTCCCTGCTGTACCAACTGAGCTATCGATTGGTTGATTGTTACAAAAATCTGCTCTTTAAATTTATATAGTTTCTTATTCTATCGGATCAAAAACAATTTCATCGAGCAGGATTTGAACAAAAATTTGCTCTTTAAATTTATACAGTTTCTAATTCTATTAGATCTAAAATTGTTTCCAACTGAGCTACCGATGGGTTGATTATTACAAAAATCTGCTCCTTACAATTATATAGTTTCTAACTCCATCAAATCTAAAATAATTCCATCGAGCCGGACTCGAACCAGCGACCTAAGGATATCCGTTTCTTTAATTTTGACCTACAGTCCTCCGCTCTACCAACTGAGCTGTCGATGGGTTGATTATTACAAAAATCTGTGCTTTAGATTTACATTATTTCTAATTCGATCAAATCAAAAATAATTCCATCGAGCCGGATTCGAACCAGCGACCTAAGGATATCCGTTTCCTCAATGTTGACCTACAGTTCTCCGCTCTACCAATTGAGCTAGCGATGGGTTGATTATTACAAAAATTTGCTCTTTGCATTTATATGGTTTCTATTTCTATCAGATCTAAAACAATTTCATCGAGCCGGAATCGATCAAGCGACCTAAGGATATCCGTTTCTGCTATGTTGACCTACAGTTCTCCGCTCTTTCAACTGAGCTATCGATGGATTAATTATTACAAAAATTTGCTCTTTACATTATATAGTTTCTAATTCTATCAATTCTAAAGTAATTCCATCGAGCCGGATTCGAACCAACGACCTAAGGATTTCCGTTTCCTCAATGTTGACCTACAGTCCTCCGCTCTACCAACTGAGCTATCGATAGGTTTATTATCACAAAAATTTGCTCTTTAAATTTATACAGTTTCTAATTCTATCAGATCTAAAATAATTCCATCCAGCCGGAATCGAAAAGGCGACCTAAGGACATCCGTTTCCTCAATGTTGACCGGCAGTCTTCTGCTCTACTAACTGACCTATCGATGGGTTGATTATTACAAGAATTTGCTTTTTAAATTTATATAGTTTCTAATCCTATCAGATCTAAAATAATTCCATCCAGCCGGATTCGAATCAGCGACCTAAGGAAATCCGCTTTTGCATTGTTGACCTACAGTTCTCCCATCTACCAGCTTAGCTGTCGATGGGTTGATATCAGAAAAGACATATTCTACAACATTGCGATAGATTTTGAGCCTATTAACTCTATTACTACTGGGCCCTTTTTGGACCCTTCTACTATGGGGGGGGGGGGCATATTGTGCCCGCCCCTTATAATTCTTGTTTGGAACGCGATAAAAGCTTGAAACTTGGTAGAACTATAGAACTTTACTTGCTCTATCAATTGATGGTGCTTTTAAAACCATAATTACTACCTATGACGTCACGGTGACGTCATAAGTCTGAAAAACCTTAATATCTTTTTTGTACTATAATACATTTTTGTCCGGATGCCTCCTCAAAGGCCCAGCTGTGAAGTACCCAGAGGATCATTACAGTTTATTCCCCACTCTTCTAAAATAATCGAGAAAGAGGCCTAATTTCTATGGACAATGAAGGCGTGACCCACAGAGGACATCCAACACTTTTTCCTGGCATTTTCACTGTCTATTGTCCTCATGGTAAGTGAGTTTACTTTCGACCTTTCAGTTTGCCTTACTTTATCCAACATACGAGAAAGACGATTTGTATTTCAATTGCTTTGGTCCTGGTATGTATGCAGTAAAACTTTCATTTACAATTTTTAGAATTCAAAATAGTAACATTCAGCCATGATGAATTAAGTCTTTTTTCTATCAGATTTTACATTTTCACTCTTTTCTGCCCATCCAGATGTTGACCTCACACGACCAAGGGTGACTTCAGTTGTATATAGTTCTATACTGGTCAAACCGCACGGCAACTCACCCCACGAATTGTTCCCTAACCCTTGTTTTAGTAACCTTTGATTGAATAGCTGTACCTATTTTCATTGATCTTTACAGGTTTCAACTACGGTTTCAAAGTAATGGAGTCTAATGAGTCACCAAACGTGCCTTTCACGGTCTTCAGAAAAAGATTCCAGAATGGTAATTGCAATCCTTTTTCCCTTGTTTTTTTCCACTTCATTTTTACGTATCACCGTGCATTTTCAAATGACTTATAAGAAAATGTCGTGAAATATTGAATGCATTTAAAAAGAAGAAGCGGTTTTTAAACTTTTCAAACTTATTTTGTAGATAGCTATGTAAAGAGAATTATGATTCCTCAAATTGGACACAAGGGCTTGGCTTTTTTTTTTGGCTTTTTTTTAATGTATAATGTGTGACTATTTGTGAACTCTAGATTAGTGAATGGCAGCAAAAGACTGGTGCACCCATGTCTTTCTTTATGTTCCTTGATGGTAAAATATGCTTTGCAGGTAATTTCTCTTCATATTATGTATTTCAAGTTCAAATAACTATTGACTACAGATTTGATCCAAATATATTGAAGCCCATTCCTTTTTTAAACATATGATGAAAGAGAGACCATCTGACAGATTGCAACTTTTGAAGCACTTGTGGTGTAAAGACAGCACTGTTCTTAAAAAGAGTAAGTCTGGGTTCGATTCCCAGCAGGTGCCTTGCTTTCTAATGATGCTCTTTGGATTCATATGCATTATAATTTGTATTAGTAGATTACAATCTTTCTGTGACAACATTTATTACATATTTCCCTCCAGATATGTTAGTTTTATGATAAAAATGCAATGCATAACCAATATCCTGCGTTTAATTACCATGTCATAATTAAATGGTACCAATTAGGGGTGTTGGTGGGAGGGAGTTATGAGGTAATTAAGGTTTCCTGCTAGTACATATTATTAGCCTAGTTAGAAAAAGCAGTAAAATGGTTAGAATGTGTCAAAATGTTAAGCCTGAAGTGCCTACCTAAGCAAAAATTGCGTAATTTCTTTCATCAGTGCTCTTTTTCCTTAAATGGCAGATGAAAAGTTTTTCCAAGCAATATAATTTTCCGGGAGTCTTCAAAAACCGCAAAAGTTCTCTAAATGTTTATTTCCCCGTTCGAAATAGCCTTTCAACTACCCTATTACCCCGCATAAAAGTGCAGCTCAGTTAAAGGCGCATGCCCTTTTATCTGAGTACTTTATTTTAGGAAGGTATACCTTAAATGCAAATTTGTAAAAAAAAAAATTTTTCCGATAAAGACGCATGCGCTTATTTGCAGAGAAATAGGGTACCTCTGCTTCCATTATTAATTTCCTTATTATCTTGGTGTGGAGAAAGCAATGAGATATCCCACTGAGATTGCCACTTGCAGGAAGTCAACAGCTGAAAGCAATCTTCAGGGATTCATATGTGAAGAAGAAGCTGGTGAAAGCTTTAAAAAGTACCCAACCTGGTTAGAATCTAATCACTTTATTAGTTCTTGTGTTGTACATAATGGTTGTGATTGTCAAAATTCACTCTCACTCTCTTATTACTTACCTTTTTCAGCTCTCCTACCTTATTCAGATATCTCTTACCTGATTTACGGCTCAGTTCTCCTAAATTCAGCAAACCTCCTCCATTCTTCCCTGTCTTGATTGGCTATCTCAATTGACTGTAGCTGCCTAGTGCTGTATTTTGAAACCTTGTGCCATGCATCAATGTGTTATGTCAGCTGCCCAAAATCGTTTGTTTATAAAGTAGAGTAAGTATTTCCAGTTAAATATTTTGATGTATAATTAGCCATTCTATTTCAGAAGAATTCTCAGATATTATTGAAATTGAGGAGGACTGGGAGAGGAAAAATTGCCACAGGAAGAGAGAGATTGTTCACAGTCTGGTAACAGAGAATAGTAAGAAAGACACTTGATATATTATTTTTGTAGATTTAACCTATTAATTCACAGAATGGGTTTTGAGAATGACATCTTGAAAGAAGCTAACTTAGAAATACTCTGAATTCTCTTGAAAGAGTACAGTTTTTATTTGGTGACTATGGTCAATTTTACTGAATAACAAACAAACTGTGTTGTAGGGAAAAGGCTCAAAACTTCATCATATCATTGCTACGCTACGACGCTCCACCAAGCAAGAAGCTAACGGATTGTTGTCAAACTTGTAACTAATACAGGCCTTTATTGATGAAATTTATTTTAGCCGTAATCTCAGTCTTCTCGTAGAAATGAAGAGAATACATTGGAGTCGCAAGGACAGTGAACAAAGATGGTGGCCCAGAGGCGTTGTTTTTCGCAATCAAACATCAGAAAACCATAAGCTGTCTACGGAGGAATGCGCCATAGTTATTGAAACCTATTTACAGCTGTATCAGCATGACAGTGAGGAGGAGCAAGAACCTGGTGTTGATGAAGAGGAGGGTACTATTGACGAAAATACAATGGAAGCTGATCAGGAAATCGATGCAAACGCTCTTTGGGATAGGAATGGCTTCACTCTGGTTAGAACTTTTTTTGATATTATGCATCTATCAAAACCTCAGATCAAAAGTGACAATGACTGTGGTGTTAGTGACTGTAAACTTCTTGATTCAAGATCTTTATTTTATTCACAATGGTAAACAGTAAAATCATAGGGCAATGTTAAAGCCACGCTTTACTATTTTTACTTTGCTCGTTGTTTCGCTATGAAGCAAAAACTTGATTTTGAATGTGGCTCTTTTTAAGCTATGGAGACCTGTACTTCACGACCAAAGTTTAGCAGAATGTCACATGACATTCATATGCTCATTACATTTTTGGCAATAGTGTCAGCAGTTTAACTAAGTACTTGAATGTTCATTTTCTATGATGAATAGGTAATCAAGTTATTTCAAATATGCTAGCTCAACCCTATATCCGAGAGGGGGAGGCACAACATGGTGATCAACTCTGTGAGATGACCGGACATGGCCATTAGCACAGAAGATTCTTGAATCGCATCGCTATTCGTGACTATCACTTAACCACACGTTTCTTTTCCAAAATGATATCTTTTTTCTGAGATGATATACTATTTTTCTACAAGGAACGTCATTTCCCATACCCCTACAGTTAATTGCCATGCGTTGTCCGCCAGGTTTCCCACTGCACCAACGCTGAACGGTAGCTGTCACAACTAACATTCCTTAACCTTTTTCAAGGAACGCAGCCCATCCAAAGTTAAAATTATGATGCAGGATATTGCCGAAAGTAGCTGGGACAATGCTAACATGTTTGCAGCATCAATGTATACGCGATGCCGTGACTTGTTTGAGGGTGTATTGCCAAGACACTTCAGTGATAACGAAATTGAGCCTTGGTAAGAAATTCTGCCTAGCTATGTTTTGGGTATCTTCTAACAATTGACACTTGAACTCCAAGTACCGACAGCAGCTTCTATGAATGTGTTGATAGCGAGTTTTTCTTTTCAATGAAATATTGATTTTGGGACAAAACTTTGCCTACAAAAGTATAGACTAGCCCAGATTCTTTCATGCTGATGAAATGACTTGTAAAACTTGTTTTTGTTTTGTAAAATTTCAATGTTTGTGGCTTGCAAATACACAATAATATACAAAATAGTAAAATCCTGCTATAATAAGTTTTGCATTTCTAATTGGTAGCATTTTGTTGACTTGTTTCAGGTTGCGTCATAAAATAAGACTCCTAATTGATAACAGCATCGAACCTATTCATGTGGCTGGCACAGATGCAACTCTTTACCACTCGTTGTCGATGAGCCTTTTTGGAAAGCCCAATTATTGGGCTCATTTGAAGCTCGGAACCCTGATGTATGGTGTGGAGAACGAAAGTAAACTTTTGTACAAGGTATGTTCTCTTGTTACCTTTTGCAGATAAAGGGAGTATTATGATTTTCAACATATTTTTTAAATATTTGAAAAATCAAGCTGCGGTGATATGCAAAAATCATATTGTCCTTACATGCGGGATAGATTTTTAAATGATATCTTTCCTTCCGCCATGTTGCATCCTACACAGACGAAATGTTTTTCCTTGGATGTGATAAACGTTTCTCTTTGTTATGTGTGACGAATCCCATTATGATTCCGATAGTCCTGGGGGTACTCATTCATGTACTTTTGGATTTGATGTGCCGCCCAACAGGCTATCTTTAGATTTCGAACTTCAGGCCAGGGTATCATTTTCATCTCCAACTCCATAATAGGTCTTGTTTTTCTTTGTAATCCATTTTAGATCGCATTTTGTGCAAGTTAGGAACTTTTTGTGTCTTTTCCATGTCCAGAATCTGTACATGGGTGCTCTTGTTTTCAACATGCTCCAAACAACTCCATGATAGAGTATCAGTTTTGCAAATTTGCTCTTAGGACAGTGTGCCTTTTCGAATTTTCTGGTTGCACGACCCTATGCCCACTGTGCATATTTCAACTGCCGCCTACCTGTTCATTTTTTAACTTAAACAGGCAACACGTATTCAAATTGATAATGACTAACAATAATCACTTAGACCTTGACCTTAGCTTTCACTGTACTATGTTTCGTTATGTCTCTGATATTTTTGCCTATTAAAAAATTTACTTCTATAGAACATATGATAGTAGAGATATAGATATTTTTAGATTACAGCAGATATAGTTTTAACATTAACTCAACTCATCCTTAATGGCGGGTAGGCTTGCTCGTTTGATGTATTTAATGCTAGCTTTCTAGCGTGCTTGTTTTTTCTTGCAGATTAAAACTGGCGTGGATGGAATATACAATGCAGAAACGCTGCTAGCACATATTTCAAACGAACGCGAAATCCCGAAGAGTATCGAAAGTTTTGAGGAAAAGGCAATGCTCTTGTTTAGAGATACAGTATTGGAAAGTTTGGAAAGTAACAATAAAGGAGGTATATGTTTACTCTTTTGCCTAAAATTCTAGAGCTCCTTAACCAAGGCGTACACTTACAGCGCACCTCAACTGTTCTCAAAGAATCAATTTGAATACGAAATCGCACCCGACTTTGTTTTTTATTTTTTCGGCAGATACTTTGCGAGTTTTTATGAAATTATAATGTAATGTTTATGAAAAACTCCCGTGTTGCTTTAAATAAACGTAAAAAAACTAGGCTATTTGCAAAAGTTGAACAAAAGCTAAATGCAGTTAATCTATGAATAATCTATATCATAGCTATATTACGAGTGATGCATGCACATTCATTCTCTGGGTTTGTGAAAATTAAAATAAAGGAAATTTTCGATAAATATTTTTATACAGGTAGTTCTGTTTGTGCACTTCTAAAGCATTAGCAAAGTTCTGGCAACCAACTCTTGCATTTACACGTTTTTTATATAAGAAACCTAGCTTAACCCTATTACTACCGGGCTTTTTGGACCCTTGTACTAACGGGGGAGGGGCACATTGTGCCCGCCCCCTATAATTCTTGTTAGGAACGCGATAAAAGCTTGCAACTTGGTAGAACAATAGAACTTTACTTGCTCTATCGATTGATGGTGTTTTTAAAACCATAATGGCTACCAATGACGTCACAGTGACGTCATAGGTCTGAAAAACCATGATAACTACTTATAGGCATTTAGCTTGTTATTGAAGCTATCCTTATTATATTTTTGCCTCTCAAATGGTCTATTTATGAACGAAAAGCATTTTCAAATCATAATCTATGAATATTTTGACATTATTTTATATTCTTTTATATTTTTACCATTTTTTCATAAATGTTCAAGTCGATGAATCTTACAATGAAGAAAAATAAGATAAAATAGCTATTCAGATTGAAAAATAGAATTTTTTCTAGTTTATCTCTATTCAGGAACGCAAAAAAAAGGAATTTCAAATGAAAATGATAATTTTCTTTGTAGATATGACGTCATAAACATTGATGACGTCATAGATTTTAAATTTTGTTTTCGTCAGCAAATACTAATAAATTATATATCATTCAAAAGCCCTTGTCACAGCAAAGCCAATGGTGCTTCAAGCAAGTCTCTATGTGTTATGTGTAGTTGCAGAAATATAGGCCCTAAAACATTTTAACATCTGACCACTTGTTGACAAAAGAGGTGTCACGTGATCAGCAAAGGTGTGATAGTAACAAAAATAATTTTTTCAGGCTCTCTGATAAATTTGAGGAAAAGTCGAACAGGTTCCAGTAGAATATTACGTGTTTTCTGGGAGCCCCCCGGCCGTAATAGGGTTAAGGTTTACTACTAGTGAAGCGTTTCTAAAATTTTTATTCTGCTCTATTGCAATTGAAAGAAATGAAAAATAATCGACTGTTTTTT
Source organism: Pelagia noctiluca (assembly GCA_963924455.1). Taxonomy (NCBI): domain Eukaryota; kingdom Metazoa; phylum Cnidaria; class Scyphozoa; order Semaeostomeae; family Pelagiidae; genus Pelagia; species Pelagia noctiluca. The sequence continues at coordinate 9,455,851 of OZ004320.1, read as the reverse complement.
CGCTAATTTCACCAGAGTCTCCTAGTTTCTTATGTATTTCTTATAAAGTGAAACCACTTTACTTATATAAAGTGAATTCTCATATTCAAAATACGTGTTGCAGTTGTCATTGTATTTAGATCATAGTAAACATTAAAGCGTTATATTATGCAGTTGGTAGTTTAAATCTGGTGAGTTTAAATTGCTATCGTATGAATATTGCTACCATATAAATATTAATATTTTGGATTTTTCAAGGTATTCTTGATGTCATAATCGCTACTGGCTTTCTGCATGCAAACATCGAAGTCCAATACCCTTTCCACCATTCAAAACACCTATCGAAACTTATACCATGTGATGTTCATGGACTTGAAGTTCGACCACATGAAATCCGATTGTTAGCTGCTCCGTTCTGCCCCAACTCTCTGCAACAAAATTACTATGTGCCTCTATGCCCTGTGCAAGACAGATTGGCTCCAATATTGCATGAGTGTGATGCCACTACTCTTTGCTTGAGACCGAGTCGGGAAACCCACAGAATGACATGCAAATTTTGCTTGAGAAGCTACCACAAGCTATATGTTGGTAAATACAAAGACGTGGATGTAGACTGTTGTGGATGTCATGCTATGGTTGACCTAACTGAAAGGTAAACATGAACAATTTAAGTTCCATATTATGAATGCGTTTCATTTCACAAGGAGGCTAAACTGGCAGCGTGGCAATGTTATTAAACCAAAGTTATGTAACTTTCAAAGACTTTTGGGCTATTGGGATATAGCAAACACAATTATATAGAAAGAAATTATACAGCATAATGGCGGTAAACCTCTAAACATGTATTTTAGTTATGTGACATGCTTAAAAATATTGTTGCTATGTATCAAACTAGCTGACGTTAACAAAATTTTTACAAATTACATTAATAATTCTTGTTATTGATTATATTTAATTTTTTTAAGGATACTGACACTTACAACTCCGGACCAACTAAGAGAGGTATTGGCAAAATTTTCTGATCACGCCAAGGTATTTACTTTTGATCAAGGTTTTCCTTTATCAAACAGATATGTTTAGTTTAGTTTTAGATGTCTGAGAGTTCGTTTTTATGTGGACTCGACGAGAAGTATTAAATTGGGTTTTTTATGCCATTCAGATGATCAATTTTTCCCGATCTTGATATTTATTGTATTTGATTGGTACAAAACTTCAATATAGCCAGAAAAATTGGAAGCGTTGCGAAAACATAGCTATATTACTAAAGCATCCCATATTCCCTCAGGGATCCTATATTTTGTAGACAGAAAAAGAGCTCGTTTTCGCCTTGGGACTCTTGAATCTCAATGGTTTGCTTGCTGTATCGTGGCTGATGATTGGCTTTCTAACAACAATACCAATCATTTACCTGTTTTCTGATTGGCCTATTTCGATACACATCTGGGTATAAAAAATCGTTTACCTTTAAATACCTTTCTTCTGCTATGTGTGAAATGGTTCTTAAGCTTTTAGTGGACGTACATATATATATATACACACATACACACACACATACCAACAGTTCTGTTTTATATATATAGCTGTTTTTGTAATGCTTCCGATTTTTTAGGCTACACTTATTGTCCCTTCTTACATTTTTGTGCTGTGAACAAATTATACAAATGCATATGCTTGCCACCTTAAACAATCGATTTGCATAGAAAATCAATAAATTTCACTTTTTAAATTTCTTATATATTTTAATTTTTCAAAGGAACAAGCGACAAAATTGTACCGTCGGGAAATACAAAGCTGTCGTCGGTTCATTGTATTTGGTCCACAAGAGCAGCGAGAACGAGCACAAAATATAAATTCGTTTTTTGGACAATTGTCTTGGGAAGCAGTTAGTATTGATTGATTGATTAAGTAACATTTTCATTTGGAGAAGTTACAAAAATAGTCGAGCCCTGATTGCTTTACCAATACTTATGATCACTGTTTCTTTTCTGCTCTGCGAGACAGACACTGTCTGGGTTTGCACTAGAAGTTTGTAAATAAAAATAAAATTAAGATAAAAATTTGCATCAATTTTCATGTTAATCTCGATTGCCCTGTGCGGTACATTTTGGACATGAGCGGAACACGCTCTCTCCCGATTTCGTGAAAACGACTAAGTCCAAACCAAGTGATAGTGATAACTACTCCAAAAAATCAACCGATGTGTAATAGTTCATTCTATCAATTTTGATGTAATTCGTCGATTTAACCTACTAAAAACTTATGGTTGAAAAATATTTTTTTTCCAAAAAATGACGAAGTCCAAATTGCACTTTGCATAGTAAAAGGCACTTTCGCTTCGATTTGAACCTCGAAAACAACTTTAGTAGATGCTTTTATAGCCTAAGAATACGTATATCGGCTTTAAACTAACAAATTTCCATCAATTTTCATGTTAATCCCGATTGCCCTGTGCGGTACATTTTGGACGTGAGCGGAACCCAGGCCGTGTGTGGAACATCTCCGGCCCAACCTCCCTCGAGGCAGAAGCATGGAAATTGGAAAGAACTTTTAATTAATGTTCCCCTGTGCTATGATGACTACGAGGAGAAAAGTTAAAACGAGGCGTGGGCTTTGCAGTAGCAAACTTTCGTGGGCTTTTACGAACGAGATTCTCGGTTGTTTTATACCTCAAGAACTTGGAGCAGTGGCGGTTTTAGGGGGGCCATGGCCCCAGGCCCCACGCTTTTGCTAGAAAAAAGGGGCCCCGCACCTTTCAAAAAATAAAGAAATTGTTTCCTTCATACTAAAATATATAAGCTATGCTGTACTGTTTGTTTTACTTTTTATTTGGTTTTTCTTTAACATATCAAGCACATGTTACAAAACGCAAAAAATAATATTAGGACCAAATTTTTTACCGGGGGTAGGGGCCCTACAAATTTATTCGGCCCCAGGCCTCGCAGTTCGTAAAACCGCCACTGACTTGGAGCTCCTAAGGCGACCTCCCATGAGCCGCTAGAGGAACTGAGGGAACACTACGCCTTCCTACACCGTCACCGATAATTTAAGGGCATTAAAAAACGGTTTTCTTTAAAACCACCAATTTCTACCAATCGACATAGACCGCCTAGGGTCTTTTTGTATCGATTTGACGGTTTTTAAAAACCTTCCAATCAAAGGGTTTTTTGAAAACCACCAATTTCTGTTAATTTACGACTTGTGTGTCAATACGCTATCCTTAAAATCTATCACATCTGTTGCACTTTGTTATTTTGATAGTTTGAAGAATATGATAAAAAAGAAAATATTTTGAGACTTCATCATATAATATTCACAACGTCATATGATATTCACAATATATAATATTTCTCAACAACATTCCCATGATGATAAACTTTCGTGTGCAAATTTTTAGAACGGTCATGATGAATATCTATAAACTATGCAAAGGCTATTTGGTAGAAAGAAAGAAAGAACATTAACGAACGGGGATATCTTGGAAGATACCGCAACAGTAGAGACGGCAGCAGCAGCATATAACATCAATAAAACAACAATTATAGTTCGTTTATGGGGATGGAAATTCATCACTTAGGTTTATCATCGTGAGCAAAAAGTTTAAGTTACGATCATTCCTTTGTGCAAAGCGTATTATACTCATTACCTCTACAGGATTTTTTTCCGAGCTTGTACCATCGTCATCGCTGTCTGCAACGGGCGATGGGCTGTAGCTTGGATTTGCAATCATTGATGGAGTGGGCGACAATATTTCTCTTTCAATAATCTAAAAGCTTCTCGGCCGTGCTGGGAAGCGGCGGTACTACATCGGCTTGTTCTGACGCTACTGGCGTCTCTACTGGTGTGATGATATCTTCGAAGATGCTCACCGCCTGTTCTGGTGCTGCCGTTTTCTCTACTGTTGCGACATCTTCAAAGATGTTCACCACCATCTGACGACTTGGTGCTGGCGGAAGTGTAATGTCCTCATACCGTGCGTACGGTATCCTCGGGTATGGTAATTCAGGAATTATTCTCCGCATAGTCCGCAGTACTCGAGGCGACGGTGGTGGTGTCTGAGGGTCCGAAGACTCGGATATGGATCTTACTCTTTGGTGCATCCTTCGCGAGGTGATTTGCGAGCTCTGGTTGCGATGAGCGGGTGGCCATGCCAAAAATGTAAAAAAAGAAAAGATTTAAGCGAAGATCTTAACATTAGAACATGAGATGGAATATGTGAAAATTATATCAAAAAATACCTCTATTAACATAACTCTTGCCGGTCAAGCTGACAGAGGGGACAGCTGTTATTACATGTACACCTCCTAAAAACAAAAGAATAATCAATTTTCAAGTAAAAAGAATGGTAAGCAAATATCTAACTACTATCTAACTACCTGCCTAGCTAAACTATCAACCTGACTAACTACTCACTGTATACTGCAACTGGCATGGAATTTCTGTCTGCACTGCACACACTGGTGAAATGTTGCCCCCCCCCCCTTCGAATGTGTCGCTGAAGCAAACCCGACAGCTCTCTCCGTCCTCGAAAACAAGTTCCTTCGGTATCTTAGAATAAAAATTGTATTAGGTTGGTTGAGACACTCTGAAGTCTTGAAGGTCCTGATGTTTCAGTGATCTGCATGACTCAGCTTATATCTGAAGAAACGTAGATCGGTTGTGAAGCATCATTTAGATGAAGTTTTTGCGGAGAAATGATAAATTCAAAAGTATTATGTTCTTAACATTACACACCTCAAACGGTTCATGATTTGGATATCCTGAAATATGATAATAGCAACTCATTAGAGACATTTGTGAAAAAGTGCGCCAATTTTGTAAAATTCAATCAGCATTTAAATAACACTTTAAACTATCGGTACTTACATTCATTGTTTCGGCTTTTAGTCTTTATCTGAAAAACGAAGGAAAGATTCGAGTCAAATATGAATAAAGGCAGTATTGGGATAATAAAAAGATAAAAGGCAGAAAAACGCAGCTTACTTTCAATTTCTTTTGGTTCTTCTAAACAATATCGACTGCTTTCAGATCTTGCAGTTGTGCGTTTACAGACATACCTCCAATGTTAATGCTGATTGGTTTCTTGAATTCAATCTCGAGCCGAGAACGTTTCTCGAAATGTTTGTGTTTTCTTGCGATTTGTTTCGCAAGTTTCTAGTATCTTATAAGTCTGCGAAAAGTATGAAATAACTCATGTAATACAAACAAGAGGTTCTCTGTTAATCAGGGTAAAAGCGTTTTTCATAAACAAAACCGTTTTTTAGTTATTAGGCATTTTACAGCTTTTTGGTTGGTTTGGTCGATGTTTTGTGGCTTCAAACTAGCTTTTCACAGTCTTCCCGGTAGCGATTACGATTTTATTTACTGTTCATACCATTTCAAGAAGCGTCCCACCCCAGTTTCAGTTAGTGTTTTTTGAGCAAGTTATCAAGTGAAGTTTGTTTTACAGCAATTACGTACAATATTAACCTCGTAAGCGTTAGAAATTTAGATAAACTATCATATATTTGAGAAATATAAAAATGGTATCAAATAGTATAGGTGTTTACGGCACAAAAAAGGAGCCCTGGACGCTACTTTGGCCACAGCTTTCGCGTTTTTCCACCACTTTACGGCACTTGAGCTGTTGAATCTTCGAAATCTAATGTCTTTTCAGTGTCCTCTTTGGATGAATTCTTAGTAAAAAATGCCCTGGTTGGTCAAAAACATTTTTCCACCTTGCTGACTCCGGCAGGGAATTTCCTTGGTATGGAATTTTATGATTCTAGAAACTTCTTTAAAATATTCAAATACTAAATTTGGCTTATTCGGAGAGTAATTGTCTTAAAGGATGGATGGATGTAGATAATGATATAGAGGCAATAAATGAAAAAGGAAGAAAAATAACATTTAAAGATTGTTTAAAAGATTTTTGCAGTACATTATGATGTATAATGTTCTGGTGTTGCTTCACCTCATTCGACTGTGGTATTGCTGCGTTGGTTGTTATCAAAGTTTTCAGGGGTGAGCTGAATAACTAACAGCTTGTAGAATGGAGTATGCGAAATGAGCTGATTCAGATGCACATGTTAAATGACAATATGATCCCTTTCGTCTATGATACATTCTGAAATGACATTATGTTCTGATATTGTTGACATGTTAATAATAAAAAGCTGTTGAGATTATAAACGACTATTTTTCGCCTCATTCATCTAGCCTTTGAAGGGGTGTCTTCCATAGCATTCTTCATCGATTACCATAGCTTCATCAACTCCTTCATAAATTTGCATAAGTTCCAATATACCGTAACAATCGCACTGTGGGAAACCATCCCACTCTCTTCCACAATAAGGCAAATCATCAGCGTGGGTTCTGCATTAGTATATAGATGTAGAATATAATGAGGAAGTTTTCATCTATCAAGATCATTGTCTATCAAACCGTGCAGTTTGAAAGAAATCTCTTCTTCTCCCAGCATGATTGTAGATCCTGGCTCGATTGTCAGAAAAGGCGGATATTTATTGCAAATAATGTTTAATAGCAATTTTATGTCAAAGTTACGCAAAGCTGCGGTCTTTGGAGTACAGTACATCCTCGATTATCTGAACAGGTTGAACTCAAATTTTTGTTGGGCCGTTCGGATACGCTAAGAATTCGGATAATCGAGGAAGAACATTTTACATACTAAACTTGCTATAAAGGTTATTATCATCGTTCTGAACAGTCACAGGATGCTCAAACTGAATGCAAATTGAAAAGCTAGGCAAATGGAAAGACCAACAAGAAAACTAAAGCAACAGTTTTTTGTAAATTTCAACAACGATTTGTAATAACGTGTTGTCGAAGCTCCTCGATAAATAAATGTGTTATTTGTGTGCTTCCGTTGGATATGACTTTTATATTGGGCGACAGTTTGAGCAGACAACAGATATTTCGATTGGTTTCTCAAGAACTAGTTTGCTAAAAAAAAATTTAATGAAAACTTTTGACGTTGGGATAATCGAGGTTCGTATAGTCGAGGATCGGATAATCGAGGATGTACTGTAAAAGAAAATTCCGGTCCTTTGACGTATTTGTTAAAAGCTTCATAATAAGTGTCTCGATGAAATAATGCAGTTGAAGCGGTTTCATTTCGAAAATCTCGTTTGGTAAATATCATCAATACCGTGACATCTGTACTTGTGCGTTTTATTAGAATCCTTAACCAAAACGATCTTGTCAAATTGATACATCTCGACTGCTTCATCGACGATTTATAGTTAAATGAAATCTATTTGGTTAACTTTTTATACCAGCCCGAAATGCTCTGAGGTTATTTCCCCAAAAGGAGCATTCCCAGGAGACTTTCCCTGAGAGGGAGGGGGGTTTCCTTTATAAGGACTTGGGGGTTTTCACCCACAGGGATCAGGGGACTTTGTAATACCTCTTCAAGGGGGTATCACCTGTGTGGGTTCAGGAAGGCGTTACGAATATAAAAATGAAAATGTAGAAACTTACGACCTTGAAGTCTTTGTATCTTTGTTGGAATCAGACACGACACGAAGGAACGGATTTTCTTGGTAAACACTCTTTGATATAAAAACCGCGATTAATAATAGCTGCGTTACAGTATACTGATCCACGGAGCAGTTCGGCTCTTACTTATTTTTAAACACAGAACAGTTCGGCTCTTACTAATTACTTAACTACGCGAATAGTTCGGCTCGAAACCTATCTCAACTTAACTTCTACTTGGCTTGTAAAAACTAACTTGAACTTACTTGGAAAATAGGGGAGGGAAAACCAATAAATACGATAACCTAACGGAAGTGATGGAAGTGATGGGAAGGATCATATAGGGTAAAACTGCGGGTAGCTAATTAAATAGCAAAGCGTGGAAAACTAAATAATAAACCTAAGAGATGCGTGTGTGACCTAGCCATTGTTAATTGTACAGGCTCCTACTCTTAATTGCCTAAACGATCTCGTGAGCAAACTTAAAGATACCTACAGATAAATAAAAGAGGTGTTCGTATGTGAATAAGCAAGAACTAACAAAACTAATCAATTGTCGAATGTTTCCAGTATCATGCGCAGCAGGATATGCATCATCATTTCTAGGAAAGGATATTGGTACCACAACATCTTTCCCTAACAAGGACTTGGAGGGTATTCCCCTCAGTCGCTAGTGACGTCATAGTTGGCCAGGAACCATTTTTTTACCTCCTACTGACAACCATCTTAAACCAGCAATCTCTATCGAGTTTCAAAAAAGTGTAGGGTTTATCAACACTTTAAAATTAAAAGTAGGGATAGTCTTTGAAAAATTTTGTAAAATTATTTGCCCAGTCCTATTTCTTTTCTTCATTTCTAATTCTTTGTAAGCTTTTGTCTTTCTGCAAAGTAAAAATAGAAATTTTTGAGAGAACATCACAAAATTTGATAACATGTGAAATATTTGCATTTTAAAGACAAACTTCATGAGAATTTGATAATTATAAAAACGAAGGCATTCCTATTGCTCAAGTAATGATAAAGCACTTTTGAATGGCCTGGTCCGATGTTTCGTGAGGCTGCCATACCTTATTTTGACCAATGCAAAATATAATTAGCACAGAAACAACTAGACTGAAGAGTCACACTCGAAGAGTGAACATGATGCGACGTCAACATATTCTGATGGCAGAAAAGAAATACGTAGACATTTCTAATCTGATTGAATAAAGTGTAATATCTCTTGTTGAATTGGTGAGTCATTCATAAGGGTAGCCTAGTACCAGTGTCGGGCTGGAGAGAGGCCAATCTTGAGCCAAATAAAGAGGGAGGGACTGAAATAATTTGGGGTTTGAGATTGCTGAGTATATTCATAATGGGGGTTTCTAATAATCAGGGGGCTAGGTTGTAAATTACCTCACATACACCTATTTTCAAAAAGGGCTAGATTGCAGTATACCTCCTTCTCCGCATTACGTGGTATAGGCTCTTTGGAAATCTTATTTCCCTGTGGTTGCTGCCTACAAACTCAAACTCAAGCTCACTCAAAAATATTTTTTCAGCAAATTCAGTTAATTACATGAAACGTCATTTAAAGTTGTAAGACCAAGTAGTTAATACATCGATTGTAAATTACAAGAAAGTACTACCAAACTACAATCATACCTTAATAAGGACATTGTTGATATTCATCTGGCACCGAATCTATATCTTTTATGCTAGCCGCAAAGGAGAGTTTTTTGCTTAAACAAAGTGTCATTTGTGCCATTTTGCTTAAGCACTTTTCTTCAGTGTACTATAGTAAAGTCGTAAGCAATTTTGCTTTTCTATTGGAAAGTAAATTTTAACGTGTTTAATATTTTTCGGCACTCGTGCCTTTTTGCGCACCGTTTGGGATGTTGTAAGGAATTTGGCTTATACCTGTGAGCAGTTTTACTTAAGTGTGTGGGCGCAAAAGGCATGCGCTAGCTCCCTTCGTGGAATCAAACTGCTGCACAAACTTGTTAAATAAATGGGAGATCATATTGGGTAAATTATTCAGGATCTCCAACGTCCAATTCTTAGAATATATTCGAAAAAACTCCAGGACTTGCCGTTCTCAAAAGCAATTTGTTTGTTCATGTTTTTTTGTTCACCTTTTCATTCCACGTAAACGACTGGCCAGTATAACACTGAGAATCACTCTTTCCTCCAAATCAAGCATTCTTCATCGTAAGAACTATTTCTTATCTATTTTATCAATTAGTTTATTTTCGAATTAACCTTCTGATAATAGTTACTAGCCTATGCGCTTTGCGCCCACACACTTAAGCAAAATTGCTCAAAGGTATAAGCCAAATTGCTTACAACGTCGCAAACGGTGAGCAAAATGGAACGAGTGGCAAAAAATATCAAACCCGTTAGATATTTTGCTTTCCAATAGAAAAGCAAAATTGCTTACGACTTTACTACTGCACACTGAAGAAAATTGCTTATGCAAAATGGTACGAAAGACACTTTGCTTAAGCAAAAAACTCTTGTGTGCGGCTAGCATTAAGCTACTGGTCCGGCTTTTTCATTAGTGTTTTCAAATGCCCAACTTTTTGCGCTAAATATGTAACCCTAAATAGATAAGAGTTAAAGACTTGAAAACAAATATTAGGTTGAACCAAAGGGACATTGTGAATAAATTTAAACCCAAATCCACTCATTAAGAAGAGGCTAGTGCAGGCTTTTGGGAAGTAATATTTATTCACATGCAACTTAAGAAATATCTTCAAAGTACCAATAATTTGAGTTATATACACATATTTGGATGTCTGCCAGAGGAATAGCATGAAATGATACGGAGCTGTTGTCAAACTAATATCCACAGTGTGATAAGAAACAATCTTAAGAAACCATATGGTGCGATTTTTAAAAAATAGGAAGCCTAAGATGAAGATTTTATAAATAAAAAGTTAAGAGACATTTTATTTTACCTATAGAAAATAGACTTTTAAAAACACTTAGCCCTCATTAGCACTGAATGGCACAGGACTCTCAATAAAATTTTGCTAAGCAAAGTGGCTGATTGCTCACCTTGTAGTGAATTTTTCATTGAAAAGCAAATACTCAGCTACCATGCTGGGAAAATTTCCCTATGTATTATGATTTTCGATGTAAACAAATTAAGAAAGAATCTAATAATTAAAACTAGCTGTGCTTAACGTCCGCGATGAAGGCAAGTATAGTATAAGATTAGCCTTGTCAAGACAAGATTCTTTTCCCTGCATTTTACCTATGGTATCTATTGCACTGCAGCCACATTACCTCTACTCTGTTGGGTCATATGTCCCTCATTTTTTATACAGAGGTTGCAAAGTGGATCAGTGGTTTTCAAAACATTTTGAAACTTTCCTAAAGCTCAGGGAGGGTTTTGGGAATGTTATACAAGACTAACCTCCTCGAACTCTAGCAAAATCTCAGATGGTTTTTGAACTGCTGATCAACTTTGAAACATCTGTAAGAATTGAGGGACATCATATGACACCGTACAGTAGAGGTCACATGGCATGTAGAGAAAAAGAAACTTCCCTTGCCAAGGCTCAAGTCTTGGTAACACCCCTTCTTATCTGTAAAAATGTACTAGGTGGTTTCTTTTTTTCTTTATTATATTCTATAGGCATAAAATTGTATATTGAAATTCATAGTTATTACCCATTCTTATGGTGTTATGATTAAAAATTTAACATGGAGCTTCATGAACACGAACAACTGAGAGAAACCAGAATTCACGTAAACAAAACAAAGGGCAGAATAAAAGAATCACAATCCGTGTAGTGGAAGAAACAATAGATGGCTGCAAGCCAACTGGAAATACTTTTTTAGCCGAGAGAAAATTGAGATGTTGACCAACTTATAGGTTTCAAATGCTTAGCCAAATCTTTAAACAGAAAGAAATTGAATCAATTGAAATAATAGTTGCAGGTCTAAGGGAAAAAGTCTGAACTTGTGTAGTCGAACAATGGACCATAACAAAAGGGAAAACAAATTTGCATATAGGAATATTAGTATAAAAGAAGATAAATATGCAGAAAAACGAATCAATTTGGTACCGGTTTCATCCTATCAAGAGGAATCTTCAGCCTGTTTCAATATGGAATATTACAATATACAATATGGAATATATTTTAAATAAAATATATTCCATAAATAAAATTACAATTCAATAATATAATAATATAAACAAATAAATAATATTACAATTACAATATGGAATATTAGTAGTTATGATTCCAATGAAACTCGTATTCAATCAAAGATATATTTCTTCCTACCTAGCTTATTTGATCTTTCTTTAATCAGACATTAAGATTTTGCGTTTGAACAAAAACGAAAAGTCAATAGAATCCTTTGATAGTACATATTGTTTCTAATGTCTTGTACATTTTAGCTGCTGAATGAACTCGTAAAAATGGAGTTATCAATAACTAAGCAGCAGGGGAAATCATACTCCTATGTTATCTGATATTTGTAACAAAACATGTAGCGTCTTCCCTTCTCTCATATACTGGAAATGAATTTTGTATGAGATAACAAAAAGTTCAAGATAATGGTATTTGAGATTGGTGTTATATCTCTAATAAACTATATTGGAAAACAAGGGCAAATAGGTTTGTTCAAGATAGCAGGAGTCGACTGTAGTTATTTCCAACACCATACCAGAATTTGGTTGTCACCAAAGGTCTCCCCAGTAAGGATTTCGAGTTTGAGTTTGGTGTAACCAAAAACCCAAACAAACACATTTTGCTCAAACATCTTAAAACCAGATCTTAGAATAAGGAAATCATCCTCCTGCCCATCTGGTTAATGTTTTAAGACTATGAAGGACACATAAAAAGAAAAAATTGGAAAAAGACGTCAATTAACCCGGGCAATTTGCTGCCTCCCCTGTTATATTTTTCACAAAAAGCACTGTTATATGGTTATTTTGATACAAAACTGCTCACTATAAACATACACTGACGTGTCAAAAAGGATGGGGTTGGGTTGGTTTTCGTAATCACCTTCCAAACTATAGTTTTGATAATTAGCATATATTGTTATTTTCGCTCTTATTTAATTTTCAGAATTGTAAATGAGGATGCAGCCGTTTACCCGTACAACGAACAGAACCTCTTCTAAGGTGACCAAAGAAGTCCTAAAAGTCCTCTCTGACAAACAAGTAAGTCATCTTTTCCAAAAATCTGAAACCGTTTTTATAATCAGCTGAGAATAGAGTAATTACATAAAAGCTTGGTCTGGGAAGATCTGTGATTTAATTCAAAACCACCAAGAGAAACGATGCAATGATAGATAAAACATCAAAAGTAGAATTTGAATGTATCAATAGCTTATTTAAACCAGCTCTTTCTTTACTCTACTTGCTTTTTCATCAAAGTGATCTCTTAATTTTAAATACGCTGCCCTTAAAAAAGTTCTGAAACCTTTACAATTTTAGGCCTAGCTGGAAATTGTTGTATAGCAAAAAACAAAACTTGAATTTGAGCTTCCCTTCTTCACTCCTTTAGCCACTTGAGCGTGATTTTATCAAATTATAGCAATCTTTTCTCGGAAAATGAAACTGAGAAACGAAATTGGGCCTTGTTAAGTCAATGCTTATGGTTTAAAAAGAATAGAATCAGACCGCATAATGCCGTATAATTTTGAACGGTATGAGGATATGAGGGGACATACATAACCAACCTTTTGGACTTGTTAAGAAATTCTGAGAGGAAAAAATCAAAAATAAAAGTCTAAATGAAACCTGCAACCTTGATTTAAACATCGCGAATACTAATATTCTTAATCTTATGGGTTTTGCTGAGTTGATTAGAGTTGGGAACTGTAGGGGGCATTGTCATTTTGGGGGTTAGCACTGCCCTATCCTTATATAGACGTAATTTCTAAGTTTATTTGTCATTTTATCTGTTCCTTTTTTTTGACCTTTTTTGATCCTTTTTATTTGAGCAAAATTTTATAATCAGATGCTATGTTATTCTCATTTACCATTGAGACCTGGCTAATTCAGATGAAATTCTTTAGGTCTTTAACTTAAGAAAACCGAAGAAGAGCATAAAAAGCTCGCAAGTTACACTTCCTTTTTTTATATTGTCGTTGATTAAACTCGTAGAAGCAATTCTAACTTGGAAAGAATTACTCTTTACTGATTAAGACTTTGCCTATCTTTTATTGTTAAAGGTACTCCCTCGAAAGCTCTTCAATCATCGACTTAGCATTTGTTGTATGAAATTATAACAAGGGCTTCGCGTTGGAAAGTGATATCATTAAAAACCTAATGTTATTGTTTATCTAATCTTGGCATTGCATCATGTTCTAGGCCAAGAGTATTGCTCTTCTACTTGCTGTGAATTTTTTCTGCACTATCTGGTTAATTGCTGTTGCCACTTCATCTAACAGTATGGGTATGTTTCTGTAAATCTTCAAACATTTTCTTTAACGTTATGTAGACTTGAAGACGAAATACGCGATCAAGCTAAATTTTGAAAATGATCATTTAAGCATCCGATTTTATTGAGAAGTAAAACTATGAAATTGAGCTGGCCCAGAGCCTAAAAGTACCTTGTCAATTTAGAATTGAAAAATAAATGTTATTTTTCTTTCTGTAATATATTTTGATACGCACGCTCTTCACTTGAAAAACGCTGCATTAGAAACTCTGGACCAAGATAAACTGAGTAAAAGGCTACTCTTAATTTCTTTATTTGCAAAAACGACAGCTCTACAAACAATTAATAGACCGGGCTGTGGTTACGGCAAGTACCACCCGAGCCCGGAGAAATTCTCATGTGGATTTTTGAATAGCTACTGACCCGGGTGTTCAGAAATACGATGGTAAACGGGGGTCTGCTGGTGCGTCTGGGTGCTAGGGGGGCTTTTTATAGCTCTTCCGTGCCAAATGCCTCTGCGGAGGAGCAATTTCCCTATTTGCTGTTTAAACCTGCTGTAAAAGATACCATAAAAGCTCTATTAAGCCCCCAAAGGCTTTATTAAATTTTTGAGGTTCTAGAGGAGGGGCTCAATAGATAGGGGGGCTTATTAGGGAGGGGGGCTTTTTAAAAATTAAAGATCAATGGTACCGAAATTGGCCTGAAATCCTTGTGCTTTGTATATTTCTTTACCGTGCAGGCTGTTACTTCATATTCTCAACAGCCAGAGCAAGGCTTCTGGAGGATGGATCGGTTATTCTGGAAACTTATACTGTGTATACTGTGCAGTGTATGTAATTTTGGAGGCTGCTACGACAGGGCTGGATATGAATTTTTTCGCTCTCAAGCATATGAAATTAAAAATTGGTAATATAACGATGGAAAATACCATGCGCTATTGCTAAACCATTGCAGTTTACTCTTTAGCCTTTGTGATATGAAAAGACGACCTTTATAGAGAGAGGGCTTTTTCGGATTTCTGCAAAAGGGGGCTTTTTAAAGACGGGGGGCGTTATACAGAGCATTAGAGCATTATACAGGAAAGGTTTTATTCCCGGCAGTTGCTTCAGTGTCCTATAGGAAAATCTTTACATAAATATGAAAAGACTTGAATTATATTTTATATCCTGTTAGTCTTCTTCATCGTCGTCACTTTCTTCATCTCTCCCGAAATCATCCTTCTCAAGTTCATCGAAAGCTGGATCAATAAGTAAATCTTCAATGTCATCTGGAAATTCTTTTTCAAGCCACTTGATTTCATAATTTATCTTCCATCCGTATATGTCAATGTCTGGTGTTTGCAACTGCAGTTCTTCCGAGCGCTTCCAGATTTTCGCAACGTAGTTTGCTCTGTTAGCATGTAGAAGTAGAACGGACTTGCATGGTGGAAGGATCGAAAGGTCGATTATCTTTTCATCTCTCCTATATTTGCGCTGAAATAGGTAATATCGGGCCTGATTCACGTTCTTCTTTCGACAACTGTATAACACACATACGTATCCTTCAAGTAACTTGAATGTTTCTTCTGCAAGCTCCCAGGTTGATCCCAAATCTTTGAATGCTGGCAGTAATGCGCTCCAACAGACACCCTTACCTTTTCTATAGAATGAGGACACATAGTCGTTTCCTGTAAAAGCATGAAAGCCTATCAAGCTCTCTTTCACTTAAGGCTCAAACTGCTCCGTTTCCCTAAGTATTGCCAACGAAGATGGCACTGTACGGAAAACTGCTAAAAGCAAGCTACTTGATATCATTTCCAGAAATGCCAAGTCCAAATTGTTGCATCTAAGAGAAAGCCAACCTGACCGGCAAAACGTCTCAGCTTATGTCATCGATCTGATGGCAAGCATACGCCAGATGACAGAGATCTTTGAAACATACGAAG
Source organism: Pelagia noctiluca (assembly GCA_963924455.1). Classification (NCBI taxonomy): domain Eukaryota; kingdom Metazoa; phylum Cnidaria; class Scyphozoa; order Semaeostomeae; family Pelagiidae; genus Pelagia; species Pelagia noctiluca. Next base: position 9,440,086 of record OZ004320.1, on the reverse strand, counting down.
AGTTTACTTGGAAACTTTTAAAAAGTTTACCAACGAAGTACACACGAATAGATTTAGTTGCTGACACTTATCTTGAAAACTCCATTAAAGGAGCAGAACGTTTTAAAAGGGAAAGTTCGCAAGAGATCATTATTCGGTCACCCAAGTCAAAAATACCACGCGACTTCAATGGATTTTTAAAGAACGGAAAGAACAAGACGCATATTGTGCGATCACATTCTGGAGACATAGATATCAACGTCATAATGATTGGTATTTTCAGAGATCATTCAGAGGGCTGTTACTTTGATTTTGGCAAAGGCAAATACCGTAGAAGCCTACCCTTAGCTGAGATTGAGTTTGAGCCTGAAATGAGGTAAGGGTGTCTGTTGGAGCGCATTGGAAAAAATCCAAGATTACTGGCAGCATTCAAAGATTTGGGATCAACCTGGGAGCTTGCAGAAGAAACATTCAAGTTACTTGAAGGATACGTATGTGTGTTATACAGTTGTCGAAAGAAGAACGTGAATCAGGCCCGATATTACCTATTTCAGCGCAAATATAGGAGAGATGAAAAGATAATCGACCTTTCGATCCTTCCACCATGCAAGTCCGTTCTACTTCTACATACTAACAGAGCAAACTACGTTGCGAAAATCTGGAAGCGCGCGGAAGAACTGCAGTTGCAAACACCAGACATTGACAAATACGGATGGAAGATGAATTATGAAATCAAGTGGCTTGGAAAAGAATTTCCAGATGACATTGAAGATTTACTTATTGATCCAGCTTTCGATGAACTTGAGAAGGGTGATTTCGGGAGAGATGAAGAAAGTGACGACGATGAAGAAGACTAACAGGATATAAAATATAATTCAAGTCTTTTCATATTTATGTAAAGATTTTCCTATAGGACACTGAAGCAACTGCCGGGAATAAAACCTTTCCTGTATAATGCTCTAATGCTCTGTATAACGCCCCCCGTCTTTAAAAAGCCCCCTTTTGCAGAAATCCGAAAAAGCCCTCTCTCTATAAAGGTCGTCTTTTCATATCACAAAGGCTACAGAGTAAACTGCAATGGTTTAGCAATAGCGCATGGTATTTTCCATCGTTATATTACCAATTTTTAATTTCATATGCTTGAGAGCGAAAAAATTCATATCCAGCCCTGTCGTAGCAGCCTCCAAAATTACATACACTGCACAGCATACACAGTATAAGTTTCCAGAATAACCGATCCATCCTCCAGAAGCCTTGCTCTGGCTGTTGAGAATATGAAGTAACAGCCTGCACGGTAAAGAAATATACAAAGCACAAGGATTTCAGGCCAATTTCGGTACCATTGATCTTTAATTTTTAAAAAGCCCCCCTCCCTAATAAGCCCCCCTATCTATTGAGCCCCTCCTCTAGAACCTCAAAAATTTAATAAAGCCTTTGGGGGCTTAATAGAGCTTTTATGGTATCTTTTACAGCAGGTTTAAACAGCAAATAGGGAAATTGCTCCTCCGCAGAGGCATTTGGCACGGAAGAGCTATAAAAAGCCCCCCTAGTACCCAGACGCACCAGCAGACCCCCGTTTACCATCGTATTTCTGAACACCCGGGTCAGTAGCTATTCAAAAATCCACATGAGAATTTCTCCGGGCTCGGGTGGTACTTGCCGTAACCACAGCCCGGTCTATAATTGAAGAAATAAAGGCTAACTGTATTTGTTGTGATATTGTAATAGATGCAATATTGATGATTGATGAGATTAATTCAAAGATTAAGCCGAAATTATTGGTTTTGTTCTTAGAATTGTTCATGGAAATAAAGTTTTCGTGGAAAGTTTTACTTTACTAAAAACTACTAGAAATACGTTGTTGGTGAGCTCAGACAATTTTTTGATTGAGTGAAGGCTTTCCTAGCGAAAAGCATCAATTACTTTGCTTAGATTTGCCTATGCTTTTGGAGAACAGAAAAGAAAGGGATGTCTGGATGAAGCAATATGAAATTAAAGACCTTCATTTTTTATTCGAGAAATATAATCATCTTTATTTTGGTTTTTGTCTGAATGAAATGCTTATAGATTTTGTTCATTAAAGCTAATTTCTTCTGACTTATGATAGCGATAATTTGTAAGAATGAAAATAAGGCGAGTAGGACACGACCCCACAACCTCTAGATTGTCTTACCTGGATCATTTGCATTCTTGCAAATTATCTTGATTACAGCTTCTTCTTCATCTGAAGTAGAGATTCTTTGTTCGTCTAGTAGATCTTAGTTTAGTGTTGTTGCAAAACCTATGAATTTCCGAATTAATTTGGAATACATCTTTTGGGCCCTTCAAGGTATTAGGATTTCTCTAGAGTTGTACACGACATTTAATCTCTAAAAATGTTAGATGACTAGATTATTCATTTTGATATTCACCTCTTGTTATCTTTCACAAGGAAGCGAAAGTTACTTTATTTTTAAATTTTCATTACTCGAATATGGGTTTTGACATAACTGTTTTTTTTGCTATATACTGGAATGATTGGAGCCAACAGATAATAAGCAGTGAGATTAGGCAGACTGAATGACTCAACACATGACTCCTCTTAGCACCTTGGCCATTGTGCTGTGCAGCAAAAAAGCTAAGGCTGTGGAGGGGTCGACTTTAATTAAATTCAAATGAAATACAATAGATCAAGTTTGTTAAGCTGAAGGGTACGTAAAGAGCTCTGGGGGTTTGTTGAAAGTAAATTTTCATACATTTCTTAAAGTGCCTCTTTGCCTAATTTTTATGATATTATTCCATACAGCTCAATGCGCTGATTCTTACGCAAAAATTTACGATTCAAGTTGTGGTCGCTGAGTTATGATCATTCAAAGTTGTGAATTTCAGGGTTTTTGTCAAAATTATGTTGCATTTGGGTGTTGGCTGATAGATGTAACGTGGCATCATTGTAGGAACCTTAAATGTTTTCTCTATACTGAAGCCTTATAATAAAAAAATACTTCAAGAAATGGTAAAAAGTGGGTAGATTTACGAAGATTTGTTAACAACCACAGTTGGTGTGCTCAAGACGACAGGGTATTCTTCGTTCTCGAATATGCCCGAAATTCTATTTTTGGAATGGCCTCCATGCTCTAGTTCCATATCTCTAAAGTTCTAAGTGCAATAGCTTTGCTAAGAATATTGACGAAGCAATGAAACTTTGTATGTATACGCAACGCAATGCACAGAAAAGTTGAATGGGAGTGGAAGAATCATACCCCTAATGCTATTCTTAGAATGGGGTACTAGTTTCCAGGTTCCTAAAGTAATGATTCTATAACTTTGCTCAGCAATGAGATAAAGCAATCAAACATGGTATTTAAACACCAAGCGATTGCAGAAAAAGATAGACGGGAAGCGGCTTTCGAATTATGTCCCCGTATTGCTATTTCAAGAATGGGGTATTAGTTCCCAGGTCCCTAAAGTAATGATTATATTGCTTTGCTCAGCAATGAGATACAGCAATTAAATTTGGTATCTAAACACCGCACAATGTGTAGAAAATTATAGACCGGAAGCCCATTTCGAATTATGCCCCTATTGCTATTTTAGGAATGGGGGTACAAGTTCCCAGGCCTGTAAATTAATGACTTTGCTCAGGCCTGGGAATGAGACAACTAAATTTACAGAAAAGATAGAACTCAAGCCCATTAAATGCTCCCTATTGCTTGAACGTGGTTCTAGTTCCCAGGTCTCAATAACTTCTCTCGGAAATGATGTACAACAATCTAATTCAGTAATAAAACACGGCTAAATGTACAGAAAATGGTAGAGCTGAAGCCCCCTTGAAATTTTCCCTCGATTGCTGTTTCTGAAATAATAGGTGGGATAGATATGGTGAACACCAATGAAGGGCACATTTGAGTAGGGGGATTTATCACAGACCGCAATATTGAGATCGAAATGTTAGATCACCGTTCTCGTGAAAAAACTGTTGCTCGAGTTAAAATGTAAATTGCAGAGGAAAGTCAGAAACGGGCACAAGTTCTTCAACTCTTCAATACAAATGAGGATAAAATATCGGCTTACTCTGATTACGGCAAATACGAATATATAAAGATACAAGGATATAGGAACTTTTTTAACTTGATTTCTTAAACGTGTGAAAACGGGCACTGGAAAATAATCTTAAATCTTAAATCTTTTTCTTTGTCTTTAAACTAAGTTCTCTTCTACTTCACTTATAGCACGGGCACAAATCTTAACATCAAAAACACAACGGAATATATAAAATCAAAACGACTTAGCTCTGGGTTTTTTTCTTTATCTTTCACTTTGGGTCTGATCTCGATCTTCAACGACGTCTTCAACGGATTCGTCTTTAAAACTTATTCTACTTAAGGCTGCGACTGGTTTCGAAGTGAAACACCAAACGCCTAACTACACAGTTCAGAAAACGGCAACCTAAACGACTTTCAAACGTCCTAACCAATTTGGCTGGGCTTCAGCCCAGAGCTTTACCAGCTCTACACCAAGCGCCACGCCAAGCCTCTCTAAGTCCTCTCTTGTACTAACTAAAGGAAGGGGGGAAACTTATATACCTAGGGGTAACAGCGCCCAAAACTAAACATTATTAAATATGGTTATACAGGAAACTAAACTACCAATAAAATATAGAGACTGTACGATATTTTTCCAATCAAAAGTTAATTCTTCCAACGGAAGTAAATCTCATTTTTTTCTCTCGGTCATTCATTTCTCCCAGTCATTCATTCTGTACGACAGCAACAACAGGAAACGTGAATAGGTCAATGTGACGTCAACAGATATATGTGTTTTATTGTTGGTATTTCCACTGAATGCTCCATGAGCCAAATTTCAAGGCTAAGTCTGATGTCTTTGGTGACCTATATTTTAGCTAAAACTACTTCTTTCGGTTCATGCTTCTCAACTCCAGCCTATTAACCTCCTAGGGCCCTCTCAAAATGCCAGAATTTTAATTTTCACCCACTTGTACTCTTATTTCAACTTGGTTCAAATAGAGTACTGTAGCCTTGGCCACTTTTTATTAAATAGAATTGTCTTACACAACTGACATACCTTACCGAAAAAAATTTATCTGAAATTGTATCTCTATCTCTTCTTAAAACATTGACATAAAATGAATCAACTTCGCTTCTTTTTCGATGCACACGAGCCATTAATATGTGACGCAATTTTTCCATCAATATTCTAGGCCATTGCCATGGATGGTCCGCACCAAAATAACACGCAATACGCCGCAATACGCCGCAGATTTTTGAGCAAGCCGCAGAGTGCAAATAAAACTCTTTGAGCGATTATAACATGATATCAACCACTTGTGGACAATCGTTTTGCTCACTGGCGGCCCAGCCATGGCGACGTAGGCCAATCAGGAATCGTTCATAAAAGTTGAACTCTTGCAAAAATGTGAGCATGAATTCACCGGAAGTCTTCGTAATTTGAGAACAACCAAAACTGGTAGAAGCAAAGTTGGAAGAAAACTATTTGCCTTTGCTTCGAATAATAGGAGAAAATCGATAAAACAAAAACTGCAATTCACAACAATAACAACACATGTTGACCATTCTTACAATTCAAGTTGAGGTGAAGCTTTTTCAATATCTTTTTCTCGAGTAGGTAAAGCATTTATAAGCAAAAAAACCAAAGATAATTACCAAAAATAACATGGGCAACAATTTCCAAGCCTTTTTTCCGAATAAACTAGGCCCAAGTAGCTGAAAACTTAGCGTTTTCCGAATGCAGTCCCCAATGCTGATTTTCAAAAAGTGGCCCATCCTTGGCGACAGTACTCTTTATTCTAAAAAATTTCCAACAATTCATTTTACAGCATGGAACCAAAAAATTAACTTGCCTAAAAACCCAAGTATAAAAGGGCCAAGGCCAAAGGCCTTGGTTAGAGACTTTGTACACCCAGGAGTATTCATACAGTACAACGTTACTTTTCAAATTCATATAACTATTCAAGCTTTTGATTGCAGGGCTACATAATCTAAAAGTAATAATATTAAGAATACGCCTTCGACACTTGGAAAACACTCTGGAGAGCTATCAAGCCAAGTGCCGTATGTTAAATTTCATGCCAAATTATAAGCATTGCATGAATCGAATGTTTTTACAAAACTACTCACTAAGATGGGCCTAAAAGACAACATAGCTAAAAAACGCAGTTTAGTCGATTGGTGTCGGCTTGTGCTTTACTACAATGAAATCAGAAATTGCTCGTTCCCAGATTACTCGTTCATCACCACGATGGGGTACAAAACCGCCCCTAGCTCAACAATTACACCTCTGATTGTAAAACTTTTTGCATTACCAACTTCTGTGCATTTAGATCTATTTGATGATGTGAAGTTAAAAAAGGTAAAAAGGCACTTAATAGAACTTTTTCTTCCGAAATAGCTACCTATGCATCATATTTGATTCAATTTCCTTTGTGAAAGCCCCCTGCAGGGTACGGTGCAACAGAAGACCAGACAAATCTAATTTGACTGTTGCAACTGTTCATCATGATATTCTAAAGAACTACATGAAATTTATCTGGCTCAAAATTATTTATACTGCCTGAAAATTTGACTAAAGAAATTCGGAATATCTAAATTCTGTAGCTTTTAAGAATGGTTCACTTGGTGCAGTTTTGCTCTTAAGATTAATGTTACTGATGCAAATTAAGATACTGCAGTGGGTGGGAAGCATATTTGTGCTTCGTTAAACAACACAAATTCCTTTTCCCTATATTCTATGAGCGATTTAACATTAAACGAATAAATGAATGTTGTTGTTAATTTATGTAATGATTTCATTTCATAACTCACTGGGATTGAGCCAGAGGCTTGCAGAGATGAAATCCTTCGTCTCGTTCCCCCTAGATAAAATCAGAGCCCTGAAAAATGCAAAACCTTGAAACTTTCCCCTTAATCAACCATCCTCAAAATTGTTAACACTCTCCTGAAGGACAATGGACGAACCGATAAAATTGACAGCTATCCAACGCTACTCTTTAGACGCATAGGGCTTAAATGATCAGACTTCTAATCCACGCAGTCGACTAAAACCGGCTCACAGGCGTGGAACCATCATGTTTTCTTTGCTCTGGAAACAATGAACAGTGATTTACTCTTAAGTTAAATTATTTTTTATAGACAAAGTTAGCTCTTACGTAATGTAACCTGAAATTATTGCCATCTTATTTCTAGCTCTCTCCGCGTTTTCATACATCTCAATCTTTGATTTTCTGTGGTAAGTTTATTGCTTCTAAATCACAATTGCTCCTATTCTTTTGTATATTACTAACTTCAATATTGATTCTTTATTCGTTGTCTAACTTGTGGACTCAGTACTGCTTCACTTTCTTACTTTTTCTACACATAGGTTCAATATGTATTTGGACACCTAGCAACAAAATGGCGTCTCTTCCTTGATTATCCACTTATGCCCAAATTCTCTTTTGCGATTGGCGACCTCTTCCTGTTATGGGTAAGCGAGGTTTTGGCGCAAAATTGGAAACATTTGCTGTGGTCAAATGTGATATTATTACATTCATACGCCTATTGTTTTGATATTTTTGATACCATTTTCCTTTTCCACTTTGTCTAGCTTCAGTAAATTGAAAATAAAACTATGGCCTTGCAGCTGTTTACAGTTTCGGCAGCCATTTTGTTGCTAGGTTTCCCAATACATTTTGAACCTATGTGTATTAATCCTTTGCCCGATTCTCTCATCTATGTATCTTACGTAGGTAGATCGTTTCTATTTAAGTTTATTGTTGATAAGGTTCTCCCGAGTCGTTTCGTTTATCCGCACCACTAATCCAGAGATGGTTTTAGAGGCTATGAAACGCACGATGTCGAATACTATGAAGTTACTGAAAGGACGGTATGTCTTCGATTTGTTTGCTAAACTAAATGAGAAGAAAATCGGAACTAACGCGGTTGAAAGTCATTGCAAGAGGGTATGTGAAGATTTGCCCAGAGGACATCAACGCACGTTGCTGCAAAGGTTTATGAAATGAAAGCATCAAGATGCCAGATCTAAGTTGGATGAAGCTAGAAGGGAAAACACTCGTATCTGGAGAGAAGAAAAACGAGTTTTAAGGACTTGGGGCGTATTGGATACGTATTTAACGGTATGGCGACGCGAAAAACAGCGTTACCAGACGGAGCTTAATAATAAACTACGTTCAAAGATCAATACTCTCATCCGGCGACATTCAAACCAAGAGGTTATTCAAGAATCTGTACGGAATGTTTTCGTTGGCGATCTACCGATACCAGGAGATTTCTCGACAGGCCCAAGGAGCTATGGTAGTGTTCAGCTAAACATGGATAAGCAAGATGTGCTATCTTTACCTCCCAAGTATGCGGTCTACTCGACCGTCAATCTTCCAGACTGCGAAGCACAGGTAGAAAGGGTCTTGCAGAGCTACGTTGGTCAATTCCGCGTGAACGCCAGGAGGAGCTAGATGCAGAACAACCTAACGATGAGGATTCGTTCAGACAAGCTACAAACGTATTTGATTTTCGAAAGATATGTGCAACCGATTTGCCTTTCAACCACAGGGTCGAGTTGCGTAATGCTATTAATGAAGATAGGGGCGAATCCAGAGAAGAATTTGACTGCCGGACAATTGAGCTTAAGAAAATTTTTTCATGCATCGCCGTTCCTAACACTAGAAACGCAACTTTTTTCGTCGGTTTGAGGATTCCTGCCAGACCTCATGCCAGCCTACCACGCCTTTTCGAAGTAGCAATTGAAAAAAGATAACACACTTGTTGTTTCAGAACTTCTTTGAATAAAATAAATGCTTATGCTAACCACTCTAGAATTTTTCATATTTTCTCTATTTCAGAAAAAAATTAAAATGAATTTCTACATGAGAGAGATTGAACCACGTTCACCGCGGGCAGAACTCACAACACCAAAACTTCTCGTAATTGAGGAGCGAAAATTCTTAATGATAAAGAGAGAGGTTGCAGTATAACATCTTTCATATAGCGAAAAAATCTTTATTTCCCTATATCGTAACACGGTAATCAAAACACTCACTCGGCGTAACTCGCGCTCCAAACGGCCAAACTTTACTTCATGTCTTGGTACCTTCGAGCAAGATACTCTCCTTTCCTGCCAAAACAAATATTCTACCCGCTGGGGTTTTATATTCACATCCCGAGCAAAGCATGAAAGTTTTCTCCTTTCTTGATAAAGCCTAGCTTTCGATATTATTCACAGGCACTTCCATGTGCAGAAAGTAGGCCATAAAATCTTCGTAAGTTCAAAATCAAAACTCCAAAATTCACTTCAATTCTCAACTGTTTCATTGGATACATGTACAAGACAAACAACAGGAAATGACGTCAGTAATGAATTATAGAACAATTGAGCGGCATTTGCATAAATTTGACGCAGGCGTGTGCACGATTTGACAAATGATTTTGAAGCCAAAAGACTTTTCTTTTGTTATTGTGCTGCAGTCGAGTCGATTCATGCTGAGTAAAGGCTGGAAACCCAATACAATTTTAACAATGGGGCGAACTCTGGGCGATCTATGATCTATAACAAGGGCCGCACAGAACTAATTCAATTCAATGAACCCAAATAATTGCAATTAAATTCAATCAATTCAGTGAACGAGTTTTCAGAAGCTGGGGCGCTGTAACGCAACAAACTTTTGGGAATGATTTCAAAATACAAACGTGAATAAAAATCATCTAAAGTGAAGGAATTCCCATTATTTTAACAAAGAAGAATACGTTAAAAGTCAAGAGAAGTTAAAATGGAAAACATATTTGAGGAATTCTGAATTTTTTTTTTAATGAATAGTCCTACTGAAAAAAAATTCTTTTCGCCAAAGTTGACTACCGCCTGTGCGGCGGTGGCGGCAGTCTGGACCCGCCCTTGAATGAAGAGATAGAAATAAAGATGCAAAATCTCAAACTAGAACTTAAGAGAGTCACTGCCGCAATGTAGACCAAGCTCAGGGGTGCAAACAACATGACAACAGGACAACAGGCTGGTTTGCGGTCACTCAAGCATCAAGTTCGAGCGAATGACGTAGTAGTATTCCAGACTGACAAATCTGGTCGGTTTTCAGTCGATACTCCGGAGAACTACCGTAGCTCGGTACAGCCTCACATTGGTGATGACCCTGAAATCAGCCGTTCAGACCATGATTTTATTGAGAAGATCCTAAATGCTTACGGTATTGCATGGATGAGATTTCTGTTAGCAGGAATTTTTACACGCAGTGGTATTTGAATCAAGAACAATAAGATATCTTTGAACATAAATGCACCCCCTCTGTTCAGTCTACAGAAGGATCACAAGGTTTACCTTGACCCAGAATCAGGACCGCCATCTCCACCGGTGTGTGGTGCAAATGCATCTGCCAACTACCGTTTATCCCTTTTTCTCGGCTTGGTATTGTCTGAGGTGTGGCAGCGAGATCGTACAGGAAGTGGCGTGTGCAAGAACACAGAAGAACTGTTGGCTGAAATCGAACGGGTGAAACCAGAAGGTCAAGGAGATGGAGTTGTCACTGGGTCTACAGATGTAAAAGCGTTGTACCCCAGTTTGGATATCGTGTTCACTTTGCAAGTGGTTTGCAAGATTTTTTGGGCCAGTGGATATACTTGGAATTGACTACGGAGAATTGGAGTTGTACATTAATCTTAGCTGGACACTGGTAGAAATTCGAGCAGTAGGATTGGAGGAAGTGTGCCCGACTCGAACGCAAAGACGAGGACCGAAACCTGCAATTATTGCAAGCGGTTCAGCAGCGAGGGAAGAAGTCCGGATTCAATCGTGGTGGCCTGCAACCTTTGCTCAAGTCGACAGCAACAAAGAAAAATGCTCGTTGAGGCCCTGCGAATAGGACTCGGGAAGGTGATGAAGAACCACGTTTACAAGTTTGACGGATTCATCCATCAGCAACAGAAAGTTTACACGCGGTAAACAACACCTGGAAAGGCTCGATAGGATGTCTGAATCCTCAGTTATTTGGAGACACTGTAGTGAGGAACATGACGTGGAGATTCAGGACTTCAAGATGAGGCAAATTTCGGAAGCAGTACGAATTAACGGGACGGCGCGGGAAAGCCTAATTAACAACAAGTCGGAATGGAACTATGTTGGCCTCCCTCGGGTGTTGATTGAATCGGAGTGATGTTCGGATTTGGAGACTAGAATTCGCTATGGAACCTCTATAGAACGAATCGAACTCAGCAAGAAAACAGTCGTTTAATTAGACTTCTCAAACGTTAGTTTGATTATGAATAGGGCCAGGTATGGCTGAATCTTGATAATTGTGAAATAACAAATTGAGAAAGTGCGTCAAAGGAATATAGCTGTGTAATCTTTATGATTCATATTCTTCACAATGAAATTACGACTCCCTCCGGTGCATATTGATTCGCACTGAAGTTCGAATTTGGAAGTTAGGGATCGCATCGAAGCTCAACCAATTCGAAAATCGTTTAGAAGTATCGAACCCGACCGCTTGAGAGTTAACTTTCGTAATGATAGAAATTGTATATTTAGTATGATTATGAATAGGGCTTGGTAGGGCCGAATCTGAAAATCAAAGACTACATCTGCTTTGCAGTGCATCAAAGGAGTTAGACTTGAGTGATCTTTAGATTAACTTATCTCAAACATGACGTAAATTTCGCTAATGTCAAAAGCTAATCCGATGAATGGAATGTATATCGTTGGCATTTTTGAAAAAAAAAGAAAATTTTTATGAAAATGTTAAGCAGCATTTTGACTTAAAATATAGAAAATTACCTGGAGCGTAATCTTGAAGAATAACGTGCTGTCTTTGATGCTTACACTCCCATATAACACAAAATGTTCCATTAAGAATAAACACCATTCTAATGTTCTCATCGTTAAACATTTCCTTTGTAGAAATGGTAACTCGTATTACTCATGTAAAAATTAGTTGTTTTCTAAGTAATTTTACTTTTCACACTGCTATTACCTTGTTTGCCCACCTCCCTATCTTGGATTGGCGCGATAGCTGTCTTTTGAAGGCAAAAGGCTCTCCCTTTCACGACTAGTTCGTCTATCAATGCTTGGAGACGAAATCTTTGAGGCATTCCTGGGAAGCGAATGAATTAGCGAAATCCTTTCCTCTCCCTTGTAAAAATAAGGCAGACAAAAACCTCGACAAAGTTTTCGACAAAGGTCATTTTTATATCTAGTATTATTTTTTTAAAAAATTCGATGTATTCAACTGGACAACTACAAAGTATTGCTTACGCAAATATTTCATGTTGGTATAAGTTGCAGGAGAAATAAACAAGAGGGAAGCGAGGAAGGTGGTTAGACTAAATATTTCCTGCTACAAGAATATTTGATTGCATTCGTCATACTGAAAATAGGAAATTGTATAATGGGTAGATAGAGTAAATAATGACAAAGTCAATAATTCCTCTTTTTACAGCTTGTGTACCTGTCTACTGTCCATGTGGATCTCAAAGCAAACATTCTCAGATAACTACTCTTTTGGGTACGTTTATTTACCTGATGATAATATTTGATCTTAAGTTCTTTATTACTTACCATTGTCTCGACTATGCCATACGTTGTGGGCACCTGTTGTATTTCAGAGTTTGCTCTTGAATATTGATTCTTAGTACACTTATTTATTCAATAAGCAACCTGACTTTTGCCCCAGCACTCCTAGCCCTCAAAGTTGCTCTATGAATTGCTAACGTTTTGAAAAATAAACAAAATATAGGCTATATATAGATTTTCCTATAACCCAAGCTATTTAAGTTGACAGGGTACGTATGAAAAACCTTTAAGATACCAGATATGTGCAAAATATGCGTATAAATTCTAATTCTACCCTGCACTCACCTTTTTGTATTTTTAACGTTTTTCATACATTAGAAATCCATCAGTTTTGTGATTATTCTTCATCCCCTCATTTGTGTCAACTTTATGGTATGCAATAGAACAGTCTTTGGATGGCCCAAAACTTCAATATAGCCAGAATTATCGGAAACATAGTGAAACGAACACATGGATTACTTAAGCTTTTCGTCTGACACTCAACAGAGTAATACGTCAGAAAGAGAAAGAAACAAAAACATAACCGATTTATATACCAAGATGTGGATCGAGATAGGCCAATCAGAAAAGAGGTGAATGATTGGTATGATGTGGAAAACCAATCAACAGCCTCGATTCAGTGAGCTTACCAATAGGATTACTTCAAGAGCAGTGGCGTAGCGTCTGGGTATTCAAGGTATTCAGTGAATACCCTGGGATTTTGAACAAAAAATAAAAGATAGCCTAAATATAAGATTTTGCTAAACAAGAAAACTTTTTTTAATGTTTGGGTTATAAACTTCATGGTGTTTTCTCCATTTCTAGTTGTTGAACGTAACGCAACACAATTTGTATATGTTCCATCTATTCCATTCCATTGTATTTGATTCCGTGTTCCACATTTTTGATAAAGATCTCTAGTTGAGCAGAGGAAACATTCCTAAATGGATTAGCGGTTATGTGTAATTGTTTATGAGAACAGTAAACGATTGAATTTCATTGTATTAATCACAGCAGAGGTCTACGGTACGCACTGAATCTCTTCCGGCAGTTTCCACCAATCAGATTTCTCCATTTCGCCAGTATTTGACCCTAGATTGACCTTTCAGATCGAGAAAACAAAAGAGCTGTACGCAGAGAAATCTCTGCGTACAGCCTCCTTTCTCAACTTAGATGATCAAAACTGATTCCGAGGCTCAAACAATCATAGGCAAGAAGAGGGAAGTAAAACAGAATTGAGATCGTGAACAGATTAAAATCAACAGTAACATAAATAGGTGAACATGAAACCCAAATTTCGTCGTCGCTTTTGCAGTATAGTATTTGAATAGATATTTTGCTAGGATGGCCTGAGCTCATTACACGAAAACAAGTAAGAACGTAAGTGCAAGGTAGATTTTGAGTGATTTTTAGGATCCTATGCCATTTTGAGGGCCTAAGTTGAATCTCAACTGAATACCCACTACTGAAAGTCACGCTACGCCACTGTTCAAGAGTCCCAACGGAAAAGCGAACTCTTTCTGTCTACACAAAAGGCTATCCCTGGTTTTCTATGTAGACTGATTCCAAAATACCTAAGTGAAATGTAGATCTTGCTCCGCCAATTATTCGACTTTAGCACATTCAGGGTTGTCGAGCAAATGTTGACCTATAATAGAGTCATGTTAGAGTGATCTTTTGGTTTTTGAGGCGCGAGATGGTTGTTCTCGTTGAGGCACAGTTTTTTGGGGTATGCTAGATGGCTTGTGTTGTTTTATCCTAAACCGCTGAGATGTGCGACCTACATATCTGGCATGGAGACTGTTTTGTGTGAAAGGCAAACTATCTTTGCAGAAGAATGGAATGATTTTCTTAGAGGAGAAGACGAGACGGGGGCTGATTGTAGAGTATCACTTAGTTATGGCTGTCTTAATTTATTTTTCAAATCGCAAGGAGACATTGCCAATGTAATGCAGTTTTAGATAAACCGGGCACTTTTGTGGACCAATCTTTTTGTCAGCGGAGAAACCTGCGATTTTATTACGAAAGCAAGCCGATATGATATCTTCTGGATATCCATTGTTTATGAGGGTAGATTTGATTTTTGCCAATTCTAGTTTGAGTTTTGGTTCGGAACAGATCATAAGTGTCCGGTGAGCCAAGGTGTTGATTAAGTTGATTTCGATTGGTTTGGCACAAAAGAAATCCCAACGTGTAGATAGGCCGCTCAAGGTTCAGTTTTCTCCACGGAAATGTCAAGAAATGGCAAGGAGTTGTTTTCTTCCTTTTCAAAGGTGAATTTTAGTTGTTTTTGTTGAATTTAAGTTAAGTGAGTTTAGGAAGAAAAATATCGCATTCAGACTCTTTTTGAAAAACCGTGAAAGTGTCATCAATACAGCGAAAATAAACAAGGGGCTTTTGATGGCAGTTAAAAAGTTTATGCTTATGGAAGCCAACAAAAATGTTCGCTAGCGCTGGTCCCAAAGGGCTACCCATGGCAACATCGTCCTTTTCGCGGTACATATCATTGTTGAAACTGAACTCCATAGAGCTAGTCGTAGATTTCATCAATTCAATGAAAACCTCATCAGGGAACGACGGCCTTTCAAGCTCACTTCGGTACAACGCGTCAGCACAAATCTTTAGTGTGTCATCCAGAGGAACATTAGTAAACAAACTGCTGACGTTAAAAGAGCACATAAAAGTTTTAGTGGGGTTGAGCTCTAGGGTTTGGATAAATTTGGCAAAAGTGAACCAGTCAGAAATTGAATTTTTAGAGTACCAATGGAGAACTAGTTCCAAAACCTCTGATAGCCATTTCGCAAGTTGCTGTTGAGCAGATACAACCTTGGGTAAAATAGGCCTTAGAGGAATACTTTGTTTCTGAGTTTTGGGTAGACCATACATACTTGGATGCTGCAAGCCAATGGTACTCTTTTCTGATTGCCCTATTTCGATCCTTATCTGGGTATATTAATCAGTTAGGTTTCTGTTCCGTTCCCTTTCTGACGTATTACTCTGTTTAGTGTCAGACGGAAAGCTTAAGTAATCAATGTGTTTGTTTCACTGTGTTTCCGATATTTCTGGCTATATTTATGGTATGCCTAAATCTAAGTCAGGCTTTTACTCTGCATCAAAGAGAGATAGAAGATCAATAGCTCAAAATAGAATGCCAAAGGTTTTTACTTATTCTGACTCATCCTGTATACAGTAAACTCCTTTTTGCAGATGCTGTCATAGCAGGTGCAATTTTTTGCAGATGTGTTATAAGAAACCATGCAGCCTTTTGTATTTGTTCCCACTGAAATAGTGTTTGTTTTTTCAGGTATGACAGATTTGAGATTTTAGCTGTTTTTATTTGCACCACTTTGACGCAATTGGGCGCGTTTTTCATCCTCAAAGAAAGGTACGGAGATATGGCTTATTAGCGATGATTTTTATCAATCTTTTGTAGAATTAAGTACACTCCTTCCCCTATTCTGTTATTTGCTGCGGAATAAGAGGTATAGAATGTTTTTCTCTCGACTTGGTAAATATCCAGCATAGTTTGGCCTAATCGTGATAATTTTCGGAAATAAGAATGACTCAACATTGATTTTCCTAACCCCTCATCTTCTCAGAGCAGGGATCAACTTGTTGTTATCTCTTATAAAATACATTTTTGAACTTCCATCTTACTGTGCCTTTGAGCTAATTTTTTCCCATGCCCGATGTTTCCAATATCATTTGTTTAATTCGCAATATTTCACTTATCTGAGTATAGTTATTTTGCATTAACATTACTTTATTTTCAGTGTTGAACGCATTTTCCAGAGACAGAATGTAATGACGTAAGTAAATTTCTTCAATTTTTATTAACTCTGATTAGGAATATCAAACCGTTTATTCTGTTAACGCCAGCCTGCACAATGGAAAATGAAGGGATTTTCGCTAGTTGTAGTTTTGAGAAAGACAATCGAGATAATTTGTGAGAATGAAAATGACCCGAGTAGGACTCGAACCCACGACCTCTAGATTTGTACTGTAGAACGCTACGAGAAACCCAGGCTATTTCATTCACACAAATTGTTGCACCACCACTCACCAAATGCAGAGACAAACCTATCCGGGCTCTTTGACACTACACTGGACATGCCGAAGGACGACGACCTTCTCGCACCAGGGAGACCATCGCAGTCCCATCACTGGATAGAGTTGCAGGAAGTAAACTTGAGGAGAAGCAGGATTTGGAAAATCAATCGAGATAATTTGTGAGAATGAAAATGACCCGAGTAGGACTCGAACCCACGACCCTTAGATTTGTACTCTAGAACGCTACCACCGCGCAACCGGGGCTACGAGAAACCCAGGCTATTTCATTCACACAAATTGTTGCACCACCACTCACCAAATGCAGAGACGAACCTATCCGGGCTCTTTGACACTACACTGGACCTGCCGAAGGGCGACGACTTTTTCGCACCAGGGAGACCATCGCAGTCCCATCACTGGATAGAGTTGCGGGAAGTAAACTTGAGGAGAAGTAGGATTTAGAAAATTAATCGAGATAATTTGTGAGAATGAAAATGATCCGAGTAGGACTCGAACCCACGACCTCTAGATTTGTACTCGGATAGGATCTTCAATCGGATTTTCAATCGCTGTGACTTGAATTTAATTTTTTTTTCACTACGCAAACTAATATTGTTGCTGCAGATTGTGCCAGAATTGTTAAGAATAGTTTCAAAATCGCTTAATCATCTCAAATAATTGGAAAATTGTTATTGTAGTAGAATGCAGAAATTAAGATTGAAAGATAATAAATTACAAAATTGATAAGAACGAGGGTTGTCCAAAATCCCTTATCAAGAGAGTGATTTCTAGTGCGCCCTGATTATTAAAATAGATGGTTTTATTCAGCAATTTGATGCTGGAAGGATTCTCCAGCCATGAATTTTCTCTCAGGGAAACATCAATTCGGTAATTTCGAGAATATCACTACATATGACTGATGAGTGCGATGGCATCATCTACATGGAAATTTTGTGATGAAGCCATATGTGCCCTATTCAACTTTCATGATCGAAAAAGTTAAATCCATCACTGCCATAATCTGTAGGTCCTTTGAGTACAAAATATTTCTTTGAAAGCATACTCGGCATTGTATTCCCTGCGATAGCCACAAAGTCTAGGTACGAGAATTTTCTTTACAATTGGAAACATTTTGATAGCCAAAATTAGATTTCTAAACAAGATCGTCAAAACAAGATCGTTCACAATAATACTCATTTCGTAGAAGGACAAGAAAAGAAAGAGGGCAAATAAATTCATTTTCTTTTCAAACCATGACAAAGCCAATTTATTTCGTGAGACGGGTCCATTAATATTGACGCGATTCCGCTCTACATTAACGTTTCGTAGTAATGTACATTATTTCATCCTCGGAACTCCAAGAATTACTGTGAAAAAACGGTTGATATATTGTAACCATTGTACATAATTTGTATTTTCACTGTAATGTTTTGAATTCTTAGGATAGAATTCTTAGGATATTGTACAAAGCACATTATTCTAAAATGTGAACTTGAAATGGACTCGCGTCAATGTGAAAGGACTTTTCTATGAATTACATTTCTTTAAGAAAGTCACAATTCTAAATCAAATCTGAGAAGGACAACTGAATGAGTAGCAGTGTATTTGCACAAAATAAGCTGTGTAGGACTCGAACCAATGACCTTCGAGATACCACGTTTTAGGTACTTGGAAATACTGTTTGTTTTATTGTGTGATGTGCAGCTCTGTGCTTTGATACGGATAATTAAACGCTTCCCTTAATTCTCTAGAGATGGACAGCTCACCGTCATGCTTTGCGGCCTGGCAGTACATTTGATTGTCATTTATGGAGTCAATAATAAACCGTTTTCCCAAGTCTCCTCAGGTATTGTGTATTTATACAGACAATTAATTCAATTAGAATATTTCTGTGAAATTACATCGCCTGAGCAGGCCTCCAACCTGGGTCTCTAAGAATTATGACAGGGCCCCTGTCTAACCCTAGCTTACGAGCTTTCTTCCTTTAATAACTATGATTTCCTTATCATATTAGATTTCCTACTTGGAGTGAGCTTGCCTTGATACATGGTTACCTTGATCGATTCATCAATTTTGTTAATTGAAATCAATCATCTGAAAAACAGTGAATGATTAAGAATGCCATGACCAAAATAGCGTCGTAATTATGATTAACGTAAAAGGTTATAATGAGCTTGAATCGATTCGGCTAAAACAGCTTGATATGATAAAGCCGCTTCATATGATAAATAAAGTAAATTGCAAAGAATAATCTCATATAATCATCCTTTCGCCCCTGTTGTATTTTAGTCAAGCTAAAGGGAAAGCAACATAGTTTTAAAAAAAGGTGCAACTTTGTCAAGTTACACAGATGCACGGTGTTTTTCCTTCTACAAATGTCAGTTGTTTTAATGAAATGAAAGAGTTTGGTTGCCACGTTAAGTGGCACCTTATTTCGATATCTGTTCATACTTAATAAATGCACAAATATCTGTTTTTTCCCCAAAATCACTCACTTACCTTTAAGGCTACATACCTTTTAAATGCTCTCGGAGAATCTAGGGTCTTTGCATTTCTTCAACAAAGCCTCGGGTGCAGGCGGTCAGTACTGCAGATGAGATACTATCCAGTACTTTCGCTGCAATGGAGATATCATCCAGTACTATCCCCTTGGGTTTACATGTAAACTCACTGACACGAAAGTGTTTGAAATCTGTATCAACGTTGCCTTAAAGCTACATGGGTTATTAAAGGGCTCATACAACGAAAAATCTATATCGATATTTCCTAACTGCCACTAACGCACTGGCCACGAAACCGCAAACAGAATCGAAATAGATCTTATAAAACTCTTTTTGCAAGCTCCGAAAATTGCGTTTTGGCCATCAAAACTGCGAATTATTTTGTCCATATGTCACGTCATAACGAGTACATATTCCAAAATTTTGTATGGTAGGGTATAGAACAATCCATTTTTACTTGAAATCACGGTTTGGCTGCCAAAATAAACCAAAAAAGCTAAAGCTATGGCAGGAGAAAATACATTATTTCTGTGATCATTGTAAAACTTGTATGAGAAGATTAGGTTGACCACAAGGGCGAAAATTGGGGTTTAAAAAACGTGGGTAGCACACCTATAAGGTCATATAGCGTCAATTCGTTCTTCCGCGTGGCGTAAACAAAGAGATGTTCTGATTGGTTGATCGGTTCTCTCTCGCGAACTCTTTTGTTCGCCTAATTTTCTTCCTTCAAAAGCAAGGAAGGTTAAGTTCTCAATTTGATCGATGGGATGCCGTCCGCGTTTTCCATATTTGATTTCATGATTGAATAGCAAGGGAAATGAATTGTGTATGGGAAAAAGAACTACAGGTATCAATGAGCGGTGAGTGCGAGCTTTTCTTTCATAAATCAGGCTGTTTTGTTTTTCCTTATTATGGACTTTTTGTTTCTGTTTCGGTCTAGCTATATTCTAGATAGAGTTTGAAGTGATCAAGTCGAAACCAGACTAGACAGCAATGTAGCCCCGTTTTTTTGTCAATCGTGTTGATTTCTAGTTTTGATTATATTCCAATTCAATATAGCACTACCAAGCCTATCTTACACAGAAATCTTAAAGTTTTTGTTCTCAAAATTGATTGGTTTTTCTTTCTTAGGAAGCCAAAGCATCTACAAATCCAAGATTGGACAAGTCTTGTGTATGCAATAAGTTGTTTGCTCAAAGAAGTACTTGGAGATTCCCAGATAACATGCTTTCCCTTACACGACTATGTGATCGCCACCGCCTAACAACTTCAATAATCTATTTCGATTTATGCCCCTTGGTACTTTTAAGTTTCACAGGCATGCAACTAGGACTACTCCTTTGAACATGAAGGAAAGTAATTTAGGTTGGAGTTCCTTTTTCAAAGTAAAATAAAACTTCTGCATGATATCCCAAATGTGCAACATCAGTTTATATTGTTCTACCTCATGTTAAACTTTTGTCTGCAAGTGCTACACTCTGCAGTTTTGTTGGGGTACGCAGGGTGAAGCCCCTAATGGAATCTTGAGATTTTGACATTAAGATTTTTTGGGTTCTACAATATCTATTAGCAATGATGATTTCAGCCTGAAGGTGATAAAGCGTGGATGACCAGGAGCAAAGCATGGATGACCAAGAGCAATACCACCGCAGATTATGCCTCCGAATCGACGGAATACCAGCTGCAGTAAAAGATAAAAGTGAGTCTGGCGAGCAGTGTTTGGAAAAAGTTAAGCAAATGTTTAAGGAATTGAATATCAACGTGCCTGACAATGTTATTGATAGGGCTCACAAGATTGGTAATGATCGCCAGATGATTGTCAGGTTTACCACGTGGTGGCATATAACACTGGAAATAATTTTGCATCATCCAATTCAGAATCATTATGTGAACTGTTGCTATACGGAAGCCCAAATCTATGTGTCGTAACAAATTGCATTATATTGGAAGCAACAATTGATTATATTAAAACAACAAAGAGATTTTGTTGAAGTGGCTTTGTATCTGTTGATTATCCTGATGCCCTTGGGATTGTTTCCTTGGGCACCTGTTTTAAAGGCTGGTACTCACTTGGCGATTATCACGATTTTCACGATAACGATTACCGCGACTAAATTATTCGAATAGCTGGGGGATAAGCGTTATAATGTACTCATTATCAATCGCTTTTATCGCAACTTTGCTCCTCACACAAGGAAAAATGGCTCCTACTTCTTGCAATGATGAACGTTGTTCATATCTTACGACAACGAGCAGAGAAAAAGGTTCTGAGTGAGGGAAATGTTTAAGAATTAAACGTCTAGCGATTAGAATGGGTATCTTCAAGAGCTGTGAATGAATGACTGTGAGTTTCACTATTGCTATTTCCATCGACTTTGATGTTTTTAGTTTCTGTTATCAAAAAAGATTTAAAGCAAAACATCGTCAAAAACGCAATCCGAATACTTGTATTTTTATTATAAGTAGCTGCTTTATAAGCAAGTTAGTACTCAACAAGACAAAAATTTAAGCAATTTTAGTACTGGATAGAGGAATTCTAAGCAATTTGAAAATTTTGGTTCTGATCCATTTGGCAGTGAAAACCGTGCAGCAGCTATAGAGAAGTAGGTTACAGTGGATATTAGTACCTCTGGCACATTTTGGTATGCAAGATAGCTAGGTACCATATGTAGCTAAGACACCAATCAAACTTTTAAGCAAAAAAGCTAAGAAGTTACTAAGCAATTTTGAGTACTCAAATTCACCCTTCCAGCTAAGCAATTTCTAGTACTGAGTTCGAGCTGAAATTGCTTGTAAAAATTGTACCTTACATCAATATGATCCGAAGTTTCTTTTGATTCGAGGACTCGTTTTCCTTTGACTAATTCCTCAAATATTTTTGAACAAAGGACTTGGCCGCATGGGATCGCGATTATCACGAAATAATATCAAAAAATGTTGATATCATTTCGCGATAATCGTGACACGATTATCAACGAATAAACCGATTAACGCGATAATTTTTCATGTACTCACTAACGATTAAAACGATTAAATTTAATCGTTATCGTGATAATCGTGATAATCGTCAAGTGAGTACCAGCCTTAAAGGCTCCGGGAGCAAACTTTAAGCCCCTAAAGGCTGGTACTCACTTGGCGATTATCACGATTATCACGATAACGATTACTGCGAATAAATTCTTCAAATATCTGGGTGATTAGCGTTATCATGTACTCATTATCAATCGCTTTTATCGCAACTTTGCTCCTCGCACAAGGAAAAATGGCTCCTTACTTAAAGAAAATACTTCTTGCAATGATTGGCGTTGTTCATAGACAGCGATGAGCAGAGAAACAGAAGGTACTGGGTCAGGGAAATGTTTAAGCATAAAAAGTCTAGCGAATAGAATGGGTATCTTCAAGAGCTATGAATGAATGACTGTAAATTTCACTATCGCTATTTTCATCGAATAGTATGTTTTAAGTTTCTGTTATGAAAGAAGATTAAAAGCAAAATATTGTCCAAAACGCACTCCGAATACACGTATTAAATTTACAAGCAATTGCTTTATAAACAAAGCAATACTCAACAAGACAAAAGTTTAAGCAATTCAAGTAAGAGGAATTCTAAACATTTGAAATTTTTTGTTCTGATCCCATTGGCAATGAAAATAGTGCAGCAGCCATAGAGAAGTAGGTTACAGTGGCTATTAGTGCCCCTGGCACATTTTTGCATGTAAGATAGCTTCCATATGTAAGACACAAACAAATTTCTAAGCAAAAAAAACTAAGTAATTGCTAAGCAATTTTGAGTACTCAAATTCTCCCCTCAGCTAAGCAATTGATAGTACTGAGCTCGAGCTGAAATTGCTTATAAAAATGCGTGTACCTATAAACAATACGATCCAAAGTTTCCTTTGATTCGAAGACTCGTTTTCCTTTGACTAATTCCTCAAATATTTTTGAACAAAGGATTTGACCGCATGGGATTGCGATTATCAAGAATTGATATCAAAAAATTTTGATATCATTTCGCGATAATCGTGACACGATTATCACGAATAAACCGATTAACGCGATAATTTTTCATGTACTCACTAACGATTAAAACGATTAAATTTAATCGTTATCGTGATAATCGTGATAATCGTCAAGTGAGTACCAGCCTTAAAGATGTTCCAGGCTATCATTGTTTTTCCATTGTCGCAGCCTCTTTGTACTCTTTGTAGTGTTTATAGTGAATTTATCGTAATGTTGTTAATTGTACCATTTCTTTTTGATAAACTATCTTTAAATAATATTTATTGTGAGTGTTATTCATGGAGGTAGCGGAATTATGTTATATTAGTTTATCTCTTTTCTTTATTTGTAGATTTTATTGCTTATGAAAAAGGTGATAAAGGTAGTTGTTGTAAGCCTATAAAACCCCTTAATGCACCCCTATTTCCCTCCAATGTTTTGAAATGATTCATATTCTAGCAATAATAATAATGTTTCAAAAGTTTCTTGTCTGAGTTTCTTAATCTTCATCCTTTGTAATACATCAACACCATTATTTACTTCTTAGGCTATGTAAGATACTGTAAGAAATAAAGACTTTGAAAAGAATCAGGTGCAAATATTATAATTCCACAATTCAGGATTAACATGTACAATACTAACAGGTAGCACCAAAGTTTTGGAAAAGGTTGAAAGCAAGGTGCTTGAAACAGTAACAATTTGTTATTGTTACCAAAACCATTCTTTTTTCTTTCTCTAAGACAACCTAGTGTCAGATCTCTCCAGAAAGGTTTAAATAGGACATGGTGTCAAAAGCACGAGTCTACAAATCAACAAAATTCAATAATTTCTCTCCTTTTCCTGCTGGCAGACATTTCCCTCCATGGTGTTTCTACAATATATCATTTCTGTCCGTGATAGGTCATGGATACGTATAATCAACGAAGCCTATCAATTTTCTCTTCTTTCGTATTATATGCATAAGAGTTCAAAAATCCAAAGAAAATGGAGAATGCTTGGAGGAGTATTCTTCATAACGAAACAAAAAGGTAGTTAGCTCACTTTTTGCGATTACAGTAGGAAAGACCGATTGATAATCCAGCATCCATTAGAGCTTTCCGCCATGTTTCAATTTTCTCGCAACTCGCTGTGACAGAGCTGATCTGACGTTGTTATTGCTTTATTATATGCGCGAATCCAGCTACTTGGGTATTTTTACCGCACGTGATTAGAAATGTGCGTAGTACCTTTTTTTAAATGGAAACCACGGCCCTCCTGTGGGTCGAAACGTTTTGAAAATATTTTTTGAACGCGCTTAAGATTGAAATTACTAGTCCCGTATTTTTATTGAGCTGTTTATTGAGCCTGTTAGAAGCTACACCCTTTCAAACATTTTCTTTCTATACACTGCCATGGTAATTTTCCGAATATTTACTCGTTGTGACGTCATATATCGATTCTTGGTTTCGCAGTTTGTGCCTAATTTCAAAAAATGATTAAAAATATTTGTGGTTGTCCACTGAGCATGAAATTAACCCCAAAATGATCGGGAAAGATTTAATTATGATTTAAGCTAATAAAATCGATATCGATTTTTTCGTTGCATAAGGCCTTTAACTTAATTTCATTAATTTGATTTGTAGTCGCATCTTCAAATTGGCTTCAAGATACAGTGCAAGATCTTGGCAAAAAGTAAGTCTTACCTAACCTTGTCTTTTACTCGAAGCACGGTTTTTTAACTTTAACTTGCAGATAATTTTGATGATCGATTTGACTTTCATAATTTCTCAAACTCCGGACAATTAATTTGAAATCTAGGCTTCTTCTACCTCTCTTCCAAGCGTAACCCAGATCAAGCTGCATGTGCCCATACCCGAATAAAGGCGCACGTGCTTATATCCAGATGACTTTATCTCAGGAGGACGAGGGTAATAGAGAGGTGACATCATGAACGAGGGTTAAAACGGGGAAATTTGTTTTTGCTGAATTTTAAAACAAAATATAAGACATACATCAAATTGTATATGTATTTTGGACAAGGTTCATGACTATTGCACTTATTCGAAACTCAAGAGGGGCTAATTGATACTTGTAGCTAACTGATTCTAACTTCAAGAAATGTTAAGGCAAGTTTCCACTTAAACGTAGGCAGTTGATTCGATCGACGTCGATTTGACATCGATCGAATCGACTGCGTGTTGCAGTGGAAACTGCATAGTTCGACGACTGTCGATCGAGCGCTCGATCACTGTTTAGGCCTATTTAAGAAAGCAAAATATTATTCCCATAAAAATCTTTTTAAATGGAATTAGAAATAAAGACCTGAGAATTCACAGTATCGAAAATCCTCGATTTTTTAGGCTTTCTAAATAGGTATGCTAAAGCTTCTTTACAGGGCTTGTTTATTGAAGCCATACTGATATGATAACTTTAACATATACAAGAAAATATTTTCAATTTTAACAATATAGGTGATGTACATTTACGGGCAATAGGCAGTTATAAGTTTTTACGTAATTATAGAAAAAACTAAGCTCTGAAATATTCCAGAAATTTTATTTTCAGTTACCAACATCTTCATTTCTTCCCATTGAGACCACGTGCGTTTATCTACTCAAATCTAATTGGTTGAGAAGTCTTTCGAATGCTCTCGATCGCTGTCGATCGATGAAAAAGTTGAAATAATTCTAACTTTTTCTATGGCCGAATTCGATTGACGGCGGTCGAGAAATGTTGTGCGCGTGTGCAACATCGATCGAATCAACTGCATTCGTTCAAGTGGAAACTTGCCTTTCACCCAGGATATGTTCAAACGAGCAAATGCGGAAAACTCGATTCTCGATCTTTAGTCCCTTTTTATAAAACGTGTTTGACTTTTTTCACAATTGTTTTTTTGTTATTCAGCGTTTGCGGTATGGCGCCGACCTTATCAAAGTACCTAATTCCTCGTTTCAATCCATACGCTCTTCTTGGGGTATTTTCCGCACTAGTTGTTGCATCAGAAATTATTCTCGTGGAAGAAAGGTTTGTGTCGATTTTTTATAGGCTTTTTGCTTGAAAAACGCAGTTACGAATGTAGCTATGAATAAGAAAGGCTAAACAAGAAGACTTTGAAAATCGATCATTTCGTACTAACACTGGGTGCTCATTAACTGCAACAAGTGTCAAAGTCGCGTTTGGTTTCTTACGAAAAATAACTGA
This sequence comes from Pelagia noctiluca, assembly GCA_963924455.1. Classification (NCBI taxonomy): domain Eukaryota; kingdom Metazoa; phylum Cnidaria; class Scyphozoa; order Semaeostomeae; family Pelagiidae; genus Pelagia; species Pelagia noctiluca. The sequence continues at coordinate 9,413,819 of OZ004320.1, read as the reverse complement.
ATTGTACTGCCAAAATTTCATTAAATGATATTGATAAATACTGGCTAGAAAAAATACCCCATTCACATTTTTTATTATCGGTCCAAATCTTAAGCCGCAATGCGGGAGAGATGCGCCTTAGGACGTACGCCCATCACTGTCTGGAATCACGTGGTCCATTCCTAGTAATGAGTCTATATACTGCGCGACTCACCCCATGTAATGTGTGTGCAGTACGGTGAGGGTTGTGCAGTACGGTGGCGGATGTTCAGTACACTGGGGGGATACCATGATTGCCGTGGGGAGGCATCTCGCAGTACGGTGGCGGATATTCAGTACAGTGGGGGGATACCATGAGTGCGGTGGCGGATATTCAGTACATTGGGGGGATACCATGATGCGTGTGGAGGGATACCAAGATTGCTGTGGGGAGGTATCATGAGTGCGGTGGCGGATATTCTGTACGGTGGCGGGATACCATGATGCGTGTGGGGGGATACCATGATTGCCGTGGGGAGGCATCTCGCAGTACAGTGGCGGATGTTCAGTACAGTGGGGGGATACCATGAGTGCGGTGGCGGATATTCAGTACATTGGAGGGATACCATGATGCGTGTGGAGGGATACCAAGATTGCTGTGGGGAGGCATCATGAGTGCGGTGGCGGATATTCTGTACGGTGGCGGGATACCATGATGCGTGTGGGGGGATACCCTGATTGCCGTGGGGAGGCTTCTCGCAGTATAGTGGCGGATGTTCAGTACAGTGGGGGGATACCATGAGTGCGGTGGCGGATATTCAGTACATTGGAGGGATACCATGATGCGTGTGGAGGGATACCAAGATTGCTGTGGGGAGGCATCATGAGTGCGGTGGCGGATATTCAGTACGGTGGCGGGATATCTCTGAGTACGGTGGGGGATGTTCAGTACGGTGGGGGTGTAATATGATCTAATCCACTAAATTATCGTAAATCAGAGACGGGGGCTCGATGCATCTGCTCCAGTAGTGTGCAATCTTCGAAACTTTTTCAGCTGCTCAGGCGTTTACACTCTTTTTTTTATAAGAATAAATTTTTATAAGAATAAGGAGGCTCAAAATTGGTGAAATTTAAGAATATTTTAAGAATATTGTCAGGCTCAAGATTTTCAGAAACTATCATTTTAGGATTTCGTTTATTTAACTTTCGGCTTCTTTTGTTGTTCCAACAGCTTTCTTGTTTCGATTCCCCTTATAACCAAATTGCTAAAAAATGCTACTCTAAGAATTTACGAAACTATCTCAAATTATTCATGGCTTGCAAAAATTATCAAATCTTTCAAGATTCAAAGACAACATTTGAAAAGATCGAGGCGGTATAAGTGGTAGGGGTTATAGGGAGAGACTCTGTTTACCTTTCAAAATTTAAGCAACTTTTAAGCAATTTAGTCTTTAGATTGGAAGACTGGAAATCCAAAATCTTTGATGCAAGTTTGAGGCTGGATTACAGTCCAGTTGCTTAGCGAAAAAGTGTAAACAAATGTCGTGCAATAAGAACAGGCATTTGTTATAAAAAAGCCCTCTTTGAGAAACTGAGACCCCTCTAAGGTATAATTGTTTCAATTATCAACTTTATTCTGGTCATAGCTTTCAAGTTAGTTAAATATTTTGGGTTTTCAGCCCTCAAACTTGCATGGGAATTTCAAATATTTGCTGTATTTGCTTGGGGTTTATGTTGTTTTTATTATAAGTTTTCTATAAGGAACACCTTCATAAAGAACCCGAGGTTGAAATTTGACTCTGCGTTTCTACGGAACAGAAACAAAACACTGAAAAAAGCCTTAAATGCCTTTTTCAATTAAGTATAAAGAATGAACAAAATGACGAGAAAAGCATTCGTAATGGGATTTTTTGAGACAAACTGCCTTTGTCATCACATTTTGCAAACATTTTTGTTCAAGGAACTACCTGAGTCTCAAAGAAGTACACTTATATTTTTTATAAGAAACTCATTATAAGGGGTTGTCTAACGGTCAGTCGTTTTCAAATTATAAACTTCTTTTGCACAAACGGGAGCATTAAACATACTAGGACCTACTACACTACTACATGTAGTGATGTGCACGATTTTTATAAGAACAACCTTTATAGGAAACACTAGGCTGAAATTTGGGTCAGACGTTTTTGTTATCTCCAAAACTAATTGAGATAAACACAATAAAAGTTCACCAACATAAAGCCCCTGCCTCGAAACGCATTTAAAACAAATTTTTGAGAAGGGTATGTGGTGAAAAGTTGGTAAAAAATCACGTCAAAAATAAGAAACAGGAGGGCAAGCTGAAATCAAAGCCAAGTATTCTTATAAAAAAGCATGTAGAGCATGCTATCGTGCTCCTGCTGGAAGCTCGAGCTCAGTACTCAAAATTGCTTAGCAAGAGGACAAAGTCGAGTACTCAAAATTGCTTAGCAATTGCTTAGATTTTCATATTTGAAGATTTGTTCCTTAGAATACTATCTCACAAGTTCTTGTACAACAAATGTCAATAGTATCTTTCACGCAAAAGTGTGCTGGAGTACTAATTTCCACTATAACCCACTTACCTATAGCTCCTGCACGATTTTCATTGCCAATATGAACAGAACTAGAATTTTCAAATTGCTTAGCATCCCTCTATCCAGTACTGGAATTGCTTAAGTTTTTGCCATGTCGAGTACTGACTTGCTTATAAAGCAATTGCTTATAAAAGAAAATGCGTGTACAGGGGTCGGTACTCAGTACATTTTCTTACATCCAGAAGTTTTCTTATAAAAAACTGTTGCGTTGCATTGCGTGAAATTAGTTTACTCAAAGTCTTAGGTAACTAGTACAGTAAACCTAAGTAAATAAGCAAGCTATAAGAAAACATTTATACTCAATAAAAACTGGAAACTTCGTTGATAAAGATGTTCAACTGAGGGCTGGTACAGAATTTATTCTAAGAAAGCTGTCGGAATCAAGGAAATTTAAATAAACGAAATCCTTGCATCCCATGCGACAAAATAAACGCCCGAGCAGCTGAAAAAGTTTCGAAGATTGCACACTACTGGAGCAGATGAATCGAGCCCCGTCTCTGATTTACGATAATTTAGTGGATTAGATCATATTACACCCCCACCGTACTGAACATCCCCCACCGTACTCAGAGATATCCCGCCACCGTACTGAATATCTGCCACCGCACTCATGATGCCTCCCCACATCAATCTTGGTATCCCTCCACACGCATCATGGTATCCCTCCAATGTACTGAATATCCGCCACCGCACTCATGGTATCCCCCCACTGTACTGAACATCCGCAACTGTACTGCGAGATGCCTCCCCACGGCAATCATGGTATCCCCCCACACGCATCATGGTATCCCGCCACTGTACTGAATATCCGCCACCGCACTCATGGTATCCCCCCACTGTACTGAACATCCGCCACTGTACTGCGAGATGCCTCCCCACGGCAATCATGGTATCCCCCCACACGCATCATGGTATCCCGCCACCGTACAGAATATCCGCCACCGCACTCATGATACCTCCCCACAGCAATCTTGGTATCCCTCCACACGCATCATGGTATCCCCCCAATGTACTGAATATCCGCCACCGCACTCATGGTATCCCCCCACTGTACTGAATATCCGCCACCGTACTGCGAGATGCCTCTCCACGGCAATCATGGTATCCCCCCAATGTACTGAACATCCGCCACCGTACTGCACAACCCCCACCGTACTGCACACACATTACATGGGGTGCGACTTCAAAGCCACTCCAGACTAGCGGGATGATGGCTGCCACTCGTAGGGAATTTCTACTGCGATTGATGAAACAACAAAAATTTATAGGGTTAGGGGATAAGCCAAATTCTCCACTCTTAGGTGAATTATGATATGGTATTGGACAAGAAAGCTTATCGTTTCCTGTGAAAAGCTGAATGCAGGTCTTATCTGGTGTGAAACTCGAGAGTCTAGTTACACTCTGACGCTGCGCTTGCTCTCGTGTAATATCCACCCGCTGACCTGACGATTTTTTGGAACAGCAAAGTGACTGCAGAATGGCTACGTATTAGATTCATACAATTAAACGACAACGCCCTGCTACAAACTGTCTCGGAAGTGATTTTTGTTCCACTTCCAGGGTGAAGAGTGTTTTCCTTCGCAAATCGTAGCGTTATATATTGGATTGATGCGGGATTGTGTAACTGGAACCCTTATCTGATATTGAAAGTCACTGCGCTCCAATAGCAATCCAGTATAGTCTTTCATTTCGCTCTGTCGTAACCATTGTGCTCGACTGTTTTTATAGAGATTTTGGACTACTGCAAGTGTGTGAAACTTAGACAGGAAAAGACTGCATGTGCACAATGATAAGTAAATGAGATTGAGGCTGACAGCAATTGCTTAAACTGATAGCCGGTTAGTTTTCTTATGTGAAATGATCTAGAGGATTTCCTTGGCCGAGTAAAAAAGTCACGAACAACGTCTCAAAGCAGAAGATGAAACAATGACAGAATCTTCGTTTACTAATTGTGTATGAATACTCAAATACATTTATTGAAAAATTGCTTGATTTGGCGCTTATTCTAACGCTCGTTTATTTATCATTATGGGGCTCATAATCAAGCGTCCTCCTTTTGACTGCAAAACGTTTTGGCGTGACCAAGCTGAGGCTACAGCGTAAGGAGAAAAGAGCTGTAGTGAATAAGAGCCGTTAGAGAAAGCCTGAAAATGAGCCGTTAGAGAAGGCCTTTTGAGCGCTTATAATCTTCACTTTGGGATCTCTTTGTGAGAACAATAATGAAAAGCAACCGGAGAGAACTAGGCAGTAGCTTTTATTTGCAAAACACAGCATACAGTATCTTCTAGAATTGTTTCACCTCTCGCATTGCATCCTTTTTTGCTAAAATCGTGACATTTGACAAAGGAACAAAGTTATTAAGACGAGCCTTTCATTAAAACCTTCAGATTTTGATATTATAGATACCTAAATTATTGATTTTCTGTTGAAAGTTTATTTTACATTGGATGGTCGATATCCCTGAAAATTCTATCAAATTACCCTGCTTCAGCGTTTGTTATCCTCGTTCAGCTAAACTTGGATTTTCTTGTATTGCCTTTAGAATCAAATGCTACGTGTGAAAACGTAAACATATTTTCATATCTTTTCAGGAAATCCAGTATGCCAGATACAATCTGTGCTATAGTTATTGCGTTCTGTACGTGTATAACAATGTTCCCACTTGGTGTGTATAGTGGCATGATTCTTCTCCAGGTTAGTATTTTCATTTCTGCAGCAAAACAAGTATTCTTGTTCGGGACTAGAATTTGATAAGATGTAGCATTCAACTACACTGATGCTAGGCTAGATTAGCCGATTCCCAAATTTAGCGTCTAATTTATCTAGCTGTTTAGTATCCTCATGAAATACTTAACCCTATTACGACCGGGGGGGGCACAAAGTGCCCGCGGCAAATTAAAAAAGGCTGTATCTCCCAGAAAACACATAATATTCTACTAAAGCCTTTTTGACCTTTCCTCAATATTAACAGTGCACCAAAAAAATTATTTCTCTTAGTATCACACCTTTATTGATCACGTGACACATCTTTTGTCAACGAGCGGTCAGGTGTAAAAATGTTTGAGGACCCATATTTCTGCAACTATACCACATAGAGACTTCCCTTCAGTGCCATTGGCTTTATTTTGAAGCCTATCATTTAAGATGCAAAAAGACCATAAAGATAGCTTTGATTACAAGTACCTTCAACTAATTATCATGGTTTTTCAGAAATATGACGTCAATGTGACGTAATTGGCAGACATTATGGTCTTCCAAACACCACAAATCGATAGAGGAAGTAAAGTTCTATAGTTATATCAATTTTCATGTTTTAGTTGCGTTCCTAACAAGAATTAAAGGGGGCGGGTATAATGTGGTCCATCGATTTTCTATGATTTTGTTAGCGTGCTCGGCTGGGTTTTGACCAACATTGTCTTTTTGGTCCATTCTTCTTCAATTTAACAGTCTTTGTTATCCTCTCAGAATAAGGTTTTTTTCTTAAAATAAATATCCTAAATGAGTAGATAACAGAGCTTCTTTCACTTTTAGGCTACACCAGCTCACTTGATTGATAACTTAGATACACTTATACGAGAGGTTTGTATCTTTATTCAGTTGAATCGCTATTCATGAACCAAATGGCTAATTGACCAAATGACCACAAATTTCGAATACCCTTTCCAAAGAGGCAAGAAGGCAAAGCTTTTAAAATATATACAAAGCACTGATTGAGATATGGAGAAAACTGTAATCTTGGCTTGTTTTTAAGTTTACACTTATCCATTCTCGTTCTGATCCGATTCTACTTTAAAAACCGAGCTATATCTCTTTCCTGTTCACACTTTTCTGTTTCCAGATGAAATGGATATCACACTATTTGTTTGTACGTTTACTCTTAAAAAACAAATTATTTTCTCTTAATGGAAACGATGTTATCTTAAAGTGCCTCTTCACCTTTTCTTCACTTTACATCATTTTATAGATTTGAATGCGCTGAGTTCGGAAATGGAAAAATTTTTACAATCAGAGGTGTATTTATGAGCTAGGGGCAGTTTTGTACCCCATCGTGGTGTTGCACGAGCAGTCTGGGAACGAAGGAATCTCTGATGTCATATTAGTAAAGCTCATGCCGACATCAACCAACTGATTAAATCTAGAAAGAAAACATTTTTTTCGGATTCGAGCCACTTAGAATCAGGTAACAGATGTGCTGTTAGAGTGGAGGAAGAAGAAGAAAAGTTTTCTCGTGAAAATAATGCAGCCAAGAGCGCCGATGACAGCAGTAGTGTTGGTGAAGATTGATGATGGCTCGCATCAGTTATGCCTGATAGCAGACGAGCTGTTTTTGATAAATAATACAAGGAGAGTGAGAAGGAAGGGCTAGGAGAAGATAATTTATTCAGCAGGTGATTTGAGAAAATAAACTTTTTAAAATCAACGCTAATAAAATCGAATAGAACAGAGTACTCATGGTATGCTTGTAATTAATTATGTAATATAATTGCGTTGGCATGAAATTTATCAGGCACTTGGCTTGATAGCTCTCCAAAGTTTTTTACAAGTGTTTGAAGGCTATTCTGAATACTTTTCTTAGATTATGTAACCCTGTAATTAAAAGCTTGAATAATTATATGAATTTGAATTATATGAAGTATAATTCAAACTGGAAACTTGATTGTTTAGAAATCATTTACAAAGTTTTACTGTGTTTATAATCACGGGTGTTCTAATTCTCTTACTAAGGCCTTAGCCCTTAGCTTTTAATATTTGGATTTTTAGGCATATTATATTTTGGATCTATGCTGTAAAATAAATCGCTGAAATTCGTTCCAAAATTTCTGAATTAATATATTTGAACCAAGTAAAGAAAAGAAATTTAAGGGGGCTCTGAGAGGTGATCAGGCTGGAGGTAGGAAGGAGGTAGGAAGCATGAACAACAAAAGGTAATTTTTAAGTAAGTTGTAGGTCAACAAAGACATCAGATTCGGCCTTGAGACTTTGGACATGGAGCAAGGCAATCATTCACCTTAAATTGTCCGGCCTGATGTATAACCCAACCACCAGTTTAAAAACAGCAATAGGGGGGAATATTTCCAGGGGGCTTCAGCTCTACCTTTTTCTGTACATTTAGCTGTGTTTTATTACAGAGTTTGATTGTTGTATCCCGTTTCAGAGCAAGGTTATAGAGTCATAATTTTAGAGACCTAGCAACTAGTGTCCCGTTCTAAAAATAGGAATGGGGAGAATGTTTTGAGGGGGCTTGGATTCTATCTTTTTCTGTATATTTAGTTGTGTTTTACTACAAAGTTTCATAATTCCATGTCATTGCTAAGCCTAAGCAAAGTTAAAGAGTGATCACACTAGACTCCTGGCAACTAGTACTCCATTCAAAAATAGCAATAGAGGGCAAAACTTGAAGAGGGCTTCCAGTTCCTCTTTTTCTGTGCATTGCGTTTCACATGAATACCAAGTTTATTGCTGTATTTCATTGCTAGGCAAAGTTATACAATCATTACTTCAGGGACCTGGGAACTAGTACCCCACTCTAAAAATTGCAATAGCAGGACAACTTGATGAGGGCTTCGGCTTCATCTTTATCTACGCATCGCGTTCTGCATGAATACCAAGCTTCATTGCTGTATCTCATTGCTAAACAAAGTTATAGAATCATTACTTCAGGGACCTGGGAACTAATGCCTTATTCTAAAAATAGAAATATAGGGGGCAAAACTCGACGAATTTATTTCGAAAATTATCCATGTTATCAAATTAGAAAGACATGTTGACAAACAAACTCGTTTATTCAGCAGAAGCTTTTAGATTTGTTAATAACTTCCATTTCATCATTATCTACGCGTCGCGTTGCGCATGGTTTCCAAGTTTCATTTCTGTGTTAATAAGCCGAGCAAAGTTATTGCACTGAGAACATTAGAAATATGGAACAATAGAGCATTGCATCCCATTCTAATAAAAATAGAATGGGGGCACATTTGAAAATGAAAAGTACCCTGTCATCTTCCGCGCATCAAACTGTGCATGTAAAAAAGTTTCATGCATATATCTCTATTTTTACTATTTTTTAACAATTCTTTTATTTTAAGGCTTCAGTGTGAGAAAAAATGTTTGGTTCCTACTATGACGTCACGCTCCACCCTCGGCCAACGCCCAAACGTAACATCTTTTTTCACAAAAAACTCTGACTTTGAGTGATCATAACTCGGCAACCGCAACTATGATCGTGAAAATTTGTTTGGCCTTAGAATCAGTGCATTGAGCTCTATTGAATAACGTGAAGTCAAAAAAAAGGTGACGAGGCAATTTAACCCTAGCTGTTGTTAGCGTGTTCGATACATCCGTTTCTCGCGGTCACATTACTGATATCTGTATTTATTTAGATCCTTTTCTCTTAGGGTATTCATTAGCTCGTTATTAGGCGTTATTACTGTGAGTGCAAAGCCAACTATGGAGCTAAGCATATCTGGTTCATGCCAAGGCCAGTTGGTATGAACGGAGCTAAATTATTGAAATGGGTCCTAGAAATAGCTTTGGCCGCTTTAGGCTTTTATAACCTATATACACCGAGTCAGTCGGAACAAATGCTAGGCGTTTGATAGTATTTTCCATGGTGGAAAAGTTTTCAAACGTAGTTTTGTGAAGCATTTTTTATAGAGAAAGAGCTGAAATATTTCTAGAATTTTGTTTCATGAAAACCATCCTCAATTTTCCTTTTTATCTTCTTTAGTTGATATTTGCAGTGCCGTTCTTGATTGTGTACGTTGAACCTTTATCTTCAAGGCAAACACTTTAGATGGAGTTTTGGAAATCAGGAACGAGCATTTTTGGAATATTGGATTTGAAAAAGTGGTGAGTTTTCAAAAAGATATGATTGAGCACTTTAGATTAAATGATCACAAAAATATAAGTAGCTTCTGTGAAAGAATCGCAAACTACCTGGGACCTAACAAAAGGTGCCACCCTTGGTTTGCAACTCAAAGTATTGTTCGAAAGGTTTTAAAGGGCAGTAAATTTAGAAAACAATACGTTAGGAGTACAAAATGCGAGGCTTTGTTTGCAAATATGTAGAGTTTGCAGTGTGCTGATTCCGTGCTTAGACGTTTGAACGAATCTGCTTCAGATGTAAATCATAACCAATTTGAGAAAATATGGCAACAAAAAGGGTAAAGCAAAAGGATCAATGAAGGTTAAATCCCAAAATTAAATACTCATAAAGTGGAGAGACTGCGAAGAAATTTTTTATTATAGTTGTGTAAAGATTTATAATAGACATGGAATGTCTTGTTACTGTCTATTTTATGCTTACTGTGTACCAAATCGACCATGCAGATTCGAATAAGACTTGGATACATTTTGAATTTTGACTAGAAATAGTGAAAGTCTAGAAATAGTGTTTAAGGCATGTTAAATGATCACGAAATGTTCGTAACTCGTCTCAATATGGTTGTGAAATCGTTTGAATTCGAAACCACTAGACTCTCGTGGTATCGAAGAGAAAATAATTAATTGTATTGTGAAGATCCAGTCTGCAGAATTCCTCAAAATTGTTGGTGGTTTCTCGGAAATTCTCGTATTCTATTGTTTTCTAAGTTATTCTACTGAATGAAACATTATTTATTACTTTCTGCAGGCGGGTTCCTTTCATGTCAGAGTAAGCAGAGATGCTGAAGAGCAGGTACGTTTTCTTCTTATTTAGCATTATTCAAAGGCAATCAATTCAATTTGACTTCTTGATTCCGGGAGTCTAGAGGCCTAAATAGCTTTTTTTTATAGTTAATAAAGGTTAGCAATGTGACGAGCCTGGTAAACCTAATCTAACTTAGTTTTCGTTTCTCGTTCCATCAATGATTGAATTGTACATTTCAATAGAATAAAAACTGTAGAAAATGAAAACGAAGCTGGATATCATACTCGTAGTTTGCGATGCCTTCGGTTCAATAGTTTACAAACCTAAGGTAATTACCCCTTTTTATCAAGGATTGAGTTGAGATTGCTTTCACAATGTTAGAAATACTTATCATAAAAGCGAGACTGTAAATCGTAGCAACGAGGCTAAAATCTACGCCTAAACTATTTTCATCTATTTGATAGTAGAAAACCTACAAATGGCTGTATATAGACTCTTATATAGCAAGGTGGAAAAATGTTCTGGCCAATCAGGCCATTTGTTTACTAATCATTCATCCAATCAGATCGCTGAAAAGACAATAGATTTCGAGGATTCAACAGCTCAAGAGCCGCGAAAATGGCGGAACAACGCGAAAGCTGTGGCAAAAGTAGCGTTCAGGGTTCTGCTTTTCTGCCGTAAACTCGTAAACTATTTGGTACTATTCTGGTATTTCTCAGAGCTATGATAGTTTTTCTAAATTTTTACCGCTTACGAGGTTAATATTTTACGTAATTGCTGCAAAAATCGACTCGACAAGTCGCTCAAAAAACACTAGCTGAAACGGGGGTGGCCTCAGAATAAAGGTAAATATGCGTATCTTTCTAGCACGATAGCTTTTATCTTTATGTAGGTGATTAGAAATCTATTTATGCATCAAATATGATCTGTCTGATGAGTGTGCAAGCATGAAACTCAGAGTGATCAGAGAGCGTATATCGTTATTGAATATAGATTCTGTTGTATAATTCGAGTTGAATATCCTTTTATAACGAATGCTTTCGTGATTTTCGTGAATAGTTGGCCTTAATTAGCAATACTTGCTATGTCATTATTTGTCAGCCAACTTTCATTCAAAAATGAATAATGAATCATGTCAATACCAATCATTTCTACAATCATGTCTACCAATCAAAATCATGTCTACCAGATCTTCCGGTTTCGGAAACATTGCGCCTAATTTCAACTTCTCTTTTGATATTTCAGATGATCCTTGCAGAAATAACTCATCGCCTTACTCCATTTCTAAACCAAATCACCATTCAAATTTACAAAGATGACAGAAGTTTACCTAAATCGGGCTATGTTGCACTAACATTACCAACTAAACAAACTACATCAGGCATCGAGTCACCACTTTATGACGATTTTCAATTTAAAAATATTAGCATAGAATCAAATCGTCGATGAGTTTCGTAGTATATTATTTTGGAATTTGGGGCAAATATATTTCAGAAAAAAGTACTTATTGCATGATTATTTCAAAAAACGAATTACTTATTGCAAATATTTAAAAAAGGTTTTCCTGCTGGGAGACATATTTCTAAAAAATCCTTCCTCGTGAGGCAATGGTGAAACAGGACGTTGGTTTGCTTGGGGCACCTAACACACTAAGTCCATTCCGGTTTTAATTTCCCCGAAATGTCTGTGTAAGGATATCGGCCAATGATTTGCATTTTTCACCGCTAGTCTCATTATCTTAGGAATCAATTTATACCATTTACAATACACCAAAAAATATAATAATGTGTGAGATGTATGTGGTGGCTGCTTTTGAGGGTACCCTTGAGTAAACATTGATAAATGTTAGGATTACCCCCTGCTCCTGATATCGTCTTATTTTCATCGTCTTATCATTTTTTCCTTCCTTTCTTTAAGTTACTCATTCTTCTGTCCACACATTACTTATTGCATTAATGTGTGGTAAAATGAAGGAATTAGAAATCAAGGAAAATTAAATTAAGGTATTTCTTTAAAGAAATTAAGTTTTCATTGTAAAATTATTCCCCTCGAATGCATTTCTAGCAGCATAAAAGGACAATTTTACTTAATCCCATATGAAGTTTATAAATATGGAAAATTAAGGAATTAAGGAGGGGAACAGAGATTAAGGAATGAAAAATTAAAGACATAAAATATTTAAAGTTAGTTCTTTTTAAGGAACTTATTCCCAAAGGTATAAAGTTGTGACAACCCTAAAACTGTTAAACCTAAGAGGAAATTATTTAATTGAATACCTTAGCTGTTCTTTAACAAAGAATCTAAACTCTCCTCCCCTTGAATAAGCCCTCGTGGGGCCTTTTTTGAGTAAAGCATGATTGCAGAGTAGTATGTTTTTTCTAAAAAGCCCATACAGGATATAGTTATAAAGTGTTACCACCACCGCCTAAGACAAGATAGGAAAAAGAAACGTGGGCTTCGTGGTTATTATTACGGGTCGTTTGAGAAATCGCCTTTTAGTCATCTCTTAACATAGTTGATGGAAACATTTTGTCATTTTTATTTCAACCATTGGAGAGAATGACAGGGTTCTGAATAAACCCCTCCTCTTAGATAAAGCGCACCCTCGAATAAGCCCCTGCCAAGAAATTCATTTTTGCAAATAAGTTCCCTGGGAGCTAATTCGGGGATTCACGGTATTTACACTTTTTAGTCTCTAATACATCTTCTCTTCTCTAACTATTTATTTATTCCATATTATCGACTTTCATTTATTTTGGATATTTTCAACTTTAGGTCGTGTTATTTGGAAAATTTCAACTATTGTAGCCTGTGCACTGACTCAACAACTTTAGGAAGTGTTTGTGTCGGTTTGTACAGGCTAAACTATCGTTAATGTGGTTGGCTTTATAAGATTAGTGATATGGTATAGGTCAACATCAGCTTTTGTAGTTGTCTTTTTAACCGACCTCTTGAAAAATAAATTATGTATGTATGTATGAAATCCATTCTACTAATGCTAAGTGCAGATTTGTAAATCTCCTGATCAGTGAGCAATCACGAAACAGGCTTGTCGAGACAAATGAGTAGTTTTTTACATTTACGCTTTACTATTATGTATTAAGCACTATCTTCTGAAATCGAAACACTAGCTTTATGTATGATGTCGATATTTTCCTGGAGAAACTAATGGGGGTTGGGTTTGTCTTTGTTAAGACTAACAGCGGTACCATCGGTCAGCTCTTATAAGGCAGAGTAATAAGCCCTTTTCGGGGTTAGGGGAACTCGTTAAACCTCGCACAAGGTATATATATTTGAGCAGTCTTTGATCGGTATAAAACTTCAATAAAGCTAGAAAAATCGGCAGCATAGCGAAAATGAGGATTAATAATGCTTTTCGTCTGACACTCAACAGAGTAATACGTCAGAAAGAGAACGAGAGAAATTCCTAACAAATTATTATACTCAAGTGCAGATAGAAATAGAAAAATCAGAAGAGGTGGTATTATATACATGGTTGGTATTTCATATAACAACTCGTTAAGCCCAATTTCCAGTGAGAAAAATCTTGGCGAAATGCAAATAATTTCTCAAGAAATGTTAATCGCGCAATATTGGTCGAGAAATTCAAATTTTCCATCTGTGGCATTCTTAGTGCGTTTTGTTAGAAATTGGCGAATCAGGAATTCTAGATAGAAATGCAAACATGAGATGATCTTTGCCCAAGGAGTCATCAAATACATTCTGGTTGGTCAAAATGATGATTTCGCAAGCGAACTTCGCAAAAAGTTCCATCCAGTTCAACTTTACTTCTTCTGTGAACTGGCGAACATTTACTGCGCATGACTCTGAAATATTTCTCAAGAAATGAGGCGCACTTTGGAGACTCAATGGAAATTAGGCTTTAGGTTTTTTTCGTTCTTTTTCTGATGAATTACTCTGTTAAGTGTCAGACGAAAGGCTTAAGGCCCCGTTAACACGATGCCGGATTCATATTGTTTTGGATCGCTTTTTTGTTCATACGACACCATACAAATCCTAAACGTTTCGCATCGTTTTTCTGAAGTAAAATCACTCTGCTCTGAAAGTGAAACGTTTCGGATCGCTTTTCATGTCAGATTGCTTTTGGGCTTGTGTGAACGCATGAATCCGACACGCTTGTGCCCCAGAACCTCTTTGATGATGTGCAAATATTTTTGGCGCTAACTTATCGAACCTCTCAAGAGCACGCGATGCTTAGCTGTCATGTGGCAATTGTTTTAACAATAGGCATTATTGTTGTGGGCCTGCTGGGGGCGCAGAGCGGTGCGTAGTCGTGTGAACAGAAAACGAAAGCTAATCTGCGTGTGAACAGGAGAAAATTGCGTATCGGACAGCCTTTTAATCCAAAACGAAATGAATCCGGCATCGTGTGAACAGGGTCTAAGTAATCGATATTTTTCCATGCCTCCGATTTTTATAGCTATATTGATTTATATATGCTTGACTCAGAGGGCGTCGGCATAGCATGTTCATATAGGTCCAACGAATTTGAAGTAAAGAGCAGCCAACTATTCAGTGTGTTTTTCTCACTCCTTTTAAAGGCGAATACAAAAAGAAAGCGCATGAACACACATACATTCTAGTTATGTATGTCTTAGGAACATTTGATTTGCTAGGAACGGGTCAGCTGCAGTGGCGTAGACGACATTGGTTACCTTAAGGCCCCCCCCCCCCCCCAACTGAAAAACTTACTGACAAGGGGTCCCAGACCTCCTACTTCACTAAGGGCTCCACAAACCTCAGCTACGCCACTGGTCAGCTGCGTGTCAGTGTTCTAGCACGGGTCCAGGGGTGAACCAAAGGAGTAATTGCTACTTTTGACTCCTCTAGATTATTAGGGTCCAGCTTATTATTGCTCTACAAGCCATGCAGGAATCGATACTGACCTTCTTCACAGGCCTCAAAGTGAGCCAAAGCTTCTTGGATTTGTTTTCCTTCAAATTCAATAATGAAAGGACAATAACTTACGGAATTCGAAATATAGTGCAGTTGTCTAAAATACGCGTGTTTATTACTTCTTTAAAGGACAATTCCAAGAGAGAACGCAAGAAAATCACATTGAATATTTAAAAGAAACATAATTAGAAGTAAATTATGCCTCTGGCTCAGTATAAATACTTATAATACATACAATCCAGAAGCATAGTTTTCATTTTAAGTAATTTGTCGCCAACTGTCGTGGTTGCAATTTTATAGTGAGATCCATGAACTGTTAGTTCTCAAACTAGTTTTTCCCGGGTATCTCATCTTCGATCAATTGTCCAATTGTGATAAATAGTTCTATTTTTTGCGAAACAACTGCAAAAGCTATGGCCTAAATATTTTGCTACTGAGGTCAAGAAAGAGTTAGTTTCAGTTGCTATGGGTTTGTTAACCTGAGTTTAAAGGGGTTTATTCCTGTCACGCATAGCATGAAATTAGATAAACTTCTTCAAATGAAAACTATGCTTAAGGCAAAAGCGTAACTTATTGTCAATAAAAGGAATTAAATTAAACAAACCTGAATAAATGCCCCGATCATGTATGAATCATTTATAACTATCTAACTAATAAATGCCCAGCACTTGCATACATTTAAGAACGATAAAAAGACTTATGTACAAGATTTATCTAATAGCGAACACGATGATGAGCAGACGCATGGCTAGGAATTTTTGGGGGCAGGGGTTCAAATTACAGAAACATTCAAAATAAATAAAGTAAAAATGTGCGAAACCAGAACCAACAGAGTATCCTAAAATACCCCAGATACAGAAGCACCTAACTGATAAAAGGGTACTTTCTCAGTTTCGAGTTGGATATTTTCAATAGAAAAGGGGAAATTTCAGTGTTTTGAGTAAAAAGGCAGAGGTCTTGACCCCTGGGATTCCTGTAGTTAAGTGCCTGATAAGGAATCTGAAGCTCGGATATGCATCTATAAGATACTTCGAACGTAACAGCACAGTATATTTATTTCAAATACCCGGTGAGTCAGAAAAACCCCAGATGTTTGCTGACATCAAGGTGAACCTCCGTTGTTATTAAAATGCTGAACAAACTGGAACAAGCTGAACGACCCATGGACAAAACATGCCAAAATCTTAACTGTCTTTATTGCTCTGGTTTGTTATTGGGCTCTTACACATGTTAATGGCTTGCTTTCGGATTGCTCAAGATTATTCCTTTTCTTCTGGGTTGTTCAATCTTTTAGTTACAACGGAACTTTCAAAGGAGCCTGAGAAGAGCATAAATTCGATTGCCAGCAACCGTATATTACATCATAACTACAGAACTCCTCGCATGACCGAAAAGAAGATTATGAAATAAGGCTACCCAGTTTGCCTTTTTCTAAAAAGGAATTTTTCCACAATCCAATCTATATCATTACCAAAGGAAATATAATATAGAGTGTAAATGATTTAGGTGGTTTCTCTTTAAGGGTCATTTAATATCAATAACAGTAGGAATAATCTCAATGATCATAATAATATTGGAGTTGGCATGCTGGAGTTTCATATTAGCTCATTTCCAATATGCGAGGATATATCTATTTCGTATCAAATAGTACCACAAATATCAAGAAAAGTTGTAACAAAAAAAGTATTATACTTTTCCTTTTCTTTCAGATTTTGATCAATACAGAACTTCAAGGTAGTCAAAGGGTAAATCAGTGCCAATTAGAACAATCATGGATTAATGATTGTCATCTTTACTTCAAAAGAGAAAGACCAGAATGCATCCATGCAAAAGCTCGGTTATATGATCTTTTTTCTAAGTTTGCTTAAGTAATCATTTACTGGCTATAACTGGCTATCTTGATGGTTTGTATTGATCAAAGAT
Source organism: Pelagia noctiluca (assembly GCA_963924455.1). Lineage (NCBI taxonomy): Eukaryota > Metazoa > Cnidaria > Scyphozoa > Semaeostomeae > Pelagiidae > Pelagia > Pelagia noctiluca. The sequence goes on along the minus strand of OZ004320.1, from coordinate 9,396,785 downwards.
GAAGTAAATTTTGAGGACTGTATGCTTTGCCTTCCTTCTCTACCCAGTTCTGAAGAGCCTTTATCTCATTTAAGTCATTTTCAAACCATGGTCTCTCGCTCTTCAGCATCCTCAGGCTGACAGATCTGTTGCCCCCTTAACATTGCTCTAAGCATCTGTATATTCTTCAAATCATAGAACTTGTTCACCGCAACTGAATAAGTGAGAAAATGGATGATCAACAACCCAGACTGAAGCTGTTAACTCATTTAAAGGGGTCTCTTATATTTTAAATAAGAGGTGTGACAATAGGAAAGCAGTAAATATAAAAATCCAGGTTACCAAAATTAAATTGAGCCAGCAGGACCATTCCTCAAAAAGTGGATACAATCTGAGTTCAAAGTGCAGCAGATACACCTAAGATTGTTCCGTCTTAAGGAGGGTTGTATATCGCGTAAAATTGGTACAGGGATGTGCTGTTCATAAAGGTAAGGCTTTTCATAGAAAGATTTCTCAAATAGGGTAACATTTTTCTGTCAAATCCCATATAAATATGTATGAAATCCATAAATAGCTTCTGCATAAAGACAGGGCCGGAAATTTTACCATAATTGTTAGATACCAAAATAAAACTATCTATTCATAGTTTCAGAAATAAAACTTGGTAATTTCTAAAAAAAATTGCATCTAAGTGAATAGGTATCCTTCTAAAATCTCAGCAGCACACCCCATCCAACCGTACGTCATTTAGCCTTCCCAAGTTGTGAGGAAATTTGTTGCAAAATTTCCTAATCTAGATATTTGTCTTAATCAATAAAGTAGGAACATTCTTTTTCTTTTGACAAGGATTCTAGAGTCATTTGTTGAGACAGATGGGTGCTAATAGAAAAATGGTTGAGTTGGCACTGTAAACTTTAAACAAAGTATAATGGAAATCATTCCATATGATTCTGTAAAATTTTAGAGAAGATACTGCATACCTAAATTTTGCAACAAAATAGCTTAAGATCTTGTGAAAGTGCTTAATTTGTTAGATAAAACTTAGCACTTACACATGATCAACAGGATTATTATCACCACTGACGACCCAGTTAGGATTGGTTTCCAAATGCCTGAAAGAAATAAAATATTATTAGCAACATGTACAGCAACATAAATTGAGGGAACCTTTTTCCTTTTAAAAATAAATTTTGACCACAACCCTCATCCCCTACAGGACATCATCATATTCATACTACAGTTAATTTTCTAAAACTCACACCTTCAAGTGCCACCCTCTACAGTCTGGTTGACATACTAAAGCTTTAAAGCTGGATGCTGTATTTTTTCATCTATATTCAATGTTCAAGGAACTTAAGGGTTAGACTTAAGTCAAGTAACTTGCCCTTTTTCAGTATATGGACCCAGGTCCAATCCTCGAGTTTTTCAATAATATCATTATTATCATGTAAGATTTTACAGTCAAAGACTGATTGGTGATAGAGTCATCTCATCCGCCAAGTAGTGAACAACATATCTCTCTTCCACTGTATCATATTTAAGTGTGATATCTCTAATAGTGCCTTGTAAATCAAATAAACTGTTTGAATCTGTTTTGTGCATTGCTGTATATCAAGGTACAAGAGGCACATCTTGAACAAATCTGAAAAATTTATCCAGATTTCTCTTGAACATGTAAATGCTCTGCCCAGGCATATCATGTAGCTTTTTAGGTAGACAGTTAAACAGTTGTGCTCCATGTGCAGCTAAGCTTGATTGACATAAATTTTGAATTATTTGGGTCACGTTTCACAGTTGGGATGAGGCAGGTGCGCCCACTACATAACAAGTTTGCACCAGCAATAACACCAATATTCGGTACTAGATTTTCAAGCATCTTCCACACATAAATCATTTGATAGCGTTAAATCAATATCTTTTGAAAACATCTTAAGGGGCACCACTCAGTGCCACGAGTCTTCTACTTCTATAAGAGTAGTCCAGAACATATGACAATAATAAAGATATAAAACTGGCCAATGATAAATATTTTAAACAAAGAATATAATATATACATAGTAGAAGAAAATTGAATAAGGAACATCTAACACAGATTAGCAAAGAAGTGATTATAGGTAAACATTTACTGCCCATATACTCTCCCTCTTCCTTCTCCCAATCATCAGCCGACTTCTAATTTTACAGACAACTAAATCATTCAGCAGAAGCTAGACTCCCACGGAAGTGGGGGTACATAGTATTAATAGGTACAATGATGTGCCACTCATACTGTTTGGATAGGTTATTCAACAAAATATCTAGACATTTGTACAATTTTTAATGTATCTACTTGGTTATAACAAATAGCTTTTTATGAAGATGGGTTTAGACCTCCACCCTAATTTTGAAACTTTCCAGCATAATAATGAATTTAGTTCTAATTTTCTTTAATTCTTAGGGTTCAGGTATTTAATCAATCTAGATTTGAATAATCGATGGAAAACAATACAATTTCAAAACTGGGAAAACAAGAGATAAGATAGTATGATTAATTCGTCATTTCACAAAATGATATATACAGTAATGAAATTTTGATAGAAAAAATGGATGGAAAATGGAGTCCTTTACATGCATTCTTTTTGATAAGCAATTTCCGCTCGAGCTCAGTACTGATAATTTCTTAGCTGAGTGAAAATTTGAGTACTCAAAATTATTTAGTAATTGCTAAGCTTTTCTTACTTAAAATTCTGCTTCTTACAATACTATTTCACAAAGTTGTTGTAAAACAAATCTTGATGGTATCTTGCATTCAAGTGTGCAGGGTACCCGTACCAAAAAAGCTGGGAAAAACCTAGGAAATCCTAGGTAATTACTGGGCAAAAGCTGGGTACATTTCCTAGGATTCCTAGGAATAAAAAAAGCTAGGAAAAAGAGCCAATACCTAGGATTCCTAGGATAGCTGGGTAAACTGGGTAAAAAATACAGTTTTAAAAACTAGGGAATTTCTAGGTAAAAGCTGGGCAGAAAATACCCAGCTTTCCTAGGATTCCTAGGATTTAAAAAAAAGCTAGGAAAAAGAGCAAATACCTAGGATTCCTAGGATAGCTAGGTAAACTGGGTAAAAAATTCAGTTTTAAAAACTGGGGAATTTCTAGGTAAAAGCTGGGCAGAAAATACCCAGCTTTCCTAGGATTCCTAGGATTTAAAAAAGCTAGGAAAAAGAGCAAATACCTAGGATTCCTAGGATAGCTGGGAGAACTAGGTAAAAGAATTCAGGAAGAAAAGCTGGGGAATTTTGGGGTAAAATTTACCCAGCTTTCCTAGGATTCCTAGGATTTAAAAAAAAGCTAGGAAAAAGAGCAAATACCTAGGATTCCTAGAAAAGCTGGGTGAATCCAAATATATAGCTGGGTAATTTTGTAAATCCTAAGTATTTTCTACGAAAGCAAGATAAAGCAGCCATTTTTGTTCTCCATTGGTACCGTTTCATGTAGATGACTGTTATCATTTTCCTTTCTAAAATTAATGCAATGAAGATAAGTTAATCATTAGCAGTTACACAATTGTATGATATTGTTCATTTAGAAAGTCAAGCGTAATTCACCAGCGTAAAGTCAATGCATTCTTGAATTTTCAGCTGAAAAAGAGCTTTGAATATTCCGGTATCACACAACACTAAATAAATGAAGATTAATATCCACTGTAATCAATTGGATAAGATCTTAAGTACTGCCTTGCTTAAAAAGAAGTTGCTTATAAAAAAATACATGTATTGATTTATTTTAACAATCACGCCTTTATTTATTGACGTCATGATGTATATATAAAATTAATGAATTTTATCAGCTTCAATTTTATGCAAAAACAGGAAAAAAACTCAGAATATCTTGCTTAAGAAAAGAATGATATTTGATATTGAAACTTACTAGTTGAGGCATTGTGGCTAGCTGCCATCATTTTTGGTTTCTGAGCCGTGGACAGATCTATCCATGAAGTCGAGGTCCTCCTGGGAAGGCCGGTTGTTGTTATCATGACGTGGAGATGGGCCATAGTGGAAGGCCGGTTGTTGTTATCATGACGTGGAGATGGGCCATAGTGGAAGTGGTAGTGCGTGCCTTAAAACTTGCACAGCACACAGTGTGACATCTAAGCTTATTCCCCGGGCTCATAGCAACGCTCTGGCAATAGTCCATATTCTCCTCGACGCATGGAAAAACTTGCAACTCGACATCTTTAACACCTCGAAATCCACGCATTCCACCATCGTTTACGACGCAAACAATCTGAGTTTCAGAATCTTCATTTGTTGCAAACGTCACGTCTAGGCCATCTCCTTCTCCTACATTTGATCGTACCAAGTTCGGGGTCACAATGATAAATGTAGTTGCGAGGACAATAAAATTAGACATATCTGTTGCTTGGTACTCCTCGAGGTAGTTATTTTGAGTGAAATGAATATATTGGACATTTTGGCCGATATGAAGTGAGTCATCAGTCATGGGACTTGTGCGGGAAGTCCCCTTCCAAAAACCTCTGAGACAGGAGGGAATTTCCCGCGAAATAAACATTCAACCATGCTTCTACAAGCTTTTTTTCTTATAAGGAACCGTTTATAAGGAACCTAGAACTAGAATTTCTTGTGAAGTACAATGGATTCTTTTGTTCTATTGTTTCCAGTAACAATAGAGAACACTATAGAGAGTTTAAGAAACTCCGAAAAAATAAGAAGACTTTCTGAGCGGAAAGTTATATGTCAATAATGAGAAAAGAGGAAAATTCAGGATGAAAAATGGGAAATGGGCTTTGTTGCTGTTTTAGATAATTTGAGAAAGTACACAATTTTGCGTTGTCTTGTTGTCGTATTTAAAACTTTATTACAAGAAATATGCGAGGGAAAGTGCAAAATTTAATGTTAAGTGCGTATCTAAAAATAAGAAACTTTTCAGAAACTTTCAGTACTAGAAACTGGTGAAAAATTAAGAAACTTTTAGTACTAGGACCCAAGCTAGGTTAAAAAACGTGCATGTTACTGATGGCATGGCATCCCTTGGCCTCACTGAATATACTCCACCTTACAACACAACCTCTATTGTAATACAAACACATTAGTACCGCGCAGAGAGGCAAAGTGTGAAGAAATACCTGTTATCCCTTTCATTACCTGTCATTTCCCCTGTGAAAGATAAAACAAGAGATTCATCTGAATCGCATTCTTTTTCTTTAACTACCCTGCAGTGGCGGCGCCAGCCCCCAAGAAGTGGATGAAACATATGCAGGACGGGGGCCTGGGGGCGGACCACCTGGAAAATTTTTAGGGCCACGCCCTTTCAAAACCAGGGGCACGCCCTTTCAAACGCTAGGAACGCCTTTTTCAATGCTAGAAACGTTCTTTCACCAAAAGCTCTATTTACATTAGGAAATTCCCTTTAATTTTATAGACACAGATATAACCATGAAGTTCGTTAGTGATGTAACATTTTAAAAATCGAATTGTTACAACAGGAGCTTGCGGTGGTTAGCTAGTTTAAAAACTTCTACTAATTTACTGAGCTTGATATTGTCGGCAATGTCACGTTTGCTACTTATTTGAACAAGATCTTCAAGTCTGTCAGGAGACATATAATAGATGCCCGCAAATAATTATGGATGATCTTAAGTTTACTGTGTGTGCGCTCACATGATGCCACGGTAACAGGTAAAGTAGCAACAAATGTGATGACCCGTAACAAGTCAGCATACAAATTGTGGAGATCGTTTTTGCTGAAGACATTAAGCAGTGAGGCATCCACACAATTCACAGAACGTAGGCCTACCCATCCCCCCTTTTCTCATCGGATTTGCATGGATCTCAAATACCATCTTTCTGAAAAAGTGGGGGGGGCTAGTCCTCCCATTTCCCCCCCTGGCACCGCCACTGCCCTGGATAAAGGAATTCTTCTAACCTCGGCTGACTTCTTATCTAATTCCACCTGCTTTTATGAAAATTAGCTTTTTTTTTATCTTAAAATGATATTGGGCTTACTTATCTTACTTATCTTAATTAACCAGTTAAATGGACATCAATAGACGACATAACAATATAAAAATCACTTGGCTCTTCCGTTTTTTCGATGGGATTTGGCAAAATTTGCAAGGCAGCTAGATGGCTACAACCCTTAATCAAAACCCTCTAGTTTTGCATCTGCCAGTTAGGGTACCTATGGTTTGTTTGTAAATGCCTCAGGCACAAGGCCGTACACAGAACATTTTTAGCGGGGGGGCAAAACCCCTTTTGAAGAAATTTTTGAGGATATCCTCTATAGGAAAGCATATACTTTTGGAATTTTTTGGGGGGGCTACAGCCCCCCTTGCCCCCCCGCTATGTACGGCTAAGCTCAGGCAGCTGCAAGTTCAAAGCGGAGCTTTACATTTGTATAGGAAATAGAATTCGCTCAGAGATGGGAAGGACCATACGAACATGAAACTTTCCGTTATTTTTTCTCACTCTGATGAAACTCAGTTCCGTGTTTTAGCCTTACCAAACAAAACAACCCTGATTGGGGTAGTAATGAGCTGGAGGAGGCTGGAGCACAGCACAATAACAGCGCAGCGAGATTAAGAATAGCAGAAACAAAAATATTGTCTTCAACCCTCACACATCAAGATCTAGAACAGCATACCAACCAGGTAGGAAGATTAATTGCATTAATTATGTGCTTTTACTTGGAAATATGTATTTGAAATGTTACTGGTCGAGACATAAAGCTACTCGAATGGTACAAAGCTTTCAAAAGACACATAAGGCGTCGCCGATAGGCCTGTGAAAAACGGAAGACTAGAGTGCCTAGGCCTTGTTTTGCGTTTAGGCCAATTCTACATATGAACTTGGCTGAGCCTTATCAATAAGAGTAACTCTCCCGTTTAGGAGACGCGTCTCCTGTTTAGGAGAGATTCTCATGACCAGGATACAAAATTACTTAAATCATCAATTCGAGGTCTCCCTAACAGGTAGCAAGATCATCTTAGATGCAATAATGCTAGTTTTTATGATGATATTACCATGAGTATGGGGTGGTTTCTCTTGTTGATTTTTAAAATCTACTCAACAAACTAGGTACACTTGCATATTAAAAGTATTCGAACGAGGACAAGAAAATGACAATTGAAAGTGTCTCCCCTCAATTAGGCCTAAAAATTTGTTGAAAGTTTTTATTGCTTCCCCAGTCTCCTCATTCAAAATTTTCACGCCAAATTAAAAAAAGCTGCTCGCGTCATCCAAAGTGGTCGAATAAAGTTCACTGTGAAAGTTTTACATGTTTAGAAAGATGATTTAGGCCGGTAAACAAAATTTCAAATAAAGAATCAATGTGCACTAAAATATCGTTAGTAAACCGGGGAATTTTCAGAAGAAATCCCAACAAATAATGGCTTAAACAAATGCTGGTAAGTTTACAATTCAGAATTTTAATTCAAAGTTCAGGAATCCTTCGTAAGGTTGATGGATAAAAGAAAATAACCCAAGGCCTTTGAGGATGAATGGAAAATTTAAGACTTTGATTTTTTATCTAAGAGAAGAAATAGTAGTCATTATTTGGTTGATGTCTGAATGATTTTTTTCCAAAATGCTTTAACTAAAAGTTTGTTTCCTATGCTTCAGATTTCCATTAACATTTCCAGAAGTTCTGTTGCAAAAACCGATTTATTTACACATTTTGTACTTTAGTTCAAAATCTCAATTTATTTTGTAAAGCCTCTTGCCCGTTCTCATAGGTTTGCTCAGGTTTTTAAATGGCATCTTGATAATCAAATTATTATGAAATAACATCATTTGAAAACTTAATTTTTACTGAATATCATGAATTACAAATGAAAACAAAAAAGCCCAAAATTCCCTCCTATTTTGAAACTTTTTATGAACATATCGCCTTTCCTATTTTAGTTTTTTAATACATCAAAGGTTGATGGAAATGTTGTCCTAAATTGAATTCAAGACGTGAAAATCTTGCTTTAATTGTTGTTAAAAGAACCTTAAGGTCCATTGCTTTCATTTATTTATATATCCAGAAAATATCACTCTGTACTATGTTAAGTGGTCTTAAATTGCTTTGTAGATCTAGACCTAGTGTGAGTTTAGGACGCTTCGGTAGCCATTTCATCGTCCTTGTTCGAATTTTTTTACTACTCAAGTGTACATGAATTTACGGTGAAAATATTGATACAACTCTTTCGTTATTTCCCATAATGAGACTTAACTAGTAATGATGTCATGCCTGTTTGAAGCAAAATGTTAACTTGGCATACTCTTGTATTGAAATAGTTGTTGTGGATATTCTTATGGCACACGTATGCTGATTTCTATTTGCTATGGGTAAGAAATTTTTAGATGCATTTCTGGCATGCGTAAACCAATAAGGAGGGGAGACCTACCCACAAATGTACCAGAATATAAACTCTAAAAATAATTGTTAGGTTGAACCATACAGCAAGTACACATTGATATATTGAAACTACACCAGTACTTATGAAAATATTGCACAGGTCGATTCAAAATGGCCGCAAAATGGCAAAGCTGTGAGGAGGTAAAATTCTCATACCTTGTTAGAATGCGCAAAAAACATGATTTTGGTGTGGAAATTTAGGAAATTTTGCTGGCATCATAGCTCATAACAATTAGCAGTAATTAATTGAGGGAGAAATTATTGATGACTTGAGATTTGATTGATGGTCAAAATATAAGCAAGGAGTTTTTGAAGAAGGAGTTGTCATGTAAATCCATTGCAAAAGTGCTGTAAAAAGTAATTAATCTGGTAAAGTGCTTTGTTACTTTGTTGCTACTGCTTTGAGGAGCCCTATAACTCTTGTCCTAGCTGTCCCTTTGCTGATACAAGAAATTGGTAGGAGGTCACAAAAATTTTAAGGGAGGGAGGAAACCATGAATTTTGTATATTTTTGTAAATAAAGAAATTTATCTGATGCACACAATTTTAACCATTATTGCTGGGTATGAGGTCACTTACCAAGTAAAATACTTCATAAATGAGGCCCCCCAGGGGTTATGGGGAACAAGGGAACTTGCAATTTTTATTAATGGGAACATGGGAACATCTGGTAACTTTTAAGGAACTACTTTTAAAAAAGGACCACTTTTAAGGAACTGGGGAACATTTCAACATTTCTTTTTAGGGAATATTCAACAAATATTATCGGGAACAAGGGAGATTTTTTGATTTTTTTTAGGGAACATGGGAACCCAAACTCCCCCTGGGGGGACCTCATAAATTTGAATTACAGGGGCATAAGAAGGAGAACAAACAACATGCTTGCAAGATGTAAATCACTTTCCCCCTTCCTTGAAATGGTCTGAGACTCCTTCATTTTCCCCTTATGCTATCATACAGAGGAAAAAATGATCCATGTGGATTCTCAAGGCAGTGGCAACAAAGTAACAAAGGACTATACCAGATTTAATGACTTTTTACAGCACTTTTGCTATGAATTTACATCACAACTCCTTCTTCAAAAACTCCTTGTTTATATTTCAAACCATCAATCAAATCTCAAGTCATGATAATTTCTCCCTAAACTAATTATAGCTTATTGTTATGAGCTATGGTGTCAGAAAAATTTCCTAAATTTTGCCACCAAAATCATGTATTTGTTAGCTGTCTGTCACATGTTATGAGAATTTTAGTTTAGGCCTAGCCCTCAGAGCTTTGCAATTTTGCTGCCATTTTGAATCAACCTTTGTAATAATTTTAACAGCCTTGTGTATGAATATATTAAAAAACAGATTCACTGCACTGGTTATGGAGGGGACAGTGGAGGCTCAGTGGAAACAATTTATTGATGCCCAAAGCCAGAGATATTTTCAAATATAAATAACTTGATGTACGCTTGCTCATATAAATCCCCTGTGAATAGCAAATGGAAGTTTGCATTGAGGAGCCGTACAGATGACCAGAACATAAAAGAATTCAAATAAGGATGAGCAAATGGCAGTTTAACATGTCCGATTCTATTAGTCCAAAACATTTGGTTAAAGGTTTTATCTTTCCCCCAGTCTTCTGAATCAAAATATTTAAGTAAAAAATTGTTCAAATGCCACTGAAAACGGTCAAGTTTAGTTCGCTACAAGAATTTTATAAAATTTTACAGACTTAGATAAATGACTAGGCAGGTAAACGGAATTCTAACTAGAAAATCAATGTTTATTGAAGTATCAGTCATACATTTAAGTATCAGTAGAACTGGGAAATTTAAGATCAATCTCGAAAAATTATGGCTGGAAGGATTAAGTTTTGAATTGGTAAGTTTTGAATTCAGAATTTCAACTCAAAGTTTGTATTGATACTCTTTTAAGTTTAGAAATAAAAGAAAATAGCCCACAGGCTTTAAAGACGAGTGAAATTTGAAACTTAAATTTTCAATTTAAAAATCTAGTTTTCTTTATTTTTTCCATGTCTGAATCAATGTTTTCTGAAATTTTGCAACAAAAAGAGTGTTTCCACTTCCTTAAATAATCACTCCTCAGTAAGCTCTGTTGCTAAAGCCAAAATACTTTCAAAGTTTGCACTCAAAATCTTGATTAATTTTGTGAAGCTTCTCCCCTCCCCCTTTTCATAGGTTCCTTAAGTTTCTAATAGGCAAGTTACCACTCACAATGTTATGAAATATCTTTATTTTGAAATTTGTTTCTGATTTCTTATCATGAAGTGCAAAAAGGACCAAAAAGTTCAAAATTCCTTCTAATGCTGACAGTTTTTATTCATGTACCCCCTTTCCTATTTGAGTATTTTGGTTTATCAAATATCGTTGGAAATATTGGCCTGAAATAAATTGAAGACACAAGAATCTCTTATTAATTGCTGTTTAAAGAATATTTAGGTTCATTGCTTTTTTCATTGAGAAAATATTACTCCTGTATCATCTAAAGTAGTCTTGGATTATGTTGTGAATCTGGGCTTAGTGTGAGCACAGGACGCTTCCGCAATTTTTGTGTCGTTTTTGAATGATTTTAATACAAGAGTGTATACCGAACAAAAATGGTGTCGCTATGGTGATACATTGGTTAATTATAGTTATAAGAATGCGATATTTTGATGGTTACAACAAATTAAATCTCACATTTAACTGTATAAAGTGAAAAAATGTTAAATCTTTTTCCAATCTGCCTTTCCCTGATTATATACCTTTGCTAAACAATGGATGTGGCAAACTTTCAGGGTTTGAAAACAACAGAGAGACTTTCTCATACACTACAGGGGTACTTAATCTTGAAACACAAAGATGAAAACTTGATTTGAAGAGATAAAACATTGTAACATTAGACATTTTATTTCATGCACCCATACATACATGTACACGTATGGAGCAAAAAATGCGTGCAAAGATTGATATAAGAATACTCGTTATTTTGATTCTGTATGTGTAGATGCACTACCTGAACAGGGCTTGGTCTCCTACATTTTTTATTCTCTTATTGTCAAAAAAATTATGAAATAAACCAAGTCAGCCAGTATTTTAGAAAAATAGAAAACGTGGTTTTTCTGAGAAAAATTTAGTCTTTAAAAAAACGATTGCGGAAATTCAAAAAATGGGTATCCTATTGTTACGAAAATTTCAGTTCTCAGTTTTTGAAATTTAAGTCTGATAAACTAGGTTCTTTTAGATAAAGCTGTTTAATTTCTTTTATGCGAAATTCACCAAGATCAGAAAAACTGGGATTTTCCCAAACAACAGAGAGACTTTATCATACACTACAGGGGTACTTAATCTTGAAACACAAAGATGAAAACTTGATTTGAAGAGATAAAACATTGTAACATTAGACATTTTATTTCATGCACCCATACATACATGTACACGTATGGAGCAAAAAATGCGTGCAAAGATTGATATAAGAATACCTCGTTATTTTGATTCTGTATGTGTAGATGCACTACCTGAACAGGGCTTGGTCTCCTACATTTTTTATTCTCTTATTGTCAAAAAAATTATGAAATAAACCAAGTCAGCCAGTATTTTAGAAAAATAGAAAACGTGGTTTTTCTGAGAAAAATTTAGTCTTTAAAAAAACGATTGCGGAAATTCAAAAAATGGGTATCCTATTGTTACAAAAATTTCAGTTCTCAGTTTTTGAAATTTAAGTCTGATAAACTAGGTTCTTTTAGATAAAGCTGTTTAATTTCTTTTATGCGAAATTCACCAAGATCAGAAAAACTGGGATTTTCCCACTGGATTAACTTGGCTTTTTTATGAACTATATGTTATTCTGATCAGCTTTTTTCTGAACAAGGTGCAAGATGACTAGTGAGGAATTGCAATTGAAAATTGAAAATTGAAAATTTCACTACATAGTGATTCATAAAAAGTAATTTGGTTCCTGTGCGCGCGCCTGGCAACATTAGGGGCTGATTATATGAGAGTTTTCAGCCCGGGCTGGAATTTCAGCCCGGCTAACCGAGGTGAAATTGGCGTGCGATTATATGAAAGATGCTAGGAAAGTCTCCATTGTTTTTAGTTCAAGAAGCGGAAGCGAGTGGTGCGATTGGGAAATTCTTTTATGTTCCTTACGTTATAAGAGAGCCTTCAGCTGATTTATACCTGCCTGACGAAAAATAACAGTAGCTTATACATTCGAGAACTCAGCTACGTAAAGCAAAAGTAGATTGTAATACAGAAAAATCAGTTTCTTACTAAATATGCCAATCACTAATGGTATTATTACAAACCTTTCTCAAAGCATACTTAAAGAAAGTTGATAAAAGTTTGTGAGAAATAACAATCACGAATGCAATGCAATTGAATTCAAAGAGCTGAATCTTGTTCCTGGGAAAAATAACTTCCGAAATGTAGGAAACATGCTTGTTGCGTAGATGAGGTATATAACAAGGTTTGGCCATCACACCAAATGCAAGAAATGATTTGAGAAGTGGAAGTGTTGTGGTTAAGATTGGATCAGAGTTGAGATCAGTCAACACTGCAAAGCACTGGAAAATCGCCAGTACAACCAAAAAGGTGGAGAAAACTTAATAGTTGCCCTTAGGAAACCCTCAGTAAATTACCGATGTCATTCAGAAAGAACCTTTGAATCACTCTAACCACCAACAGAAGATAAAGATTTTTAAACCATTGAATGAGATTTTAAGGCAATGATTTGGCAGCTAAGGACAGGTTTTCGACTAATGGTTCAAAAAGCGAGAAATTACAAGCTTCAATTTGACTATGAAGAGATATAATATCAACAAATAGTATTCAAAGATGATTTCCCGTCTTAGGCACCCTTAAAACTAGGTATACCCAGAACTATCGATAAAGATGATGACGGAAACAGGTGAAGAGGCACTTTAAGGGGTGGTTCAAAATAAGCCCTCCGCTTTTAATTGCTTTCTTTGCCTTTGAATATGTGTATGACCGCTGTGTTTTCATGACTCTTTCATTGTCACTACAGAATAACTTTAACTTAAGATTTTAATTTCTAGGTTCAGAACTTCATAGACTAGAAATACATCCAATACATCAAAATGACGAAACATTATCTTGAGCTGGATTCCAGTGTGGTAGCTGCAGGACTCAGCCCAGTTGAGCTGGCTGCTGAGAATCAAGACTGCTATATCTACTGTCCTGCCTTTGCCACGTATGTCGTTGCTTCTACAAGTTCCCCGGTCATGAAAGAACAGGATAGCAAATACGTTCAGACTGACTCCGACATAAGAGGACATGGCAAAAACTGGAAGCTGAGATGCCAAGAGGGTGGCAAGTTTCACATTGTATCTTTGAATGATGCTGGTGAGGAAAATGGTTTCCTTTACTTGTCTACGAAAATCCAATCAGGGGTGCTACATCGCTCGTCTAACATAATGAAGAGTAACGAGATAGTTAAGGGAAAAGAAAAGCAGTATTTGTTCGATGTTTTGGAAAGTGGCTCTCAATGGGGTCTTTATATGATCAAATGTGGGGACAAGACGTTATTTGCCAGCAAAGGGAATAATTCAAATTTGTTAGCAGAAGCTAAGGATGATAGCTGTTTAGACATCTGGTTTCAGTTTAATTTGAAAACGGTAAGAAATTAACAACTTTTTCTTTACTTTCTTACCATTGTCATCGCTATTAAAGGCGTCATCAATATGCGGGAAGACTGACTATTCGGATGTTAAGAGCTTGTGTGGATGTAAGAAAGAAAGAGGGTACCTAAATAATGATTTTTGATTCATTTTAAATTCTCATGTTCTTTCAGTCTTATTGTAACTATAGGTAACCTTTTTTATGATGTTAAGTGTGTCAGCGTTATTGGGAAAGAAAGAAATAGGGTACCTAAATAATGATTTTTAATTCATTTTAAATTCTCATGTTCTTTCAGTCTTATTATAACTATAGGTAACCTTTTTTATGATGTTAAGTGTGTCAGCGTTATTGGGATGGAGAGGGTCATTGTTGCCTTTAGATAGGGTTTTGATGGCCTTGTAATCAAAAGTTTCACAAATCATTCTTTACTGAACTTCTAATTAATATTTATATAGCAGTGCTATGAATGGGACGAGGTAGCTATGGAGATGCTATGAGATAGAGGGTTATGTGCTAGCAGAATAATCCGGACAACGTTTTTAAGATCCTTTGTTAACTACTAATGTAGTGTTTATCATGAAAAAGTCCTTTTTCCTGATGTAATATTCAAGAATTATATTTTTCGTGACAATGTCTGTTAAAGAGGTACTTATGCTATCTTTATGTGATGAAACTGCGACATGTCAGTGAACAGACTATACTTATAGCAATTTCTATTCGATTCTTAAGAAAGAACTACAGCATATCATACAGCAGTATCTTAGCTATCTGGCACCAAAGGCAAGGATCAAAACAACCTGTGGTTCTCCGTTTTCTGTCTGAATTAACATGTCATAAGAAAGCCATACCTAATGCGCCTTTAACTGAATGAATGTTTGTTGGAATAAGCCGTTGTACTATCTCGTCATGAACATTAAGAAACTGTCCCCTCTCTTGCTTTTCATAGCGCATTACAAAGATAGACCCGACAGAAGAAGAGAAACTCTTTGATGTCTTAACCGAGAACTCTTTTGAAGACAGCTTTGTCTTTACCAATGGCACTGATGCAACAGAACATGTTAAGTTCAACAGAAGAGATAAAGAGTTTGTGAAAGTTGACCCGAAATCACAAGGTAAGCTAATTGAGATCACTTATCTTAAACTTTTTGATGGATTCAAAATTACTTATGAGCATTAGAATTATGAATATTTGATATGATCTTACCTACGGATGGGGTTCTATTTGAGCTGAAATGTACAAGTCTATAAGTTTAAGATAAATTCTCTAGCTGTAAAATATGATTGAGTTTCCGTTTTAAGTTGCTGAAGGCCAACAGGTACACAGTAGATGGAACTAGGTTACTTTACTACAGATAGCCTCAGCACATTAGATTTCACCTGTGTGTACAAAAACATTTTGAGTTTTAAAACAGCCAAACTGTCTACTTTGATTTTTATCATTGCAGATTTCAAATCTTTGGCATTATTGCTTGAAAATTTTTAACTCCCACTATTTGGTTTATTTTAGTGTATATGATCTACTTGTATTGTTTTCTGCGTTTGTTATTGTGTTGTCATCAAGAAAATGGCACCTATCCCCTTTAATAAAAATATAATTTGAGGTTTCCGAGAAGAATCTTCTTACTTCTACCTTTGTTTTAGGATGCTGCAATTCTTTGCATATCTGAACTTATGTTTTGAGCTATCCTTGATCATAGACAATTCACCTTTTTCCTAAAAATATCCTCAAAATAGACAATTATCGAAATGCAATAGCAGTTCTTTGAAAGCTCTCTAAAACTATTCATTACCACAGAACGCATTTGCATTTCATAAATTTACATTATCATTACGAATCAACTCCTAACTACCGACAGCATATGTTTCGTTCCTAGATCTATGATCGATCTATTGGCTTCTGAGTCCATCATACCTCGGTGCTTCTTTTTTTTCATCCTGACATCCATGTCAATCCTGACGCGATCTTCACGCAATCTTCAGGAGCACTTCGCTTTATACTTCTTTATCAATTAAATTCGTCGATTCATTGGCTATATTTGGATTTCCAGCTACTGTGCTACATTATCCTTTCTTCCAAACTGGTCTTCTTTCTTTTTTGGCTACTGTCTTCTGTCAATGACACATTTATCCAGCTAGCTATCGTTGCCTTCTTACATCATGCTCGGCAACAAAAGAAAAGTTTTGAGGTAGATTTTTCAGGCGGTTGGCAATTCTATATTTTGGCGGTTCCTACTGCCTCCTACACGGTAAACGCTTTTGCAATGGGGACTGCGACTATAACTGCTACCGTTGCATTTTCACCCGTTTCTTTTCGGAAATTTTTCTGTTTTAATACTGCTTGTTTAATACTTTCTCCCTCTATATCACTGTACTAATTATGTTGTTTTCGGCTTGCATCTTCTGCGACAATGTTACTAACTCCTCCATTCGTATTTCTAAGCCACTTTTGATGGAAGAAAGAGCGTCTAGCTGAAATGAGACATGGGAAATCATAAAAGAGCAAAATATTTGTGGTAAACTTTAGTAAAAGAGACAAAATTGTATTTTACACGATGAAAATCCTCTATGGCGTCATTTGACTGGGGACACTGCACGATAGAATTATCCCCTTTAAGACATTCTGAAATTGTTATTACTGAAACAAAAATGTTTAGTCTCGCAAACACGATGCATTCTATCCACGAAAGTTTCTTCCCTTAAAGTAAAGTATAATTAATTGTTGTTGGTGACTCATAAACATTTATCGATGTTGCAGATGTATTTTTTAAATTGTTTGCATTCATGAACTTTGTCACTAACATCATCGGACATACAAAAGGCTTACTTAGATTCTAAGATTTTTTAATATACCTCTATGAAAAGTCTTTTATTGTCACAGCATTAAAATTGCAATTATTCCAGTCTGTAAGATTCATATATCTGCACCCCAGGGGCGGCTGGGAGGTTGAGAAAACAGGTATTCAAAAAAAAATTGGGGCCACACCCTTGTCGACCACGCCCCTTTCCTCAGGCAGTATAGTCTATTTTGCATCACAGAGAACAACCCTTTTAATTTTCACCTCAGTTTTAAAAAAAGAACACCATTTCGTTATAACTAAAGCTTTCTTATAAATCTGCATCACAAAATAATGTTTTGTCGTCTGCAGGCTTCCTATCAATCAATAAGGGTTAGGGCCGATAGTGAATCCCGTCTTGGCGGCTATTTGCCCTTGGAAGCCGTAAGAAATGTGTGGTATTGAAACTTCGTTTTGAATACTAGAACACGGACAGGGGCTCTGAGAGGCAAATATTCCCGTCGATCAACTTAGTTCAAAAAACCAAAAAATAAATGAATTTGCCTTGAATTCTTATACTCATACTCATAATACTTTATTTCTAACAATTTCACAACAATATTGATTCCCATGAATTAAAAATTGTGAAGTTGTTAAGTTTTGTTATTATATCTTACTGAAAGGCAAGGTTGCCCATCATTTTCCAAACTGAGACGTTGTTCATGGTTTAAATGATCTTCTTGTCGTGCCCTTAACGTAAAAAATTATCTTCAACCCCTCACCAATACTACCCCCAAGCATACGTTCGATTATCCAGAGGGAAACATGTCATAAACTCAAAATGACCAACTTATTCGCATGAGTATTCAGCGGGGTATTCAGAATGAGAAATGAATACCTTCTCTCTGCTTTGTAGTGTGTTTCAGAGGGTGGAAAACAATAGGTACTGACGTCACTTTCTCGAGAAAAGGAAGGTTTAGTATTCAGAATCAAAATTGAATACCCTACAGACACCGACCTCAGAAATTCAACACCTATGGAAATTGACAAAGAAAGAATTTTTGATGGATTAACAGCTCATTCCCGACCTTTTGTTCGTTCTGTTTGAAGCAATGGCAAAACCAAATATTGTTTAATTGCTTTGTTCGTGGTGGACCTGCCTGATCCCAGGCATTGCTATTGTGACATACTTCATGGGATGTTTTCTCCTCCGCAGTCTATTTTCTTTCTCGAGATTTTCAAACGAAGAAAAATTGTTTTTCTTTTCTTTGCTGAAAATATTTAGGTATTCAGTGAATACCTTGAATACCCCTCTCCGCCGCCCCTGCTGCACCCGAAAACCGATAATAAAGAATCGATAAAGAAGCTGCTTTGAACTGCACTTGCAGAAAATCGATAGGAATGGTGAAATTTATAAGTGAGATCGATAGGATAACTCTACTAGTGGCTTGAATTACACCTTTTTCAATACCAGCTGATGTCTATCTCATTTAATGCATTGTCTCGATTATTTGTCACATGATTGCTATAGAGACACGAGCTCGAGTGCTGTTAATATTACAGAATGGAATGAGGAGGATTTTTATGAATTTGAGCTTAATTTGATAAAATCAGGTGCTTCTCTTTGGTGCCTTTCAGAAAATCATACTTGTCACAGAATCGTCTTAGGATGATAGATACGATGATATACGATGCTCATATGGATAACATTGAGCATAAGTGCATACAGTTATCCATAGTGCATACATGCACACAGTGGTTCATCTTTCTGAGTCCGCCAGTAGTCCTTGGTTAGACATTGCAACGGATAGCGTGATTATGCAATTAGACCTACTACTTCATTTATGATTGAAATGTCTTATTTTTCTTCTTAGATGACGAAGCCCCTGCTTCTGACAAAGCATCAGCAGATCTTTTCCCAACTGAATCTATTCCCGTTGAAGCAAAAGGGAAAACTGTCTTGCAATTCACTGCGACATTGAAAACGTATGTAAAAGTCACCCG
This sequence comes from Pelagia noctiluca, assembly GCA_963924455.1. Classification (NCBI taxonomy): domain Eukaryota; kingdom Metazoa; phylum Cnidaria; class Scyphozoa; order Semaeostomeae; family Pelagiidae; genus Pelagia; species Pelagia noctiluca. The sequence goes on along the minus strand of OZ004320.1, from coordinate 9,378,006 downwards.
AGTGAAGCTTGAGACCGAAGTCGGAAAAACTTTCACTGCATTTAAGCAGCAAAGATGCTTCCATAACGAGAGAGCATGGCAGTTCTGAATGAAAAAACCCTTATACTCGGACTTTGTGGTAAACATTTATTAAGTTATTCTGATTATGGTGGAGCGTCGAGACTGGTGATTATTTTATAAGGAAATTTTCTCAGATTTTAACACCTTCTTTCTGTTCCCGTTTCTTTTCGTATGATGGTTTGCATTTTTTCGTTCTTAAAAAAGCCAAATAAATGTTATGGCTAAACAGCTTCGTAGCAACGGAGAAACTCTTCAGAGCAACCATTGTTCAAGAGAAATAGAAACGAAAGGCACTATAACCATTAGAACAACAATTTAAATTTTAAAAGATTTACACGGGATCGTAATACCCCCCCATAGCCAATTGTACTGAACATCCTCAGGATCACACAACGGCGTGACCTAATCTCTAATATTGAATACTTACAAAATATTACTGACTATGCGTCTGAAAAGTATTGCTTTTAGGGGGTCTAACTGTCACTTCCCTAACGAGTGGATCTGTCTTGGGACTATTACATGACTTCGGCTAACCGCGTATTTTGAGAACTGGGTCGAGTTCTGGGGTATAAAAAGCTGGTTTTTGACATTTTTCAGCGAACATTGACTATTTTCATAAACAAAGAAGGCTGAATTACCATAAGCAATGTTTGAGTACACCTATTGAAGGACCTGGTTGAACCAGAAACGAAGCTTAAATGAGTTTTATCCTTTAAGCAAATAAGAACATTAACGTGCTAATTTGAGTAAAATTTTGATATCTGATAGCTGATTGCACAATGCCTGCATTAAAAAGTGTAAAAGTTCTTGATCCTTGATTATAAACTGCCGAAGAAGAGCTTTTTACACTCCAGAACTCGAACCAGTGGCAGGGATGGCCGAATGGTTAGATCACATTACCCTCGTTCAAAGTGTCTTGGGTTCGAAACCACCTTTAGACCTGTCACTAAAAGTCCGAGGAGAGAATTATCCAGCTCTCCGTAATTCTAGGCAAAAAGGCAAAAGGAATCACGAGGTGTGGTCAGATCGAGAGGAAGGACCAGGGTCGCATTGCTCGATTAGTTTACCTTGTCATTGGGCCCTTTGTGCTTAGAACATAAACCCATACCTTGCGAAAATAATAAGCTTATGTGCCTATCAACTATCAATCAACCATTTCCCTAATACGCGCAAGTGGTGTGTTAAAACTTAAACTAAAAAAACGTATACGTAGAATGGCTTTAGAAAGTGGGTGTGATCTTGAACGATAGGGCCCCGTTCTCACTGTGAGCGGCTTGCTCCATCCTAGTATGGCTGAACAAACTTGACTGTGTTTTTTTTCTGTCTGTCGTATATGGCGCGGCAGAGGGGTCAACAATGGGTCGTCGTGATGGTAGGGTGTCAGAACGCTAAGGCCTTGCCTTCCAGAGTGCACCTTCGAGCAATATTATTATCATGCATTCTAGAAAGCATCAAGAGCTACATTTAGGGAAAGAAACGTCGTATCCTCATTTTCATTTTAGGCTGCACTTAAGGACACCGTCGCATCCTCGTACTGAATCTAAGGTACTCATTGGGATAGTGGTGTCATATCCTTGTTTTAAATTCACGCTACGCATAGGCAAAGTGGTGTTGTACTTATTTTCACTTTGCAAGTCCTCGTGCTCTGTTGTGGCCTAAGTAGAACACGACACTATGTAAATGAAACCGCTTTCTTGGTCACGTGATGTTCCTCATTCGAGAAATAAAAACGAATATACGACGCCGCTTTCCCTAAGTGTTGCGTAGAATGAAAATTAGGATACAACGCTGATCACCCTTAGGGTAGCGTAAGGTGAAACCGACAATACGACGTCGCTTTCGGTAAGTGTAGCGTTAATATCTTTGGACGATGCATTCTGGAATTCATGTTTGTGATTCAGAATGATGGTTTCTAGAATATGTGGTTGTAATTTTGCTTGACAGTGAACTGTTGAAAGCAAGGCCGTAGAGTTTTAACACCCTACCATTACAAAGACCAATTTTAACCCCTCTGTCGTGCCATAGTCCCTTTTGCGTTCTGTAGTGTAGCCACAGGCCTAGTCTAGCCAAGACTAATTACGCAGTTTACTGTAAAGGAAGGTCTGGTTGTGCTATAATTTTCAATAGCGAATAGACAGCACGCACAGCCTGACTAAGTTTCACGGGGAACTATAAGAATACCTCAAGGCAAGAAGTTCTAGGCTGTTCCCATGGCCAGAACTGTTGTACTACGTATGTTTACAACATTTTAGAGCAAACAGAATCGTTTTATTCAATGGGAAAGGCTTACTTTATAAGAAAGTGAGGTAAACTCTTATTGCGGGGCCTAGTTTTCAGAAAGTTTCATGGGGAACTATAAGAAACCCTCGATGCAAGAAGTTCTAGGCTGTTCCGATGGACAGGACTGTTGTAATACGTATGTTTACAACATTTTAGAGTAAACGGAATCGTTTTATTCCATGCGAAAGGCGTACTTTATAAGAAAGTGAGGTGAACTCCTATTGCGGGGCCTAATTTGCACTAGGTTTCAAGGGGAACTATAAGAAACCCTTGAGGCAAGAAGTTCTAGGCTGTTCCCATGGACAGAACTGTTGTAATACGTATGTTTACGACGTTTTACAGCAAACGATTCGTTTTATTCAATGCGAAAGGCGTACTTAATAAGAAAGTGAGGTAAACTCTTATTGCAGGGCTAGTTTCCACTAAGTTTCACGGGGAACTATAAGAAACCCTCGATAAAAGAAATTCAAGGCTGTTCCCGTGGATGAAACCGTTATAATACGCATGTTTACAACGTTTTAGAGCAAACCGAATTGGTTTATTCCATGCGAAAGGCTTACTTTATAAGAAAGTGAGGTGAACTCTTATTGCGGGGCTAAGTTTTCACTAAGTTTCATGGGGAAATATAAGAAACCCTCGGTAAATAAGTTTTAAGCTGTTTCCATGGACAGAAATGCTGTAATAAGTATGTTTACAACGTTTTAGAGTAAACGGAATCGTTCTATTCCATGCGAAAGGCGTACTTTATAAGAAAGTGAGGTGAACTCCTATTGCGGGGCCTAATTTCCACTAGGTTTCACGGGAAACTATTAAAAACCCTTGAGGCAAGAAGTTCTAGGCTGTTCCAATGGACAGAACTGTTGTAAGACTATGTTTACAACGTTTTAGAGCAAACGGAATCGTTCTATTCCAAAGAGTGAATTATTACAGCAATTACGTAAAATATTAACCTCGTAAGCGGTAAGAATTTAGATAAACTATCATAGATTTGAAAAATATAAGAATGGTGCGCTATAGCTTATGTTTTTACGGCAGAAAAACAGAACCCTGAACGCTATTTTTGCCACAGCTTTCGCGTTTTTCCGCCATTTTCGCGGCTCTTGAGCTGTTGAATCTTCAAAATCTATTGTCTTTTCGGCGATATGATTGGAGGAATTCTTAGTCAAAGAATGCCCTGGTTGGTCAAAAACATTTTTCCACCTTGTTATTACGGGGCCGGTTTCAGGGGGAACGATAAGAAACCCTCGATGAATGAAATTCAAGGCTGTTCCCATGGACAGAACTGTTGTAATGCGTGTGTTCACAACGTTTTAGAGAAAACAGAATCGTTTTATTCCATGCAAAAAGCGTGCTTTATAAGAAAGTGAGGACAACTCTTATTGCTGGGCCTAGTTTTCACTAAGTTTCACAGGGAACTATAAGAAACCCTCGGTGCAAGAAATTCTAGGCTGTTCCCATGGAGAGAACTGTTGTAATACGTATGTTTACGACGTTTTAGAGCAAACGGAATTGTTTTATTCGATGCGAAAGGCGAACTTTATAAGAAAGTGGGGTGAAATCTTATTGCGGGGCCTAATTTACACCAAGTTTCACAAGGAACTATAAGAAACCCTGGATGCAAGAAGTTCTAGGCTGTTCCCATGGACAGAACTATGGTAATACGTATGTTTACAACGTTTTAGAGCAAACGGAATTGTTTTATTCCATGCAAAAGGTGTACTTTATAAGAAAGTGGGGTGAACTCTTATTGCGGGGCCTAATTTATACTAAGTTTCACGAGGAACTATAAGAAACCCTGGATGCAAAAAATTCTAGGCTGTTTCCATGGTAAGAACTGTTGTAATACGTATGTTTACAACGTTTTAGAGTAACCAGAATCGTTTATTCCATGCGAAAAGCGTACCTAATAAGAAAAAGAGGTGAACTCTTATTGCAGGGCCTAGTTTTCACTAAGTTTCACGGGGAACTATAAGAAACCCTCGATGCAAGAAATTCTAGGCTGTTCTCATGGACAGAACTGTTGTAATACGTGTGTTTACAATGTTTTAGAGAAAACAGAATCGTTTTATTCCATGCGAAAAGCGTGCTTTATAAGAAAGTGAGGACAACTCTTATTGCTGGGCGTAGTTTTCACTAAGTTTCACAGGGAACTATAAGAAACCCTCGATGCAAGAAATTCTAGGCTGTTCCCATGGAGAGAACTGTTGTAATACGTATGTTTACGACGTTTTAGAGCAAACGGAATCGTTTTATTCAATGCGAAAGGCGAACTTTATAAGAAGGTGAGATGAACTCTCATTGCAGGGGCATAGTTTTCACTAATTTCACGGGGAACTATAAGAAACCCTCGATGCAAGAAGTTCTAGGCTGCTCCAATGCACAGATCTGTTGTAGTAAATATGTTAACAACGTATTAGAGCAAAGGGAATCGTTCTATTCCATGCGAAAGGCATGCTTTATAAGAAAATTGAGGTGAACTCCTATTGCGGGGCCTAATATGCACTAAGTTTCACGGTGAACTATTAAAAACCCTTGAGGCAAGAAGTTCTAGGCTGTTCCCGTGGACAAAACTGTTTTAATACGTATATTTACGACGTTTTTGAGCAAACGGAATCGTTTTACTCAATGTGAAAGGCGTACTTTATAAGAAACTGAGGTGTACTCTTATTGCAGGAGCCTGGTTTCAACTAAGTTTCACGGGGAACTATAAGAACCCTCGATGCAAGAGGTTCTAGGCTGTTCCCATGGTAAGAACTGTTGTAATACGTATGTTTACAACGTTTTAGAGCAACCAGAATCGTTTATTCCATGCGAAAAGCGTACCTAATAAGAAAAAGAGGTGAACTCTTATTGCAGGGCCTAGTTTTCACTAAGTTTCACGGGGAACTATAAGAAACCCTCGATGCAAGAAATTCTAGGCTGTTCTCATGGACAGAACTGTTGTAAAATCGTGTGTTTACAATATTTTAGAGAAAACAGAATCGTTTTATTCCATGCGAAAAGCGTGCTTTATAAGAAAGTGAGGACAACTCTTATTGCTGGGCCTAGTTTTCACTAAGTTTCACAGGGAACTATAAGAAACCCTCGATGCAAGAAATTCTAGGCTGTTCCCATGGAGAGAACTGTTGTAATACGTATGTTTACGACGTTTTAGAGCAAACGGAATCGTTTTATTCAATGCGAAAGGCGAACTTTATAAGAAGGTGAGGTGAACTCTCATTGCAGGGGCATAGTTTTCACTAATTTCACGGGGAAGTATAAGAAACCCTCGATGCAAGAAGTTCTAGGCTGCTCCAATGCACAGATCTGTTGTAGTAAATATGTTAACAACGTATTAGAGCAAAGGGAATCGTTCTATTCCATGCGAAAGGCATGCTTTATAAGAAAGTAAGGTGAACTCCTATTGCGGGGCCTAATTTGCACTAAGTTTCATGGGGAACTATTAAAAACCTTTGAGGCAAGAAGTTCTAGGCTGTTTCCGTGGACAGAACTGTTGTAATATGTATGTTTACGACGTTTTTGAGCAAACTGAATCGTTTTATTCAATGCGAAAGGCGTACTTTATAAGAAAGTGAGGTGAACTCTTATTGCGGGGCTTATATTCACTAAGTTTCAGGGGGAACTATAGGAAACCCCCAATGCAAGAAATTTTAGGCTGTTCCCATGGGCAGAACTGTTGTAATACGATGTTTATAACACTTTAGAGCAAACGGAATCGTTTTATTCCATGCGAAAAGCGTACTTTATAAGAAAGTGAGGTGAACTCTTATTGCGGGGCCTAGTTTTCACTAAGTTTCACGGGGAACTGTAAGAAACCCTCGATGCAAGAAATTCTAGGCTGTTCTCATGGACAGAACTGTTGTAATACGTGTGTTTACAATGTTTTAGAGAAAACAGAATCGTTTTATTCAATGCAAAAGGCGTACTTTATAAGAAACTGAGGTGCACTCTTATTGCAGGAGCCTAGTTTCAACTAAGTTTCACGGGGAACTATAAGAAACACTCGATGCAAGAAGTTCTACGCTGTTCCCATGGTAAGAACTGTTGTAATACGTATGTTTACAACGTTATAGAGCAACCAGAATTGTTTATTCCATGCGAAAAGCGTACCTAATAAGAGAGTGAGGTGAACTCTTATTGCAGGGCCTAAATTTCACTAAGTTGCACTGGGAACGATAAGAAACCCTGGATGAAAGAAATTCTAGGCTGTTCCAATGAACAGAACTTTTGTAATGCGTATGTTTACAACGTTTTCGAGCAAACGGAATCGTTTTATTCCATGCGAAAAGCGTACTTTATAAGAAAATGAGGTGAACTCCTATTGCGAGGCCTAGTTTACACTAAGTTTTTTCGAGGAACTATAAGAAACCCTCGATGCAAGAAGTTCTAGGCTGTTCCCATGGTAAGAACTGTTGTAATACCTATGTTTACAACGTTTTAGAGCAACCAGAATCGTTTATTCCATGCGAAAAACGTACCTAATAAAAAAGCGAGGTGAACTCTTATTGCAAGGCCTAGTTTACACTAAGTTTCACGGGGAACTATAGGAAACACTCGATGCACGAAGTTCTAGGCTGTTCCAATGGACAGAACTGTTGTAATAGTTATGTTTACAACGTTTTAGAGCGACCGGAATCATTTTGTTCCATGCGAAAAGCGTACTTTATAAGAAGGTGAGGTGAACTCTTATGGCGAGGCCTATATTCATTAAGTTTCAGGGGGAACAATAGGAAATCCTCGATGCAAGTAGTTCTAGGCTGTTCCCATAGATAGAACTGTTGTAATACGATGTTTATAACATTTTAGAGGAAACGGAATGGTTTTATCTATGCGAAAAGCGTACTTTATAAGAAAGTGGGGTGAACTCTTATTGCGGGGCCTAGTTTTCACTAAGATGCACAGGGAATGATAAGAAACCCTCGATGCAAGAAATTCAAGGCTGTTCCCATGGACAGAACTATGGTAATACGTATGTTTACAACGTTTTAGAGCCAACGGAATTGTTTTATTCAATGCAAAAGGCGTACTTTAAAGGAAACTGAGGTGAACTCTAATTGCAGGAGCCTAGTTTCAACTAAGTTTCACGGGGAACTATAAGAAACCCTCGATGCAAGAAGTTCTACGCTGTTCCCATGGTAAGAACTGTTGTTATACGTATGTTTACAACGTTTTAGAGCCAACGGAATTGTTTTATTCCATGCAAAAGGCGTACTTTATAAGAAACTGAGGTGAACTCTAATTGCAGGAGCCTAGTTTCAACTAAGTTTCACGGGGAACTATAAGAAACCCTCGATGCAAGAAATTCTAGGCTGTTCTCATGGAAAGAACTGTTGTAATACGTGTGTTTACAACGTTTTAGAGAAAACAGAGTCGTTTTATTGCATGCGAAAAGCGTGCTTTATAAGAAAGTGAGGACAACTCTTATTGCTGGGCCTATTTTCACTAAGTTTCACAGGGAACTATAAGAAACCCTCGAGGCAAGAAATTCTAGGCTGTTCCCATGGAGAGAACTGTTGTAATACGTATGTTTACGACGTTTTAGAGCAAACGGAATCGTTTTATTCAATTCGAAAGGCGAACTTTATAAGAAAGTGAGGTGACTCTCATTGCAGGGGCATAGTTTTCACTAATTTCACGGGGAACTATAAGAAACCCTCGATGCAAGAAGTTCTAGGCTGGTCCAATGCACAGATCTGTTGTAATACGTATGTTTAAAAGGTATTAGAGCAAAGGGAATCGTTCTATTCCATGCGAAAGGCCTGCTTTATAAGAAAGTGAGGTGAACTCCTATTGCCGGGCCTAATTTGCACTAAGTTTCACGGGGAACTATTAAAAAACCTTGAGGCAAGAAATTCTAGGCTGTTCCCATGGAGAGAACTGTTGTAATACGTATATTTACGACGTTTTTGAGCAAACGGAACCGTTTTACTCAATGCGAAAGGCGTACTTTATAAGAAACTGAGGTGTACTCTTATTGCAGGAGCTTGTTTTCAACTAAGTTTCACGGGGAACTATAAAAAACCCTCGATGCAAGAAGTTCTACGCTGTTCCCATGGTAAGAACTGTTGTAATACGTATGTTTACAACATTTTAGAGGAAACGGAATGGTTTTATTCCATGCGAAAAGCGTACTTTATAAGAAAGTGAGGAGAACTCTTATTGCGGGGCCTAGTTTTCACTAAGTTGCACAGGGAACGATAAAAAACCCTCGATGCATGAAATTCAAGGCTGTTCCCGTGGTAAGATCTGTTGTAATAAATATTTTTACAACGTATTAGAGCAAAGGGAATCGTTCTATTCCATGCAAAAGGCATGCTTTATAAGAAAGTGAGGTGAACTCCTATTGCGGGGCCTAATTTGCACTAAGTTTCACGGGGAACTATTAAAAACCCTTGAGGCAAGAAGTTCTAGGCTGTTTCCCTGGACGGAACTGTTGTAATACGTATGTTTACGACGTTTTTTAGCAAACAGAATCGTTTTGCTCAATGCGAAAGGCGTACTTTATAAGAAACTGAGGTGAACTCTTATTGCAGGAGCCTAGTTTCAACTAAGTTTCACGGGGAACTATAAGAAACCCTTGATGAAAGGAAGTTCTACGCTGTTCCCATGGTAAGAACTGTTGTAATACGTATGTTTACAACGTTTAAGAGCAACCAGAAGCGTATATTCCATGCGTAAAACGTACCTAATAAGAAAAAGAGGTGAACTACTATTGCAGGGCCTAGTTTTCACTAAGTCTCACGGGGAACTATAGGAAACCCTCGATGCAAGAAATTCTAGGCTGTTCTCATGGACAGAACTGTTGTAATACGTGTGTTTACAACGTTTCAGAGAAAACAGAATCGTTTTATTCCATGCGAAAGGCATGCTTTATAAGAAAGTGAGGTGAACTCCTATTGGGGGGCCTAATTTGCACTAAGTTTCACGGGGAAGTATAAGAAACCCTCGATGCAAGAAGTTTTACGCTGTTCCCATGGTAAGAACTGTTATAATACGTATGTTTACAACGTTTTAGAGCAGCCAGAATCGTTTATTCCATGCGAAAAGCGTACCTAATAAGAAAGTGAGGTGAACTCTTATTGCGGGGCCTAGTTTTCACTAAGTTTCACGGGGAACTATAAGAAACCCTCGATGCAAGAAATTCTAGGCTGTTCTCATGGAAAGAACTGTTGTAATACGTGTGTTTACAACGTTTCAGAGAAAACAGAATCGTTTTATTCCATGCGAAAGGCATGCTTTATAAGAAAGTGAGGTGAACTCCTATTGCGGGGCCTAATTTGCACTAAGTTTCACGGGGAACTATAAGAAACCCTCGATGCAAGAAGTTTTACGCTGTTCCCATGGTAAGAACTGTTATAATACGTATGTTTACAACGTTTTAGAGCAGCCAGAATCGTTTATTCCATGCGAAAAGCGTACCTAATAAGACAGTGAGGTGAACTCTTATTGCGGGGCCTAGTTTTCACTAAGTTTCACGGGGAACTATAAGAAACCCTCGATGCAAGAAATTCTAGGCTGTTCTCATGGAAAGAACTGTTGTAATACGTGTGTTTAAAACGTTTTAGAGAAAACAGAATCGTTTTATTGCATGCGAAAAGCGTGCTTTATAAGAAAGTGAGGACAACTTTTATTGCTGGGCCTAGTTTTCACTAAGTTTCACAGGGAACTATAAGAAACCCTCGAGGCAAGAAATTGTAGGCTGTTCTCATGGAGAGAACTGTTGTAATACGTATGTTTACGACGTTTTTTAGCAAACGGAATCGTTTTGCTCAATGCGAAGGGCGTACTTTATAAGAAACTGAGGTGAACTCTTATTGCAGGAGCCTAGTTTCAACTAAGTTTCACGGGGAACTATAAGAAACCCTTGATGAAAGGAAGTTCTACGCTGTTCCCATGGTAAGAACTGTTGTAATACGTATGTTTACAACGTTTAAGAGCAACCAGAAGCGTTTATTCCATGCGTAAAACGTACCTAATAAGAAAAAGAGGTGAACTACTATTGCAGGGCCTAGATTTCACTAAGTCTCACGGGGAACTATAGGAAACCCTCGATGCAAGAAATTCTAGGCTGTTCTCATGGACAGAACTGTTGTAATACGTGTGTTTACAACGTTTCAGAGAAAACAGAATCGTTTTATTCCATGCGAAAGGCATGCTTTATAAGAAAGTGAGGTGAACTCCTATTGCGGGGCCTAATTTGCACTAAGTTTTACGGGGAACTATAAGAAACCCTCGATGCAAGAAGTTTTACGCTGTTCCCATGGTAAGAACTGTTATAATACGTATGTTTACAACGTTTTAGAGCAGCCAGAATCGTTTATTCCATGCGAAAAGCGTACCTAATAAGAAAGTGAGGTGAACTCTTATTGCGGGGCCTAGTTTTCACTAAGTTTCACGGGGAACTATAAGAAACCCTCGATGCAAGAAATTCTAGGCTGTTCTCATGGAAAGAACTGTTGTAATACGTGTGTTTACAACGTTTTAGAGAAAACAGAATCGTTTTATTGCATGCGAAAAGCGTGCTTTATAAGAAAGTGAGGACAACTCTTATTGCTGGGCCTAGTTTTCACTAAGTTTCACAGGGAACTATAAGAAACCCTCGAGGCAAGAAATTCTAGGCTGTTCTTATGGATAGAACTGTTGTAATACGTATGTTTACGACGTTTTAGAGCAAACGGAATCGTTTTATTCAATTCGAAAGGCGAACTTTATAAGAAAGTGAGGTGAACTCTCATTGCAGGGGCATCGTTTTCACTAATTTCACGGGGAACTATAAGAAACCCTCGCTGCAAGAAGTTCTAGGCTGCTCCAATGCACAGATCTGTTGTAATAAATATCTTTAAAAGGTATTAGAGCAAAGGGAATCGTTCTATTCCATGCGAAAGGCCTGCTTTATAAGAAAGTGAGGTGAACTCCTATTGCGGGGCCTAATTTGCCCTAAGTTTCATGGGGAACAATTAAAAACCCTTGAGGCAAGAAGTTCTAGGCTGTTCCCGTGGACAGAACTGTTGTAATATGTATGTTTACGACGTTTTTGAGCAAACCGAATCGTTTTATTCAATGCGAAAGGCGTACTTTATAAGAAACTGAGGTGAACTCTTATTGCAGGAGCCTAGTCTCAACTAAGTTTCACGGGGAACTATAAGAAACACTCGATGCAAGAAGTTCTACGCTGTTCCCATGGTAAGAACTGTTGTAATACGTATGTTAACAACGTTATAGAGCAACCAGAATCGTTTATTCCATGCGAAAAGCGTACCTAATAAGAAAGTGAGGTGAACTCTTATTGCGGGGCCTAGTTTTCACTAAGTTGCACTGGGAACGATAAGAAACCCTCGATGAAAGAAATTCTAGGCTGTTCCAATGAACAGAACTTTTGTAATGCGTATGTTTACAACGTTTTCGAGCAAACGGAATCGTTTTATTCCATGCGAAAAGCGTACTTTATAAGAAAATGAGGTGAACTCTTATTGCAAGGCCTAGTTTACACTAAGTTTTTTCGAGGAACTATAAGAAACCCTCGATGCAAGAAGTTCTAGGCTGTTCCCATGGTAAGAACTGTTGTAATACGTATGTTTACAACGTTTTAGAGCAACCACAATTTTTTTAACTCATTCGAAAGGCGTAGTTTATAAGAAAGTGAGGTGAACTCTTATTGCAAGGCCTAGTTTACAGTAAGTTTCACGGGGAACTATAAGAAACACTCGATGCACGAAGTTCTAGGCTGTTCCAATGGACAGAACTGTTGTAATAGTTATCTTGAAAAGAAGCAGGATTTGGAAAATCAATCGAGATAATTTGTGAGAATGAAAATGACCCGAGTAGGACTCGAACCCACGACCTCTAGATTTGATCTCTAGAACGCTACCACTGCGCCACCGGGGCTACGAGAAACTCAGGGCATTTCATTCACACAAATTGTTGCACCACCACTCACCAAATGCAGAGACGAACCAATCCGGGCTCTTTGACACTACACTGGACCTGCCGAAGGGCGACGACTTTCTCACACCAGGGAGACCATCGCAGTCCCATCACTGGATAAAGTTGCAGGAAGTAAACTTGAAGAGAAGCAGGATTTGGAAAATCAATCGAGATAATTTGTGAGAATGAAAATGACCCGAGTAGGACTCGAACCCACGACCTCTAGATTTGATCTCTAGAACGCTAGTCCTACTCAGGTCATTTTCATTCTGACAAATTATCTCGATTGTAATAGTTATGTTTTCAACTTTTTAGAGCGACAGGAATCGTTTTGTTCCATGCGAAAAGCGTACTTTATAAGAAGGTGAGGTAAACTCTTATGGCGGGGCCTATATTCATTAAGTTTCAGGGGGAACAATAGGAAACCCTCGATGCAAGAAGTTCTAGGCTGTTGCCATGGTAAGAACTGTTGTAATACGTATGTTTGCAACGTTTTAGAGAAAACAGAATCGTTTTATTGCATGCAAAAAGCGTGCTTTATAAGAAAATGAGGACAACTCTTATTGCTGGGCCTAGTTTTCACTAAGTTTCACGGGGAACTATAAGAAACCCTGGATGCAAGAAATTCTAGGCTGTTCTCATGGACAGAACTGTTGTAATACGTATATTTACGACGTTTTAGAGCAAACGGAATCGTTTTATTCAATGCGAAAGGCGACCGTTATAAGAAAGTGAGGTGAACTCTTATTGCAGGAGCCTAGTTTCAACTAAGTTTCACGGGGAACTATAAGAAACCCTCGATGCAAGAAGTTCTACGCTGTTCCCATGGTAAGAACTGTTGTAATACGTATGTTTACAACGTTTTAGAGCAACCAGAATTTTTTTAACTCATTCGAAAGGCGTAGTTTATAAGAAAGTGAGGTGAACTCTTATTGCAAGGCCTAGTTTACACTAAGTTTCACGGGGAACTATAAGAAACACTCGATGCACGAAGTTCTAGGCTGTTCCAATGGACAGAACAGGTGAAATAGTTATGTTTACAACGTTTTAGAGCGACAGGAATCGTTTTGTTCCATGCGAAAAGCGTACTTTATAACAAGGTGAGGTAAACTCTTATTGCTGGGCCTAGTTTTCACTAAGTTTCACGGGGAACTATAAGAAACCCTGGATGCAAGAAATTCTAGGCTGTTCTCATGGACAGAACTGTTGTAATACGTATGTTTACGACGTTTTAGAGCAAACGGAATCGTTCTATTCCATGCGAAAGGCATGCTTTATAAGAAAGTGAGGTGAACTCCTATTGCGGGGCCTAATTTGCACTAAGTTTCATGGGGAACTATTAAAAACCCGTGAGGCAAGAAGTTCTAGGCTGTTCCCGTGGACAGAACTGTTGTAATATGTATGTTTACGACGTTTTTCAGCAAACAGAATCGTTTTATTCAATGCGAAAGGCGTACTTTATAAGAAACTGAGGTGAACTCTTATTGCAGGAGCCTAGTTTCAACTAAGTTTCACGGGGAACTATAAGAAACCCTCGATGCAAGAAGTTCCACGCTGTTCCCATGGTAAGAACTGTTGTAATACGTATGTTTACAACGTTATAGAGCAACCAGAATCGTTTATTCCATGCGAAAAGCGTACCTAATAAGAAAGTGAGATGAACTCTTATTGCAGGGCCTAGTTTTCACTAAGTTGCACTGGGAACGATAAGAAACCCTCGATGAAAGAAATTCTAGGCTGTTCCAATGAACAGAACTTTTGTAATGCGTATGTTAACAATGTTTTCGAGCAAATGGAATCGTTTTATTCCATGCGAAAGCGTACTTTATAAGAAAATGAGGTGAACTCTTATTGCAAGGCCTAGTTTACACTAAGTTTTTTCAAGGAACTATAAGAAACCCTCGATGCAAGAAGTTCTAGGCTGTTCCCATGGTAAGAACTGTTGTAATACGTATGTTTACAACGTTTTAGAGCAACCAGAATTTTTTTAACCCATTCGAAAGGTGTAGTTTATAAGAAAGTGAGGTGAACTCTTATTGCAAGGCCTAGTTTATACTAAGTTTCACGGGGAACTATAAGAAACACTCGATGCACGAAGTTCTAGGCTGTCCCAATCGACAGAACTGTTGTAATAGTTATGTTTACAACGTTTTAGAGCGACAGGAATCGTTTTGATCCATGCGAAAAGCGTACTTTATAAGAAGGTGAGGTGAACTCTTATGGCGGGGCCTATATTCATTAAGTTTCAGGGGGAACAATAAGAAACCCTCGATGCAAGAAGTTGTAGGCTGTTCCCATAGACAGAACTGTTGTAATACGATGTTTATAACATTTTAGAGGAAACGGAATGGTTTTTTCTATGCGAAAAGCGTACTTTATAAGAAACTGAGGTGAACTCTTATTGCAGGAGCCTAGTTTCAACTAAGTTTCACGGGGAACTATAAGAAACCCTCGATGCAAGAAGTTCTAGGCTGCTCCAATGCACAGATCTGTTGTAATAACTATGTTTACAACGTATTAGAGCAAAGGGAATCGTTCTATTCCAAGGGAAAAGCATGCTTTATAAGAAAGTGGGGTGAACTCCTATTGCAGGGCATAATTTGCACTAAGTTTCACGGGGAACTATTAAAAACCCTTGAGGCAAGAAGTTCCAGGCTGTTCTCGTGGAAAGAACTGTTGTATTACCTATGTTTACGGCGTTTTCGAGCAAACGGAATTGTTTAATTCCATGCGAAAGGCGTACTTTATAAGAAACTGAGGTAAACTCTTATTGCAGGAGCATAGTTTCAACTAAGTTTCACGGGGAACTATAAGAAACCCTCGATGCAAGAAGTTTTAGGCTGCTCCAATGGACAGAACTGTTGTAAGACGTATGTTTATAACGTTTTAGAGTAAATGGAATCGTTCTATTCCATGCGAAAGGCGTACTTTATAAGAAAGTGAGGTGAACTCTTATTGCGGGGCTTATATTCACTAAGTTTCACAGGTAACTATAAGAAACCCTCGATGCAAGAAATTTTAGGCTGTTCCCATGGGCAGAACTGTTGTAATACGTATGTTTACAACGTTATAGAGCAACCAGAATCGTTTATTCCATGCGAAAAGCGTGCTTTATAAGAAAGTGAGGACAACTCTTATTGCTGGGCCTAGTTTTTACTAAGCATCACGGGGAACTATAAGAAACCCTGGATGCAAGAAATTCTAGGCTGTTCTCATGGACAGAACTGTTGTAATACGTATGTTTACGACGTTTTAGAGCAAACGGAATCGTTTTATTCAATGCGAAAGGCGACCGTTATAAGAAAGTGAGGTGAACTCTTATTGCAGGAGCCTAGTTTCAACTAAGTTTCACGGGGAACTATAAGAAACCCTCGATGCAAGAAGTTCTACGCTGTTCCCATGGTAAGAACTGTTGTAATACGTATGTTTACAACGTTTTAGAGCAACCAGAATCGTTTATTCCATGCGAAAAGCGTACCTAATAAGAAAGTGAGATGAACTCTTATTGCAGGGCCTAGTTTTCACTAAGTTGCACTGGGAACGATAAGAAACCCTCGATGAAAGAAATTCTAGGCTGTTCCAATGAACAGAACTTTTGTAATGCGTATGTTTACAATGTTTTCGAGCAAATGGAATCGTTTTATTCCATGCGAAAGCGTACTTTATAAGAAAATGAGGTGAACTCTTATTGCAAGGCCTAGTTTACACTAAGTTTTTTCGAGGAACTATAAGAAACCCTCGATGCAAGAAGTTCTAGGCTGTTCCCATGGTAAGAACTGTTGTAATACGTATGTTTACAACGTTTTAGAGCAACCAGAATTTTTTTAACCCATTCGAAAGGTGTAGTTTATAAGAAAGTGAGGTGAACTCTTATTGCAAGGCCTAGTTTATACTAAGTTTCACGGGGAACTATAAGAAACACTCGATGCACGAAGTTCTAGGCTGTCCCAATCGACAGAACTGTTGTAATAGTTATGTTTACAACGTTTTAGAGCGACAAGAATCGTTTTGTTCCATGCGAAAAGCGTACTTTATAAGAAGGTGAGGTAAACTCTTATGGCGGGGCCTATATTCATTAAGTTTCAGGGGGAACAATAAGAAACCCTCGATGCAAGTAGTTCTAGGCTGTTCCCATAGACAGAACTGTTGTAATACGATGTTTATAACATTTTAGAGGAAACGGAATGGTTTTTTCTATGCGAAAAGCATACTTTATAAGAAACTGAGGTGAACTCTTATTGCAGGAGCCTAGTTTCAACTAAGTTTCACGGGGAACTATAAGAAACCCTCGATGCAAGAAGTTCTAGGCTGCTCCAATGCACAGATCTGTTGTAATAACTATGTTTACAACGTATTAGAGCAAAGGGAATCGTTCTATTCCAAGGGAAAAGCATGCTTTGTAAGAAAGTGAGGTGAACTCCTATTGCGGGGCCTAATTTGCACTAAGTTTCACGGGGAACTATTAAAAACCCTTGAGGCAAGAAGTTCCAGGCTGTTCTCGTGGAAAGAACTGTTGTATTACGTATGTTTACGGCGTTTTCGAGCAAACGGAATCGTTTAATTCCATGCGAAAGGCGTACTTTATAAGAAACTGAGGTAAACTCTTATTGCAGGAGCATAGTTTCAACTAAGTTTCACGGGGAACTATAAGAAACCCTCGATGCAAGAAGTTTTAGGCTGCTCCAATGGACAGAACTGTTGTAAGACGTATGTTTATAACGTTTGAGAGTAAACGGAATCGTTCTATTCCATGCGAAAGGCGTACTTTATAAGAAAGTGAGTTGAACTCTTATTGCGGGGCTTATATTCACTAAGTTTCACAGGTAACTATAAGAAACCCTCGATGCAAGACATTTTAGGCTGTTCCCATGGGCAGAACTGTTGTAATACGTATGTTTACAACGTTATAGAGCAACCAGAATCGTTTATTCCATGCGAAAAGCGTACCTAATAAGAAAGTGAGGTGAACTCTTATTGTAGGGCCAAGTTTTCACTAAGTTGCACTGGGAACGATAAGAAACCCTCGATGAAAGATATTCTAGGCTGTTCCAATGAACAGAACTTTTGTAATGCGTATGTTTACAACGTTTTCGAGCAAACGGAATCATTTTATTCCATGCGAAAAGCGTATTTTATAAGAAAGTGAGGTGAACTCTTATTGCGAGGCCTAGTTTTCACTAAGTTGCACAGGGAACTATAGGAAACCCTCGATGCAAGAAATTCTAGGCTGTTCTCATGGACAGAACTGTTGTAATACGTGTGTTTACAACGTTTCAGAGAAAACAGAATCGTTTTATTCCATGCGAGAGGCATGCTTTATAAGAAAGTGAGGTGAACTCCTATTGGGGGGCCTAATTTGCACTAAGTTTCACGGGGAAGTATAAGAAACCCTCGATGCAAGAAGTTTTACGCTGTTCCCATGGTAAGAACTGTTATAATACGTATGTTTACAACGTTTTAGAGCAGCCAGAATCGTTTATTCCATGCGAAAAGCGTACCTAATAAGAAAGTGAGGTGAACTCTTATTGCGGGGCCTAGTTTTCACTAAGTTTCACGGGGAACTATAAGAAACCCTCGATGCAAGAAATTCTAGGCTGTTCTCATGGAAAGAACTGTTGTAATACGTGTGTTTACAACGTTTCAGAGAAAACAGAATCGTTTTATTCCTTGCGAAAGGCATGCTTTATAAGAAAGTGAGGTGAACTCCTATTGCGGGGCCTAATTTGCACTAAGTTTCACGGGGAACTATAAGAAACCCTCGATGCAAGAAGTTTTACGCTGTTCCCATGGTAAGAACTGTTATAATACGTATGTTTACAACGTTTTAGAGCAGCCAGAATCGTTTATTCCATGCGAAAAGCGTACCTAATAAGACAGTGAGGTGAACTCTTATTGCGGGGCCTAGTTTTCACTAAGTTTCACGGGGAACTATAAGAAACCCTCGATGCAAGAAATTCTAGGCTGTTCTCATGGAAAGAACTGTTGTAATACGTGTGTTTAAAACGTTTTAGAGAAAACAGAATCGTTTTATTGCATGCGAAAAGCGTGCTTTATAAGAAAGTGAGGACAACTTTTATTGCTGGGCCTAGTTTTCACTAAGTTTCACAGGGAACTATAAGAAACCCTCGAGGCAAGAAATTGTAGGCTGTTCTCATGGAGAGAACTGTTGTAATACGTATGTTTACGACGTTTTTTAGCAAACGGAATCGTTTTGCTCAATGCGAAGGGCGTACTTTATAAGAAACTGAGGTGAACTCTTATTGCAGGAGCCTAGTTTCAACTAAGTTTCACGGGGAACTATAAGAAACCCTTGATGAAAGGAAGTTCTACGCTGTTCCCATGGTAAGAACTGTTGTAATACGTATGTTTACAACGTTTAAGAGCAACCAGAAGCGTTTATTCCATGCGTAAAACGTACCTAATAAGAAAAAGAGGTGAACTACTATTGCAGGGCCTAGATTTCACTAAGTCTCACGGGGAACTATAGGAAACCCTCGATGCAAGAAATTCTAGGCTGTTCTCATGGACAGAACTGTTGTAATACGTGTGTTTACAACGTTTCAGAGAAAACAGAATCGTTTTATTCCATGCGAAAGGCATGCTTTATAAGAAAGTGAGGTGAACTCCTATTGCGGGGCCTAATTTGCACTAAGTTTTACGGGGAACTATAAGAAACCCTCGATGCAAGAAGTTTTACGCTGTTCCCATGGTAAGAACTGTTATAATACGTATGTTTACAACGTTTTAGAGCAGCCAGAATCGTTTATTCCATGCGAAAAGCGTACCTAATAAGAAAGTGAGGTGAACTCTTATTGCGGGGCCTAGTTTTCACTAAGTTTCACGGGGAACTATAAGAAACCCTCGATGCAAGAAATTCTAGGCTGTTCTCATGGAAAGAACTGTTGTAATACGTGTGTTTACAACGTTTTAGAGAAAACAGAATCGTTTTATTGCATGCGAAAAGCGTGCTTTATAAGAAAGTGAGGACAACTCTTATTGCTGGGCCTAGTTTTCACTAAGTTTCACAGGGAACTATAAGAAACCCTCGAGGCAAGAAATTCTAGGCTGTTCTTATGGATAGAACTGTTGTAATACGTATGTTTACGACGTTTTAGAGCAAACGGAATCGTTTTATTCAATTCGAAAGGCGAACTTTATAAGAAAGTGAGGTGAACTCTCATTGCAGGGGCATCGTTTTCACTAATTTCACGGGGAACTATAAGAAACCCTCGCTGCAAGAAGTTCTAGGCTGCTCCAATGCACAGATCTGTTGTAATAAATATCTTTAAAAGGTATTAGAGCAAAGGGAATCGTTCTATTCCATGCGAAAGGCCTGCTTTATAAGAAAGTGAGGTGAACTCCTATTGCGGGGCCTAATTTGCCCTAAGTTTCATGGGGAACAATTAAAAACCCTTGAGGCAAGAAGTTCTAGGCTGTTCCCGTGGACAGAACTGATGTAATATGTATGTTTACGACGTTTTTGAGCAAACCGAATCGTTTTATTCAATGCGAAAGGCGTTCTTTATAAGAAACTGAGGTGAACTCTTATTGCAGGAGCCTAGTTTCAACTAAGTTTCACGGGGAACTATAAGAAACACTCGATGCAAGAAGTTCTACGCTGTTCCCATGGTAAGAACTGTTGTAATACGTATGTTAACAACGTTATAGAGCAACCAGAATCGTTTATTCCATGCGAAAAGCGTACCTAATAAGAAAGTGAGGTGAACTCTTATTGCGGGGCCTAGTTTTCACTAAGTTGCACTGGGAACGATAAGAAATCCGATGAAAGAAATTCTAGGCTGTTCCAATGAACAGAACTTTTGTAATGCGTATGTTTACAACGTTTTCGAGCAAACGGAATCGTTTTATTCCATGCGAAAAGCGTACTTTATATGAAAATGAGGTGAACTCTTATTGCAAGGCCTAGTTTACACTAAGTTTTTTCGAGGAACTATAAGAAACCCTCGATGCAAGAAGTTCTAGGCTGTTCCCATGGTAAGAACTGTTGTAATACGTATGTTTACAACGTTTTAGAGCAACCACAATTTTTTTAACTCATTCGAAAGGCGTAGTTTATAAGAAAGTGAGGTGAACTCTTATTGCAAGGCCTAGTTTACACTAAGTTTCACGGGGAACTATAAGAAACACTCGATGCACGAAGTTCTAGGCTGTTCCAATGGACAGAACTGTTGTAATAGTTATCTTGAAAAGAAGCAGGATTTGGAAAATCAATCGAGATAATTTGTGAGAATGAAAATGACCCGAGTAGGACTCGAACCCACGACCTCTAGATTTGATCTCTAGAACGCTACCACTGCGCCACCGGGGCTACGAGAAACTCAGGGCATTTCATTCACACAAATTGTTGCACCACCACTCACCAAATGCAGAGACGAACCAATCCGGGCTCTTTGACACTACACTGGACCTGCCGAAGGGCGACGACTTTCTCACACCAGGGAGACCATCGCAGTCCCATCACTGGATAAAGTTGCAGGAAGTAAACTTGAAGAGAAGCAGGATTTGGAAAATCAATCGAGATAATTTGTGAGAATGAAAATGACCCGAGTAGGACTCGAACCCACGACCTCTAGATTTGATCTCTAGAACGCTAGTCCTACTCAGGTCATTTTCATTCTGACAAATTATCTCGATTGTAATAGTTATGTTTTCAACTTTTTAGAGCGACAGGAATCGTTTTGTTCCATGCGAAAAGCGTACTTTATAAGAAGGTGAGGTAAACTCTTATGGCGGGGCCTATATTCATTAAGTTTCAGGGGGAACAATAGGAAACCCTCGATGCAAGAAGTTCTAGGCTGTTGCCATGGTAAGAACTGTTGTAATACGTATGTTTGCAACGTTTTAGAGAAAACAGAATCGTTTTATTGCATGCAAAAAGCGTGCTTTATAAGAAAATGAGGACAACTCTTATTGCTGGGCCTAGTTTTCACTAAGTTTCACGGGGAACTATAAGAAACCCTGGATGCAAGAAATTCCAGGCTGTTCTCATGGACAGAACTGTTGTAATACGTATATTTACGACGTTTTAGAGCAAACGGAATCGTTTTATTCAATGCGAAAGGCGACCGTTATAAGAAAGTGAGGTGAACTCTTATTGCAGGAGCCTAGTTTCAACTAAGTTTCACGGGGAACTATAAGAAACCCTCGATGCAAGAAGTTCTACGCTGTTCCCATGGTAAGAACTGTTGTAATACGTATGTTTACAACGTTTTAGAGCAACCAGAATTTTTTTAACTCATTCGAAAGGCGTAGTTTATAAGAAAGTGAGGTGAACTCTTATTGCAAGGCCTAGTTTACACTAAGTTTCACGGGGAACTATAAGAAACACTCGATGCACGAAGTTCTAGGCTGTTCCAATGGACAGAACAGGTGAAATAGTTATGTTTACAACGTTTTAGAGCGACAGGAATCGTTTTGTTCCATGCGAAAAGCGTACTTTATAACAAGGTGAGGTAAACTCTTATTGCTGGGCCTAGTTTTCACTAAGTTTCACGGGGAACTATAAGAAACCCTGGATGCAAGAAATTCTAGGCTGTTCTCATGGACAGAACTGTTGTAATACAAATGTTTACGACGTTTTAGAGCAAACGGAATCGTTCTATTCCATGCGAAAGGCATGCTTTATAAGAAAGTGAGGTGAACTCCTATTGCGGGGCCTAATTTGCACTAAGTTTCATGGGGAACTATTAAAAACCCGTGAGGCAAGAAGTTCTAGGCTGTTCCCGTGGACAGAACTGTTGTAATATGTATGTTTACGACGTTTTTCAGCAAACAGAATCGTTTTATTCAATGCGAAAGGCGTACTTTATAAGAAACTGAGGTGAACTCTTATTGCAGGAGCCTAGTTTCAACTAAGTTTCACGGGGAACTATAAGAAACCCTCGATGCAAGAAGTTCCACGCTGTTCCCATGGTAAGAACTGTTGTAATACGTATGTTTACAACGTTATAGAGCAACCAGAATCGTTTATTCCATGCAAAAAGCGTACCTAATAAGAAAGTGAGATGAACTCTTATTGCAGGGCCTAGTTTTCACTAAGTTGCACTGGGAACGATAAGAAACCCTCGATGAAAGAAATTCTAGGCTGTTCCAATGAACAGAACTTTTGTAATGCGTATGTTAACAATGTTTTCGAGCAAATGGAATCGTTTTATTCCATGCGAAAGCGTACTTTATAAGAAAATGAGGTGAACTCTTATTGCAAGGCCTAGTTTACACTAAGTTTTTTCAAGGAACTATAAGAAACCCTCGATGCAAGAAGTTCTAGGCTGTTCCCATGGTAAGAACTGTTGTAATACGTATGTTTACAACGTTTTAGAGCAACCAGAATTTTTTTAACCCATTCGAAAGGTGTAGTTTATAAGAAAGTGAGGTGAACTCTTATTGCAAGGCCTAGTTTATACTAAGTTTCACGGGGAACTATAAGAAACACTCGATGCACGAAGTTCTAGGCTGTCCCAATCGACAGAACTGTTGTAATAGTTATGTTTACAACGTTTTAGAGCGACAGGAATCGTTTTGATCCATGCGAAAAGCGTACTTTATAAGAAGGTGAGGTGAACTCTTATGGCGGGGCCTATATTCATTAAGTTTCAGGGGGAACAATAAGAAACCCTCGATGCAAGAAGTTGTAGGCTGTTCCCATAGACAGAACTGTTGTAATACGATGTTTATAACATTTTAGAGGAAACGGAATGGTTTTTTCTATGCGAAAAGCGTACTTTATAAGAAACTGAGGTGAACTCTTATTGCAGGAGCCTAGTTTCAACTAAGTTTCACGGGGAACTATAAGAAACCCTCGATGCAAGAAGTTCTAGGCTGCTCCAATGCACAGATCTGTTGTAATAACTATGTTTACAACGTATTAGAGCAAAGGGAATCGTTCTATTCCAAGGGAAAAGCATGCTTTATAAGAAAGTGGGGTGAACTCCTATTGCAGGGCCTAATTTGCACTAAGTTTCACGGGGAACTATTAAAAACCCTTGAGGCAAGAAGTTCCAGGCTGTTCTCGTGGAAAGAACTGTTGTATTACCTATGTTTACGGCGTTTTCGAGCAAACGGAATTGTTTAATTCCATGCGAAAGGCGTACTTTATAAGAAACTGAGGTAAACTCTTATTGCAGGAGCATAGTTTCAACTAAGTTTCACGGGGAACTATAAGAAACCCTCGATGCAAGAAGTTTTAGGCTGCTCCAATGGACAGAACTGTTGTAAGACGTATGTTTATAACGTTTTAGAGTAAATGGAATCGTTCTATTCCATGCGAAAGGCGTACTTTATAAGAAAGTGAGGTGAACTCTTATTGCGGGGCTTATATTCACTAAGTTTCACAGGTAACTATAAGAAACCCTCGATGCAAGAAATTTTAGGCTGTTCCCATGGGCAGAACTGTTGTAATACGTATGTTTACAACGTTATAGAGCAACCAGAATCGTTTATTCCATGCGAAAAGCGTGCTTTATAAGAAAGTGAGGACAACTCTTATTGCTCGGCCTAGTTTTTACTAAGTTTCACGGGGAACTATAAGAAACCCTGGATGCAAGAAATTCTAGGCTGTTCTCATGGACAGAACTGTTGTAATACGTATGTTTACGACGTTTTAGAGCAAACGGAATCGTTTTATTCAATGCGAAAGGCGACCGTTATAAGAAAGTGAGGTGAACTCTTATTGCAGGAGCCTAGTTTCAACTAAGTTTCACGGGGAACTATAAGAAACCCTCGATGCAAGAAGTTCTACGCTGTTCCCATGGTAAGAACTGTTGTAATACGTATGTTTACAACGTTTTAGAGCAACCAGAATCGTTTATTCCATGCGAAAAGCGTACCTAATAAGAAAGTGAGATGAACTCTTATTGCAGGGCCTAGTTTTCACTAAGTTGCACTGGGAACGATAAGAAACCCTCGATGAAAGAAATTCTAGGCTGTTCCAATGAACAGAACTTTTGTAATGCGTATGTTTACAGTGTTTTCGAGCAAATGGAATCGTTTTATTCCATGCGAAAGCGTACTTTATAAGAAAATGAGGTGAACTCTTATTGCAAGGCCTAGTTTACACTAAGTTTTTTCGAGGAACTATAAGAAACCCTCGATGCAAGAAGTTCTAGGCTGTTCCCATGGTAAGAACTGTTGTAATACGTATGTTTACAACGTTTTAGAGCAACCAGAATTTTTTTAACCCATTCGAAAGGTGTAGTTTATAAGAAAGTGAGGTGAACTCTTATTGCAAGGCCTAGTTTATACTAAGTTTCACGGGGAACTATAAGAAACACTCGATGCACGAAGTTCTAGGCTGTCCCAATCGACAGAACTGTTGTAATAGTTATGTTTACAACGTTTTAGAGCGACAAGAATCGTTTTGTTCCATGCGAAAAGCGTACTTTATAAGAAGGTGAGGTAAACTCTTATGGCGGGGCCTATATTCATTAAGTTTCAGGGGGAACAATAAGAAACCCTCGATGCAAGTAGTTCTAGGCTGTTCCCATAGACAGAACTGTTGTAATACGATGTTTATAACATTTTAGAGGAAACGGAATGGTTTTTTCTATGCGAAAAGCATACTTTATAAGAAACTGAGGTGAACTCTTATTGCAGGAGCCTAGTTTCAACTAAGTTTCACGGGGAACTATAAGAAACCCTCGATGCAAGAAGTTCTAGGCTGCTCCAATGCACAGATCTGTTGTAATAACTATGTTTACAACGTATTAGAGCAAAGGGAATCGTTCTATTCCAAGGGAAAAGCATGCTTTGTAAGAAAATGAGGTGAACTCCTATTGCGGGGCCTAATTTGCACTAAGTTTCACGGGGAACTATTAAAAACCCTTGAGGCAAGAAGTTCCAGGCTGTTCTCGTGGAAAGAACTGTTGTATTACGTATGTTTACGGCGTTTTCGAGCAAACGGAATCGTTTAATTCCATGCGAAAGGCGTACTTTATAAGAAACTGAGGTAAACTCTTATTGCAGGAGCATAGTTTCAACTAAGTTTCACGGGGAACTATAAGAAACCCTCGATGCAAGAAGTTTTAGGCTGCTCCAATGGACAGAACTGTTGTAAGACGTATGTTTATAACGTTTGAGAGTAAACGGAATCGTTCTATTCCATGCGAAAGGCGTACTTTATAAGAAAGTGAGTTGAACTCTTATTGCGGGGCTTATATTCACTAAGTTTCACAGGTAACTATAAGAAACCCTCGATGCAAGAAATTTTAGGCTGTTCCCATGGGCAGAACTGTTGTAATACGTATGTTTACAACGTTATAGAGCAACCAGAATCGTTTATTCCATGCGAAAAGCGTACCTAATAAGAAAGTGAGGTGAACTCTTATTGTAGGGCCAAGTTTTCACTAAGTTGCACTGGGAACGATAAGAAACCCTCGATGAAAGATATTCTAGGCTGTTCCAATGAACAGAACTTTTGTAATGCGTATGTTTACAACGTTTTCGAGCAAACGGAATCATTTTATTCCATGCGAAAAGCGTATTTTATAAGAAAATAAGGTGAATTCTTATTGCGAGGCCTAGTTTACACTAAGTTTTTTCGAGGAACTATAAGAAACCCTCGATGCAAGAAGTTCTAGGCTGTTCCCATGGTAAGAACTGTTGTAATACGTATGTTTACAACGTTTTAGAGCAACCAGAATCGTTTTATCCCATTCGAAAGGCGTAGTTTATAAGAAAGCGAGGTGGACTCTTATTGCAAGACCTAGTTTACACTAAGTTTCACGGGGAACTATTAAAAACCCTTAAGACAAGAAGTTCTAGGCTGTTCCCGTGGACAGAACTGTTGTAATACGTATATTTACGACGTTTTTGAGCAAACGGAATCGTTTTACTCAATGCGAAAGGCGTACTTTATAAGAAACTGAGGTGTACTCTTATTGCAGGAGCCTGGTTTCAACTAAGTTTCACGGGGAACTATAAGAAACCCTTGATGCAAGAAGTTCTACGCTGTTCCCATGGTAAGAACTGCTGTAATACGTATATTTACAACGTTTTAGAGCAACCAGAATCGTTTATTCCATGCAAAAAGCGTACCTAATAAGAAAGTGAGGTGAACTCTTATTGCAGGGCCTAGTTTTCACTATGTTTCACAGGGAACTATAAGAAACCCTAGATGCAAGAAATTCTAGGCTGTTCCCATTGACAGAACTGTTGTAATACGATGTTTATAACATTTTAGAGGAAACGGAATGGTTTTATTCCATGCGAAAAGCGTACTTTATAAGAAAGTGAGGTGAACTCTTATTGCGAGGCCTAGTTTTCACTAAGTTGCACAGGGAACGATAAGAAACCCTCGATGCAAGAAATTCTAGGCTGTTCCCATGTAGAGAACTGTTGTAATACGTATGTTTAAGGCGTTTTAGAGCAAACGGAATCGTTTTATTCAATTCGAAAGGCGAACTTTATAAGAAAGTTAGGTGAACTCTCATTGCAGGGGCATAGTTTCAACTAAGTTTCACGGGGAACTAAAAGAAACCCTCGATGCAAGAAGTTCTAGGTTGCTCCAATGGAGAGAAATGTTGTAAGACGTATGTTTATAACGTTTTAGAGCAAACGGAATCGTTCTATTCTATGCGAAAGGCGTACTTTATAAGAAAGTGAGGTGAACTCCTATTGCGGGGCTTATATTCACTAAGTTTCAGGGGGAACTATAGGAAACCCTCGATGCAAGAAATTTTAGGCTGTTCCCATGACTAGAACTGTTGTAATACGTATGTTTACAACGTTTTAGAGCAAACGGAATTGTTTTATTCAATGCAAAAGGTGTACTTTATAAGAAAGTGAGGTGAACGCTTATTGCGGGGCCTAATTTACCCTAAGTTTCACGAGGAACTATAAGAAACCCTCGATGCAAGAAGTTCTAGGCTGTTCTCATGGTAAGAACTGTTGTAATACGTATGTTTACAACGTTTTAGAGCAACCAGAATCGTTTATTCCATGCGAAAAGCGTACCTAATAAGAAAAAGAGGTGAACTCTTATTGCAGGGCCTAGTTTTCACTAAGTTTCACGGGGAACTATAAGAAACCCTCGATGCAAGAAATTCTACGCTGTTCCCATGGTAAGAACTGTTGTAATACGTATGTTTACAACGTTTTAGAGCAACCAGAATCGTTTTATCCCATTCGAAGGCGTAGTTTATAAGAAAGCGAGGTGAACTCTTATTGCAAGGCCTAGTTTACACTAAGTTTCACGGGGAACTATAAGAAACCCTGGATGCAAGAAATTCTAGGCTGTTCTCATGGACAGAACTGTTGTAATACGTATGTTTACGACGTTTTAGAGCAAACGGAATCGTTTTATTCAATGCGAAAGGCGAACGTTATAAGAAAGTGAGATGAACTCTCATTGCAGGGGCTTAGATTTCACTAATTTCACGGGGAACTATAAGAATCCCTCGATGCAGGAAGCTCTAGGCTGCTCCAATGCACAGATCTGTTGTAATAAATATGTTTACAACGTATTAGAGCAAAGGAAATCGTTCTATTCCATGCGAAAGGCATGCTTTATAAGAAAGTGAGGTGAACTCCTATTGCGGGGCCTAATTTGCACTAAGTTTCACGGGGAACTATTAAAAACCCTTGAGGCAAGAAGTTTTAGGCTGTTCCCGTGGACAGAACTGTTGTAATACGTATGTTAACGACGTTTTTTTAGCAAACGGAATCGTTTTACTCAATGCGAAAGGCGTACTTTATAAGAAACTAAGGCGAACTCTTATTGCAGGAGCCTAGTTTTCACTAAGTTTCACGGGGAACTATAAGAAATCCTCGATGCAAGAAATTCTACGCTGTTCCCATGGTAAGAACTGTTGTAATACGTATGTTTGCAACGTTTTAGAGAAAACAGAATCGTTTTATTGCATGCAAAAAGCGTGCTTTATAAGAAAGTGAGGACAACTCTTATTGCTGGGCCTAGTTTTCACTAAGTTTCACGGGGAACTATAAGAAACCCTGGATGCAAGAAATTCTAGGCTGTTCTCATGTACAGAACTGTTGTAATACGTATATTTACGACGTTTTAGAGCAAACGGAATCGTTTTATTCAATGCGAAAGGCGACCGTTATAAGAAAGTGAGGTGAACTCTTATTGCAGGAGCCTAGTTTCAACTAAGTTTCACGGGGAACTATAAGAAACCCTCGATGCAAGAAGTTCTACGCTGTTCCCATGGTAAGAACTGTTGTAATACGTATGTTTACAACGTTTTAGAGCAACCAGAATTTTTTTAACCCATTCGAAAGGCGTAGTTTATAAGAAAGTGAGGTGAACTCTTATTGCAAGGCCTAGTTTACACTAAGTTTCACGGGGAACTATAAGAAACACTCGATGCACGAAGTTCTAGGCTGTTCCAATGGACAGAACAGGTGAAATAGTTATGTTTACAACGTTTTAGAGCGACAGGAATCGTTTTGTTCCATGCGAAAAGCGTACTTTATAACAAGGTGAGGTAAACTCTTATTGCTGGGCCTAGTTTTTACGAAGTTTCACGGGGAACTATAAGAAACCCTGGATGCAAGAAATTCTAGGCTGTTCTCATGGACAGAACTGTTGTAATACGTATGTTTACGACGTTTTAGAGCAAACGGAATCGTTCTATTCCATGCGAAAGGCATGCTTTATAAGAAAGTGAGGTGAACTCCTATTGCGGGGCCTAATTTGCACTAAGTTTCATGGGGAACTATTAAAAACCCGTGAGGCAAGAAGTTCTAGGCTGTTCCCGTGGACAGAACTGTTGTAATATGTATGTTTACGACGTTTTTCAGCAAACAGAATCGTTTTATTCAATGCGAAAGGCGTACTTTATAAGAAACTGAGGTGAACTCTTATTGCAGGAGCCTAGTTTCAACTAAGTTTCACGGGGAACTATAAGAAACCCTCGATGCAAGAAGTTCCACGCTGTTCCCATGGTAAGAACTGTTGTAATACGTATGTTTACAACGTTATAGAGCAACCAGAATCGTTTATTCCATGCGAAAAGCGTACCTAATAAGAAAGTGAGATGAACTCTTATTGCAGGGCCTAGTTTTCACTAAGTTGCACTGGGAACGATAAGAAACCCTCGATGAAAGAAATTCTAGGCTGTTCCAATGAACAGAACTTTTGTAATGCGTATGTTAACAATGTTTTCGAGCAAATGGAATCGTTTTATTCCATGCGAAAGCGTACTTTATAAGAAAATGAGGTGAACTCTTATTGCAAGGCCTAGTTTACACGTAGTTTTTTCAAGGAACTATAAGAAACCCTCGATGCAAGAAGTTCTAGGCTGTTCCCATGGTAAGAACTGTTGTAATACGTATGTTTACAACGTTTTAGAGCAACCAGAATGTTTTTAACCCATTCGAAAGGTGTAGTTTATAAGAAAGTGAGGTGAACTCTAATTGCAAGGCCTAGTTTATACTAAGTTTCACGGGGAACTATAAGAAACACTCGATGCACGAAGTTCTAGGCTGTCCCAATCGACAGAACTGTTGTAATAGTTATGTTTACAACGTTTTAGAGCGACAGGAATCGTTTTGATCCATGCGAAAAGCGTACTTTATAAGAAGGTGAGGTGAACTCTTATGGCGGGGCCTATATTCATTAAGTTTCAGGGGGAACAATAAGAAACCCTCGATGCAAGAAGTTGGAGGCTGTTCCCATAGACAGAACTGTTGTAATACGATGTTTATAACATTTTAGAGGAAACGGAATGGTTTTTTCTGTGCGAAAAGCGTACTTTATAAGAAACTGAGGTGAACTCTTATTGCAGGAGCCTAGTTTCAACTAAGTTTCACGGGGAACTATAAGAAACCCTCGATGCAAGAAGTTCTAGGCTGCTCCAATGCACAGAACTGTTGTAATAACTATGTTTACAACGTATTAGAGCAAAGGGAATCGTTCTATTCCAAGGGAAAAGCATGCTTTATAAGAAAGTGGGGTGAACTCCTATTGCAGGGCCTAATTTGCACTAAGTTTCACGGGGAACTATTAAAAACCCTTGAGGCAAGAAGTTCCAGGCTGTTCTCGTGGAAAGAACTGTTGTATTACCTATGTTTACGGCGTTTTCGAGCAAACGGAATTGTTTAATTCCATGCGAAAGGCGTACTTTATAAGAAACTGAGGTAAACTCTTATTGCAGGAGCATAGTTTCAACTAAGTTTCACGGGGAACTATAAGAAACCCTCGATGCAAGAAGTTTTAGGCTGCTCCAATGGACAGAACTGTTGTAAGACGTATGTTTATAACGTTTTAGAGTAAATGGAATCGTTCTATTCCATGCGAAAGGCGTACTTTATAAGAAAGTGAGGTGAACTCTTATTGCGGGGCTTATATTCACTAAGTTTCACAGGTAACTATAAGAAACCCTCGATGCAAGAAATTTTAGGCTGTTCCCATGGGCAGAACTGTTGTAATACGTATGTTTACAACGTTATAGAGCAACCAGAATCGTTTATTCCATGCGAAAAGCGTGCTTTATAAGAAAGTGAGGACAACTCTTATTGCTGGGCCTAGTTTTTACTAAGTTTCACGGGGAACTATAAGAAACCCTGGATGCAAGAAATTCTAGGCTGTTCTCATGGACAGAACTGTTGTAATACGTATGTTTACGACGTTTTAGAGCAAACGGAATCGTTTTATTCAATGCGAAAGGCGACCGTTATAAGAAAGTGAGGTGAACTCTTATTGCAGGAGCCTAGTTTCAACTAAGTTTCACGGGGAACTATAAGAAACCCTCGATGCAAGAAGTTCTACGCTGTTCCCATGGTAAGAACTGTTGTAATACGTATGTTTACAACGTTTTAGAGCAACCAGAATCGTTTATTCCATGCGAAAAGCGTACCTAATAAGAAAGTGAGATGAACTCTTATTGCAGGGCCTAGTTTTCACTAAGTTGCACTGGGAACGATAAGAAACCCTCGATGAAAGAAATTCTAGGCTGTTCCAATGAACAGAACTTTTGTAATGCGTATGTTTACAATGTTTTCGAGCAAATGGAATCGTTTTATTCCATGCGAAAGCGTACTTTATAAGAAAATGAGGTGAACTCTTATTGCAAGGCCTAGTTTACACTAAGTTTTTTCGAGGAACTATAAGAAACCCTCGATGCAAGAAGTTCTAGGCTGTTCCCATGGTAAGAACTGTTGTAATACGTATGTTTACAACGTTTTAGAGCAACCAGAATTTTTTTAACCCATTCGAAAGGTGTAGTTTATAAGAAAGTGAGGTGAACTCTTATTGCAAGGCCTAGTTTATACTAAGTTTCACGGGGAACTATAAGAAACACTCGATGCACGAAGTTCTAGGCTGTCCCAATCGACAGAACTGTTGTAATAGTTATGTTTACAACGTTTTAGAGCGACAAGAATCGTTTTGTTCCATGCGAAAAGCGTACTTTATAAGAAGGTGAGGTAAACTCTTATGGCGGGGCCTATATTCATTAAGTTTCAGGGGGAACAATAAGAAACCCTCGATGCAAGTAGTTCTAGGCTGTTCCCATAGACAGAACTGTTGTAATACGATGTTTATAACATTTTAGAGGAAACGGAATGGTTTTTCTATGCGAAAAGCATACTTTATAAGAAACTGAGGTGAACTCTTATTGCAGGAGCCTAGTTTCAACTAAGTTTCACGGGGAACTATAAGAAACCCTCGATGCAAGAAGTTCTAGGCTGCTCCAATGCACAGATCTGTTGTAATAACTATGTTTACAACGTATTAGAGCAAAGGGAATCGTTCTATTCCAAGGGAAAAGCATGCTTTGTAAGAAAGTGAGGTTAACTCCTATTGCGGGGCCTAATTTGCACTAAGTTTCACGGGGAACTATTAAAAACCCTTGAGGCAAGAAGTTCCAGGCTGTTCTCGTGGAAAGAACTGTTGTATTACGTATGTTTACGGCGTTTTCGAGCAAACGGAATCGTTTAATTCCATGCGAAAGGCGTACTTTATAAGAAACTGAGGTAAACTCTTATTGCAGGAGCATAGTTTCAACTAAGTTTCACGGGGAACTATAAGAAACCCTCGATGCAAGAAGTTTTAGGCTGCTCCAATGGACAGAACTGTTGTAAGACGTATGCTTATAACGTTTGAGAGTAAACGGAATCGTTCTATTCCATGCGAAAGGCGTACTTTATAAGAAAGTGAGTTGAACTCTTATTGCGGGGCTTATATTCACTAAGTTTCACGGGGAACTATAAGAAACCCTCGATGCAAGAAGTTCTACGCTGTTCCCATGGTAAGAACTGTTGTAATACGTATGTTTACAACGTTTTAGAGCAACCAGAATCGTTTATTCCATGCGAAAAGCGTACCTAATAAGAAAGTGAGATGAACTCTTATTGCAGGGCCTAGTTTTCACTAAGTTGCACTGGGAACGATAAGAAACCCTCGATGAAAGAAATTCTAGGCTGTTCCAATGAACAGAACTTTTGTAATGCGTATGTTTACAATGTTTTCGAGCAAATGGAATCGTTTTATTCCATGCGAAAGCGTACTTTATAAGAAAATGAGGTGAACTCTTATTGCAAGGCCTAGTTTACACTAAGTTTTTTCGAGGAACTATAAGAAACCCTCGATGCAAGAAGTTCTAGGCTGTTCCCATGGTAAGAACTGTTGTAATACGTATGTTTACAACGTTTTAGAGCAAACGGAATCGTTTTATTCAATTCGAAAGGCGAACTTGATAAGAAAGTGAGGTGAACTCTCATTGCAAAGGCTTAGTTTTCACTAATTTCACGGGGAACTATTAGAAACCCTCGATGCAAGAAGTTCTAGGCTGCTCCAAGGTACAGATCTGTTGTAATAAATATGTTTACAAGGTATTAGAGCAAACGGAATCGTTCTATTCCATGCGAAAGGCATGCTTTATAAGAAAGTCAGGTGAATTCCTATTGCGGGGCCTAATCTGCACTAAGTTTCACGGGGAACTAATTAAAACCCTTGAGGCAAAAAGTTCTAGGCTGTTCCCGTGGACAGAACTGTTGTAATACGTATGTTTACGACGTTTCGAGCAAACGGAATCGTTTAATTCAATGCGAAAGGCGTACTTTATAAGAAACTGAGGTAAACACTAGTTTCAACTAAGTTTCACGGGGAACTATAAGAAACCCTCGATGCAAGAAGTTCTAGGCTGCTCCAATGGACAAAAATGTTGTAAGACGTATGTTTATAACGTTTTAGAGTAAACGGAATCGTTCTATTCCATGCGAAAGGCGTACTTTATAAGAAAGTGAGGTGAACTCCTATTGCGGGATTTATATTCACTAAGTTTCAGGGGGACTTATAGGAAACCCTCGATGCAAGAAATTCTAGGCTGTTTCCATGGGCAGAACTGTTGTAATACGATGTTTATAACACTTTAGAGCAAACGGAATCGTTTTATTCCATGCGAAAAGCGTACTTTATAAGAAAGTGAGATGAACTCTTATCGCGGGGCCTAGTTTTCACTAAGTTGCTCAGGGAACGATAAGAAACCCTCGATGCATGAAATTCAAGGCTGTTCCCAAGGACAGAACTATGGTAATACGTATGTTTACAACGTTTTAGAGCAAACAGAATTGTTTTATTCCATGCAAAAGGTGTACTTTATAAGAAAGTGAGGTGAACGCTAATTGCGGGAACTAATTTACACTAAGTTTCACGAGGAACTATAAGAAACCCTCGATGCAAGAAGTTCTACGCTGTTCCCATGGTAAGAACTGTTGTAATACCTATGTTTACAACGTTTTAGAGCAACCAGAATCGTTTATTCCATGCGAAAAGCGTACCTAATAAGAAAAAGAGGTGAACTCTTATTGCAGGGCCTAGTTTTCACTAAGTTTCACGGGGAACTATAAGAAACCCTTGATACAAGAAATTCTAGGCTGTTCTCATGGACAGAACTGTTGTAATACGTGTGTTTATAATATTTTAGAGAAAACAGAATCGTTTTATTGCATGCGAAAAGCGTCCTTTATAAGAAAGTGAGGACAACTCTTATTGCTGGGCCTAGTTTTCACTAAGTTTCACAGGGAACTATAAGAAACCCTCGATGCAAGAAAATCTAGGCTGTTCCCATGGAGAGAACTGTTGTAATACGTATGTTTACGACGTTTTAGAGCAAACGGAATCGTTTTATTCGATGCGAAAGGCGAACTTTATAAGAAGGTGAGGTGAACTCTCATTAAAGGGGCATAGTTTTCACTAATTTCACGGGGAACTATAAGAAACCCTCGATGCAAGAAGTTCTAGGCTGCTCCAATGCACAGATCTGTTGTAATAAATTTGTTTACAACGTATTAGAGCAAAGGGAATCGTTCTATTCCATGCGAAAGGCATGCTTTATAAGAAAGTGAGGTGAACACCTATTGCGGGGCCTAATTTGCACTAAGTTTCACGGGGAACTATTAAAAACCCTTGAGGCAAGAAGTTCTAGGCTGTTCCCGTGGACAAAACTGTTGTAATATGTATGTTTACGACGTTTTTGAGCAAACAGAATCGTTTTATTCAATGCGAAAGGCGTACTTTATAAGAAACTGAGGTGAACTCTTATTGCAGGATCCTAGTTTCAACTAAGTTTCACGGGGAACTATAAGAAACCCTCGATGCAAGAAGTTCTAGGCTGCTCCAATGGACAGAACTGTTGTAATCCGTTCGTTTACAACGTTTTAGAGCGACCGGAATCGTTTTATTCCATGCGAAAGGCGTAGTTTATAAGAAAGTGAGGTGAACTCTTATTGCGAGGCCTAGTTTACACTAAGTTTCACGGGGAACTATTAGAAACCCTCGATGCAAGAAGTTCTAGGCTGTTCCCATGTACAGAACTGTTGTAATAGATATGTTTACAACGTTTTAGAGCAAACAGAATCGTTTTATTCCATGCAAAAGGCGTACTTTATAAGAATTTGGGGTGAACTATTATTGCGGGGCTAAGTTTTCACTAAGTTTCATGGGGAACTATAAGAAACCCTATGTGTTATAAGTTCTATGCTGTTCCCATGGACCGAACTGTTGTAATACGTCTGTTTACAACGTTTTAGAGCAAACGGAATCGTTTTATTCCATGCGAAAAGCGTGCTTTATAAGAAAGTGAGGACAACTCTTATTGCTGGGCCTAGTTTTTACTAAGTTTCACAGGGAACTATAAGAAACCCTCGATGCAAGAAATTCTAGGCTGTTCCCATGAACAGAACTGTTGTAGTGAGGTGAACTCTTATTGCAGGGCCTAGTTTTCACTAAGTTTCACGAGGAACTATAAGAAACCCTCGATGCAAGAACTTCTAGGCTAATTGCATGGACAGAACTGTTGTAATATATATGATTACAACGTTTTAGAGCGACCGGAATCGTTTTATTCCATGCTAAAGACGTAGTTTATAAGAAAGTGAGGTGAACTGTTATTGTAAGGCCTAGTTTACACTAAGTTTTACGGGGAACTATAAGAAACACTCGATGCAAGAAGTTCTAGGCTTTTCCAATGGTCAGAACTGTTGTAATAGTTATGTTTACAACGTTTTAGAGCGTTTGGAATCGTTTTGTTCCATGCGAAAAGAGTACTTTATAAGAAACTGAGGTGAACTCTTATTGCTGGGCCTAGTTTTCACTAAGTTTCACGGGGAACTAAAGGAAACCTTCGATGCAAGAAATTTTAGGCTGTATCCACGGAGCGAACTGTTGTAATAAGTATGTTTATATCGTTTTAGAGCAAATGGAATCGTTTTATTCCATGCAAAAGGCGTAGTTTATAAGAAAGTGTGGTGAACTCTTATTGCGAGGCCTAGTTTACACTAAGTTTTTACGGGAAACTATAAGAAACCCTCGATGCCAGAAGTTCTAGGCTTCTCCCATGGACAGAACTGTTGTAATATGTCTGTTTACAACGTTTTAGAGCAAACGGAATCGTTTTATTCCATGCGACAGGCGTACTTTATAAGAAAGTGAGGTGAACTCTTATTGCGGGGGCCTAGTTTTCAGAAAGTCTCACGGGGAACTATAAGAAACCCTCGATGCAAGAAGTTCTAGGCTGTTCCAATGGACAGAACTGTCTATTGGAACAATGTACAGTTCTATTCATGCAATGTACAGTTCTATGTACAGTTGGAACAATGTACAGTCCATTGGAACAATGTAATACGTATGTTTACAACATTTAAGAGCAAACGGAATCTTTCTATTCCATGCAAGAGGCGTACTTTATAAGAAAGTGAGGTGAACTCCTATTGCGGGGCCTAATTTGCACTAAGTTTCACGGGGAACTATAAGAAACTCTTGAGGCAAGAAGTTCTAGGCTGTTCCAATGGACAGAGCTTTTGTAATACGTATGTTTACAACGATTTAGAGCAAACAGAATCGTTTTATTCCATGCGAAAAGAGTACTTTATAAGAAACTGAGGTGAACTCTTATTGCTGGGCCTAGTTTTCACTAAGTTTCACGGGGAACTAAAGGAAACCTTCGATGCAAGAAATTTTAGGCTGTATCCACGGAGCGAACTGTTGTAATAAGTATGTTTATATCGTTTTAGAGCAAATGGAATCGTTTTATTCCATGCAAAAGGCGTAGTTTATAAGAAAGTGTGGTGAACTCTTATTGCGAGGCCTAGTTTACACTAAGTTTTTACGGGAAACTATAAGAAACCCTCGATGCCAGAAGTTCTAGGCTTCTCCCATGGACAGAACTGTTGTAATATGTCTGTTTACAACGTTTTAGAGCAAACGGAATCGTTTTATTCCATGCGACAGGCGTACTTTATAAGAAAGTGAGGTGAACTCTTATTGCGGGGGCCTAGTTTTCAGAAAGTCTCACGGGGAACTATAAGAAACCCTCGATGCAAGAAGTTCTAGGCTGTTCCAATGGACAGAACTGTCTATTGGAACAATGTACAGTTCTATTCATGCAATGTACAGTTCTATGTACAGTTGGAACAATGTACAGTCCATTGGAACAATGTAATACGTATGTTTACAACATTTAAGAGCAAACGGAATCTTTCTATTCCATGCAAGAGGCGTACTTTATAAGAAAGTGAGGTGAACTCCTATTGCGGGGCCTAATTTGCACTAAGTTTCACGGGGAACTATAAGAAACTCTTGAGGCAAGAAGTTCTAGGCTGTTCCAATGGACAGAGCTTTTGTAATACGTATGTTTACAACGATTTAGAGCAAACAGAATCGTTTTATTCCATGCAAAAGGCGTACTTTATAAGATAGTGAGGTGAAGTCTTATTGCGGGGCGTAGTTTTTACTAAGTTTCAGGAGGAACTATAAGAAACCCTCGATGCAAGAAGTTCTAGGCTGTTTGCATGGACAGAACTGTTGTAATAGATATGTTTACAACGTTTTAGAGCGACCGGAATCGTTATACTCTATGCGAAAGTTGTAGTTTATAAGAAAGTGAGGTGAACTCTTATTGCGAGGCCTAGTTTACACTAAGTTTCACGGGGAACTATTAGAAACCCTCGATGCAAGAAGTTCTAGGCTGTTCCCATGTACAGAACTGTTGTAAGAGATATGTTTACAACGTTTTAGAGCAAACAGAATCGTTTTATTCCATGCAAAAGGCGTACTTTATAAGAAATTGGGGTGAACTATTATTGCGGGGCTAAGTTTTCACTAAGTTTCATGGGGAACTATAAGAAACCCTATGTGTTACAAGTTCTATGCTGTTCCCATAGACGAACTGTTGTAATACGTCTGTTTACAACGTTTTAGAGCAAACGGAATAGTTTTATTCCATGCGACAGGCGTACTTTATAAGAAAGTGAGGTGAACTCTTATTGCGGGGGCCTAGTTTTCAGAAAGTCTCACGGGGAACTATAAGAAACCCTCGATGCAAGAAGTTCTAGGCTGTTCCAATGGACAGAACTGTCTATTGGAACAATGTACAGTTCTATTCATGCAATGTACAGTTCTATGTACAGTTGGAACAATGTAC
This sequence comes from Pelagia noctiluca, assembly GCA_963924455.1. NCBI lineage: Eukaryota > Metazoa > Cnidaria > Scyphozoa > Semaeostomeae > Pelagiidae > Pelagia > Pelagia noctiluca. Next base: position 9,339,844 of record OZ004320.1, on the reverse strand, counting down.
AGTCCATTGGAACAATGTAATACGTATGTTTACAACATTTAAGAGCAAACGGAATCTTTCTATTCCATGCAAGAGGCGTACTTTATAAGAAAGTGAGGTGAACTCCTATTGCTGGGCCTAATTTGCACTAAGTTTCACGGGGAACTATAAGAAACTCTTGAGGCAAGAAGTTCTAGGCTGTTCCAATGGACAGAGCTTTTGTAATACGTATGTTTACAACGATTTAGAGCGAACAGAATCGTTTTATTCCATGCAAAAGGCGTACTTTATAAGATAGGAGGTGAAGTCTTATTGCGGGGCGTAGTTTTTACTAAGTTTCTGGAGGAACTATAAGAAACCCTCGATGCAAGAAGTTCTAGGCTGTTTGCATGGACAGAACTGTTGTAATAGATATGTTTACAACGTTTTAGAGCGACCGGAATCGTTATATTCTATGCGAAAGTTGTAGTTTATAAGAAAGTGAGGTGAACTCTTATTGCGAGGCCTAGTTTACACTAAGTTTCACGGGGAACTATTAGAAACCCTCGATGCAAGAAGTTCTAGGCTGTTCCCATGTACAGAACTGTTGTAAGAGATATGTTTACAACGTTTTAGAGCAAACAGAATCGTTTTATTCCATGCAAAAGGCGTACTTTATAAGAAATTGGGGTGAACTATTATTGCGGGGCTAAGTTTTCACTAAGTTTCATGGGGAACTATAAGAAACCCTATGTGTTATAAGTTCTATGCTGTTCCCATGGACCGAACTGTTGTAATACGTCTGTTTACAACGTTTTAGAGCAAACGGAATAGTTTTATTCCATGCATAAGGCGTAGTTTATAAGTAAGTGAGGTGAACTCTTATTGCGGGGCCTAGTTTTCACTAAGTTTCATAGGGAACTATAAGAAACCCTCGATGCAAGAAATTCTAGTCTGTTCCTATGAACAGAACTGTTGTAGTGAGGTGAACTCTTATTGCAGGGCCTAGTTTTCACTAAGTTTCACGAGGAACTATAAGAAACCCTCGATGCAAGAACTTCTAGGCTAATTGCATGGACAGAACTGTTGTAATATATATGTTTACAACGTTTTAGAGCGACTGGAATCGTTTTATTCCATGCTAAAGACGTAGTTTATAAGAAAGTGAGGTGAACTGTTATTGTAAGGCCTTGTTTACACTAAGTTTTACGGGGAACTATAAGAAACACTCGATGCAAGAAGTTCTAGGCTTTTCCCATGGTCAGAACTGTTGTAATAGTTATGTTTACAACGTTTTAGAGCGTTTGGAATCGTTTTGTTCCATGCGAAAAGAGTACTTTATAAGAAACTGAGGTGAACTCTTATTGCTGGGCCTAGTTTTCACTAAGTTTCACGGGGAACTAAAGGAAACCTTCGATGCAAGAAATTTTAGGCTGTATCCACGGAGCGAACTGTTGTAATAAGTATGTTTATATCGTTTACGAGCAAACGGAATCGTTTTATTCCATGCAAAAGGCGTAGTTTATAAGAAAGTGTGGTGAACTCTTATAGCGAGGCCTAGTTTACACTAAGTTTTTACGGGAAACTATAAGAAACCCTCGATGCCAGAAGCTCTAGGCTTCTCCCATGGACAGAACTGTTGTAATATGTCTGTTTACAACGTTTTAGAGCAAACGGAATCGTTTTATTCCATGCGACAGGCGTACTTTATTAGAAAGTGAGGTGAACTCTTATTGCGGGGGCCTAGTTTTCAGAAAGTCTCACGGGGAACTATAAGAAACCCTCGATGCAAGAAGTTCTAGGCTGTTCCAATGGACAGAACTGTCTATTGGAACAATGTACAGTTCTATTCATGCAATGTACAGTTCTATGTACAGTTGGAACAATGTACAGTCCATTGGAACAATGTAATAGGTATGTTTACAACATTTAAGAGCAAACGGAATCTTTCTATTCCATGCAAGAGGCGTACTTTATAAGAAAGTGAGGTGAACTCCTATTGCAGGGCCTAATTTGAACTAAGTTTCACGGGGAACTATAAGAAACTCTTGAGGCAAGAAGTTCTAGGCTGTTCCAATGGACAGAGCTTTTGTAATACGTATGTTTACAACGATTTAGAGCGAACAGAATCGTTTTATTCCATGCAAAAGGCGTAGTTTATAAGAAAGCGATGTGAACTCTTATTGCGAGGCCTAGTTTCCACTAAGTTTCACGGGGAACTATAAGAAACCCTCGATGCAAGAAGTTCTAGGCGGTTCCCGTGGATGAAACCGTTATAATACGTATGTTTACAAGGTTTTTGAGCAAACCGAATTGAATTATTCCATGCAAAAGGCGCACTTTATTAAAAAGTGAGGTGAACTCTTATTGCAGGAGCCTAGTTTTCACTTATTTTCACGGGAAACTATAAGAAACTCTCGATGCAAGAAGTTTTAGGCTGTTCCCACGGACAGAACTGTTGTAATACGTATGTTAACATTGTTTTAGAGCAAATGGAATTGTTTTTTTCCATGCGAAAAGCGTAGCTTTTCCCATGGACAGAAATGTTGTAATACGTATGTTTACAACGTTTTAGAGCAAATGGAAACGTTTTATTCCATGCGAAAGGCTTACTTTATAAGAAATTGAGGTAAACTCCTATTGCGGCACTAAGTTTTCACGAAGTTTCACGAAAAACTATAAGAAACCCTCGATGCAAATGTTCTAGGCTGTTCCCATGGACAAACTGTTGTAATACGTATGTGTACATCGTTTTAAAGCAAACGGAATCGTTTTATTCTATGCAAAAGGCGTTTTTTATAAAAAATTGAGGTGAACTCTTATTGCGGGGCCTAGTTTTCACTAAGTTTCATGGGGAACTAAAGGAAACCCTCGATGCAAGAAGTTCTAGGCTGTTCCAATGGACAGAACTATTGTAATACGTATGTTTACAACATTTAAGAGCAAACGGAATCGTTCTATTCGATGCGAGAGGCGTACTTTATAAGAAAGTGAGGTGAACTCCTATTGCAGGGCCTAATTTGCACTAAGTTTCACGGGGAACTATAAGAAACTCTTGAGGCAAGAAGTTCTAGGCTGTTCCCATGGACAGAGCTTTTGTAATATGTATGTTTACAACGTTTTAGAGCAAACAGAATCGTTTTATTCCATTGGAAATGCGTACTTTATAAGATATTTAGGTGAACTCTTATTGCAGGGCTAAGTTTCCACTAAGTTTTATGGGGAACTATAAGAAACCGTTGAAGTAATAAGTTCTAGGTTGTTCCCATGGACAGAACTGCTGTAATACGTATGTTTACAACGTTTTAGAGCAAACAGAATCGTTTTATTCCATGGGAAATGCGTACTTTATAAGAAATTTAGGTGAACTCTTATTGCGGGGCTAAGTTTTCACTAAGTCTCATGGGGAACTATAAGAAACCGTTGAAGTTATAAGTTCTAGGTTGTTCCCATGGACAGAACTGTTGTAAAACGTATGTCTACAGCGTTTTAGAGCAAACAGAATCGTTTTATTCCATGGGAAATGCGTACTTTATTACAAATTTAGGTAAACTTTTATTGCAGGGCTAAGTTTTCACAAAGTTTCAAGGGGAACTATAAGAAACCGTTGAAGTGATAAGTTCCAGGTTGTTCCCATGGACAGAACTGTTGTAATACGTATGTTAACAACGTTTTAGAGCAAACAGAATCGTTTTATTCCATGGGAAATGCGTACTTTATAAGAAATTTAGGTGAATTCTTATTGCGGGGCTAAGTTTTCCTTAAGTTTAATGGGGAAGTATAAGAAACCGTTGAAGTAATAAGTTCTAGGTTGTTCCCATGGACAGAACTGTTGTAACACGTTTGTTTACAACGTTTTAGAGCAAACAAAATCGTTTTATTCCATGGGAAATGCGTACTTTATTAGAAATTTAGGTGAACTCTTATTGTGGGGCTAAGTTTTCACTAGGTTTCATGAGGAACTATAAGAAACCGTTGAAGTAATACGTTCTAGGTTGTTCCAATGGACAGAACTGTTGTAATACGTATGTTTACAACGTTTTAGAGCAAACAGAATCGTTTTATTCCATGGGAAATGCGTACTTTATAAGAAATTTAGGTAAACTCTTATTGCATTGCGGGGCTAAGTTTTCACTAAGTTTCATGGGGAACTATAAGAAACCGTTGAAGTAATAAGTTCTAGGTTGTTCCCATGGACAGAACTGTTGTAATACCTATGTTTACAACGTTTTAGTGCAAACAGAATCGTTTTACTCCATGGGAAATGTGTACTTTATAAGAAATTTAGGTGAACTCTTATTGCGGGGCTTAGTTTTCACTAAGTTTCATGGGGAACTATAAAAAACCGTTGAAGTAATAAGTTTTAGGTTGTTCCCATGGACAGAACTGTTGTAATACGTATGTTTACAACGTTTTAGAGCAAACAGAATCGTTTTACTCCATGCAAAATGCGTATTTCATAAGAAATTTAGGTGAACTCTTATTGCGGGGCTAAATTTTCACTAAGTTTCATGGGGAACTATAAGAAACCGTTGTGATAATAAGTTCTAGGTTGTTCCCATGGACAGAACTGTTGTAATACGTATTTTTACAACGTTTTAGAGCAAACAGAATCGTTTTATTCCATGGGAAATGCGTACTTTATAAGAAATTCAGGTGACCTCTTATTGCGGGGCTAAGTTTTCACTAAGTCTCATGGGGAACTATAAGAAACCGTTGAAGTAATAAGTTCTAGGTTGTACCCATGGACAGAACTGTTGTTATACGTATGTTTACAACGTTTTAGAGCAAACAGAATCGTTTTATTCCATGGGAAATGCGTACTTTATAAGAAATTAAGGTGAACACTTATTGCGGGGCTAAGTTTACACTAAGTTTCATGGGGAACTATAAGAAACCGTTGAAGTAATAAGTTCTAGGTTTTTCCCATGGACAGAACTGTTGTAAAATGTATGTCTACAACGTTTTAGAGCAAGCCGAATCGTTTCATTCCATGGAAAATGCGTACTTTATAAGCAATTTAGGTGAACTCTTATTGCGGGGCTAAGTTTTCACTAAGTTTCATGGGGAACTATAAGAAACCGTTGAAGTAATAAGTTGTAGGTTGTTCCCATGGACAGAACTGTTGTTATACGTATGTTTACAACGTTTTAGAGCATACAGAATCATTTTATTCTATGGGAAATGCGTATTTTATAAGAAATTAAGGTGAACTCTTATTGCGGGGCTAATTTTTCACTAAGTTTCATGGGGAACTATAAGAAACCGTTGAAGTAATAAGTTCTAGGTTGTTCCCATGGACAGAACTGCTGTAATACCTATGTTTACAACGTTTTAGAGCAAACAGAATCGTTTTATTCCATGGGAAATGCGTACTTTATAAGAAATTTAGGTGAACTCTTATTGCAGGGCTAAGTTTTCACTTAGTTTCATTGGGAACTATAAGAAACCGTTGAAGTGATAAGTTGTAGGTTGTTCCCATGGACAGAACTGTTGTAATACGTATGTTTACATCGTTTTAGAGCAAACAGAATCGTTTTATTCCATGGGAAATGCGTACTTTGTAAGAAATTTAGATGAACTCTTATTGCGGGGCTAAGTTTTCACTAAGTTTCATGGGGAACTATAAGAAACCGTTGAAGTAATAAGTTCTAGGTTGTTCCCATGGACAGGACTGTTGTAATACGTATGTTTACAACATTTTAGAGCAAACAGAATCAATTCATTCCAAGGGAAATGCGTACTTTATAAGAAATTTAGGTGAACTCTTATTGCGGGGCTAAGTTTTCACTAAGTTTCATGGGGAACCATATGAAACCGCTGAAATAATAAGTTCTAGGTTGTTCCCATGGACAGAACTGTTGTAATACGTATGTTTACAACGTTTTAGAGCAAACAGAATCGTTTTATTCAATGGGAAGTGCGTACTTTATAAGAAATTTAGGTGAACTCTTATTGCAGGGCTAAGTTTTCACTAAGTTTCATTGGGAACTATAAGAAACCGTTGAAGTAATAAGTTCTAGGTTGTTTCCATGGACAGAACTGTTGTTATACGTATGTTTACAACGTTTTAGTGCAAACAGAATCGTTTTATTCCATGGGAAATGCGTACTTTATAAGAAATTTAGGTGAACTCTTATTGCGGGGCTAAGTTTTCACTAAGTTTCATGGGGAATTATAAGAAACTGTTGAAGTAATAAGTTCTAGGTTGTTCCCATGGACAGAACTGTTGTAATACGTATGTTTACAAAGTTTTAGAGCAAACAGAATCGTTTTATTCCATGGGAAATGCGTACTTTATAAGAAAATTAGGTTAACTCTTATTGCGGGGCTAAGTTTTCACTAAGTTTCATTGGGAACTATGAGAAACCGTTGAAGTAATAAGTTCTAGGTTGGTCCCATGGACAGAACTGTTGTAATACCTATGTTTACAACGTTTTAGAGCAAACAGAATCGTTTTATTCAATGGGAAACGCGTCTTTATAAGAAATTTAGGTGAACTCTTATTGCAGGGCTAAGTTTTTACTAAGTTTCATGGGAAAGTATAAGAAACCGTTGAAGTAATAAGTTCTGGTTGTTCCCATGGACAGAACTGTTGTAACACGTATGTTTACAACGTTTTAGAGCAAACAGAATCGTTTTATTCCATCGGAAATGCGTACTTTATAAGAAATTTATGTGAACTCTTATTGCGGGGCTAAGTTTTCACTAGGTTTCATGTGGAACTATAAGAAACTGTTGAAGTAATAAGTTCTAGGTTGTTCCCATGAACAGAACTGTTGTAATACGTATGTTTACAACGTTTTAGAGCAAACAGAATCGTTTTATTCCATGGGAAAGGCGTAATTTATAAGAAATTTAGGTAAACTTTTATTGCAGGGCTAAGTTTTCACTAAGTTTCATAGGTAACTATAAGAAACCGTTGAAGGAATAAGTTCTACGTTGTTCCCATGGACACAACTGTTGTAATACGTATGTTTACAACGTTTTAGAGCAAACAGAATCGTTTTATTCCATGGGAAATGCGTACTTTATAAGAAATTTATGTGAACTCTTATTGCGGGGCTAAGTTTTCACTAGGTTTCATGGGGAACTATAAGAAACCATTGAAGTAATAAGTTCTAGGTTGTTCCCATGGACAGAACTGTTGTAATACGTATGTTTACAACGTTTTAGAGCAAACAGAATCGTTTTATTCCATGGGAAAGGCGTAATTTATAAGAAATTTAGGTAAACTCTTATTGCGGGGCTAAGTTTTCACTAAGTTTCATGGGGAACTATAAGAAACCGTTGAAGTAATAAGTTCTAGGTTGTTCCCATGGACAGAACTGTTGTAATACGTATGTTTACAACGTTTTACAGCAAACAGAATCGTTTTATTCCATGGGAAATGCGTACTTTATAAGAAATTTAGGTGAACTCTTATTGCGGGGCTAAGTTTTCACTAAGTTTCATGGGGAACTATAAGAAACCGTTGAAGTAATAAGTTCTAGGTTGTTCCCATGGACAGAACTGTTGTAATACGTATGTTTACAACATTTCAGAGTAAACAGAATCGTTTTATTCCGCGGGGAATGCGTACTTTATAAGAAATTTAGGTGAACTCTGATTGCTGGGCTAAGTTTTCACTAAGCTTCATGGGGAACTATAAGAAACCGTTGAAGTAATAAGTTCTAGGCTGTTCCCATGGACAGAACTGTTCTAATACGTATGTTTACAACGTTTTAGACCAAACAGAATCGTTTTATTCCATGGGAAGTGCGTACTTTATAAGAAATTTAGGTGAACTCTTATTGCGGGAATAAGTTTTCACTTAGTTTCATAAGGAACTATAAGAAACCGTTGAAGTAATAAGTTCTAGGTTTTTCCCATGGACAGAACTGTTGTAATACATATGTTTACAACGTTTTAGAGCAAACAGAATCGTTTTATTCAATGGGCAACGCGTACTTTATAAGAAACTTAGGTGAACTCTTATTGCGGGGCTAAGTTTTCACTAAGTTTTATTGGGTACTATAAGAAACCGTTGAAGTAATAAGTTCTAGGTTGTTCCCATGGACAGAACTGTTTTAATACGTATGTTTACAACATTTTAGAGTAAACAGAATCGTTTTATTCCATGGGAAATGCGTACTTTATAAGAAATTTAGGTCAACTCTAATTGCGGGGCTAAGTTTTCACTAAGCTTCATGGGGAACTATAAGAAACAGTTGAAGTAATAAGTTCTAGGTTGTTCCCATGGACAGAACTGCTGTAATACGTAAGTTTACAATGTTTTAGAGGAAACAGAATCGTTTTATTGCATGGGAAATGCATACTTGATAAGAAATTTAGGTGAACTCTTATTGCGGGGCTAAGTTTTTACTAAGTTTCATGGGGAACTATAAGAAACCGTTGAAGTAATAAGTTCTAGGTTGTTCCCATGGACAGAACTGTTGTAATACGTATGTTTACAACGGTTTAGAGCAAACAGAATCGTTTTACTCAATGGGAAATGCATACTTTATAGGAAATTTAAGTGAACTCTTATTGCGGGGCTAAGTTTTCACTAAGTTTCATGGGGAACTATAAGAAACCGTTGAAGTAATAAGTTCTAGGTTGTTCCCATGGACAGAACTGTTGTAATAGGTATGTTTACAACGTTTTAGAGCACACAGAATCGTTTTATTCCATGGGAAATGCGTACTTTATAAGAAATTTAGGTGAACTCTTATTGCGAGGCTAAGTTTTCACTAATTTTCATGGGGAACTATAAGAAACCGTTGAAGTAATAAGTTCTAGGTTGTTCCCATGGACAGAACTGTTGTAATACGTATGTTTACATTGTTTTAGAGCAAACAGAATCGTTTCATTCCATGGGAAATGCATACTTTATAAGAAATTAAGGTAAACTCTTATTGCAGGGCTAAGTTTTCACTAAGTTTCATGGTGAACTATAACAAACCGTTGAAGACATAAGTTCTAGGTTGTTCCCAAGGACAGAACTGTTGTAATACGTATGTTTACAACGTTTTAGACCAAACAGAATCCTTTTATTCCATGGGAAATGCGTACTTTATAAGAAATTTAGGTGAACTCTTATTGCGGGGCTAAATTTTCACTAAGTTTCATGGGGAACTATCAGAAACCGTTGAAGTAATAAGTTCTAGGTTGTTCCATGGACAGAACTGCTGTTATACGTAAGTTTACATTGTTTTAGAGCAAACAGAATCGTTTTATTCCATGGGAAATCCGTACTTTATAAGAAATTTCGGTGAACTCTTATTGCGGGGCTAAGTTTTCACTAAGTTTCATGGGGAACTATAAGAAACCGTTGTAATAATAAGTTCTACGCTGTTCCCATGGACAGAACTGTTGTAATACGTTAGTTTACAATGTTTTAGAGCTAACAGAACCGTTTTGTTCAATGGGAAATGCGTAGTTTAAAAGATATTTAGGTGAACTCTTATTACGGGGCTTAGTTTTCACTAAGTTTCATGGGGAACTATAAGAAACCATTGTGATAATAAGTTCTACGCTGTTCCAATGGACAGAACTGTTGTAATACGTTAGTTTACAATGTTTTAGAGCTTAACAGAACCGTTTTGTTCAATGGGAAATGCGTAGTTTAAAAGATATTTAGGTGAACTCTTATTACGGGGCTTAGTTTTCACTAAGTTTCATGGGGAACTATAAGAAACCGTTGTAATAATAAGTTCTACGCTGTTCCCATGGACAGAACTGTTGTAATACGTTAGTTTACAATGTTTTAGAGCTAACAGAACCGTTTTGTTCAATGGGAAATGCGTAGTTTAAAAGATATTTAGGTGAACTCTTATTACGGGGCTTAGTTTTCACTAAGTTTCATGGGGAACTATAAGAAACCGTTGTAATAATAAGTTCTACGCTGTTCCCATGGACAGAACTGTTGTAATACGTTAGTTTACAATGTTTTAGAGCTAACAGAACCGTTTTGTTCAATGGGAAATGCGTAGTTTAAAAGATATTTAGGTGAACTCTTATTACGGGGCTTAGTTTTCACTAAGTTTCATGGGGAACTATAAGAAACCGTTGTAATAATAAGTTCTACGCTGTTCCCATGGACAGAACTGTTGTAATACGTTAGTTTACAATGTTTTAGAGCTAACAGAACCGTTTTGTTCAATGGGAAATGCGTAGTTTAAAATATATTTAGGTGAACTCTTATTACGGGGCTTAGTTTTCACTAAGTTTCATGGGGAACTATAAGAAACCGTTGTAATAAAAAGTTCTACGCTGTTCCCATGGACAGAACTGTTGTAATACGTTAGTTTACAATGTTTTAGAGCTAACAGAACCGTTTTGTTCAATGGGAAATGCGTAGTTTAAAAGATATTTAGGTGAACTCTTATTACGGGGCTTAGTTTTCACTAAGTTTCATGGGGAACTATAAGAAACCGTTGTAATAATAAGTTCTACGCTGTTCCCATGGACAGAACTGTTGTAATACGTTAGTTTACAATGTTTTAGAGCTAACAGAACCGTTTTGTTCAATGGGAAATGCGTAGTTTAAAAGATATTTAGGTGAACTCTTATTACGGGGCTTAGTTTTCACTAAGTTTCATGGGGAACTATAAGAAACCGTTGTGATAATAAGTTCTACGCTGTTCCCATGGACAGAACTGTTGTAATACGTTAGTTTACAATGTTTTAGAGCTAGCAGAACCGTTTTGTTCAATGGGAAATGCGTAGTTTAAAAGATATTTAGGTGAACTCTTATTACGGGGCTTAGTTTTCACTAAGTTTCATGGGGAACTATAAGAAACCGTTGTAATAATAAGTTCTACGCTGTTCCCATGGACAGAACTGTTGTAATACGTTAGTTTACAATGTTTTAGAGCTAACAGAACCGTTTTGTTCAATGGGAAATGCGTAGTTTAAAAGATATTTAGGTGAACTCTTATTACGGGGCTTAGTTTTCACTAAGTTTCATGGGGAACTTTAAGAAACCGTTGTGATAATAAGTTCTACGCTGTTCCCATGGACAGAACTGTTGTAATACGTTAGTTTACAATGTTTTAGAGCTAACAGAACCGTTTTGTTCAATGGGAAATGCGTAGTTTAAAAGATATTTAGGTGAACTCTTATTACGGGGCTTAGTTTTCACTAATTTTCATGGGGAACTATAAAAAACCGTTGTGATAATAAGTTCTACGCTGTTCCCATGGACAGAACTGTTGTAATACGTTAGTTTACAATGTTTTAGAGCTAACAGAACCGTTTTGTTCAATGGGAAATGCGTAGTTTAAAAGATATTTAGGTGAACTCTTATTACGGGGCTTAGTTTTCACTAAGTTTCATGGGGAACTATAAGAAACCGTTGTAATAATAAGTTCTACACTGTTCCCATGGACAGAACTGTTGTAATACGTTAGTTTACAATGTTTTAGAGCTAACAGAACCGTTTTGTTCAATGGGAAATGCGTAGTTTAAAAGATATTTAGGTGAACTCTTATTACGGGGCTTAGTTTTCACTAAGTTTCATGGGGAACTTTAAGAAACCGTTGTGATAATAAGTTCTACGCTGTTCCCATGGACAGAACTGTTGTAATACGTTAGTTTACAATGTTTTAGAGCTAACAGAACCGTTTTGTTCAATGGGAAATGCGTAGTTTAAAAAATATTTAGGTGAACTCTTATTACGGGGCTTAGTTTCACTAAGTTTCATGGAGAACTATAAGAAACCGTTGTAATAATAAGTTCTACGCTGTTCCCATGGACAGAACTGTTGTAATACGTTAGTTTACAATGTTTTAGAGCTAACAGAACCGTTTTGTTCAATGGAAAATGCGTAGTTTAAAAGATATTTAGGTGAACTCTTATTACGGGGCTTAGTTTTCACTAAGTTTCATGGGGAACTATAAGAAACCGTTCTAATAATAAGTTCTACGCTGTTCCCATGGACAGAACTGTTGTAATACGTTAGTTTACAATGTTTTAGAGCTAACAGAACCGTTTTGTTCAATGGGAAATGCGTAGTTTAAAAGATATTTAGGTGAACTCTTATTACGGGGCTTAGTTTTCACTAAGTTTCATGGGGAACTATAAGAAACCGTTGTGATAATAAGTTCTACGCTGTTCCCATGGACAGAACTGTTGTAATACGTTAGTTTACAATGTTTTAGAGCTAACAGAACCGTTTTGTTCAATGGGAAATGCGTAGTTTAAAAGATATTTAGGTGAACTCTTATTACGGGGCTTAGTTTTCACTAAGTTTCATGGGGAACTATAAGAAACCGTTGTAATAATAAGTTCTACGCTGTTCCCATGGACAGAACTGTTGTAATACGTTAGTTTACAATGTTTTAGAGCTAACAGAACCGTTTTGTTCAATGGGAAATGCGTAGTTTAAAAGATATTTAGGTGAACTCTTATTACGGGGCTTAGTTTTCAGTAAGTTTCATGGGGAACTATAAGAAACCGTTGTGATAATAAGTTCTACGCTGTTCCCATGGACAGAACTGTTGTAATACGTTAGTTTACAATGTTTTAGAGCTAACAGAACCGTTTTGTTCAATGGGAAATGCGTAGTTTAAAAGATATTTAGGTGAACTCTTATTACGGGGCTTAGTTTTCACTAAGTTTCATGGGGAACTATAAGAAACCGTTGTAATAATAAGTTCTACGCTGTTCCCATGGACAGAACTGTTGTAATACGTTAGTTTACAATGTTTTAGAGCTAACAGAGTCGTTTTGTTCAATGGGAAATGCGTAGTTTAAAAGATATTTAGGTGAACTCTTATTACGGGGCTTAGTTTTCACTAAGTTTCATGGGGAACTATTAGAAACCGTTTTAATAATAAGTTCTACGCTGTTCCCATGGACAGAACTGTTGTAATACGTTAGTTTACAATGTTTTAGAGCTAACAGAACCGTTTTGTTCAATGGGAAATGCGTAGTTTAAAAGATATTTAGGTGAACTCTTATTACGGGGCTTAGTTTTCACTAAGTTTCATGGGGAACTATAAGAAACCGTTGTAATAATAATATCTACGCTGTTCCCATGGACAGAACTGTTGCAATACGTTAGTTTACAATGTTTTAGAGCTAACAGAACCATTTTGTTCAATAAGAAATGCGTAGTTTAAAAGATATTTAGGTGAACTCTTATTACGGGGCTTAGTTTTCACTAAGTTTCATGGGGAACTATAAGAAACCGTTGTGATAATAAGTTCTACGCTGTTCCCATGGACAGAACTGTTGTAATACGTTAGTTTACAATGTTTTAGAGCTAACAGAACCGTTTTGTTCAATGGGAAATGCGTAGTTTAAAAGATATTTAGGTGAACTCTTATTACGGGGCTTAGTTTTCACTAAGTTTCATGGGGAACTATAAGAAACCGTTGTAATAATAAGTTCTACGCTGTTCCCATGGACAGAACTGTTGTAATATGTTAGTTTACAATGTTTTAGAGCTAACAGAACCGTTTTGTTCAATGGGAAATGCGTAGTTTAAAAGATATTTAGGTGAACTCTTATTACGGGGCTTAGTTTTCACTAAGTTTCATGGGGAACTATTAGAAACCGTTGTAATAATAAGTTCTACGCTGTTCCCATGGACAGAACTGTTGTAATACGTTAGTTTACAATGTTTTAGAGCTAACAGAACCGTTTTGTTCAATGGGAAATGCGTAGTTTAAAAGATATTTAGATGAACTCTTATTACGGGGCTTAGTTTTCACTAAGTTTCATGGGGAACTATAAGAAACCGTTGTAATAATAAGTTCTACGCTGTTCCCATGGACAGAACTGTTGCAATACGTTAGTGTACAATGTTTTAGAGCTAACAGAACCGTTTTGTTCAATGGGAAATGCGTAGTTTAAAAGATATTGAGGTGAACTCTTATTACGGGGCTTAGTTTTCACTAAGTTTCATGGGGAACTATAAGAAACCGTTGTAATAATAAGTTCTACGCTGTTCCCATGGACAGAACTGTTGTAATACGTTAGTTTACAATGTTTTAGAGCTAACAGAGTCGTTTTGTTCAATGGGAAATGCGTAGTTTAAAAGATATTTAGGTGAACTCTTATTACGGGGCTTAGTTTTCACTAAGTTTCATTGGGAACTATAAGAAACCGTTGTAATAATAAGTTCTACGCTGTTCCCATGGACAGAACTGTTGTAATACGTTAGTTTACAATGTTTTAGAGCTAACAGAACCGTTTTGTTCAATGGGAAATGCGTAGTTTAAAAGATATTTAGGTGAACTCTTATTACGGGGCTTAGTTTTCACTAAGTTTCATGGGGAACTATAAGAAACCGTTGTAATAATAAGTTCTACGCTGTTCCCATGGACAGAACTGTTGTAATACGTTAGTTTGCAATGTTTTAGAGCTAACAGAACCGTTTTGTTCAATGGGAAATGCGTAGTTTAAAAGATATTTAGGTGAACTCTTATTACGGGGCTTAGTTTTCACTAAGTTTCATGGGGAACTATAAGAAACCGTTGTGATAATAAGTTCTACGCTGTTCCCATGGACAGAACTGTTGTAATACGTTAGTTTACAATGTTTTAGAGCTAACAGAACCGTTTTGTTCAATGGGAAATGCGTAGTTTAAAAGATATTTAGGTGAACTCTTATTACGGGGCTTAGTTTTCACTAAGTTTCATGGGGAACTATAAGAAACCGTTGTAATAATAAGTTCTACGCTGTTCCCATGGACAGAACTGTTGTAATACGTTAGTTTACAATGTTTTAGAGCTAACAGAACCGTTTTGTTCAATGGGAAATGCGTAGTTTAAAAGATATTTAGGTGAACTCTTATTACGGGGCTTAGTTTTCACTAAGTTTCATGGGGAACTATAAGAAACCGTTGTGATAATAAGTTCTACGCTGTTCCCATGGACAGAACTGTTGTAATACGTTAGTTTACAATGTTTTTGAGCTAACAGAACCGTTTTGTTCAATGGGAAATGCGTAGTTTAAAAGATATTTAGGTGAACTCTTATTACAAGGCTTAGTTTTCACTAAGTTTCATGGGGAACTATAAGAAACCGTTGTAATAATAAGTTCTACGCTGTTCCCATGGACAGAACTGTTTTAATAAGTTAGTTTACAACGTTTTAGAGCAAACAGAATCGTTTTATTCAATGGGAAGTGCGTACTTTATAAGAAATTTAGGTGAACTCTTATTGCAGGGCTAAGATTTCACTAAGTTTCATTGGGAACTATAAGAAACCGTTGAAGTAATAAGTTCTAGGTTGTTTCCATGGACAGAACTGTTGTTATACGTATGTTTACAACGTTTTAGTGCAAACAGAATCGTTTTATTCCATGGGAAATGCGTACTTTATAAGAAATTTAGGTGAACTCTTATTGCGGGGCTAAGTTTTCACTAAGTTTCATTGGGAATTATAAGAAACTGTTGAAGTAATAAGTTCTAGGTTGTTCCCATGGACAGAACTGTTGTAATACGTATGTTTACAAAGTTTTAGAGCAAACAGAATCGTTTTATTCCATGGGAAATGCGTACTTTATAAGAAACTTAGGTTAACTCTTATTGCGGGGCTAAGTTTTCACTAAGTTTCATTGGGAACTATGAGAAACCGTTGAAGTAATAAGTTCTAGGTTGGTCCCATGGACAGAACTGTTGTAATACCTATGTTTACAACGTTTTAGAGCAAACAGAATCGTTTTATTCAATGGGAAACGCGTACTTTATAAGAAATTTATGTGAACTCTTATTGCGGGGCTAAGTTTTCACTAGGTTTCATGGGAACTATAAGAAACCGTTGAAGTAATAAGTTCTAGGTTGTTCCCATGGACAGAACTGTTGTAATACGTATGTTTACAACGTTTTAGAGCAAACAGAATCGTTTTATTCCATGGGAAAGGCGTAATTTATAAGAAATTTAGGTAAACTTTTATTGCAGGGCTTAGTTTTCACTAAGTTTCATGGGGAACTATAAGAAACCGTTGTAATAATAAGTTCTACGCTGTTCCCATGGACAGAACTGTTGCAATACGTTAGTGTACAATGTTTTAGAGCTAACAGAACCGTTTTGTTCAATGGGAAATGCGTAGTTTAAAAGATATTGAGGTGAACTCTTATTACGGGGCTTAGTTTTCACTAAGTTTCATGGGGAACTATAAGAAACCGTTGTAATAATAAGTTCTACGCTGTTCCCATGGACAGAACTGTTGTAATACGTTAGTTTACAATGTTTTAGAGCTAACAGAGTCGTTTTGTTCAATGGGAAATGCGTAGTTTAAAAGATATTTAGGTGAACTCTTATTACGGGGCTTAGTTTTCACTAAGTTTCATTGGGAACTATAAGAAACCGTTGTAATAATAAGTTCTACGCTGTTCCCATGGACAGAACTGTTGTAATACGTTAGTTTACAATGTTTTAGAGCTAACAGAACCGTTTTGTTCAATGGGAAATGCGTAGTTTAAAAGATATTTAGGTGAACTCTTATTACGGGGCTTAGTTTTCACTAAGTTTCATGGGGAACTATAAGAAACCGTTGTAATAATAAGTTCTACGCTGTTCCCATGGACAGAACTGTTGTAATACGTTAGTTTGCAATGTTTTAGAGCTAACAGAACCGTTTTGTTCAATGGGAAATGCGTAGTTTAAAAGATATTTAGGTGAACTCTTATTACGGGGCTTAGTTTTCACTAAGTTTCATGGGGAACTATAAGAAACCGTTGTGATAATAAGTTCTACGCTGTTCCCATGGACAGAACTGTTGTAATACGTTAGTTTACAATGTTTTAGAGCTAACAGAACCGTTTTGTTCAATGGGAAATGCGTAGTTTAAAAGATATTTAGGTGAACTCTTATTACGGGGCTTAGTTTTCACTAAGTTTCATGGGGAACTATAAGAAACCGTTGTAATAATAAGTTCTACGCTGTTCCCATGGACAGAACTGTTGTAATACGTTAGTTTACAATGTTTTAGAGCTAACAGAACCGTTTTGTTCAATGGGAAATGCGTAGTTTAAAATATATTTAGGTGAACTCTTATTACGGGGCTTAGTTTTCACTAAGTTTCATGGGGAACTATAAGAAACCGTTGTGATAATAAGTTCTACGCTGTTCCCATGGACAGAACTGTTGTAATACGTTAGTTTACAATGTTTTTGAGCTAACAGAACCGTTTTGTTCAATGGGAAATGCGTAGTTTAAAAGATATTTAGGTGAACTCTTATTACAAGGCTTAGTTTTCACTAAGTTTCATGGGGAACTATAAGAAACCGTTGTAATAATAAGTTCTACGCTGTTCCCATGGACAGAACTGTTTTAATAAGTTAGTTTACAACGTTTTAGAGCAAACAGAATCGTTTTATTCAATGGGAAGTGCGTACTTTATAAGAAATTTAAGTGAACTCTTATTGCAGGGCTAAGATTTCACTAAGTTTCATTGGGAACTATAAGAAACCGTTGAAGTAATAAGTTCTAGGTTGTTTCCATGGACAGAACTGTTGTTATACGTATGTTTACAACGTTTTAGTGCAAACAGAATCGTTTTATTCCATGGGAAATGCGTACTTTATAAGAAATTTAGGTGAACTCTTATTGCGGGGCTAAGTTTTCACTAAGTTTCATTGGGAATTATAAGAAACTGTTGAAGTAATAAGTTCTAGGTTGTTCCCATGGACAGAACTGTTGTAATACGTATGTTTACAAAGTTTTAGAGCAAACAGAATCGTTTTATTCCATGGGAAATGCGTACTTTATAAGAAACTTAGGTTAACTCTTATTGCGGGGCTAAGTTTTCACTAAGTTTCATTGGGAACTATGAGAAACCGTTGAAGTAATAAGTTCTAGGTTGGTCCCATGGACAGAACTGTTGGAATACCTATGTTTACAACGTTTTAGAGCAAACAGAATCGTTTTATTCAATGGGAAACGCGTCTTTATAAGAAATTTAGGTGAACTCTTATTGCAGGGCTAAGTTTTCAGTAAGTTTCATGGGAAAGTATAAGAAACCGTTGAAGTAATAAGTTCTTGGTTGTTCCCATGGACAGAACTGTTGTAACACGTATGTTTACAACGTTTTAGAGCAAACAGAATCGTTTTATTCCATGGGAAATGCGTACTTTATAAGAAATTTATGTGAACTCTTATTGCGGGGCTAAGTTTTCACTAGGTTTCATAAGGAACTATAAGAAACCGTTGAAGTAATAAGTTCTAGGTTGTTCCCATGGACAGAACTGTTGTAATACGTATGTTTACAACGTTTTAGAGCAAACAGAATCGTTTTATTCCATGGGAAAGGCGTAATTTATAAGAAATTTAGGTAAACTTTTATTGCAGGGCTAAGTTTTCACTAAGTTTCATAGGTAACTATAAGAAATTGTTGAAGGAATAAGTTCTACGTTGTTCCCATGGACACAACTGTTGTATTACGTATGTTTACAACGTTTTAGAGCAAACAGAATCGTTTTATTCCATGGGAAATGCGTACTTTATAAGAAATTTATGTGAACTCTTATTGCGGGGCTATGTTTTCACTAGGTATCATGGGGAACTATTAGAAACCATTGAAGTAATAACTTCTAGGTTGTTCCCATGGACAAAACTGTTGTAATACGTATGTTTACAACGTTTTAGAGCAAACAGAATCGTTTTATTCCATGGGAAAGGCGTAATTTATAAGAAATTTAGGTAAACTCTTATTGCGGGGCTAAGTTTTCACTAAGTTTCATGGGGAACTATAAGAAACCGTTGCAGTAATAAGTTCTAGCTTGTTCCCATGGACAGAACTGTTGTAATACGTATGTTTACAACGTTTTACAGCAAACAGAATCGTTTTATTCCATGGGAAATGCGTACTTTATAAGAAATTTAGGTGAACTCTTATTGCGGGGCTAAGTTTTCACTAAGTTTCATGGGGAACTATAAGAAACCGTTGAAGTAATAAGTTCTAGGTTGTTCCCATGGACAGAACTGTTGTAATACGTATGTTTACAACATTTCAGAGTAAACAGAATCGTTTTATTCCACGGGAAATGCGTACTTTATAAGAAATTTAGGTGAACTCTGATTGCTGGGCTAAGTTTTCACTAAGCTTCATGGGGAACTATAAGAAACCGTTGAAGTAATAAGTTCTAGGCTGTTCCCATGGACAGAACTGTTCTAATACTTATGTTTACAACGTTTTAGACCAAATAGAATCGTTTTATTCCATGGGAAATGCGTACTTTATAAGAAATTTAGGTGAACTCTTATTGCGGGAATAAGTTTTCACTAAGTTTCATAAGGAACTATAAGAAACCGTTGAAGTAATAAGTTCTAGGTTTTTCCCATGGACAGAACTGTTGTAATACATATGTTTACAACGTTTTAGAGCAAACAGAATCGTTTTATTCAATCGGCAACGCGTACTTGATAAGAAATTTAGGTGAACTCTTATTGCGGGAATAAGTTTTCACTAAGTTTCATGGGGAACTATAAGAAACCGTTGAAGTAATAAGTTCTAGGTTGTTCCCATGGACAGAACTGTTGTAATACGTATGTTTACAACGTTTTAGAGCAAACAGAATCGTTTTACTCAATGGGAAATGCATACTTTATAGGAAATTTAAGTGAACTCTTATTGCGGGGCTAAGTTTTCAATAAGTTTCATGGGGAACTATAAGAAACCGTTGAAATAATAAGTTCTAGGTTGTTCCCATGGACAGAACTGTTGTAATAGGTATGTTTACAACGTTTTAGAGCAAACAGAATCGTTTTATTCCATGGGAAATGCGTACTTTATAAGAAATTTAGGTGAACTCTTATTGCGAGGCTAAGTTTTCACTAATTTTCATGGGGAACTATAAGAAACCGTTGAAGTAATAAGTTCTAGGTTGTTCCCATGGACAGAACTGTTGTAATACGTATGTTTACATTGTTTTAGAGCAAACAGAATCGTTTCATTCCATGGGAAATGCATACTTTATAAGAAATTAAGGTAAACTCTTATTGCAGGGCTAAGTTTCCACTAAGTTTCATGGTGAACTATAACAAACCGTTGAAGACATAAGTTCTAGGTTGTTCCAAAGGACAGAACTGTTGTAATACGTATGTTTACAACGTTTTAGACCAAACAGAATCCTTTTATTCCATGGGAAATGCGTACTTTATGAGAAATTTAGGTGAACTCTTATTGCGGGGCTAAATTTTCACTAAGTTTCATGGGGAACTATAAGAAACCGTTGAAGTAATAAGTTCTAGGTTGTTCCATGGACAGAACTGCTGTAATACGTAAGTTTACATTGTTTTAGAGCAAACAGAATCGTTTTATTCCATGGGAAATGCGTACTTTATAAGAAATTTCGGTGAACTCTTATTGCGGGGCTAAGTTTTCACTAAGTTTCATGGGGAACTATAAGAAACCGTTGTAATAATAAGTTCTACGCTGTTCCCATGGACAGAACTTTTGTAATACGTTAGTTTACAATGTTTTAGAGCTAACAGAACCGTTTTGTTCAATGGGAAATGCGTAGTTTAAAAGATATTTAGGTGAACTCTTATTACGGGGCTTAGTTTTCACTAAGTTTCATGGGGAACTATAAGAAACCGTTGTGATAATAAGTTCTACGCTGTTCCCATGGACAGAACTGTTGTAATACGTTAGTTTACAATGTTTTAGAGCTAACAGAACCGTTTTGTTCAATGGAAAATGCGTAGTTTAAAAGATATTTAGGTGAACTCTTATTACGGGGCTTAGTTTTCACTAAGTTTCATGGGGAACTATAAGAAACCGTTGTAATAATAAGTTCTACGCTGTTCCCATGGACAGAACTGTTGTAATACGTTAGTTTACAATGTTTTAGAGCTAACAGAACCGTTTTGTTCAATGGGAAATGCGTAGTTTAAAAGATATTTAGGTGAACTCTTATTACGGGGCTTAGTTTTCACTAAGTTTCATGGGGAACTATAAGAAACCGTTGTAATAATAAGTTCTACGCTGTTCCCATGGACAGAACTGTTGTAATACGTTAGTTTTCAATGTTTTAGAGCTAACAGAACCGTTTTGTTCAATGGGAAATGCGTAGTTTAAAAGATATTTAGGTGAACTCTTATTACGGGGCTTAGTTTTCACTAAGTTTCATGGGGAACTATAAGAAACCGTTGTGATAATAAGTTCTACGCTGTTCCCATGGACAGAACTGTTGTAATACGTTAGTTTACAATGTTTTAGAGCTAACAGAACCGTTTTGTTCAATGGGAAATGCGTAGTTTAAAAGATATTTAGGTGAACTCTTATTACGGGGCTTAGTTTTCACTAAGTTTCATGGGGAACTATAAGAAACCGTTGTGATAATAAGTTCTACGCTGTTCCCATGGACAGAACTATTGTAATACGTTAGTTTACAATGTTTTAGAGCTAACAGAACCGTTTTGTTCAATGGGAAATGCGTAGTTTAAAAGATATTTAGGTGAACTCTTATTACGGGGCTTAGTTTTCACTAAGTTTCATGGGGAACTATAAGAAACCGTTGTAATAATAAGTTCTACGCTGTTCCCATGGACAGAACTGTTGTAATACGTTAGTTTACAATGTTTTAGAGCTAACAGAACCGTTTTGTTCAATGGGAAATGCGTAGTTTAAAAGATATTTAGGTGAACTCTTATTACGGGGCTTAGTTTTCACTAAGTTTCATGGGGAACTATAAGAAACCGTTGTGATAATAAGTTCTACACTGTTCCCATGGACAGAACTGTTGTAATACGTTAGTTTACAATTTTTTAGAGCTAACAGAACCGTTTTGTTCAATGGGAAATGCGTAGTTTAAAAGATATTTAGGTGAACTCTTATTACGGGGCTTAGTTTTCACTAAGTTTCATGGGGAACTATAAGAAACCGTTGTAATAATAAGTTCTACGCTGTTCCCATGGACAGAACTGTTGTAATACGTTAGTTTACAATGTTTTAGAGCTAACAGAACCGTTTTGTTCAATGGGAAATGCGTAGTTTAAAAGATATTTAGGTGAACTCTTATTACGGGGCTTAGTTTTCACTAATTTTCATGGGGAACTATAAAAAACATTTGTGATAATAAGTTCTACGCTGTTCCCATGGACAGAACTGTTGTAATACGTTAGTTTACAATGTTTTAGAGCTAACAGAACCGTTTTGTTCAATGGGAAATGCGTAGTTTAAAAGATATTTAGGTGAACTCTTATTACGGGGCTTAGTTTTCACTAAGTTTCATGGGGAACTATAAGAAACCGTTGTAATAATAAGTTCTACGCTGTTCCCATGGACAGAACTGTTGTAATACGTTAGTTTACAATGTTTTAGAGCTAACAGAACCGTTTTGTTCAATGGGAAATGCGTAGTTTAAAAGATATTTAGGTGAACTCTTATTACGGGGCTTAGTTTTCACTAAGTTTCATGGGGAACTATAAGAAACCGTTGTGATAATAAGTTCTACGCTGTTCCCATGGACAGAACTGTTGTAATACGTTAGTTTACAATGTTTTAGAGCTAACAGAACCGTTTTGTTCAATGGGAAATGCGTAGTTTAAAAGATATTTAGGTGAACTCTTATTACGGGGCTTAGTTTTCACTAAGTTTCATGGGGAACTATAAGAAACCGTTGTGATAATAAGTTCTACGCTGTTCCCATGGACAGAACTATTGTAATACGTTAGTTTACAATGTTTTAGAGCTAACAGAACCGTTTTGTTCAATGGGAAATGCGTAGTTTAAAAGATATTTAGGTGAACTCTTATTACGGGGCTTAGTTTTCACTAAGTTTCATGGGGAACTATAAGAAACCGTTGTAATAATAAGTTCTACGCTGTTCCCATGGACAGAACTGTTGTAATACGTTAGTTTACAATGTTTTAGAGCTAACAGAACCGTTTTGTTCAATGGGAAATGCGTAGTTTAAAAGATATTTAGGTGAACTCTTATTACGGGGCTTAGTTTTCACTAAGTTTCATGGGGAACTATAAGAAACCGTTGTAATAATAAGTTCTACGCTGTTCCCATGGACAGAACTGTTGTAATACGTTAGTTTACAATGTTTTAGAGCTAACAGAACCGTTTTGTTCAATGGGAAATGCGTAGTTTAAAAGATATTTAGGTGAACTCTTATTACGGGGCTTAGTTTTCACTAAGTTTCATGGGGAACTATAAGAAACCGTTGTGATAATAAGTTCTACGCTGTTCCCATGGACAGAACTGTTGTAATACGTTAGTTTACAATGTTTTAGAGCTAACAGAACCGTTTTGTTCAATGGGAAATGCGTAGTTTAAAAGATATTTAGGTGAACTCTTATTACGGGGCTTAGTTTTCACTAAGTTTCATGGGGAACTATAAGAAACCGTTGTGATAATAAGTTCTACGCTGTTCCCATGGACAGAACTATTGTAATACGTTAGTTTACAATGTTTTAGAGCTAACAGAACCGTTTTGTTCAATGGGAAATGCGTAGTTTAAAAGATATTTAGGTGAACTCTTATTACGGGGCTTAGTTTTCACTAAGTTTCATGGGGAACTATAAGAAACCGTTGTAATAATAAGTTCTACGCTGTTCCCATGGACAGAACTGTTGTAATACGTTAGTTTACAATGTTTTAGAGCTAACAGAACCGTTTTGTTCAATGGGAAATGCGTAGTTTAAAAGATATTTAGGTGAACTCTTATTACGGGGCTTAGTTTTCACTAAGTTTCATGGGGAACTATAAGAAACCGTTGTGATAATAAGTTCTACACTGTTCCCATGGACAGAACTGTTGTAATACGTTAGTTTACAATTTTTTAGAGCTAACAGAACCGTTTTGTTCAATGGGAAATGCGTAGTTTAAAAGATATTTAGGTGAACTCTTATTACGGGGCTTAGTTTTCACTAAGTTTCATGGGGAACTATAAGAAACCGTTGTAATAATAAGTTCTACGCTGTTCCCATGGACAGAACTGTTGTAATACGTTAGTTTACAATGTTTTAGAGCTAACAGAACCGTTTTGTTCAATGGGAAATGCGTAGTTTAAAAGATATTTAGGTGAACTCTTATTACGGGGCTTAGTTTTCACTAATTTTCATGGGGAACTATAAAAAACATTTGTGATAATAAGTTCTACGCTGTTCCCATGGACAGAACTGTTGTAATACGTTAGTTTACAATGTTTTAGAGCTAACAGAACCGTTTTGTTCAATGGGAAATGCGTAGTTTAAAAGATATTTAGGTGAACTCTTATTACGGGGCTTAGTTTTCACTAAGTTTCATGGGGAACTATAAGAAACCGTTGTAATAATAAGTTCTACGCTGTTCCCATGGACAGAACTGTTGTAATACGTTAGTTTACAATGTTTTAGAGCTAACAGAACCGTTTTGTTCAATGGGAAATGCGTAGTTTAAAAGATATTTAGGTGAACTCTTATTACGGGGCTTAGTTTTCACTAAGTTTCATGGGGAACTATAAGAAACCGTTGTGATAATAAGTTCTACGCTGTTCCCATGGACAGAACTGTTGTAATACGTTAGTTTACAATGTTTTAGAGCTAACAGAACCGTTTTGTTCAATGGGAAATGCGTAGTTTAAAAGATATTTAGGTGAACTCTTATTACGGGGCTTAGTTTTCACTAAGTTTCATGGGGAACTATAAGAAACCGTTGTGATAATAAGTTCTACGCTGTTCCCATGGACAGAACTATTGTAATACGTTAGTTTACAATGTTTTAGAGCTAACAGAACCGTTTTGTTCAATGCAAAATGCGTAGTTTAAAAGATATTTAGGTGAACTCTTATTACGGGGCTTAGTTTTCACAAAGTTTCATGGGGAACTATAAGAAACCGTTGTAATAATAAGTTCTACGCTGTTCCCATGGACAGAACTGTTGTATTACGTTAGTTTACAATGTTTTAGAGCTAACAGAACCGTTTTGTTCAATGGGAAATGCGTAGTTTAAAAGATATTTAGGTGAACTCTTATTAAGGGGCTTAGTGTTCAGTAAGTTTCATGGGGAACTATAAGAAACCGTTGTGATAATAAGTTCTACGCTGTTCCCATGGACAGAACTGTTGTAATACGTTAGTTTACAATGTTTTAGAGCTAACAGAACCGTTTTGTTCAATGGGAAATGCGTAGTTTAAAAGATATTTAGGTGAACTCTTATTACGGGGCTTAGTTTTCACTAAGTTTCATGGGGAACTATAAGAAACCGTTGTAATAATAAGTTCTACGCTGTTCCCATGGACAGAACTGTTGTAATACGTTAGTTTACAATGTTTTAGAGCTAACAGAACCGTTTTGGTCAATGGGAAATGCGTAGTTTAAAAGATATTTAGGTGAACTCTTATTACGGGGCTTAGTTTTCACTAAGTTTCATGGGGAACTATAAGAAACCGTTGTGATAATAAGTTCTACGCTTTTCCCATGGACAGAACTGTTGTAGTACGTTAGTTTACAATGTTTTAGAGCTAACAGAACCGTTTTGTTCAATGGGAAATGCGTAGTTTAAAAGATATTTAGGTGAACTCTTATTACGGGGCTTAGTTTTCACTAAGTTTCATGGGGAACTATAAGAAACCGTTGTAATGATAAGTTCTACGCTGTTCCCATGGACAGAACTGTTGTAATACGTTAGTTTACAATGTTTTAGAGCTAACAGAACCGTTTTGTTCAATAGGAAATGCGTAGTTTAAAAGATATTTAGGTGAACTCTTATTACGGGGCCTAGTTTTCACTAAGTTTCATGGGGAACTATAAGATACCGTTGTAATAAAAAGTTCTACGCTGTTCCCATGGACAGAACTGTTGTAATACGTTAGTTTACAATGTTTTAGAGCTAACAGAACCGTTTTGTTCAATGGGAAATGCGTAGTTTAAAAGATATTTAGGTGAACTCTTATTACGGGGCTTAGTTTTCTCTAAGTTTCATGGGGAACTATAAGAAACAATTGTACTAATAAGTTCTACGCTGTTCCCATGGACAGAACTGTTGTAATACGTTAGTTTACAATGTTTTAGAGCTAACAGAACCGTTTTGTTCAATGGGAAATGCATAGTTTAAAGATATTTAGGTGAACTCTTATTACGGGGCTTAGTTTTCACTAAGTTTCATGGGGAACTATAAGAAACCGTTGTAATAATAAGTTCTACGCTGTTCCGATGGACAGAACTGTTGTAATACGTTAGTTTACAATGTTTTAGAGCTAACAGAACCGTTTTGTTCAATGGGAAATGCGTAGTTTAAAAGATATTTAGGTGAACTCTTATTACGGGGCTTAGTTTTCACTAAGTTTCATGGGGAACTATAAGAAACCGTTGTGATAATAAGTTCTACGCTGTTCCCATGGACAGAACTGTTGTAATACGTTAGTTTACAATGTTTTAGAGCTAACAGAACCGTTTTGTTCAATGGGAAATGCGTAGTTTAAAAGATATTTAGGTGAACTCTTATTACGGGGCTTAGTTTTCACTAAGTTTCATGGGGAACTATAAGAAACCGTTGTGATAATAAGTTCTACGCTGTTCTCATGGACAGAACTGTTGTAATACGTTAGTTTACAATGTTTTAGAGCTAACAGAACCGTTTTGTTCAATGGGAAATGCGTAGTTTAAAAGATATTTAGGTGAACTCTTATTACGGGGCTTAGTTTTCACTAAGTTTCATGGGGAACTATAAGAAACCGTTGTAATAATAAGTTCTACGCTGTTCCCATGGACAGAACTGTTGTAATACGTTAGTTTACAATGTTTTAGAGCTAACAGAACCGTTTTGGTCAATGGGAAATGCGTAGTTTAAAAGATATTTAGGTGAACTCTTATTACGGGGCTTAGTTTTCACTAAGTTTCATGGGGAACTATAAGAAACCGTTGTGATAATAAGTTCTACGTTTTTCCCATGGACAGAACTGTTGTATTACGTTAGTTTACAATGTTTTAGAGCTAACAGAACCGTTTTGTTCAATGGGAAATGCGTAGTTTAAAAGATATTTAGGTGAACTCTTATTACGGGGCTTAGTTTTCACTAAGTTTCATGGGGAACTATAAGAAACCGTTGTAATGATAAGTTCTACGTTGTTCCCATGGACAGAACTGTTGTAATACGTTAGTTTACAATGTTTTAGAGCTAACAGAACCGTTTTGTTCAATAGGAAATGCGTAGTTTAAAAGATATTTAGGTGAACTTTTATTACGGGGCCTAGTTTTCACTAAGTTTCATGGGGAACTATAAGATACCGTTGTAATAAAAAGTTCTACGCTGTTCCCATGGACAGAACTGTTGTAATACGTTAGTTTACAATGTTTTAGAGCTAACAGAACCGTTTTGTTCAATGGGAAATGCGTAGTTTAAAAGATATTTAGGTGAACTCTTATTACGGGGCTTAGTTTTCTCTAAGTTTCATGGGGAACTATAAGAAACAATTGTACTAATAAGTTCTACGCTGTTCCCATGGACAGAACTGTTGTAATACGTTAGTTTACAATGTTTTAGAGCTAACAGAACCGTTTTGTTCAATGGGAAATGCATAGTTTAAAGATATTTAGGTGAACTCTTATTACGGGGCTTAGTTTTCACTAAGTTTCATGGGGAACTATAAGAAACCGTTGTAATAATAAGTTCTACGCTGTTCCCATGGACAGAACTGTTGTAATACGTTAGTTTACAATGTTTTAGAGCTAACAGAACCGTTTTGTTCAATGGGAAATGCGTAGTTTAAAAGATATTTAGGTGAACTCTTATTACGGGGCTTAGTTTTTACTAAGTTTCATGGGGATCTATAAGAAACCGTTGTGATAATACGTTCTACGCTGTTCCCATGGACAGAACTGTTGTAATGCGTTAAGTTACAATGTTTTAGAGCTAACAGAACCGTTTTGTTCAATGGGAAATGCGTAGTTTAAAAGATATTTAGGTGAACTCTTATTACGGGGCTTAGTTTTCACTAAGTTTCATGGGGAACTATAAGAAACCGTTGTGATAATAAGTTCTACGCTGTTCCCATGGACAGAACTGTTGTAATACGTTAGTTTACAATGTTTTAGAGCTAACAGAACCGTTTTGTTCAATGGGAAATGCGTAGTTTAAAAGATATTTAGGTGAACTCTTATTACGGGGCTTAGTTTTCACTAAGTTTCATGGGGAACTATAAGAAACCGTTGTAATAATAAGTTTTACGCTGTTCCCATGGACAGAACTGTTGTAATACGTTAGTTTACAATGTTTTAGAGCTAACAGAACCGTTTTGTTCAATGGGAAATGCGTAGTTTAAAAGATATTTAGGTGAACTCTTATTACGGGGCTTAGTTTTCACTAAGTTTCATGGGGAACTATAAGAAACCGTTGTAATAATAAGTTCCACGCTGTTCCCATGGACAGAACTGTTGTAATACGTTAGTTTACAATGTTTTAGAGCTAACAGAACCGTTTTGTTCAATGGGAAATGCGTAGTTTAAAAGATATTTAGGTGAACTCTTATTACGGGGCTTAGTTTTCACTAAGTTTCATGGGGAACTATAAGAAACCGTTGTGATAATAAGTTCTACGCTGTTCCCATGGACAGAACTGTTGTAATACGTTAGTTTACAATGTTTTAGAGCTAACAGAACCGTTTTGTTCAATGGGAAATGCGTACTTTAAAAGATATTTAGGTGAACTCTTATTACGGGGCTTAGTTTTCACTAAGTTTCATGGGGAACTATAAGAAACCGTTGTAATAATAAGTTCTACGCTGTTCCCATGGACAGAACTGTTGTAATACGTTAGTTTACAATGTTTTAGAGCTAACAGAACCGTTTTGTTCAATGGGAAATGCGTAGTTTAAAAGATATTTAGGTGAACTCTTATTAAGGGGCTTAGTGTTCAGTAAGTTTCATGGGGAACTATAAGAAACCGTTGTGATAATAAGTTCTACGCTGTTCCCATGGACAGAACTGTTGTAATACGTTAGTTTACAATGTTTTAGAGCTAACAGAACCGTTTTGTTCAATGGGAAATGCGTAGTTTAAAAGATATTTAGGTGAACTCTTATTACGGGGCTTAGTTTTCACTAAGTTTCATGGGGAACTATAAGAAACTGTTGTAATAATAAGTTCTACGCTGTTCCCATGGACAGAACTGTTGTAATACGTTAGTTTACAATTTTTTAGAGCTAACATAACCGTTTTGTTCAATGGGAAATGCGTAGTTTAAAAGAAATTTAGGTGAACTCTTATTACGGGGCTTAGTTTTCACTAAGTTTCATGGGGAACTATAAGAAACCGTTGTAATAATAAGTTCTACGCTGTTCCCATGGACAGAACTGTTGTAATACGTTAGTTTACAATGTTTTAGAGCTAACAGAACCGTTTTGTTCAATGGGAAATGCGTAGTTTAAAAGATATTTAGGTGAACTCTTATTACGGGGCTTAGTTTTCACTAAGTTTCATGGGGAACTATAAGAAACCGTTGTGATAATAAGTTCTACGCTGTTCCCATGGACAGAACTGTTGTAATACGTTAGTTTACAATGTTTTAGTGCTAACAGAACCGTTTTGTTCAATGGGAAATGCGTAGTTTAAAAGATATTTAGGTGAACTCTTATTACGGGGCTTAGTTTTTACTAAGTTTCATGGGGAACTATAAGAAACCGTTGTAATAATAAGTTCTACGCTGTTCCCATGGACAGAACTGTTGTAATACGTTAGTTTACAATGTTTTAGAGCTAACAGAACCGTTTTGTTCAATAGGAAATGCGTAGTTTAAAAGATATTTAGGTGAACTCTTATTACGGGGCCTAGTTTTCACTAAGTTTCATGGGGAACTATAAGATACCGTTGTAATAATAAGTTCTACGCTGTTCCCATGGACAGAACTGTTGTAATACGTTAGTTTACAATGTTTTAGAGCTGACAGAACCGTTTTGTTCAATGGGAAATGCGTAGTTTAAAAGATATTTAGGTGAACTCTTATTACGGGGCTTATTTTTCTCTAAGTTTCATGGGGAACTATAAGAAACCGTTGTAATAATAAGTTCTACGCTGTTCCCATGGACAGAACTGTTGTAATACGTTAGTTTACAATGTTTTAGAGCTAACAGAACAGTTTTGTTCAATGGGAAATGCATAGTTTAAAGATATTTAGGTGAACTCTTTTTACGGGGCTTAGTTTTCACTAAGTTTCATGGGGAACTATAAAAAACCGTTGTAATAATAAGTTCTACGCTGTTCCCATGGACAGAACTGTTGTAATACGTTAGTTTACAATGTTTTAGAGCTAACAGAACCGTTTTGTTCAATGGGAAATGCGTAGTTTAAAAGATATTTAGGTGAACTCTTATTACGGGGCTTAGTTTTCTCTAAGTTTCATGGGGAACTATAAGAACCCGTGTGATAATACGTTCTACGCTGTTCCCATGGACAGAACTGTTGTAATACGTTAAGTTACAATGTTTTAGAGCTAACAGAACCGTTTTGTTCAATCGGAAATGCGTAGTTTAAAAGATATTTAGGTGAACTCTTATTACGGGGCTTAGTTTTCACTAAGTTTCATGGGGAACTATAAGAAACCGTTGTAATAATAAGTTCTACGCTGTTCCCATGGACAGAACTGTTGTAATACGTTAGTTTACAATGTTTTAGAGCTAACAGAACCGTTTTTTTCAATGGGAAATGCGTAGTTTAAAAGATATTTAGGTGAACTCTTATTACGGGGCTTAGTTTTCACTAAGTTTCATGAGGAACTATAAGAAACCGTTGTAATAATAAGTTCTACGCTGTTCCCATGGACAGAACTGTTGTAATACGTTAGTTTACAATGTTTTAGAGCTAACAGGACCGTTTTGTTCAATGGGAAATGCGTAGTTTAAAAGATATTTAGGTGAACTCTTATTACGGGGCTTAGTTTTCACTAAGTTTCATGGGGAACTATAAGAAACCGTTGTGATAATAAGTTCTACGCTGTTCCCATGGACAGAACTGTTGTAATACGTTAGTTTACAATGTTTTAGAGCTAACAGAACCGTTTTGTTCAATGGGAAATGCGTAGTTTAAAAGATATTTAGATGAACTCTTATTACGGGGCTTAGTTTTCACTAAGTTTCATGGGGAACTATAAGAAACCGTTGTAATAATAAGTTCTACGCTGTTCCCATGGACAGAACTGTTGTAATACGTTAGTTTACAATGTTTTAGAGCTAACAGAACTGTTTTGTTCAATGGGAAATGCGTAGTTTAAAAGATATTTAGGTGAACTCTTATTACGGGGCTTAGTTTTAACTAAGTTTTATGGGGAACTATAAGAAACCGTTGTGATAATAAGTTCTACGCTGTTCCCATGGACAGAACTGTTGTAATACGTTAGTTTACAATGTTTTAGAGCTAACAGAACCGTTTTGTTCAATGGGAAATGCGTAGTTTAAAAGATATTTAGGTGAACTCTTATTACGGGGCTTAGTTTTCACTAAGTTTCATGGGGAACTATAAGAAACCGTTGCAATAATAAGTTCTACGCTGTTCTCATGGACAGAACTGTTGTAATACGTTAGTTTACAATGTTTTAGAGCTAACAGAACCGTTTTGTTCAATGGGAAATGCGTTGTTTAAAAGATATTTAGGTGAACTCTTATTACGGGGCTTACTTTCCACTAAGTTTCATGGGGAACTATAAGAAACCGTTGTAATAATAAGTTCTACGCTGTTCCCATGGACAGAACTGTTGTAATACGTTAGTTTACAATGTTTTAGAGCTAACAGAACCGTTTTGTTCAATGGGAAATGCGTAGTTTAAAAGATATTTAGGTGAACTCTTATTACGGGGCTTAGTTTTCACTAAGTTTCATGGGGAACTATAAGAAACCGTTGTAATAATAAGTTCTACGCTGTTCCCATGGACAGAACTGTTGTAATACGTTAGTTTACAATGTTTTAGAGCTAACAGAACCGTTTTGTTCAATGGGAAATGCGTAGTTTAAAAGATATTTAGGTGAACTCTTATTACGGGGCTTAGTTTTCTTTAAGTTTCATGGGGAACTATAAGAAACCGTTGTAATAATAAGTTCTACGCTGTTCCTATGGACAGAACTGTTGTATTACGTTAGTTTACAATGTTTTAGAGCTAACAGAACCGTTTTGTTCAATGGGAAATGCGTAGTTTAAAAGATATTTAGGTGAACTCTTATTACGGGGCTTAGTTTTCACTAAGTTTCATGGGGAACTATAAGAAACCGTTGTAATAATAAGCTCTACGCTGTTTCCATGGACAGAACTGTTGTAATACGTTAGTTTACAATGTTTTAGAGCTAACAGAACCGTTTTGTTCAATGGGAAATGCCTAGTTTAAAAGATATTTAGGTGAACTCTTATTACGGGGCTTAGTTTTCACTAAGTTTCATGGGGAACTATAAGAAACCGTTGTAATAATAAGTTCTACGCTGTTCCCATGGACAGAACTGTTGTAATACGTTAGTTTACAATGTTTTAGAGCTAACAGAACCGTTTTGTTCAATGGGAAATGCGTAGTTTAAAAGATATTTAGGTGAACTCTTTTTACGGGGCTTAGTTTTCACTAAGTTTCATGGGGAACTATAAGAAACCGTTGTAATAATAAGTTCTACGCTGTTCCCATGGACAGAACTGTTGTAATACGTTAGTTTACAATGTTTTAGAGCTAACAGAACCGTTTTGTTCAATGGGAAATGCGTAGTTTAAAAGATATTTAGGTGAACTCTTATTACGGGGCTTAGTTTTCACTAAGTTTCATGGGGAACTATAAGAAACCGTTGTAATAATACGTTCTACGCTGTTCCCATGGACAGAACTGTTGTAATACGTTAGTTTACAATTTTTTAGAGCTAACAGAACCGTTTTGTTCAATGAGAAATGCGTAGTTTAAAAGATATTTAGGTGAACTCTTATTACGGGGCTTAGTTTTAACTAAGTTTCATGGGGAACTATAAGAAACCGTTGTAATAATAAGTTCTACGCTGTTCCCATGGACAGAACTTTTGTAAAACGTTAGTTTACAATGTTTTAGAGCTAACAGAACCGTTTTGTTCAATGGGAAATGCGTAGTTTAAAAGATATTTAGGTGAACTCTTATTACGGGGCTTAGTTTTCACTAAGTTTCATGGGGAACTATAAGAAACCGTTATGATAATAAGTTCTACGCTGTTCCCATGGACAGAACTGTTGTAATACGTTAGTTTACAATGTTTTAGAGCTAACAGAACCGTTTTGTTCAATGGGAAATGCGTAGTTTAAAAGATATTTAGGTGAACTCTTATTACGGGGCTTAGTTTTCATCAAGTTTCATGGGGAACTATAAGAAACCGTTGTAATAATAAGTTCTACGCTGTTCCCATGGACAGAACTGTTGTAATACGTTAGTTTACAATGTTTTAGAGCTAACAGAACCGTTTTGTTCAATGGGAAATGCGTAGTTTAAAAGATATTTAGGTGAACTCTTATTACGGGGCTTAGTTTTCACTAAGTTTCATGGGGAACTATAAGAAACCGTTGTGATAATAAGTTCTACGCTGTTCCCATGGACAGAACTGTTGTAATACGTTAGTTTACAATGGTTTAGAGCTAACAGAACCGTTTTGTTCAATGGGAAATGCGTAGTTTAAAAGATATTTAGGTGAACTCTTATTAAGGGGCTTAGTTTTCACTAAGTTTCATGGGGAACTATAAGAAACCGTTGTAATAATAAGTTCGACGCTGTTCCCATGGACAGAACTGTTGTAATACGTTAGTTTACAATGTTTTAGAGCTAACAGAACCGTTTTGTTCAATGGGAAATGCGTAGTTTAAAAGATATTTAGGTGAACTCTTATTACGGGGCTTAGTTTTCACTAAGTTTCATGGGGAACTATAAGAAACCGTTGTAATCATAAGTTCTACGCTGTTCCCATGGACAGAACTGTTGTAATACGTTAGTTTGCAATGTTTTAGAGCTAACAGAACCGTTTTGTTCAATGGGAAATGCGTAGTTTAAAATATATTTAGGTGAACTCTTATTACGGGGCTTAGTTTTCACTAAGTTTCATGGGGAACTATAAGAAACCGTTGTAATAATAAGTTCTACGCTGTTCCCATGGACAGAACTGTTGTAATACGTTAGTTTACAATGTTTTAGAGCTAACAGAACCGTTTTGTTCAATGGGAAATGCGTAGTTTAAAAGATATTTAGGTGAACTCTTATTACGGGGCTTAGTTTTCACTAAGTTTCATGAGGAACTATAAGAAACCGTTGTAATAATAAGTTCTACGCTGTTCCCATGGACAGAACTGTTGTAACACGTTAGTTTACAATGTTTTAGAGCTAACAGAACCGTTTTGTTCAATGGGAAATGCGTAGTTTAAAAGATATTTAGGTGAACTGTTATTACGGGGCTTAGTTTTCACTAAGTTTCATGGGGAACTATAAGAAACCGTTGTAATAATAAGTTCTACGCTGTTCCCATGGACAGAACTGTTGTAATACGGTAGTTTACAATGTTTTAGAGCTAACAGAACCGTTTTGTTCAATGGGAAATGCGTAGTTTAAAAGATATTTAGGTGAACTCTTATTAGGGGGCTTAGTTTTCACTAAGTTTCATGGGGAACTATAAGAAACCGTTGTAATAATAAGTTCTACGCTGTTCTCATGGACAGAACTGTTGTAATACGTTAGTTTACAATGTTTTAGAGCTAACAGAACCGTTTTGTTCAATGGGAAATGCGTAGTTTAAAAGATATTTAGGTGAACTCTTATTACGGGGCTTAGTTTTCATTAAGTTTCATGGGGAACTATAAGAAACCGTTGTAATAATAAGTTCTACGCGGTTCCCATGGCAGAACTGTTGTAATACGTTAGTTTACAATGTTTTAGAGCTAACAGAACCGTTTTGTTCAATGGGAAATGCGTAGTTTAAAAGATATTTAGGTGAACTCTTATTACGGGGCTTAGTTTTCACTAAGTTTCATGGGGAACTATAAGAAACCGCTGTAATAATAAGTTCTACGCTGTTCCCATGGACAGAACTGTTGTAACACGTTAGTTTACAATGTTTTAGAGCTAACAGAACCGTTTTGTTCAATGGGAAATGCGTAGTTTAAAAGATATTTAGGTGAACTCTTATTACGGGGCTTAGTTTTCACTAAGTTTCATGGGGAACTATAAGAAACCGTTGTAATAATAAGTTCTACGCTGTTCCCATGGACAGAACTGTTGTAACACGTTAGTTTACAATGTTTTAGAGCTAACAGAACCGTTTTGTTCAATGGGAAATGCGTAGTTTAAAAGATATTTAGGTGAACTCTTATTAGGGGGCTTAGTTTTCACTAAGTTTCATGGGGAACTATAAGAAACCGTTGTAATAATAAGTTCTACGCTGTTCTCATGGACAGAACTGTTGTAATACGTTAGTTTACAATGTTTTAGAGCTAACAGAACCGTTTTGTTCAATGGGAAATGCGTAATTTAAAAGATATTTAGGTGAACTCTTATTACGGGGCTTAGTTTTCATTAAGTTTCATGGGGAACTATAAGAAACCGTTGTAATAATAAGTTCTACGCGGTTCCCATGGCAGAACTGTTGTAATACGTTAGTTTACAATGTTTTAGAACTAACAGAACCGTTTTGTTCAATGGGAAATGCGTAGTTTAAAAGATATTTAGTTGAACTCTTATTACGGGGCTTAGTTTTCACTAAGTTTCATGGGGAACTATAAGAAACCGTTGTAATAATAAGTTCTACGCTGTTCCCATGGACAGAACTGTTGTAACACGTTAGTTTACAATGTTTTAGAGCTAACAGAACCGTTTTGTTCAATGGGAAATGCGTAGTTTAAAAGATATTTAGGTGAACTCTTATTACGGGGATTAGTTTTCACTAAGTTTCATGGGGAACTATAAGAAACCGTTGTAATAATAAGTTCTACGCTGTTCCCATGGACAGAACTGTTGTAATACGTTAGTTTACAATGTTTTAGAGCTAACAGAACCGTTTTGTTCAATGGGAAATGCGTAGTTAAAAGTTAGGTGAACTCTTATTACGGGGCTTTAGTTTTCACTAATGTTTCATGGGGAAACTATAAGAAACCGTTTGTAATAATAAGTTCTACGCTGTTCCCAATGGACAGAACTGTTGTAATACGTTAGTTTACAATGTTTTAGAGCTAACAGAACCGTTTTGTTCAATGGGAAATGCGTAGTTTAAAAGATATTTAGGTGAACTCTTATTACGGGGCTTAGTTTTCACTAAGTTTCATGGGGAACTATAAGAAACCGTTGTAATAATAAGTTCTACGCTGTTCCCATGGACAGAACTGTTGTAATACGTTAGTTTACAATGTTTTAGAGCTAACAGAACCGTTTTGTTCAATGGGAAATGCGTAGTTTAAAAGATATTTAGGTGAACTCTTATTACGGGGCTTAGTTTCACTAAGTTTCATGGGGAACTATAAGAAACCGTTGTAATAATAAGTTCTACGCTGTTCCCATGGACAGAACTGTTGTAATACGTTAGTTTACAATGTTTTAGAGCTAACAGAACCGTTTTGTTCAATGGGAAATGCGTAGTTTAAAAGATATTTAGGTGAACTCTTATTACGGGGCTTAGTTTTCACTAAGTTTCATGGGGAACTATAAGAAACCGTTTTAATAATAAGTT
This sequence comes from Pelagia noctiluca, assembly GCA_963924455.1. Classification (NCBI taxonomy): domain Eukaryota; kingdom Metazoa; phylum Cnidaria; class Scyphozoa; order Semaeostomeae; family Pelagiidae; genus Pelagia; species Pelagia noctiluca. The sequence goes on along the minus strand of OZ004320.1, from coordinate 9,303,336 downwards.
CTACGCTGTTCCCATGGACAGAACTGTTGTAATACGTTAGTTTACAATGTTTTAGAGCTAACAGAACCGTTTTGTTCAATGGGAAATGCGTAGTTTAAAAGATATTTAGGTGAACTCTTATTACGGGGCTTAGTTTTCACTAAGTTTCATGGGGAACTATAAGAAACCATTGTGATAATAAGTTCTACGCTGTTCCCATGGACAGAACTGTTGTAATACGTTAGTTTACAATGTTTTAGAGCTAACAGAACCGTTTTGTTCAATGGGAAATGCGTAGATTAAAAGATATTTAGGTGAACTCTTATTACGGGGCTTAGTTTTCACTAAGTTTCATGGGGAACTATAAGAAACCGTTGTAATAATAAGTTCTACGCTGTTCCCATGGACAGAACTGTTGTAATACGTTAGTTTACAATGTTTTAGAGCTAACAGAACCGTTTTGTTCAATGGGAAATGCGTAGTTTAAAAGATATTTAGGTGAACTCTTATTACGGGGCTTAGTTTTCACTAAGTTTCATGGGGAACTATAAGAAACCGTTGTAATAATAAGTTCTACGCTGTTCCCATGGACAGAACTGTTGTAATACGTTAGTTTACAATGTTTTAGAGCTAACAGAACCGTTTTGTTCAATGGGAAATGCGTAGTTTAAAAGATATTTAGGTGAACTCTTATTACGGGGCTTAGTTTTCACTAAGTTTCATGGGGAACTATAAGAAACCGTTGTAATAATAAGTTCTACGCTGTTCCCATGGACAGAACTGTTGTAATACGTTAGTTTACAATGTTTTAGAGCTAACAGAACCGTTTTGTTCAATGGGAAATGCGTAGTTTAAAAGATATTTAGGTGAACTCTTATTACGGGGCTTAGTTTTCACTTAGTTTCATGGGGAACTATAAGAAACCGTTGTAATAATAAGTTCTACGCTGTTCCCATGGACAGAACTGTTGTAATACGTTAGTTTACAATGTCTTTAGAGCTAACAGAACCGTTTTGTTCAATGGGAAATGCGTAGTTTAAAAGATATTTAGGTGAACTCTTATTACGGGGCTTAGTTTTCACTAAGTTTCATGGGGAACTATAAGAAACCGTTGTAATAATAAGTTCTACGCTGTTCCCATGGACAGAACTGTTGTAATACGTTAGTTTACAATGTCTTAGAGCTAACAGAACCAGTTTTGTTCAATGGGAAATGCGTAGTTTAAAGATATTTAGGTGAACTCTTAATTACGGGGCTTAGTTTTCACTAAGTTTCATGGGGAACTATAAGAAACCGTTGTAATAATAAGTTCTACGCTGTTCCCATGGACAGAACTGTTGTAATACGTTAGTTTACAATGTTTTAGAGCTAACAGAACCGTTTTGTTCAATGGGAAATGCGTAGTTTAAAAGATATTTAGGTGAACTCTTATTACGGGGCTTAGTTTTCATTAAGTTTCATGGGGAACTATAAGAAACCGTCGTAATAATAAGTTCTACGCTGTTCCCATGGACAGAACTGTTGTAATACGTTAGTTTACAATGTTTTAAGAGCTAACAGAACCGTTTTGTTCAATGGGAAATGCGTAGTTTAAAAGATATTTAGGTGAACTTTTATTACGGGGCTTAGTTTTCACTAAGTTTCATGGGGAACTATAAGAAACCGTTGTAATAATAAGTTCTACGCTGTTCCCATGGACAGAACTGTTGTAATACGTTAGTTTACAATGTTTTAGAGCTAACAGAACCGTTTTGTTCAATGGGAAATGCGTAGTTTAAAAGATATTTAGGTGAACTCTTATTACGGGGCTCAGTTTTCACTTAGTTTCATGTGGAACTATAAGAAACCGTTGTAATAATAAGTTCTACGCTGTTCCCATGGACAGAACTGTTGTAATACGTTAGTTTACAATGTCTTAGAGCTAACAGAACCATTTTGTTCAATGGGAAATGCGTAGTTTAAAAGATATTTAGGTGAACTCTTATTACGGGGCTTAGTTTTCACTAAGTTTCATGGGGAACTATAAGAAACCGTTGTAATAATAAGTTCTACGCTGTTCCCATGGACAGAACTGTTGTAATACGTTAGTTTACAATGTTTTAGAGCTAACAGAACCGTTTTGTTCAATGGGAAATGCGTAGTTTAAAAGATATTTAGGTGAACTCTTATTACGGGGCTTAGTTTTCACTTAGTTTCATGGGGAACTATAAGAAACCGTTGTAATAATAAGTTCTACGCTGTTCCTATGGACAGAACTGTTGTAATACGTTAGTTTACAATGTTTTAGAGCTAACAGAACCGTTTTGTTCAATGGGAAATGCGTAGTTTAAAAGATATTTAGGTGAACTCTTATTACGGGGCTTAGTTTTCACTAAGTTTCATGGGGAACTATAAGAAACCGTTGTAATAATAAGTTCTACGCTGTTCCCATGGACAGAACTGTTGTAATACGTTAGTTTACAATGTCTTAGAGCTAACAGAACCATTTTGTTCAATGGGAAATGCGTAGTTTAAAAGATATTTAGGTGAACTCTTATTACGGGGCTTAGTTTTCACTAAGTTTCATGGGGAACTATAAGAAACCGTTGTAATAATAAGTTCTACGCTGTTCCCATGGACAGAACTGTTGTAATACGTTAGTTTACAATGTTTTAGAGCTAACAGAGCCGTTTTGTTCAATGGGAAATGCGTAGTTTAAAAGATATTTAGGTGAACTCTTATTACGGGGCTTAGTTTTCACTAAGTTTCATGGGGAACTATAAGAAACCGTCGTAATAATAAGTTCTACGCTGTTCCCATGGACAGAACTGTTGTAATACGTTAGTTTACAATGTTTAAGAGCTAACAGAACCGTTTTGTTCAATGGGAAATGCGTAGTTTAAAAGATATTTAGGTGAACTTTTATTACGGGGCTTAGTTTTCACTAAGTTTCATGGGGAACTATAAGAAACCGTTGTAATAATAAGTTCTACGCTGTTCCCATGGACAGAACTGTTGTAATACGTTAGTTTACAATGTTTTAGAGCTAACAGAACCGTTTTGTTCAATGGGAAATGCGTAGTTTAAAAGATATTTAGGTGAACTCTTATTACGGGGCTCAGTTTTCACTTAGTTTCATGTGGAACTATAAGAAACCGTTGTAATAATAAGTTCTACGCTGTTCCCATGGACAGAACTGTTGTAATACGTTAGTTTACAATGTTTTAGAGCTAACAGAACCGTTTTGTTCAATGGGAAATGCGTAGTTTAAAAGATATTTAGGTGAACTCTTATTACGGGGCTTAGTTTTCACTAAGTTTCATGGGGAACTATAAGAAACCGTTGTAATAATAAGTTCTACGCTGTTCCCATGGACAGAACTGTTGTAATACGTTAGTTTACAATGTTTTAGAGCTAACAGAACCGTTTTGTTCAATGGGAAATGCGTAGTTTAAAAGATATTTAGGTGAACTCTTATTACGGGGCTTAGTTTTCACTAAGTTTCATGGGAAACTATAAGAAACCGTTGTAATAATAAGTTCTACGCTGTTCCCATGGACAGAACTGTTGTAATACGTTAGTTTACAATGTTTTAGAGCTAACAGAACCGTTTTGTTCAATGGGAAATGCGTAGTTTAAAAGATATTTAGGTGAACTCTTATTACGGGGCTTAGTTTTCACTAAGTTTCATGGGGAACTATAAGAAACCGTTGTAATAATAAGTTCTACGCTGTTCCCATGGACAGAACTGTTGTAATACGTTAGTTTACAATGTTTTAGAGCTAACAGAACCGTTTTGTTCAATGGGAAATGCGTAGTTTAAAAGATATTTAGGTGAACTTTTATTACGGGGCTTAGTTTTCACTAAGTTTCATGGGGAACTATAAGAAACCGTTTTAATAATAAGTTCTACGCTGTTCCCATGGACAGAACTGTTGTAATACGTTAGTTTACAATGTTTTGGAGCTAACAGAACCGTTTTGTTCAATGGGAAATGCGTAGTTTAAAAGATATTTAGGTGAACTCTTATTACGGGGCTTAGTTTTCACTAAGTTTCATGGGGAACTATAAGAAACCATTGTGATAATAAGTTCTACGCTGTTCCCATGGACAGAACTGTTGTAATACGTTAGTTTACAATGTTTTAGAGCTAACAGAACCGTTTTGTTCAATGGGAAATGCGTAGTTTAAAAGATATTTAGGTGAACTCTTATTACGGGGCTTAGTTCACTAAGTTTCATGGGGAACTATAAGAAACCGTTGTAATAATAAGTTCTACGCTGTTCCCATGGACAGAACTGTTGTAATACGTTAGTTTACAATGTTTTAGAGCTAACAGAACCGTTTTGTTCAATGGGAAATGCGTAGTTTAAAAGATATTTAGGTGAACTTTTATTACGGGGCTTAGTTTTCACTAAGTTTCATGGGGAACTATAAGAAACCGTTTTAATAATAAGTTCTACGCTGTTCCCATGGACAGAACTGTTGTAATACGTTAGTTTACAATGTTTTGGAGCTAACAGAACCGTTTTGTTCAATGGGAAATGCGTAGTTTAAAAGATATTTAGGTGAACTCTTATTACGGGGCTTAGTTTTCACTAAGTTTCATGGGGAACTATAAGAAACCATTGTGATAATAAGTTCTACGCTGTTCCCATGGACAGACTTGTTGTAATACGTTAGTTTACAATGTTTTAGAGCTAACAGAACCGTTTTGTTCAATGGGAAATGCGTAGATTAAAATATATTTAGGTGAACTCTTATTACGGGGCTTAGTTTTCACTAAGTTTCATGGGGAACTATAAGAAACCGTTGTAATAATAAGTTCTACGCTGTTCCCATGGACAGAACTGTTGTAATACGTTAGTTTACAATGTTTTAGAGCTAACAGAACCGTTTTGTTCAATGGGAAATGCGTAGTTTAAAAGATATTTAGGTGAACTCTTATTACGGGGCTTAGTTTTCACTAAGTTTCATGGGGAACTATAAGAAACCGTTGTGATAATAAGTTCTACGCTGTTCCCATGGACAGAACTGTTGTAATACGTTAGTTTGCAATGTCTTAGAGCTAACAGAACCGTTTTGTTCAATGGGAAATGCGTAGTTTAAAAGATATTTAGGTGAACTCTTATTACGGGGCTTAGTTTTCACTAAGTTTCATGGGGAACTATAAGAAACCATTGTAATAATAAGTTCTACGCTGTTCCCATGGACAGAACTGTTGTAATACGTTAGTTTACAATGTTTTCGAGCTAACAGAACCGTTTTGTTCAATGGGAAATGCGTAGTTTAAAAGATATTTAGGTGAACTCTTATTACGGGGCTTAGTTTTCACTTAGTTTCATGGGGAACTATAAGAAACCGTTGTAATAATAAGTTCTACGCTGTTCCCATGGACAGAACTGTTGTAATACGTTAGTTTACAATGTTTTAGAGCTAACAGAACCGTTTTGTTCAATGGGAAATGCGTAGTTTAAAAGATATTTAGGTGAACTCTTATTACGGGGCTTAGTTTTCACTAAGTTTCATGGGAATCTATAAGAAACCGTTGTAATAATAAGTTCTACGCTGTTCCCATGGACAGAACTGTTGTAATACGTTAGTTTACAATGTCTTAGAGCTAACAGAACCATTTTGTTCAATGGGAAATGCGTAGTTTAAAAGATATTTAGGTGAACTCTTATTACGGGGCTTAGTTTTCACTAAGTTTCATGGGGAACTATAAGAAACCGTTGTAATAATAAGTTCTACGCTGTTCCCATGGACAGAACTGTTGTAATACGTTAGTTTACAATGTTTTAGAGCTAACAGAACCGTTTTGTTCAATGGGAAATGCGTAGTTTAAAAGATATTTAGGTGAACTCTTATTACGGGGCTTAGTTTTCATTAAGTTTCATGGGGAACTATAAGAAACCGTCGTAATAATAAGTTCTACGCTGTTCCCATGGACAGAACTGTTGTAATACGTTAGTTTACAATGTTTAAGAGCTAACAGAACCGTTTTGTTCAATGGGAAATGCGTAGTTTAAAAGATATTTAGGTGAACTTTTATTACGGGGCTTAGTTTTCACTAAGTTTCATGGGGAACTATAAGAAACCGTTGTAATAATAAGTTCTACGCTGTTCCCATGGACAGAACTGTTGTAATACGTTAGTTTACAATGTTTTAGAGCTAACAGAACCGTTTTGTTCAATGGGAAATGCGTAGTTTAAAAGATATTTAGGTGAACTCTTATTACGGGGCTCAGTTTTCACTTAGTTTCATGTGGAACTATAAGAAACCGTTGTAATAATAAGTTCTACGCTGTTCCCATGGACAGAACTGTTGTAATACGTTAGTTTACAATGTCTTAGAGCTAACAGAACCATTTTGTTCAATGGGAAATGCGTAGTTTAAAAGATATTTAGGTGAACTCTTATTACGGGGCTTAGTTTTCACTAAGTTTCATGGGGAACTATAAGAAACCGTTGTAATAATAAGTTCTACGCTGTTCCCATGGACAGAACTGTTGTAATACGTTAGTTTACAATGTTTTAGAGCTAACAGAACCGTTTTGTTCAATGGGAAATGCGTAGTTTAAAAGATATTTAGGTGAACTCTTATTACGGGGCTCAGTTTTCACTTAGTTTCATGTGGAACTATAAGAAACCGTTGTAATAATAAGTTCTACGCTGTTCCCATGGACAGAACTGTTGTAATACGTTAGTTTACAATGTCTTAGAGCTAACAGAACCATTTTGTTCAATGGGAAATGCGTAGTTTAAAAGATATTTAGGTGAACTCTTATTACGGGGCTTAGTTTTCACTAAGTTTCATGGGGAACTATAAGAAACCGTTGTAATAATAAGTTCTACGCTGTTCCCATGGACAGAACTGTTGTAATACGTTAGTTTACAATGTTTTAGAGCTAACAGAACCGTTTTGTTCAATGGGAAATGCATAGTTTAAAAGATATTTAGGTGAACTCTTATTACGGGGCTTAGTTTTCACTAAGTTTCATGGGGAACTATAAGAAACCGTTGTAATAATAGGCTCTACGCTGTTCCCATGGACAGAACTGTTGTAATACGTTAGTTTACAATGTTTAAGAGCTAACAGAACCGTTTTGTTCAATGGGAAATGCGTAGTTTAAAAGATATTTAGGTGAACTTTTATTACGGGGCTTAGTTTTCACTAAGTTTCATGGGGAACTATAAGAAACCGTTGTAATAATAAGTTCTACGCTGTTCCCATGGACAGAACTGTTGTAATACGTTAGTTTACAATGTTTTAGAGCTAACAGAACCGTTTTGTTCAATGGGAAATGCGTAGTTTAAAAGATATTTAGGTGAACTCTTATTACGGGGCTTAGTTTTCACTAAGTTTCATGGGGAACTATAAGAAACCGTTGTGATAATAAGTTCTACGCTGTTCCCATGGACAGAACTGTTGTAATACGTTAGTTTGCAATGTCTTAGAGCTAACAGAACCGTTTTGTTCAATGGGAAATGCGTAGTTTAAAAGATATTTAGGTGAACTCTTATTACGGGGCTTAGTTTTCACTAAGTTTCATGGGGAACTATAAGAAACCATTGTAATAATAAGTTCTACGCTGTTCCCATGGACAGAACTGTTGTAATACGTTAGTTTACAATGTTTTAGAGCTAACAGAACCGTTTTGTTCAATGGGAAATGCGTAGTTTAAAAGATATTTAGGTGAACTCTTATTACGGGGCTTAGTTTTCACTTAGTTTCATGGGGAACTATAAGAAACCGTTGTAATAATAAGTTCTACGCTGTTCCCATGGACAGAACTGTTGTAATACGTTAGTTTACAATGTTTTAGAGCTAACAGAACCGTTTTGTGCAATGGGAAATGCGTATTTTAAAAGATATTTAGGTGAACTCTTATTACGGGGCTTAGTTTTCACTAAGTTTCATGGGGAACTATAAGAAACCGTTGTAATAATAAGTTCTACGCTGTTCCAATGGACAGAACTGTTGTAATACGTTAGTTTACAATGTTTTAGAGCTAACAGAACCGTTTTGTTCAATGGGAAATGCGTAGTTTAAAAGATATTTAGGTGAACTCTTATTACGGGGCTTAGTTTTCACTAAGTTTCATGGGAATCTATAAGAAACCGTTGTAATAATAAGTTCTACGCTGTTCCCATGGACAGAACTGTTGTAATACGTTAGTTTACAATGTCTTAGAGCTAACAGAACCATTTTGTTCAATGGGAAATGCGTAGTTTAAAAGATATTTAGGTGAACTCTTATTACGGGGCTTAGTTTTCACTAAGTTTCATGGGGAACTATAAGAAACCGTTGTAATAATAAGTTCTACGCTGTTCCCATGGACAGAACTGTTGTAATACGTTAGTTTACAATGTTTTAGAGCTAACAGAACCGTTTTGTTCAATGGGAAATGCGTAGTTTAAAAGATATTTAGGTGAACTCTTATTACGGGGCTTAGTTTTCATTAAGTTTCATGGGGAACTATAAGAAACCGTCGTAATAATAAGTTCTACGCTGTTCCCATGGACAGAACTGTTGTAATACGTTAGTTTACAATGTTTAAGAGCTAACAGAATCGTTTTGTTCAATGGGAAATGCGTAGTTTAAAAGATATTTAGGTGAACTTTTATTACGGGGCTTAGTTTTCACTAAGTTTCATGGGGAACTATAAGAAACCGTTGTAATAATAAGTTCTACGCTGTTCCCATGGACAGAACTGTTGTAATACGTTAGTTTACAATGTTTTAGAGCTAACAGAACCGTTTTGTTCAATGGGAAATGCGTAGTTTAAAAGATATTTAGGTGAACTCTTATTACGGGGCTCAGTTTTCACTTAGTTTCATGTGGAACTATAAGAAACCGTTGTAATAATAAGTTCTACGCTGTTCCCATGGACAGAACTGTTGTAATACGTTAGTTTACAATGTCTTAGAGCTAACAGAACCATTTTGTTCAATAGGAAATGCGTAGTTTAAAAGATATTTAGGTGAACTCTTATTACGGGGCTTAGTTTTCACTAAGTTTCATGGGGAACTATAAGAAACCGTTGTAATAATAAGTTCTACGCTGTTCCCATGGACAGAACTGTTGTAATACGTTAGTTTACAATGTTTTAGAGCTAACAGAACCGTTTTGTTCAATTGGAAATGCGTAGTTTAAAAGATATTTAGGTGAACTCTTATTACGGGGCTCAGTTTTCACTTAGTTTCATGTGGAACTATAAGAAACCGTTGTAATAATAAGTTCTACGCTGTTCCCATGGACAGAACTGTTGTAATACGTTAGTTTACAATGTCTTAGAGCTAACAGAACCATTTTGTGCAATGGGAAATGCGTAGTTTAAAAGATATTTAGGTGAACTCTTATTACGGGGCTTAGTTTTCACTAAGTTTCATGGGGAACTATAAGAAACTGTTGTAATAATAAGTTCTACGCTGTTCCCATGGACAGAACTGTTGTAATACGTTAGTTTACAATGTTTTAGAGCTAACAGAACCGTTTTGTTCAATGGGAAATGCGTAGTTTAAAAGATATTTAGGTGAACTCTTATTACGGGGCTTAGTTTTCATTAAGTTTCATGGGGAACTATAAGAAACCGTCGTAATAATAAGTTCTACGCTGTTCCCATGGACAGAACTGTTGTAATACGTTAGTTTACAATGTTTAAGAGCTAACAGAACCGTTTTTTTCAATGGGAAATGCGTAGTTTAAAAGATATTTAGGTGAACTTTTATTACGGGGCTTAGTTTTCACTAAGTTTCATGGGAACTATAAGAAACCGTTGTGATAATAAGTTCTACGCTGTTCCCATGGACAGAACTGTTGTAATACGTTAGTTTACAATGTTTTAGAGCTAACAGTACCGTTTTGTTCAATGGGAAATGCGTAGTTTAAAAGATATTTAGGTGAACTCTTATTACGGAGCTTAGTTTTCACTAAGTTTCATGGGGAACTATAAGAAACCGTTGTAATAATAAGTTCTACACTGTTCCCATGGACAGAACTGTTGTAATACGTTAGTTTACAATGTTTTAGAGCTAACAGAACCGTTTTGTTCAATGGGAAATGCGTAGTTTAAAAGATATTTAGGTGAACTCTTATTACGGGGCTTAATTTTCACTAAGTTTCATGGGGAACTATAAGAAACCGTTGTAATAATAAGTTCTACGCTGTTCCCATGGACAGAACTGTTGTAATACGTTAGTATACAATGTTTTAGAGCTAACAGAACCGTTTTGTTCAATGGGAAATGCGTAGTTTAAAAGATATTTAGGTGAACTCTTATTTTGGGGCTTAGTTTTCACTAAGTTTCATGGGGAACTATAAGAAACCGTTGTGATAATAAGTTCTACGCTGTTCCCATGGACAGAACTGTTGTAATACGTTAGTTTACCATGTTTTAGAGCTAACAGAACCGTTTTGTTCAATGGGAAATGCGTAGTTTAAAAGATATTTAGGTGAACTCTTATTACGGGGCTTAGTTTTCACTAAGTTTCATGGGGAACTATAAGAAACCGTTGTAATAATAAGTTCCACGCTGTTCCCATGGACAGAACTGTTGTAATACGTTAGTTTACAATGTTTTAGAGCTAACAGAACCGTTTTGTTCAATGGGAAATGCGTAGTTTAAAAGATATTTAGGTGAACTCTTATTACGGGGCTTAGTTTTCACTAAGTTTCATGGGGAACTATAAGAAACCGTTGTAATAATAAGTTCTACGCTGTTCCCATGGACAGAACTGTTGTAATACGTTAGTTTACAATGTTTTAGAGCTAACAGAACCGTTTTGTTCAATGGGAAATGCGTATTTTAAAATATATTTAGGTGAACTCTTATTACGGGGCTTAGTTTTCACTAAGTTTCATGGGGAACTATAAGAAACCGTTGTAATAATAAGTTCTACGCTGTTCCCATGGACAGAACTGTTGTAATACGTTAGTTTACAATGTTTTAGAGCTAACAGAACCGTTTTGTTCAATGGGAAATGCATAGTTTAAAAGATATTTAGGTGAACTCTTATTACGGGGCTTAGTTTTCACTAAGTTTCATGGGGAACTATAAGAAACCGTTGTAATAATAAGTTCTACGCTGTTCCCATGGACAGAACTGTTGTAATACTTTAGTTTACAATGTTTTAGAGCTAACAGAACCGTTTTGTTCAATGGGAAATGCGTAGTTTAAAAGATATTTAGGTGAACTCTTATTACGGGGCTTAGTTTTCACTAAGTTTCATGGGGAACTATAAGAAACCGTTGTAATAATAAGTTCTACGCTGTTCCCATGGACAGAACTGTTGTAATACGTTAGTTTACAATGTTTTAGAGCTAACAGAACCGTTTTGTTCAATGGTAAATGCGTAGTTTAAAAGATATTTAGGTGAACTCTTATTACGGGGCTTAGTTTTCACTAAGTTTCAAGGGGAACTATAAGAAACCGTTGTAATAATAAGTTCTACGCTGTTCCCATGGACAGAACTATTGTGAAACGTTAGTTTACAATGTTTTAGAGCTAACAGAGCCGTTTTGTTCAATGGGAAATGCGTAGTTTAAAAGATATTTAGGTGAACTCTTATTACGGGGCTTAGTTTTCACTAAGTTTCATGGGGAACTATAAGAAACCGTTGTGATAAAAAGTTCTACGCTGTTCCCATGGACAGAACTGTTGTAATACGTTAGTTTACAATGTTTTAGAGCTAACAGAACCGTTTTGTTCAATGGGAAATGCGTAGTTTAAAAGATATTTAGGTGAACTCTTATTACGGGGCTTAGTTTTCACTAAGTTTCATGGGGAACTATAAGAAACCGTTGTAATAATAAGTTCTACGCTGTTCCCATGGACAGAACTGTTGTAATACGTTAGTTTACAATGTTTTAGAGCTAACAGAACCGTTTTGTTCAATGGGAAATGCGTATTTTAAAAGATATTTAGGTGAACTCTTATTACGGGGCTTAGTTTTCACTAAGTTTCATGGGGAACTATAAGAAACCGTTGTAATAATAAGTTCTACGCTGTTCCCATGGACAGAACTGTTGTAATACGTTAGTTTACAATGTTTTAGAGCTAACAGAACCGTTTTGTTGAATGGGAAATGCGTAGTTTAAAAGATATTTAGGTGAACTCTTATTACGGGGCTTAGTTTTCACTAAGTTTCATGGGTAACTATAAGAAACCGTTGTGATAATAAGTTCTACGCTGTTCCTATGGACAGAACTGTTGTAATTCGTGAGTTTACAATGTTTTAGAGCTAACAGAACCGTTTTGCTCAATGGGAAATGCGTAGTTTAAAAGATATTTAGGTGAACTCTTATTACGGGGCTTAGTTTTCACTAAGTTTCATGGGGAACTATAAGAAACCGTTGTAATAATAAGTTATACGCTGTTCCCATGGACAGAACTGTTGCAATACGTGAGTTTACAATGTTTTAGAGCTAACAGAACCGTTTTGTTCAATGGGAAATGCGTAGTTTAAAAGATATTTAGGTGAACTCTTATTACGGGGCTTAGTTTTCACTAAGTTTCATGGGGAACTATAAGAAACCGTTGTGATAATAAGTTCTACGCTGTTCCCATGGAGAGAACTGTTGTACTACGTTAGTTTACAATGTTTTAGAGCTAACAGAACCGTTTTGTTCAATGGGAAATGCGTAGTTTAAAAGATATTTAGGTGAACTCTTATTACGGGGCTTAGTTTTCACTAAGTTTCATGGGGAACTATAAGAAACCGTTGTAATAATAAGTTCTACGCTGTTCCCATGGACAGAACTGTTGTAATACGTGAGTTTACAATGTTTTAGAGCTAACAGAACCGTTTTGTTCAATGGGAAATGCGTAGTTTAAAAGATATTTAGGTGAACTCTTATTACGGGGCTTAGTTTTCACTAAGTTTCATGGGGAACTATAAGAAACCGTTGTGATTTTAAGTTCTACGTTGTTCCCATGGACAGAACTGTTGTAATACGTTAGTTTACAATGTTTTAGAGCTAACAGAACCGTTTTGTTCAATGGGAAATGCGTAGTTTAAAAGATATTTAGGTGAACTCTAATTACGGGGCTTAGTTTTCACTAAGTTTCATGGGGAACTATAAGAAACCGTTGTAATAATAAGTTCTACGCTGTTCCCATGGACAGAACTGTTGTAATACGTGAGTTTACAATGTTTTAGAGCTAACAGAACCGTTTTGTTCAATGGGAAATGCGTAGTTTAAAAGATATTTAGGTGAACTCTTATTACGGGGCTTAGTTTTCACTAAGTTTCATGGGGAACTATAAGAAACCGTTGTGATAATAAGTTCTACGCTGTTCCCATGGACAGAACTGTTGTAATACGTTAGTTTACAATGTTTTAGAGCTAACAGAACCGTTTCGTTCAATGGGAAATGCGTAGTTTAAAAGATATTTAGGTGAACTCTTATTACGGGGCTTAGTTTTCACTAAGTTTCATGGGGAACTATAAGAAACCGTTGTAATGATAAGTTCTACGCTGTTCCCATGGACAGAACTGTTGTAATACGTTAGTTTACAATGTTTTAGAGCTAACAGAACCGTTTTGTTGAATGGGAAATGCGTAGTTTAAAAGATATTTAGGTGAACTCTTATTACGGGGCTTAGTTTTCACTAAGTTTCATGGGGAACTATAAGAAACCGTTGTGATAATAAGTTCTACGCTGTTCCTATGGACAGAACTGTTGTAATACGTTAGTTTACAATGTTTTAGAGCTAACAGAACCGTTTTGTTCAATGGGAAATGCGTAGTTTAAAAGATATTTAGGTGAACTCTTGTTACGGGGCTTAGTTTTCACTAAGTTTCATGGGGAACTATAAGAAACCGTTGTAATAATAAGTTCTACGCTGTTGCCATGGACAGAACTGTTGTAATACGTTAGTTTACAATGTTTTAGAGCTAAAAGAACCGTTTTGTTCAATGGGAAATGCGTAGTTTAAAAGATATTTAGGTGAACTCTTATTACGGGGCTTAGTTTTCACTAAGTTTCATGGGGAACTATAAGAAACCGTTGTGATAATAAGTTCTACGCTGTTCCCATGGACAGAACTGTTGTAATACGTTAGTTTACAATGTTTTAGAGCTAACAGAACCGTTTTGTTCAATGGGAAATGCGTAGTTTAAAAGATATTTAGGTGAACTCTTATTACGGGGCTTAGTTTTCACTAAGTTTCATGGGGAACTATAAGAAACCGTTGTAATAATAAGTTCTACGCTGTTCCCATGGACAGAACTGTTGTAATACGTGAGTTTACAATGTTTTAGAGCTAACAGAACCGTTTTGTTCAATGGGAAATGCGTATTTTAAAAGATATTTAGGTGAACTCTTATTACGGGGCTTAGTTTTCACTAAGTTTCATGGGGAACTATAAGAAACCGTTGTGATAATAAGTTCTACGCTGTTCCCATTGACAGAACTGTTGTACTACGTTAGTTTACAATGTTTTAGAGCTAACAGAACCGTTTTGTTCAATGGGAAATGCGTAGTTTAAAAGATATTTAGGTGAACTCTTATTACGGGGCTTAGTTTTCACTAAGTTTTATGGGGAACTATAAGAAACCGTTGTAATAATAAGTTCTACGCTGTTCCCGTGGACAGAACTGTTGTAATACGTTAGTTTACAATGTTTTAGAGCTAACAGAACCGTTTTGTTCAATGGGAAATGCGTAGTTTAAAAGATATTTAGGTGAACTCTTATTACGGGGCTTAGTTTTCACTAAGTTTCATGGGGAACTATAAGAAACCGTTGTGATTTTAAGTTCTACGCTGTTCCCATGGACAGAACTGTTGTAATACGTTAGTTTACAATGTTTTAGAGCTAACAGAACCGTTTTGTTCAATGGGAAATGCGTAGTTTAAAAGATATTTAGGTGAACTCTTATTACGGGGCTTAGTTTTCACTAAGTTTCATGGGGAACTATAAGAAACCGTTGTGATAATAAGTTCTAAGCTGTTCCCATGGACAGAACTGTTGTAATACGTGAGTTTACAATGTTTTAGAGCTAACAGAACCGTTTTGTTCAATGGGAAATGCGTAGTTTAAAAGATATTTAGGTGAACTCTTATTACGGGGCTTAGTTTTCACTAAGTTTCATGGGGAACTATAAGAAACCGTTGTAATAATAAGTTCTACGCTGTTCCCATGGACAGAACTGTTGTAATACATTAGTTTACAATGTTTTAGAGCTAACAGAACCGTTTTGTTCAATGGGAAATGCGTAGTTTAAAAGATATTTAGGTGAACTCTTATTACGGGGCTTAGTTTTCACTAAGTTTCATGGGGAACTATAAGAAACTGTTGTGATAATAAGTTCTACGCTGTTCCCATGGACAGAACTGTTGTAATACGTTAGTTTACAATGTTTTAGAGCTAACAGAACCGTTTCGTTCAATGGGAAATGCGTAGTTTAAAAGATATTTAGGTGAACTCTTATTACGGGGCTTAGTTTTCACTAAGTTTCATGGGGAACTATAAGAAACCGTTGTAATAATAAGTTCTACGCTGTTCCCATGGACAGAACTGTTGTAATACGTTAGTTTACAATGTTTTAGAGCTAACAGAACCGTTTTGTTCAATGGGAAATGCGTAGTTTAAAAGATATTTAGGTGAACTCTTATTACGGGGCTTAGTTTTCACTAAGTTTCATGGGTAACTATAAGAAACCGTTGTGATAATAAGATCTACGCTGTTCCTCTGGACAGAACTGTTGTAATACGTTAGTTTACAATGTTTTAGAGCTAACAGAACCGTTTTGTTCAATGGGAATTGCGTAGTTTAAAAGATATTTAGGTGAACTCTTGTTACGGGGCTTAGTTTTCACTAAGTTTCATGGGGAACTATAAGAAACCGTTGTAATAATAAGTTCTACGCTGTTCCCATGGACAGAACTGTTGTAATACGTGAGTTTACAATGTTTTAGAGCTAACAGAACCGTTTTGTTCAATGGGAAATGCGTAGTTTAAAAGATATTTAGGTGAACTCTTATTACGGGGCTTAGTTTTCACTAAGTTTTATGGGGAACTATAAGAAACCGTTGTAATAATAAGTTCTACGCTGTTCCCGTGGACAGAACTGTTTTAATACGTTAGTTTACAATGTTTTAGAGCTAACAGAACCGTTTTGTTCAATGGGAAATGCGTAGTTTAAAAGATATTTAGGTGAACTCTTATTACGGGGCTTAGTTTTCACTAAGTTTCATGGGGAACTATAAGAAACCGTTGTAATAATAAGTTCTACGATGTTCCCATGGACAGAACTGTTGTAATACGTTAGTTTACAATGTTTTAGAGCTAACAGAACCGTTTTGTTCAATGGGAAATGCGTAGTTTAAAAGATATTTAGGTGAACTCTTATTACGGGGCTTAGTTTTCATAAGTTTCATGGGGAACTATAAGAAACCGTTGTGATAATAAGTTCTACGCTGTTCCCATGGACAGAACTGTTGTACTACGTTAGTTTACAATGTTTTAGAGCTAACAGAACCGTTTTGTTCAATGGGAAATGCGTAGTTTAAAAGATATTTAGGTGAACTCTTATTACGGGGCTTAGTTTTCACTAAGTTTCATGGGGAACTATAAGAAACCGTTGTAATAATAAGTTCTACGATGTTCCCATGGACAGAACTGTTGTAATACGTTAGTTTACAATGTTTTAGAGCTAACAGAACCGTTTTGTTCAATGGGAAATGCGTAGTTTAAAAGATATTTAGGTGAACTCTTATTACGGGGCTTAGTTTTCATAAGTTTCATGGGGAACTATAAGAAACCGTTGTGATAATAAGTTCTACGCTGTTCCCATGGACAGAACTGTTGTACTACGTTAGTTTACAATGTTTTAGAGCTAACAGAACCGTTTTGTTCAATGGGAAATGCGTAGTTTAAAAGATATTTAGGTGAACTCTTATTACGGGGCTTAGTTTTCACTAAGTTTCATGGGGAACTATAAGAAACCGTTGTAATAATAAGTTCTACGCTGTTCCCATGGACAGAACTGTTGTAATACGTGAGTTTACAATGTTTTAGAGCTAACAGAACCGTTTTGTTCAATGGGAAATGCGTATTTTAAAAGATATTTAGGTGAACTCTTATTACGGGGCTTAGTTTTCACTAAGTTTCATGGGGAACTATAAGAAACCGTTGTGATAATAAGTTCTACGCTGTTCCCATGGACAGAACTGTTGTACTACGTTAGTTTACAATGTTTTAGAGCTAACAGAACCGTTTTGTTCAATGGGAAATGCGTAGTTTAAAAGATATTTAGGTGAACTCTTATTACGGGGCTTAGTTTTCACTAAGTTTCATGGGGAACTATAAGAAACCGTTGTAATAATAAGTTCTACGATGTTCCCATGGACAGAACTGTTGTAATACGTTAGTTTACAATGTTTTAGAGCTAACAGAACCGTTTTGTTCAATGGGAAATGCGTAGTTTAAAAGATATTTAGGTGAACTCTTATTACGGGGCTTAGTTTTCATAAGTTTCATGGGGAACTATAAGAAACCGTTGTGATAATAAGTTCTACGCTGTTCCCATGGACAGAACTGTTGTACTACGTTAGTTTACAATGTTTTAGAGCTAACAGAACCGTTTTGTTCAATGGGAAATGCGTAGTTTAAAAGATATTTAGGTGAACTCTTATTACGGGGCTTAGTTTTCACTAAGTTTCATGGGGAACTATAAGAAACCGTTGTAATAATAAGTTCTACGCTGTTCCCATGGACAGAACTGTTGTAATACGTTAGTTTACAATGTTTTAGAGCTAACAGAACCGTTTTGTTCAATGGGAAATGCGTATTTTAAAAGATATTTAGGTGAACTCTTATTACGGGGCTTAGTTTTCACTAAGTTTCATGGGGAACTATAAGAAACCGTTGTGATAATAAGTTCTACGCTGTTCCCATGGACAGAACTGTTGTACTACGTTAGTTTACAATGTTTTAGAGCTAACAGAACCGTTTTGTTCAATGGGAAATGCGTAGTTTAAAAGATATTTAGGTGAACTCTTATTACGGGGCTTAGTTTTCACTAAGTTTTATGGGGAACTATAAGAAACCGTTGTAATAATAAGTTCTACGCTGTTCCCGTGGACAGAACTGTTGTAATACGTTAGTTTACAATGTTTTAGAGCTAACAGAACCGTTTTGTTCAATGGGAAATGCGTAGTTTAAAAGATATTTAGGTGAACTCTTATTACGGGGCTTAGTTTTCACTAAGTTTCATGGGGAACTATAAGAAACCGTTGTGATTTTAAGTTCTATGCTGTTCCCATGGACAGAACTGTTGTAATACGTTAGTTTACAATGTTTTAGAGCTAACAGAACCGTTTTGTTCAATGGGAAATGCGTAGTTTAAAAGATATTTAGGTGAACTCTTATTACGGGGCTTAGTTTTCACTAAGTTTCATGGGGAACTATAAGAAACCGTTGTGATAATAAGTTCTAAGCTGTTCCCATGGACAGAACTGTTGTAATACGTGAGTTTACAATGTTTTAGAGCTAACAGAACGGTTTTGTTCAATGGGAAATGCGTAGTTTAAAAGATATTTAGGTGAACTCTTATTACGGGGCTTAGTTTTCACTAAGTTTCATGGGGAACTATAAGAAACCGTTGTAATAATAAGTTCTACGCTGTTCCCATGGACAGAACTGTTGTAATACATTAGTTTACAATGTTTTAGAGCTAACAGAACCGTTTTGTTCAATGGGAAATGCGTAGTTTAAAAGATATTTAGGTGAACTCTTATTACGGGGCTTAGTTTTCACTAAGTTTCATGGGGAACTATAAGAAACTGTTGTGATAATAAGTTCTACGCTGTTCCCATGGACAGAACTGTTGTAATACGTTAGTTTACAATGTTTTAGAGCTAACAGAACCGTTTCGGTCAATGGGAAATGCGTAGTTTAAAAGATATTTAGGTGAACTCTTATTACGGGGCTTAGTTTTCACTAAGTTTCATGGGGAACTATAAGAAACCGTTGTAATAATAAGTTCTACGCTGTTCCCATGGACAGAACTGTTGTAATACGTTAGTTTACAATGTTTTAGAGCTAACAGAACCGTTTTGTTCAATGGGAAATGCGTAGTTTAAAAGATATTTAGGTGAACTCTTATTACGGGGCTTAGTTTTCACTAAGTTTCATGGGTAACTATAAGAAACCGTTGTGATAATAAGATCTACGCTGTTCCTATGGACAGAACTGTTGTAATACGTTAGTTTACAATGTTTTAGAGCTAACAGAACCGTTTTGTTCAATGGGAAATGCGTAGTTTAAAAGATATTTAGGTGAACTCTTGTTACGGGGCTTAGTTTTCACTAAGTTTCATGGGGAACTATAAGAAACCGTTGTAATAATAAGTTCTACGCTGTTCCCATGGACAGAACTGTTGTAATACGTGAGTTTACAATGTTTTAGAGCTAACAGAACCGTTTTGTTCAATGGGAAATGCGTAGTTTAAAAGATATTTAGGTGAACTCTTATTACGGGGCTTAGTTTTCACTAAGTTTTATGGGGAACTATAAGAAACCGTTGTAATAATAAGTTCTACGCTGTTCCCGTGGACAGAACTGTTGTAATACGTTAGTTTACAATGTTTTAGAGCTAACAGAACCGTTTTGTTCAATGGGAAATGCGTAGTTTAAAAGATATTTAGGTGAACTCTTATTACGGGGCTTAGTTTTCACTAAGTTTCATGGGGAACTATAAGAAACCGTTGTAATAATAAGCTCTACACTGTTCCCATGGACAGAACTGTTGTAATACGTTAGTTTACAATGTTTTAGAGCTAACAGAACCGTTTTGTTCAATGGGAAATGCGTAGTTAAAAGATATTTAGGTGAACTCTTATTACGGGGCTTAGTTTTCACTAAGTTTCATGGGGAACTATAAGAAACCGTTGTAATAATAAGTTCTACGATGTTCCCATGGACAGAACTGTTGTAATACGTTAGTTTACAATGTTTTAGAGCTAACAGAACCGTTTTGTTCAATGGGAAATGCGTAGTTTAAAAGATATTTAGGTGAACTCTTATTACGGGGCTTAGTTTTCATAAGTTTCATGGGGAACTATAAGAAACCGTTGTGATAATAAGTTCTACGCTGTTCCCATGGACAGAACTGTTGTACTACGTTAGTTTACAATGTTTTAGAGCTAACAGAACCGTTTTGTTCAATGGGAAATGCGTAGTTTAAAAGATATTTAGGTGAACTCTTATTACGGGGCTTAGTTTTCACTAAGTTTCATGGGGAACTATAAGAAACCGTTGTAATAATAAGTTCTACGATGTTCCCATGGACAGAACTGTTGTAATACGTTAGTTTACAATGTTTTAGAGCTAACAGAACCGTTTTGTTCAATGGGAAATGCGTAGTTTAAAAGATATTTAGGTGAACTCTTATTACGGGGCTTAGTTTTCATAAGTTTCATGGGGAACTATAAGAAACCGTTGTGATAATAAGTTCTACGATGTTCCCATGGACAGAACTGTTGTAATACGTTAGTTTACAATGTTTTAGAGCTAACAGAACCGTTTTGTTCAATGGGAAATGCGTAGTTTAAAAGATATTTAGGTGAACTCTTATTACGGGGCTTAGTTTTCATAAGTTTCATGGGGAACTATAAGAAACCGTTGTGATAATAAGTTCTACGCTGTTCCCATGGACAGAACTGTTGTACTACGTTAGTTTACAATGTTTTAGAGCTAACAGAACCGTTTTGTTCAATGGGAAATGCGTAGTTTAAAAGATATTTAGGTGAACTCTTATTACGGGGCTTAGTTTTCACTAAGTTTCATGGGGAACTATAAGAAACCGTTGTAATAATAAGTTCTACGATGTTCCCATGGACAGAACTGTTGTAATACGTTAGTTTACAATGTTTTAGAGCTAACAGAACCGTTTTGTTCAATGGGAAATGCGTAGTTTAAAAGATATTTAGGTGAACTCTTATTACGGGGCTTAGTTTTCATAAGTTTCATGGGGAACTATAAGAAACCGTTGTGATAATAAGTTCTACGCTGTTCCCATGGACAGAACTGTTGTACTACGTTAGTTTACAATGTTTTAGAGCTAACAGAACCGTTTTGTTCAATGGGAAATGCGTAGTTTAAAAGATATTTAGGTGAACTCTTATTACGGGGCTTAGTTTTCACTAAGTTTCATGGGGAACTATAAGAAACCGTTGTAATAATAAGTTCTACGCTGTTCCCGTGGACAGAACTGTTGTAATACGTTAGTTTACAATGTTTTAGAGCTAACAGAACCGTTTTGTTCAATGGGAAATGCGTAGTTTAAAAGATATTTAGGTGAACTCTTATTACGGGGCTTAGTTTTCACTAAGTTTCATGGGGAACTATAAGAAACCGTTGTAATAATAAGTTCTACACTGTTCCCATGGACAGAACTGTTGTAATACGTTAGTTTACAATGTTTTAGAGCTAACAGAACCGTTTTGTTCAATGGGGAATGCGTAGTTAAAAGATATTTAGGTGAACTCTTATTACGGGGCTTAGTTTTCACTAAGTTTCATGGGGAACTATAAGAAACCGTTGTAATAATAAGTTCTACGCTGTTCCCATGGACAGAACTGTTGTAATACGTTAGTTTACAATGTTTTAGAGCTAACAGAACCGTTTTGTTCAATGGGAAATGCGTAGTTTAAAAGATATTTAGGTGAACTCTTATTACGGGGCTTAGTTTTCACTAAGTTTCATGGGGAACTATAAGAAACCGTTGTGATAATAAGTTCTACGCTGTTCCCATGGACAAAACTGTTGTAATACGCTAGTTTACAATGTTTTAGAGCTAACAGAACCGTTTTGTTCAATGGGAAATGCGTAGTTTAAATGATATTTAGGTGAACTCTTATTACGGGGCTTAGTTTTCACTAAGTTTTATGGGGAACTATAAGAAACCGTTGTAATAATAAGTTCTACGCTGTTCCCGTGGACAGGACTGTTGTAATACGTTAGTTTACAATGTTTTAGAGCTAACAGAACCGTTTTGTTCAATGGGAAATGCGTAGTTTAAAAGATATTTAGGTGTACTCTTATTACGGGGCTCAGTTTTCACTAAGTTTCATGGGGAACTGTAAGAAACCCTTGTGATAATAAGTTCTACGCTGTTCCCATGGACAGAACTGTTGTAATACGTTAGTTTACAATGTTTTAGAGCTAACAGAACCGTTTTGTTCAATGGGAAATGCGTAGTTTAAAAGATATTTAGGTGAACTCTTATTAGGGGGCTTAGTTTTCACTAAGTTTCATTGG
This sequence comes from Pelagia noctiluca, assembly GCA_963924455.1. Classification (NCBI taxonomy): domain Eukaryota; kingdom Metazoa; phylum Cnidaria; class Scyphozoa; order Semaeostomeae; family Pelagiidae; genus Pelagia; species Pelagia noctiluca. Next base: position 9,281,112 of record OZ004320.1, on the reverse strand, counting down.
GAACTATAAGAAACCGTTGTAATAATAAGTTCTACACTGTTCCCATGGACAGAACTGTTGTAATACGTTAGTTTAGAATGTTTTAGAGCTAACAGAACCGTTTTGTTCAATGGGAAATGCGTAGTTAAAAGATATTTAGGTGAACTCTTATTACGGGGCTTAGTTTTCACTAAGTTTCATGGGGAACTATAAGAAACCGTTGTAATAATAAGTTCTACGCTGTTCCCATGGACAGAACTGTTGTAATACGTTAGTTTACAATGTTTTAGAGCTAACAGAACCGTTTTGTTCAATGGGAAATGCGTAGTTTAAAAGATATTTAGGTGAACTTTTATTACGGGGCTTAGTTTTCACTATGTTTCATGGGGAACTATAAGAAACCCTTGTGATAATAAGTTCTACGCTGTTCCCATGAACAGAACTGTTGTAATACGTTAGTTTACAATGTTTTAGAGCTAACAGAACCGTTTTGTTCAATGGGAAATGCGTAGTTTAAAAGATATTTAGGTGAACTCTTATTACGGGGCTTAGTTTTCACTAAGTTTCATGGGGAACTATAAGAAACCGTTGTAATAATAAGTTCTACGCTGTTCCCATGGACAGAACTATTGTGATACGTTAGTTTACAATGTTTTAGAGCTAACAGAACCGTTTTGTTCAATGGGAAATGCGTAGTTTAAAAGATATTTAGGTGAACTCTTATTACGGGGCTTAGTTTTCACTAAGTTTCATGGGGAACTATAAGAAACCGTTGTAATAATAAGTTCTACGCTGTTCCCATGGACAGAACTGTTGTAATACTTTAGTTTACAATGTTTTAGAGCTAACAGAACCGTTTTGTTCAATGGGAAATGCGTAGTTTAAAAGATATTTAGGTGAACTCTTATTACGGGGCTTAGTTTTCACTAAGTTTCATGGGGAACTATAAGAAACCGTTGTAATAATAAGTTCTACGCTGTTCCCATGGACAGAACTGTTGTAATACGTTAGTTTACAATGTTTTAGAGCTAACAGAACCGTTTTGTTCAATGGGAAATGCGTAGTTTAAAAGATATTTAGGTGAACTCTTATTACGGGGCTTAGTTTTCACTAAGTTTCATGGGGAACTATAAGAAACCGTTGTAATAATAAGTTCTACGCTGTTCCCATGGACAGAACTATTGTGATACGTTAGTTTACAATGTTTTAGAGCTAACAGAACCGTTTTGTTCAATGGGAAATGCGTAGTTTAAAAGATATTTAGGTGAACTCTTATTACGGGGCTTAGTTTTCACTAAGTTTCATGGGGAACTATAAGAAACCGTTGTGATAAAAAGTTCTACGCTGTTCCCATGGACAGAACTGTTGTAATACATTAGTTTACAATGTTTTAGAGCTAACAGAACCGTTTTGTTCAATGGGAAATGCGTAGTTTAAAAGATATTTAGGTGAACTCTTATTACGGGGCTTAGTTTTCACTAAGTTTCATGGGGAACTATAAGAAACCGTTGTAATAATAAGTTCTACGCTGTTCCCATGGACAGAACTGTTGTACTACGTTAGTTTACAATGTTTTAGAGCTAACAGAACCGTTTTGTTCAATGGGAAATGCGTAGTTTAAAAGATATTTAGGTGAACTCTTATTACGGGGCTTAGTTTTCACTAAGTTTCATGGGGAACTATAAGAAAACGTTGTAATGATAAGTTCTACGCTGTTCCCATGGACAGAACTGTTGTAATACGTGAGTTTACAATGTTTTAGAGCTAACAGAACCGTTTTGTTCAATGGGAAATGCGTAGTTTAAAAGATATTTAGGTGAACTCTTATTACGGGGCTTAGTTTTCACTAAGTTTCATGGGGAACTATAAGAAACCGTTGTAATAATAAGTTCTACGCTGTTCCCGTGGACAGAACTGTTGTAATACGTTAGTTTACAATGTTTTAGAGCTAACAGAACCGTTTTGTTCAATGGGAAATGCGTAGTTTAAAAGATATTTAGGTGAACTCTTATTACGGGGCTTAGTTTTCACTAAGTTTCATGGGGAACTATAAGAAACCGTTGTAATAATAAGTTATACGCTGTTCCCATGGACAGAACTGTTGTAATACGTGAGTTTACAATGTTTTTAGAGCTAACAGAACCGTTTTGTTCAATGGGAAATGCGTAGTTTAAAAGATATTTAGGTGAACTCTTATTACGGGGCTTAGTTTTCACTAAGTTTCATGGGGAACTATAAGAAACCGTTGTAATAATAAGTTCTACGCTGTTCCCATGGACAGAACTGTTGTAATACGTTAGTTTACAATGTTTTAGAGCTAACAGAACCGTTTTGTTCAATGGGAAATGCGTAGTTTAAAAGATATTTAGGTGAACTCTTATTACGGGGCTTAGTTTTCACTAAGTTTCATGGGGAACTATAAGAAACCGTTGTAATAATAAGTTCTACGCTGTTCCCGTGGACAGGACTGTTGTAATACGTTAGTTTACAATGTTTTAGAGCTAACAGAACCGTTTTGTTCAATGGGAAATGCGTAGTTTAAAAGATATTTAGGTGAACTCTTATTACGGGGCTTAGTTTTCACTAAGTTTCATGGGGAACTATAAGAAACCGTTGTGATAATAAGTTCTACGCTGTTCCCATGGACAAAACTGTTTGTAATACGTTAGTTTACAATGTTTTAGAGCTAACAGAACCGTTTTGTTCAATGGGAAATGCGTAGTTTAAAAGAAATTTAGGTGAACTCTTATTACGGGGCTTAGTTTTCACTAAGTTTTGTGGGGAACTATAAGATACCGTTGTAATAATAAGTTCTACGCTGTTCCCGTGGACAGGACTGTTGTAATACGTTAGTTTACAATGTTTTAGAGCTAACAGAACCGTTTTGTTCAATGGGAAATGCGTAGTTTAAAAGATATTTAGGTGTACTCTTATTACGGGGCTCAGTTTTCACTAAGTTTCATGGGGAACTGTAAGAAACCCTTGTGATAATAAGTTCTACGCTGTTCCCATGGACAGAACTGTTGTAATACGTTAGTTTACAATGTTTTAGAGCTAACAGAACCGTTTTGTTCAATGGGAAATGCGTAGTTTAAAAGATATTTAGGTGAACTCTTATTAGGGGGCTTAGTTTTCACTAAGTTTCATTGGGAACTATAAGAAACCGTTGTAATAATAAGTTCTACACTGTTCCCATGGACAGAACTGTTGTAATACGTTAGTTTAGAATGTTTTAGAGCTAACAGAACCGTTTTGTTCAATGGGAAATGCGTAGTTAAAAGATATTTAGGTGAACTCTTATTACGGGGCTTAGTTTTCACTAAGTTTCATGGGGAACTATAAGAAACCGTTGTAATAATAAGTTCTACGCTGTTCCCATGGACAGAACTGTTGTAATACGTTAGTTTACAATGTTTTAGAGCTAACAGAACCGTTTTGTTCAATGGGAAATGCGTAGTTTTAAAAGATATTTAGGTGAACTCTTATTACGGGGCTTAGTTTTCACTATGTTTCATGGGGAACTATAAGAAACCCTTGTGATAATAAGTTCTACGCTGTTCCCATGAACAGAACTGTTGTAATACGTTAGTTTACAATGTTTTAGAGCTAACAGAACCGTTTTGTTCAATGGGAAATGCGTAGTTTAAAGATATTTAGGTGAACTCTTATTACGGGGCTTAGTTTTCACTAAGTTTCATGGGGAACTATAAGAAACCGTTGTAATAATAAGTTCTACGCTGTTCCCATGGACAGAACTATTGTGATACGTTAGTTTACAATGTTTTAGAGCTAACAGAACCGTTTTTGTTCAATGGGAAATGCGTAGTTTAAAAGATATTTAGGTGAACTCTTATTACGGGCTTAGTTTTCACTAAGTTTCATGGGGAACTATAAGAAACCGTTGTAATAATAAGTTCTACGCTGTTCCCATGGACAGAACTGTTGTAATACTTTAGTTTACAATGTTTTAGAGCTAACAGAACCGTTTTGTTCAATGGGAAATGCGTAGTTTAAAAGATATTTAGGTGAACTCTTATTACGGGGCTTAGTTTTCACTAAGTTTCATGGGGAACTATAAGAAACCGTTGTAACAATAAGTTCTACGCTGTTCCCGTGGACAGAACTGTTGTAATACGTTAGTTTACAATGTTTTAGAGCTAACAGAACCGTTTTGTTCAATGGGAAATGCGTAGTTTAAAAGATATTTAGGTGAACTCTTATTACGGGGCTTAGTTTTCACTAAGTTTCATGGGGAACTATAAGAAACCGTTGTAATAATAAGTTCTACGCTGTTCCCATGGACAGAACTGTTGTAATACATTAGTTTACAATGTTTTAGAGCTAACAGAACCGTTTTGTTCAATGGGAAATGCGTAGTTTAAAAGATATTTAGGTGAACTCTTATTACGGGGCTTAGTTTTCACTAAGTTTCATGGGGAACTATAAGAAACTGTTGTGATAATAAGTTCTACGCTGTTCCCATGGACAGAACTGTTGTAATACGTTAGTTTACAATGTTTTAGAGCTAACAGAACCGTTTCGTTCAATGGGAAATGCGTAGTTTAAAAGATATTTAGGTGAACTCTTATTACGGGGCTTAGTTTTCACTAAGTTTCATGGGGAACTATAAGAAACCGTTGTAATAATAAGTTCTACGCTGATCCCATGGACAGAACTGTTGTAATACGTTAGTTTACAATGTTTTAGAGCTAACAGAACCGTTTTGTTCAATGGGAAATGCGTAGTTTAAAAGATATTTAGGTGAACTCTTATTACGGGGCTTAGTTTTCACTAAGTTTCATGGGTAACTATAAGAAACCGTTGTGATAATAAGTTCTACGCTGTTCCTATGGACAGAACTGTTGTAATACGTTAGTTTACAATGTTTTAGAGCTAACAGAACCGTTTTGTTCAATGGGAAATGCGTAGTTTAAAAGATATTTAGGTGAACTCTTGTTACGGGGCTTAGTTTTCACTAAGTTTCATGGGGAACTATAAGAAACCGTTGTAATAATAAGTTCTACGCTGTTCCCATGGACAGAACTGTTGTAATACGTGAGTTTACAATGTTTTAGAGCTAACAGAACCGTTTTGTTCAATGGGAAATGCGTAGTTTAAAAGATATTTAGGTGAACTCTTATTACGGGGCTTAGTTTTCACTAAGTTTTATGGGGAACTATAAGAAACCGTTGTAATAATAAGTTCTACGCTGTTCCCGTGGACAGAACTGTTGTAATACGTTAGTTTACAATGTTTTAGAGCTAACAGAACCGTTTTGTTCAATGGGAAATGCGTAGTTTAAAAGATATTTAGGTGAACTCTTACTACGGGGCTTAGTTTTCACTAAGTTTCATGGGGAACTATAAGAAACCGTTGTAATAATAAGTTCTACACTGTTCCATGGACAGAACTGTTGTAATACGTTAGTTTACAATGTTTTAGAGCTAACAGAACCGTTTTGTTCAATGGGAAATGCGTAGTTAAAAGATATTTAGGTGAACTCTTATTACGGGGCTTAGTTTTCACTAAGTTTCATGGGGAACTATAAGAAACCGTTGTAATAATAAGTTCTACGATGTTCCCATGGACAGAACTGTTGTAATACGTTAGTTTACAATGTTTTAGAGCTAACAGAACGGTTTTGTTCAATGGGAAATGCGTAGTTTTTAAAGATATTTAGGTGAACTCTTATTACGGGGCTTAGTTTTCATAAGTTTCATGGGGAACTATAAGAAACCGTTGTGATAATAAGTTCTACGCTGTTCCCATGGACAGAACTGTTGTACTACGTTAGTTTACAATGTTTTAGAGCTAACAGAACCGTTTTGTTCAATGGGAAATGCGTAGTTTAAAAGATATTTAGGTGAACTCTTATTACGGGGCTTAGTTTTCACTAAGTTTCATGGGGAACTATAAGAAACCGTTGTAATAATAAGTTCTACGCTGTTCCCGTGGACAGAACTGTTGTAATACGTTAGTTTACAATGTTTTAGAGCTAACAGAACCGTTTTGTTCAATGGGAAATGCGTAGTTTAAAAGATATTTAGGTGAACTCTTATTACGGGGCTTAGTTTTCACTAAGTTTCATGGGGAACTATAAGAAACCGTTGTAATAATAAGTTCTACGCTGTTCCCATGGACAGAACTGTTGTAATACGTTAGTTTACAATGTTTTAGAGCTAACAGAACCGTTTTGTTCAATGGGAAATGCGTAGTTAAAAGATATTTAGGTGAACTCTTATTACGGGGCTTAGTTTTCACTAAGTTTCATGGGGAACTATAAGAAACCGTTGTAATAATAAGTTCTACGCTGTTCCCATGGACAGAACTGTTGTAATACGTGAGTTTACAATGTTTTAGAGCTAACAGAACCGTTTTGTTCAATGGGAAATGCGTAGTTTAAAAGATATTTAGGTGAACTCTTATTACGGGGCTTAGTTTTCACTAAGTTTCATGGGGAACTATAAGAAACCGTTGTGATAATAAGTTCTACGCTGTTCCCATGGACAAAACTGTTGTAATACGTTAGTTTACAATGTTTTAGAGCTAACAGAACCGTTTTGTTCAATGGGAAATGCGTAGTTTAAAAGATATTTAGGTGAACTCTTATTACGGGGCTTAGTTTTCACTAAGTTTTATGGGGAACTATAAGAAACCGTTGTAATAATAAGTTCTACGCTGTTCCCGTGGACAGGACTGTTGTAATACGTTAGTTTACAATGTTTTAGAGCTAACAGAACCGTTTTGTTCAATGGGAAATGCGTAGTTTAAAAGATATTTAGGTGAACTCTTATTACGGGGCTTAGTTTTCACTATGTTTCATGGGGAACTATAAGAAACCCTTGTGATAATAAGTTCTACGCTGTTCCCATGAACAGAACTGTTGTAATACGTTAGTTTACAATGTTTTAGAGCTAACAGAACCGTTTTGTTCAATGGGAAATGCGTAGTTTAAAAGATATTTAGGTGAACTCTTATTACGGGGCTTAGTTTTCACTAAGTTTCATGGGGAACTATAAGAAACCGTTGTAATAATAAGTTCTACGCTGTTCCCATGGACAGAACTATTGTGATACGTTAGTTTACAATGTTTTAGAGCTAACAGAACCGTTTTGTTCAATGGGAAATGCGTAGTTTAAAAGATATTTAGGTGAACTCTTATTACGGGGCTTAGTTTTCACTAAGTTTCATGGGGAACTATAAGAAACCGTTGTAATAATAAGTTCTACGCTGTTCCCATGGACAGAACTGTTGTAATACTTTAGTTTACAATGTTTTAGAGCTAACAGAACCGTTTTGTTCAATGGGAAATGCTTAGTTTAAAAGATATTTAGGTGAACTCTTATTACGGGGCTTAGTTTTCACTAAGTTTCATGGGGAACTATAAGAAACCGTTGTAATAATAAGTTCTACGCTGTTCCCATGGACAGAACTGTTGTAATACGTTAGTTTACAATGTTTTAGAGCTAACAGAACCGTTTTGTTCAATGGGAAGTGCGTAGTTTAAAAGATATTTAGGTGAACTCTTATTACGGGGCTTAGTTTTCACTAAGTTTCATGGGGAACTATAAGAAACCGTTGTAATAATAAGTTCTACGCTGTTCCCATGGACAGAACTATTGTGATACGTTAGTTTACAATGTTTTAGAGCTAACAGAACCGTTTTGTTCAATGGGAAATGCGTAGTTTAAAAGATATTTAGGTGAACTCTTATTACGGGGCTTAGTTTTCACTAAGTTTCATGGGGAACTATAAGAAACTGTTGTGATAAAAAGTTCTACGCTGTTCCCATGGACAGAACTGTTGTAATACATTAGTTTACAATGTTTTAGAGCTAACAGAACCGTTTTGTTCAATGGGAAATGCGTAGTTTAAAAGATATTTAGGTGAACTCTTATTACGGGGCTTAGTTTTCACTAAGTTTCATGAAGAACTATAAGAAACCGTTGTAATAATAAGTTCTACGCTGTTCCCATGGACAGAACTGTTGTAATACGTTAGTTTACAATGTTTTAGAGCTAACAGAACCGTTTTGTTCAATGGGAAATGCGTATTTTAAAAGATATTTAGGTGAACTCTTATTACGGGGCTTAGTTTTCACTAAGTTTCATGGGGAACTATAAGAAACCGTTGTAATAATAAGTTCTACGCTGTTCCCATGGACAGAACTGTTGTAATACGTTAGTTCACAATGTTTTAGAGCTAACAGAACCGTTTTGTTCAATGGGAAATGCATAGTTTAAAAGATATTTAGGTGAACTCTTATTACGGGGCTTAGTTTTCACTAAGTTTCATGGGGAACTATAAGAAACCGTTGTAATGATAAGTTCTACGCTGTTCCCATGGACAGAACTGTTGTAATACGTTAGTTTACAATGTTTTAGAGCTAACAGAACCGTTTTGTTGAATGGGAAATGCGTAGTTTAAAAGATATTTAGGTGAACTCTTATTACGGGGCTTAGTTTTCACTAAGTTTCATGGGTAACTATAAGAAACCGTTGTGATAATAAGTTCTACGCTGTTCCTATGGACAGAACTGTTGTAATACGTGAGTTTACAATGTTTTAGAGCTAACAGAACCGTTTTGCTCAATGGGAAATGCGTAGTTTAAAAGATATTTAGGTGAACTCTTATTACGGGGCTTAGTTTTCACTAAGTTTCATGGGGAACTATAAGAAACCGTTGTAATAATAAGTTATACGCTGTTCCCATGGACAGAACTGTTGTAATACGTGTGAGTTTACAATGTTTTAGAGCTAACAGAACCGTTTTGTTCAATGGGAAATGCGTAGTTTAAAAGATATTTAGGTGAACTCTTATTACGGGGCTTAGTTTTCACTAAGTTTCATGGGGAACTATAAGAAACCGTTGTGATAATAAGTTCTACGCTGTTCCCATGGACAGAACTGTTGTACTACGTTAGTTTACAATGTTTTAGAGCTAACAGAACCGTTTTGTTCAATGGGAAATGCGTAGTTTAAAAGATATTTAGGTGAACTCTTATTACGGGGCTTAGTTTTCACTAAGTTTTATGGGGAACTATAAGAAACCGTTGTAATAATAAGTTCTACGCTGTTCCCGTGGACAGAACTGTTGTAATACGTTAGTTTACAATGTTTTAGAGCTAACAGAACCGTTTTGTTCAATGGGAAATGCGTAGTTTAAAAGATATTTAGGTGAACTCTTATTACGGGGCTTAGTTTTCACTAAGTTTCATGGGGAACTATAAGAAACCGTTGTGATTTTAAGTTCTACGTTGTTCCCATGGACAGAACTGTTGTAATACGTTAGTTTACAATGTTTTAGAGCTAACAGAACCGTTTTGTTCAATGGGAAATGCGTAGTTTAAAAGATATTTAGGTGAACTCTTATTACGGGGCTTAGTTTTCACTAAGTTTCATGGGGAACTATAAGAAACCGTTGTAATAATAAGTTCTACGCTGTTCCCATGGACAGAACTGTTGTAATACGTGAGTTTACAATGTTTTAGAGCTAACAGAACCGTTTTGTTCAATGGGAAATGCGTAGTTTAAAAGATATTTAGGTGAACTCTTATTACGGGGCTTAGTTTTCACTAAGTTTCATGGGGAACTATAAGAAACCGTTGTAATAATAAGTTCTACGCTGTTCCCATGGACAGAACTGTTGTAATACGTTAGTTTACAATGTTTTAGAGCTAACAGAACCGTTTTGTTCAATGGGAAATGCGTAGTTTAAAAGATATTTAGGTGAACTCTTATTACGGGGCTTAGTTTTCACTAAGTTTCATGGGGAACTATAAGAAACCGTTGTGATAATAAGTTCTACGCTGTTCCCATGGACAGAACTGTTGTAATACGTTAGTTTACAATGTTTTAGAGCTAACAGAACCGTTTCGTTCAATGGGAAATGCGTAGTTTAAAAGATATTTAGGTGAACTCTTATTACGGGGCTTAGTTTTCACTAAGTTTCATGGGGAACTATAAGAAACCGTTGTAATGATAAGTTCTACGCTGTTCCCATGGACAGAACTGTTGTAATACGTTAGTTTACAATGTTTTAGAGCTAACAGAACCGTTTTGTTGAATGGGAAATGCGTAGTTTAAAAGATATTTAGGTGAACTCTTATTACGGGGCTTAGTTTTCACTAAGTTTCATGGGGAACTATAAGAAACCGTTGTGATAATAAGTTCTACGCTGTTCCTATGGACAGAACTGTTGTAATACGTTAGTTTACAATGTTTTAGAGGTAACAGAACCATTTTGTTCAATGGGAAATGCGTAGTTTAAAAGATATTTAGGTGAACTCTTGTTACGGGGCTTAGTTTTCACTAAGTTTCATGGGGAACTATAAGAAACCGTTGTAATAATAAGTTCTACGCTGTTGCCATGGACAGAACTGTTGTAATACGTTAGTTTACAATGTTTTAGAGCTAACAGAACCGTTTTGTTCAATGGGAAATGCGTAGTTTAAAAGATATTTAGGTGAACTCTTATTACGGGGCTTAGTTTTCACTAAGTTTCATGGGGAACTATAAGAAACCGTTGTGATAATAAGTTCTACGCTGTTCCCATGGACAGAACTGTTGTAATACGTTAGTTTACAATGTTTTAGAGCTAACAGAACCGTTTTGTTCAATGGGAAATGCGTAGTTTAAAAGATATTTAGGTGAACTCTTATTACGGGGCTTAGTTTTCACTAAGTTTCATGGGGAACTATAAGAAACCGTTGTAATAATAAGTTCTACGCTGTTCCCATGGACAGAACTGTTGTAATACGTGAGTTTACAATGTTTTAGAGCTAACAGAACCGTTTTGTTCAATGGGAAATGCGTAGTTTAAAAGATATTTAGGTGAACTCTTATTACGGGGCTTAGTTTTCACTAAGTTTCATGGGGAACTATAAGAAACCGTTGTGATAATAAGTTCTACGCTGTTCCCATGGACAGAACTGTTGTACTACGTTAGTTTACAATGTTTTAGAGCTAACAGAACCGTTTTGTTCAATGGGAAATGCGTAGTTTAAAAGATATTTAGGTGAACTCTTATTACGGGGCTTAGTTTTCACTAAGTTTTATGGGGAACTATAAGAAACCGTTGTAATAATAAGTTCTACGCTGTTCCCGTGGACAGAACTGTTGTAATACGTTAGTTTACAATGTTTTAGAGCTAACAGAACCGTTTTGTTCAATGGGAAATGCGTAGTTTAAAAGATATTTAGGTGAACTCTTATTACGGGGCTTAGTTTTCACTAAGTTTCATGGGGAACTATAAGAAACCGTTGTGATTTTAAGTTCTACGCTGTTCCCATGGACAGAACTGTTGTAATACGTTAGTTTACAATGTTTTAGAGCTAACAGAACCGTTTTGTTCAATGGGAAATGCGTAGTTTAAAAGATATTTAGGTGAACTCTTATTACGGGGCTTAGTTTTCACTAAGTTTCATGGGGAACTATAAGAAACCGTTGTAATAATAAGTTCTACGCTGTTCCCATGGACAGAACTGTTGTAATACGTGAGTTTACAATGTTTTAGAGCTAACAGAACCGTTTTGTTCAATGGGAAATGCGTAGTTTAAAAGATATTTAGGTGAACTCTTATTACGGGGCTTAGTTTTCACTAAGTTTCATGGGGAACTATAAGAAACCGTTGTAATAATAAGTTCTACGCTGTTCCCATGGACAGAACTGTTGTAATACATTAGTTTACAATGTTTTAGAGCTAACAGAACCGTTTTGTTCAATGGGAAATGCGTAGTTTAAAAGATATTTAGGTGAACTCTTATTACGGGGCTTAGTTTTCACTAAGTTTCATGGGGAACTATAAGAAACCGTTGTAATAATAAGTTCTACGCTGTTCCCATGGACAGAACTATTGTGATACGTTAGTTTACAATGTTTTAGAGCTAACAGAACCGTTTTGTTCAATGGGAAATGCGTAGTTTAAAAGATATTTAGGTGAACTCTTATTACGGGGCTTAGTTTTCACTAAGTTTCATGGGGAACTATAAGAAACCGTTGTGATAAAAAGTTCTACGCTGTTCCCATGGACAGAACTGTTGTAATACGTTAGTTTACAATGTTTTAGAGCTAACAGAACCGTTTTGTTCAATGGGAAATGCGTAGTTTAAAAGATATTTAGGTGAACTCTTATTACGGGGCTTAGTTTTCACTAAGTTTCATGGGGAACTATAAGAAACCGTTGTAATAATAAGTTCTACGCTGTTCCCATGGACAGAACTGTTGTAATACGTTAGTTTACAATGTTTTAGAGCTAACAGAACCGTTTTGTTCAATGGGAAATGCGTAGTTTAAAAGATATTTAGGTGAACTCTTATTACGGGGCTTAGTTTTCACTAAGTTTCATGGGGAACTATAAGAAACCGTTGTAATAATAAGTTCTACGCTGTTCCCATGGACAGAACTGTTGTAATACGTTAGTTCACAATGTTTTAGAGCTAACAGAACCGTTTTGTTCAATGGGAAATGCATAGTTTAAAAGATATTTAGGTGAACTCTTATTACGGGGCTTAGTTTTCACTAAGTTTCATGGGGAACTATAAGAAACCGTTGTAATGATAAGTTCTACGCTGTTCCCATGGACAGAACTGTTGTAATACGTGAGTTTACAATGTTTTAGAGCTAACAGAACCGTTTTGTTCAATGGGAAATGCGTAGTTTAAAAGATATTTAGGTGAACTCTTATTACGGGGCTTAGTTTTCACTAAGTTTCATGGGGAACTATAAGAAACCGTTGTAATAATAAGTTCTACGCTGTTCCCGTGGACAGAACTGTTGTAATACGTTAGTTTACAATGTTTTAGAGCTAACAGAACCGTTTTGTTCAATGGGAAATGCGTAGTTTAAAAGATATTTAGGTGAACTCTTATTACGGGGCTTAGTTTTCACTAAGTTGCATGGGGAACTATAAGAAACCGTTGTAATCATAAGTTCTACGCTGTTCCCATGGACAGAACTGTTGTAATACGTGAGTTTACAATGTTTTAGAGCTAACAGAACCGTTTTGTTCAATGGGAAATGCGTAGTTTAAAAGATATTTAGGTGAACTCTTATTACGGGGCTTAGTTTTCACTAAGTTTCATGGGGAACTATAAGAAACCGTTGTGATAATAAGTTCTACGCTGTTCCCATGGACAGAACTGTTGTAATACATTAGTTTACAATGTTTTAGAGCTAACAGAACCGTTTTGTTCAATGGGAAATGCGTAGTTTAAAAGATATTTAGGTGAACTCTTATTACGGGGCTTAGTTTTCACTAAGTTTCATGGGGAACTATAAGAAACCGTTGTAATAATAAGTTCTACGCTGTTCCCATGGACAGAACTATTGTGATACGTTAGTTTACAATGTTTTAGAGCTAACAGAACCGTTTTGTTCAATGGGAAATGCGTAGTTTAAAAGACATTTAGGTGAACTCTTATTACGGGGCTTAGTTTTCACTAAGTTTCATGGGGAACTATAAGAAACCGTTGTGATAAAAAGTTCTACGCTGTTCCCATGGACAGAACTGTTGTAATACGTTAGTTTACAATGTTTTAGAGCTAACAGAACCGTTTTGTTCAATGGGAAATGCGTAGTTTAAAAGATATTTAGGTGAACTCTTATTACGGGGCTTAGTTTTCACTAAGTTTCATGGGGAACTATAAGAAACCGTTGTAATAATAAGTTCTACGCTGTTCCCATGGACAGAACTGTTGTAATACGTTAGTTTACAATGTTTTAGAGCTAACAGAACCGTTTTGTTCAATGGGAAATGCGTAGTTTAAAAGATATTTAGGTGAACTCTTATTACGGGGCTTAGTTTTCACTAAGTTTCATGGGGAACTATAAGAAACCGTTGTAATAATAAGTTCTACGCTGTTCCCATGGACAGAACTGTTGTAATACGTTAGTTCACAATGTTTTAGAGCTAACAGAACCGTTTTGTTCAATGGGAAATGCGTAGTTTAAAAGATATTTAGGTGAACTCTTATTACGGGGCTTAGTTTTCACTAAGTTTCATGGGGAACTATAAGAAACCGTTGTAATGATAAGTTCTACGCTGTTCCCATGGACAGAACTGTTGTAATACGTGAGTTTACAATGTTTTAGAGCTAACAGAACCGTTTTGTTCAATGGGAAATGCGTAGTTTAAAAGATATTTAGGTGAACTCTTATTACGGGGCTTAGTTTTCACTAAGTTTCATGGGGAACTATAAGAAACCGTTGTAATAATAAGTTCTACGCTGTTCCCGTGGACAGAACTGTTGTAATACGTTAGTTTACAATGTTTTAGAGCTAACAGAACCGTTTTGTTCAATGGGAAATGCGTAGTTTAAAAGATATTTAGGTGAACTCTTATTACGGGGCTTAGTTTTCACTAAGTTTCATGGGGAACTATAAGAAACCGTTGTGATTTTAAGTTCTACGCTGTTCCCATGGACAGAACTGTTGTAATACGTTAGTTTACAATGTTTTAGAGCTAACAGAACCGTTTTGTTCAATGGGAAATGCGTAGTTTAAAAGATATTTAGGTGAACTCTTATTACGGGGCTTAGTTTTCACTAAGTTTCATGGGGAACTATAAGAAACCGTTGTAATAATAAGTTCTACGCTGTTCCCATGGACAGAACTGTTGTAATACGTGAGTTTACAATGTTTTAGAGCTAACAGAACCGTTTTGTTCAATGGGAAATGCGTAGTTTAAAAGATATTTAGGTGAACTCTTATTACGGGGCTTAGTTTTCACTAAGTTTCATGGGGAACTATAAGAAACCGTTGTAATAATAAGTTCTACGCTGTTCCCATGGACAGAACTGTTGTAATACATTAGTTTACAATGTTTTAGAGCTAACAGAACCGTTTTGTTCAATGGGAAATGCGTAGTTTAAAAGATATTTAGGTGAACTCTTATTACGGGGCTTAGTTTTCACTAAGTTTCATGGGGAACTATAAGAAACTGTTGTGATAATAAGTTCTACGCTGTTCCCATGGACAGAACTGTTGTAATACGTTAGTTTACAATGTTTTAGAGCTAACAGAACCGTTTCGTTCAATGGGAAATGCGTAGTTTAAAAGATATTTAGGTGAACTCTTATTACGGGGCTTAGTTTTCACTAAGTTTCATGGGGAACTATAAGAAACCGTTGTAATAATAAGTTCTACGCTGTTCCCATGGACAGAACTGTTGTAATACGTTAGTTTACAATGTTTTAGAGCTAACAGAACCGTTTTGTTCAATGGGAAATGCGTAGTTTAAAAGATATTTAGGTGAACTCTTATTACGGGGCTTAGTTTTCACTAAGTTTCATGGGGAACTATAAGAAACCGTTGTAATAATAAGTTCTACACTGTTCCCATGGACAGAACTGTTGTAATACGTTAGTTTACAATGTTTTAGAGCTAACAGAACCGTTTTGTTCAATGGGAAATGCGTAGTTTAAAAGATATTTAGGTGAACTCTTATTACGGGGCTTAGTTTTCACTAAGTTTCATGGGGAACTATAAGAAACCGTTGTAATAATAAGTTCTACGCTGTTCCCATGGACAGAACTATTGTGATACGTTAGTTTACAATGTTTTAGAGCTAACAGAACCGTTTTGTTCAATGGGAAATGCGTAGTTTAAAAGATATTTAGGTGAACTCTTATTACGGGGCTTAGTTTTCACTAAGTTTCATGGGGAACTATAAGAAACCGTTGTGATAAAAAGTTCTACGCTGTTCCCATGGACAGAACTGTTGTAATACTTTAGTTTACAATGTTTTAGAGCTAACAGAACCGTTTTGTTCAATGGGAAATGCTTAGTTTAAAAGATATTTAGGTGAACTCTTATTACGGGGCTTAGTTTTCACTAAGTTTCATGGGGAACTATAAGAAACCGTTGTAATAATAAGTTCTACACTGTTCCCATGGACAGAACTGTTGTAATACGTTAGTTTACAATGTTTTAGAGCTAACAGAACCGTTTTGTTCAATGGGAAATGCGTAGTTAAAAGATATTTAGGTGAACTCTTATTACGGGGCTTAGTTTTCACTAAGTTTCATGGGGAACTATAAGAAACCGTTGTAATAATAAGTTCTACGATGTTCCCATGGACAGAACTGTTGTAATACGTTAGTTTACAATGTTTTAGAGCTAACAGAACCGTTTTGTTCAATGGGAAATGCGTAGTTTAAAAGATATTTAGGTGAACTCTTATTACGGGGCTTAGTTTTCATAAGTTTCATGGGGAACTATAAGAAACCGTTGTGATAATAATTTCTACGCTGTTCCCATGGACAGAACTGTTGTACTACGTTAGTTTACAATGTTTTAGAGCTAACAGAACCGTTTTGTTCAATGGGAAATGCGTAGTTTAAAAGATATTTAGGTGAACTCTTATTACGGGGCTTAGTTTTCACTAAGTTTCATGGGGAACTATAAGAAACCGTTGTAATAATAAGTTCTACGCTGTTCCCGTGGACAGGACTGTTGTAATACGTTAGTTTACAATGTTTTAGAGCTAACAGAACCGTTTTGTTCAATGGGAAATGCGTAGTTTAAAAGATATTTAGGTGAACTCTTATTACGGGGCTTAGTTTTCACTAAGTTTCATGGGGAACTATAAGAAACCGTTGTAATAATAAGTTCTACACTGTTCCCATGGACAGAACTGTTGTAATACGTTAGTTTACAATGTTTTAGAGCTAACAGAACCGTTTTGTTCAATGGGAAATGCGTAGTTAAAAGATATTTAGGTGAACTCTTATTACGGGGCTTAGTTTTCACTAAGTTTCATGGGGAACTATAAGAAACCGTTGTAATAATAAGTTCTACGCTGTTCCCATGGACAGAACTGTTGTAATACGTTAGTTTACAATGTTTTAGAGCTAACAGAACCGTTTTGTTCAATGGGAAATGCGTAGTTTAAAAGATATTTAGGTGAACTCTTATTACGGGGCTTAGTTTTCACTAAGTTTCATGGGGAACTATAAGAAACCGTTGTGATAATAAGTTCTACGCTGTTCCCATGGACAGAACTGTTGTACTACGTTAGTTTACAATGTTTTAGAGCTAACAGAACCGTTTTGTTCAATGGGAAATGCGTAGTTTAAAAGATATTTAGGTGAACTCTTATTACGGGGCTTAGTTTTCACTAAGTTTCATGGGGAACTATAAGAAACCGTTGTAATAATAAGTTCTACGCTGTTCCCGTGGACAGAACTGTTGTAATACGTTAGTTTACAATGTTTTAGAGCTAACAGAACCGTTTTGTTCAATGGGAAATGCGTAGTTTAAAAGATATTTAGGTGAACTCTTATTACGGGGCTTAGTTTTCACTAAGTTTCATGGGGAACTATAAGAAACCGTTGTAATAATAAGTTCTACGCTGTTCCCATGGACAGAACTATTGTGATACGTTAGTTTACAATGTTTTAGAGCTAACAGAACCGTTTTGTTCAATGGGAAATGCGTAGTTTAAAAGATATTTAGGTGAACTCTTATTACGGGGCTTAGTTTTCACTAAGTTTCATGGGGAACTATAAGAAACCGTTGTGATAAAAAGTTCTACGCTGTTCCCATGGACAGAACTGTTGTAATACGTTAGTTTACAATGTTTTAGAGCTAACAGAACCGTTTTGTTCAATGGGAAATGCGTAGTTTAAAAGATATTTAGGTGAACTCTTATTACGGGGCTTAGTTTTCACTAAGTTTCATGGGGAACTATAAGAAACCGTTGTAATAATAAGTTCTACACTGTTCCCATGGACAGAACTGTTGTAATACGTTAGTTTACAATGTTTTAGAGCTAATAGAACCGTTTTGTTCAATGGGAAATGCGTAGTTAAAAGATATTTAGGTGAACTCTTATTACGGGGCTTAGTTTTCACTAAGTTTCATGGGGAACTATAAGAAACCGTTGTAATAATAAGTTCTACGATGTTCCCATGGACAGAACTGTTGTAATACGTTAGTTTACAATGTTTTAGAGCTAACAGAACCGTTTTGTTCAATGGGAAATGCGTAGTTTAAAAGATATTTAGGTGAACTCTTATTACGGGGCTTAGTTTTCATAAGTTTCATGGGGAACTATAAGAAACCGTTGTGATAATAATTTCTACGCTGTTCCCATGGACAGAACTGTTGTACTACGTTAGTTTACAATGTTTTAGAGCTAACAGAACCGTTTTGTTCAATGGGAAATGCGTAGTTTAAAAGATATTTAGGTGAACTCTTATTACGGGGCTTAGTTTTCACTAAGTTTCATGGGGAACTATAAGAAACCGTTGTAATAATAAGTTCTACGCTGTTCCCGTGGACAGGACTGTTGTAATACGTTAGTTTACAATGTTTTAGAGCTAACAGAACCGTTTTGTTCAATGGGAAATGCGTAGTTTAAAAGATATTTAGGTGAACTCTTATTACGGGGCTTAGTTTTCACTAAGTTTCATGGGGAACTATAAGAAACCGTTGTAATAATAAGTTCTACACTGTTCCCATGGACAGAACTGTTGTAATACGTTAGTTTACAATGTTTTAGAGCTAACAGAACCGTTTTGTTCAATGGGAAATGCGTAGTTAAAAGATATTTAGGTGAACTCTTATTACGGGGCTTAGTTTTCACTAAGTTTCATGGGGAACTATAAGAAACCGTTGTAATAATAAGTTCTACGCTGTTCCCATGGACAGAACTGTTGTAATACGTTAGTTTACAATGTTTTAGAGCTAACAGAACCGTTTTGTTCAATGGGAAATGCGTAGTTTAAAAGATATTTAGGTGAACTCTTATTACGGGGCTTAGTTTTCACTAAGTTTCATGGGGAACTATAAGAAACCGTTGTGATAATAAGTTCTACGCTGTTCCCATGGACAGAACTGTTGTACTACGTTAGTTTACAATGTTTTAGAGCTAACAGAACCGTTTTGTTCAATGGGAAATGCGTAGTTTAAAAGATATTTAGGTGAACTCTTATTACGGGGCTTAGTTTTCACTAAGTTTCATGGGGAACTATAAGAAACCGTTGTAATAATAAGTTCTACGCTGTTCCCGTGGACAGAACTGTTGTAATACGTTAGTTTACAATGTTTTAGAGCTAACAGAACCGTTTTGTTCAATGGGAAATGCGTAGTTTAAAAGATATTTAGGTGAACTCTTATTACGGGGCTTAGTTTTCACTAAGTTTCATGGGGAACTATAAGAAACCGTTGTAATAATAAGTTCTACACTGTTCCCATGGACAGAACTGTTGTAATACGTTAGTTTACAATGTTTTAGAGCTAACAGAACCGTTTTGTTCAATGGGAAATGCGTAGTTAAAAGATATTTAGGTGAACTCTTATTACGGGGCTTAGTTTTCACTAAGTTTCATGGGGAACTATAAGAAACCGTTGTAATAATAAGTTCTACGCTGTTCCCATGGACAGAACTGTTGTAATACGTTAGTTTACAATGTTTTAGAGCTAACAGAACCGTTTTGTTCAATGGGAAATGCGTAGTTTAAAAGATATTTAGGTGAACTCTTATTACGGGGCTTAGTTTTCACTAAGTTTCATGGGGAACTATAAGAAACCGTTGTGATAATAAGTTCTACGCTGTTCCCATGGACAAAACTGTTGTAATACGTTAGTTTACAATGTTTTAGAGCTAACAGAACCGTTTTGTTCAATGGGAAATGCGTAGTTTAAAAGATATTTAGGTGAACTCTTATTACGGGGCTTAGTTTTCACTAAGTTTTATGGGGAACTATAAGAAACCGTTGTAATAATAAGTTCTACGCTGTTCCCGTGGACAGGACTGTTGTAATACGTTAGTTTACAATGTTTTAGAGCTAACAGAACCGTTTTGTTCAATGGGAAATGCGTAGTTTAAAAGATATTTAGGTGTACTCTTATTACGGGGCTCAGTTTTCACTAAGTTTCATGGGGAACTGTAAGAAACCCTTGTGATAATAAGTTCTACGCTGTTCCCATGGACAGAACTGTTGTAATACGTTAGTTTACAATGTTTTAGAGCTAACAGAACCGTTTTGTTCAATGGGAAATGCGTAGTTTAATAGATATTTAGGTGAACTCTTATTAGGGGGCTTAGTTTTCACTAAGTTTCATTGGGAACTATAAGAAACCGTTGTAATAATAAGTTCTACACTGTTCCCATGGACAGAACTGTTGTAATACGTTAGTTTAGAATGTTTTAGAGCTAACAGAACCGTTTTGTTCAATGGGAAATGCGTAGTTAAAAGATATTTAGGTGAACTCTTATTACGGGGCTTAGTTTTCACTAAGTTTCATGGGGAACTATAAGAAACCGTTGTAATAATAAGTTCTACGCTGTTCCCATGGACAGAACTGTTGTAATACGTTAGTTTACAATGTTTTAGAGCTAACAGAACCGTTTTGTTCAGTGGGAAATGCGTAGTTTAAAAGATATTTAGGTGAACTCTTATTACGGGGCTTAGTTTTCACTATGTTTCATGGGGAACTATAAGAAACCCTTGTGATAATAAGTTCTACGCTGTTCCCATGAACAGAACTGTTGTAATACGTTAGTTTACAATGTTTTAGAGCTAACAGAACCGTTTTGTTCAATGGGAAATGCGTAGTTTAAAAGATATTTAGGTGAACTCTTATTACGGGGCTTAGTTTTCACTAAGTTTCATGGGGAACTATAAGAAACCGTTGTAATAATAAGTTCTACGCTGTTCCCATGGACAGAACTGTTGTAATACGTTAGTTTACAATGTTTTAGAGCTAACAGAACCGTTTTGTTCAATGGGAAATGCGTAGTTTAAAAGATATTTAGGTGAACTCTTATTACGGGGCTTAGTTTTCACTAAGTTTCATGGGGAACTATAAGAAACCGTTGTAATAATAAGCTCTACGCTGTTCCCATGGACAGAACTGTTGTAATACGTTAGTTTACAATGTTTTAGAGCTAACAGAACCGTTTTGTTCAATGGGAAATGCGTAGTTTAAAAGATATTTAGGTGAACTCTTATTACGGGGCTTAGTTTTTACTAAGTTTCATGGGGAACTATAAGAAACCGTTGTAATAATAAGTTCTACGCTGTTCCCATGGACAGAACTGTTGTAATACGTTAGTTTACAATGTTTTAGAGCTAACAGAACCGTTTTGTTCAATGGGAAATGCGTAGTTTAAAAGAGATATATAGGTGAACTCTTATTACGGGGCTTAGTTTTCACTAAGTTTCATGGGGAACTATAAGAAACCGTTGTAATAATAAGTTCTACACTGTTCCCATGGACAGAACTGTTGTAATACGTTAGTTT
Organism: Pelagia noctiluca; assembly: GCA_963924455.1. Lineage (NCBI taxonomy): Eukaryota > Metazoa > Cnidaria > Scyphozoa > Semaeostomeae > Pelagiidae > Pelagia > Pelagia noctiluca. Next base: position 9,259,885 of record OZ004320.1, on the reverse strand, counting down.
ACAATGTTTTAGAGCTAACAGAACCGTTTTGTTCAATGGGAAATGCGTAGTTTAAAAGATATTTAGGTGAACTATTATTACGGGGCTTAGTTTTCACTAAGTTTCATGGGGAACTATAAGAAACCGTTGTAATAATAAGTTCTACGCTGTTCCCATGGACAGAACTGTTGTAATACGTTAGTTTACAATGTTTTAGAGCTAACAGAACCGTTTTGTTCAATGGGAAATGAGTAGTTTAAAAGATATTTAGGTGAACTCTTATTACGGGGCTTAGTTTTCACTAAGTTTCATGGGGAACTATAAGAAACCGTTGTGATAATGAGTTCTACGCTGTTCCCATGGACAGAACTGATGTGATAGGTTAGTTTACAATGTTTTAGAGCTAACAGAACCGTTTTGTTCAATGGGAAATGCGTAGTTTAAAAGATATTTAGGTGAACTCTTATTACGGGGCTTAGTTTTCACTATGTTTCATGGGGAACTATAAGAAACCGTTGTAATAATAAGTTCTACGCTGTTCCCATGGACAGAACTGTTGTAATACGTTAGTTTACAATGTTTTAGAGCTAACAGAACCGTTTTGTTCAATGGGAAATGCGTAGTTTAAAAGATATTTAGGTGAACTCTTATTACGGGGCTTAGTTTTCACTAAGTTTCATGGGGAACTATAAGAAACCGTTGTAATAATAAGTTCTACGCTGTTCCCATGGACAGAACTGTTGTAATACGTTAGTTTACAATGTTTTAGAGCTAACAGAACCGTTTTGTTCAATGGGAAATGCGTAGTTTAAAAGATATTTAGGTGAACTCTTATTACGGGGCTTAGTTTTCACTAAGTTTCATGGGGAACTATAAGAAACCGTTGTAATAATAAGTTCTACGCTGTTCCCATGGACAGAACTGTTGTAATACGTTAGTTTACAATGTTTTAGAGCTAACAGAACCGTTTTGTTCAATGGGAAATGCGTAGTTTAAAAGATATTTAGGTGAACTCTTATTACGGGGCTTAGTTTTCACTAAGTTTCATGGGGAACTATAAGAAACCGTTGTAATAATAAGTTCTACGCTGTTCCCATGGACAGAACTGTTGTAATACGTTAGTTTACAATGTTTTAGAGCTAACAGAACCGTTTTGTTCAATGGGAAATGCGTAGTTTAAAAGATATTTAGGTGAACTCTTATTACGGGGCTTAGTTTTCACTAAGTTTTATGGGGAACTATAAGAAACCGTTGTAATAATAAGTTCTACGCTGTTCCCGTGGACAGAACTGTTGTAATACGTTAGCTTACAATGTTTTAGAGCTAACAGAACCGTTTTGTTCAATGGGAAATGCGTAGTTTAAAAGATATTTAGGTGTACTCTTATTACGGGGCTTAGTTTTCACTAAGTTTCATGGGGAACTATAAGAAACCCTTGTGATAATAAGTTCTACGCTGTTCCCATGGACAGAACTGTTGTAATACGTTAGTTTACAATGTTTTAGAGCTAACAGAACCGTTTTGTTCAATGGGAAATGCGTAGTTTAAAAGATATTTAGGTGAACTCTTATTACGGGGCTTAGTTTTCACTAAGTTTCATGGGGAACTATAAGAAACCGTTGTAATAATAAGTTCTACGCTGTTCCCATGGACAGAACTGTTGTAATACGTTAGTTTACAATGTTTTAGAGCTAACAGAACCGTTTTGTTCAATGGGAAATGCGTAGTTTAAAAGATATTTAGGTGAACTCTTATTACGGGGCTTAGTTTTCACTAAGTTTCATGGGGAACTATAAGAAACCGTTGTAATAATAAGTTCTACGCTGTTCCCATGGACAGAACTGTTGTAATACGTTAGTTTACAATGTTTTAGAGCTAACAGAACCGTTTTGTTCAATGGGAAATGCGTAGTTTAAAAGATATTTAGGTGAACTCTTATTACGGGGCTTAGTTTTCACTAAGTTTCATGCAGAACTATAAGAAACCGTTGTAATAATAAGTTCTACGCTGTTCCCATGGACAGAACTGTTGTAATACGTTAGTTTACAATGTTTTAGAGCTAACAGAACCGTTTTGTTCAATGGGAAATGCGTAGTTTAAAAGATATTTAGGTGAACTATTATTACGGGGCTTAGTTTTCACTAAGTTTCATGGGGAACTATAAGAAACCGTTGTAATAATAAGTTCTACGCTGTTCCCATGGACAGAACTGTTGTAATACGTTAGTTTACAATGTTTTAGAGCTAACAGAACCGTTTTGTTCAATGGGAAATGAGTAGTTTAAAAGATATTTAGGTGAACTCTTATTACGGGGCTTAGTTTTCACTAAGTTTCATGGGGAACTATAAGAAACCGTTGTGATAATGAGTTCTACGCTGTTCCCATGGACAGAACTGATGTGATAGGTTAGTTTACAATGTTTTAGAGCTAACAGAACCGTTTTGTTCAATGGGAAATGCGTAGTTTAAAAGATATTTAGGTGAACTCTTATTACGGGGCTTAGTTTTCACTATGTTTCATGGGGAACTATAAGAAACCGTTGTAATAATAAGTTCTACGCTGTTCCCATGGACAGAACTGTTGTAATACGTTAGTTTACAATGTTTTAGAGCTAACAGAACCGTTTTGTTCAATGGGAAATGCGTAGTTTAAAAGATATTTAGGTGAACTCTTATTACGGGGCTTAGTTTTCACTAAGTTTCATGGTGAACTATAAGAAACCGTTGTAATAATAAGTTCTACGCTGTTCCCATGGACAGAACTGTTGTAATACGTTAGTTTACAATGTTTTAGAGCTAACAGAACCGTTTTGTTCAATGGGAAATGCGTAGTTTAAAAGATATTTAGGTGAACTCTTATTACGGGGCTTAGTTTTCACTAAGTTTCATGGGGAACTATAAGAAACCGTTGTAATAATAAGTTCTACGCTGCTCCCATGGACAGAACTGTTGTAATACGTTAGTTTACAATGTTTTAGAGCTAACAGAACCGTTTTGTTCAATGGGAAATGCGTAGTTTAAAAGATATTTAGGTGAACTCTTATTACGAGGCTTAGTTTTCACTAAGTTTCATGGGGAACTATAAGAAACCGTTGTAATAATAAGTTCTACGCTGTTCCCATGGACAGAACTGTTGTAATACGTTAGTTTACAATGTTTTAGAGCTAACAGAACCGTTTTGTTCAATGGGAAATGCGTAGTTTAAAAGATATTTAGGTGAACTCTTATTACGGGGCTTAGTTTTCACTATGTTTCATGGGGAACTATATGAAACCGTTGTGATAAAAAGTTCTACGCTGTTCCCATGGACAGAACTGTTGTAATACGTTAGTTTACAATGTTTTAGAGCTAACAGAACCGTTTTGTTCAATGGGAAATGCGTAGTTTAAAAGATATTTAGGTGAACTCTTATTACGGGGCTTAGTTTTCACTAAGTTTCATGGGGAACTATAAGAAACCGTTGTAATAATAAGTTCTACGCTGTTCCCATGGACAGAACTGTTGTAATACGTTAGTTTACAATGTTTTAGAGCTAACAGAACCGTTTTGTTCAATGGGAAATGCGTAGTTTAAAAGATATTTAGGTAAACTCTTATTACGGGGCTTAGTTTTCACTAAGTTTCATGGGGAACTATAAGAAACCGTTGTAATAATAAGCTCTACGCTGTTCCCATGGACAGAACTGTTGTAATACGTTAGTTTACAATGTTTTAGAGCTAACAGAACCGTTTTGTTCAATGGGAAATGCGTAGTTTAAAAGATATTTAGGTGAACTCTTATTACGGGGCTTAGTTTTCACTAAGTTTCATGGGGAACTATAAGAAACCGTTGTAATAATAAGTTCTACGCTGTTCCCATGGACAGAACTGTTGTAATACGTTAGTTTACAATGTTTTAGAGCTAACAGAACCGTTTTGTTCAATGGGAAATGCGTAGTTTAAAAGATATTTAGGTGAACTCTTATTACGGGGCTTAGTTTTCACTAAGTTTCATGGGGAACTATAAGAAACCGTTGTAATAATAAGTTCTACGCTGTTCCCATGGACAGAACTGTTGTAATACGTTAGTTTACAATGTTTTAGAGCTAACAGAACCGTTTTGTTCAATGGGAAATGCGTAGTTTAAAAGATATTTAGGTAAACTCTTATTACGGGGCTTAGTTTTCACTAAGTTTCATGGGGAACTATAAGAAACCGTTGTAATAATAAGTTCTACGCTGTTCCCATGGACAGAACTGTTGTAATACGTTAGTTTACAATGTTTTAGAGCTAACAGAACCGTTTTGTTCAATGGGAAATGCGTAGTTTAAAAGATATTTAGGTGAACTCTTATTACGGGGCTTAGTTTTCACTAAGTTTCATGGGGAACTATAAGAAACCGTTGTAATAATAAGTTCTACGCTGTTCCCATGGACAGAACTGTTGTAATACGTTAGTTAACAATGTTTTAGAGCTAACATAACCGTTTTGTTCAATGGGAAATGCGTAGTTTAAAAGATATTTAGGTGAACTCTTATTATGGGGCTTAGTTTTTACTAAGTTTCATGGGGAACTATAAGAAACCGTTGTAATAATAAGTTCTACGCTGTTCCCATGGACCGAACTGTTGTAGTACGTTAGTTTACAATGTTTTAGAGCTAACAGAACCGTTTTGTTCAATGGGAAATGCGTAGTTTAAAAGATATTTAGGTGAACTCTTATTACGGGGCTTAGTTTTCATAAGTTTCATGGGGAACTATAAGAAACCGTTGTAATAATAAGTTCTACGCTGTTCCCATGGACAGAACTGTTGTAATACGTTAGTTTACAATGTTTTAGAGCTAACAGAACCGTTTTGTTCAATGGGAAATGCGTAGTTTAAAAGATATTTAGGTGAACTCTTATTACGGGGCTTAGTTTTCACTAAGTTTCATGGGGAACTATAAGAAACCGTTGTGATAATGAGTTCTACGCTGTTCCCATGGACAGAACTGATGTGATACGTTAGTTTACAATGTTTTAGAGCTAACAGAACCGTTTTGTTCAATGGGAAATGCGTAGTTTAAAAGATATTTAGGTGAACTCTTATTACGGGGCTTAGTTTTCACTATGTTTCATGGAAAACTATAAGAAACCGTTGTAATAAAAAGTTCTACGCTGTTCCCATGGACAGAACTGTTGTAATACGTTAGTTTACAATGTTTTAGAGCTAACAGAACCGTTTTGTTCAATGGGAAATGCGTAGTTTAAAAGATATTTAGGTGAACTCTTATTACGGGGCTTAGTTTTCACTAAGTTTCATGGGGAACTATAAGAAACCGTTGTAATAATAAGTTCTACGCTGTTCCCATGGACAGAACTGTTGTAATACGTTAGTTTACAATGTTTTAGAGCTAACAGAACCGTTTTGTTCAATGGGAAATGCGTAGTTTAAAAGATATTTAGGTGAACTCTTATTACGGGGCTTAGTTTTCACTAAGTTTCATGGGGAACTATAAGAAACCGTTGTGATAATGAGTTCTACGCTGTTCCCGTGGACAGAACTGTTGTAATACGTTAGTTTACAATGTTTTAGAGCTAACAGAACCGTTTTGTTCAATGGGAAATGCGTAGTTTAAAAGATATTTAGGTGAACTCTTATTACGGGGCTTAGTTTTCACTATGTTTCATGGGGAACTATAAGAAACCCTTGTGATAATAAGTTCTACGCTGTTCCCATGGACAGAACTGTTGTAATACGTTAGTTTACATTGTTTTAGAGCTAACAGAACCGTTTTGTTCAATGGGAAATGCGTAGTTTAAAAGATATTTAGGTGAACTCTTATTACGGGGCTTAGTTTTCACTAAGTTTCATGGGGAACTATAAGAAACCGTTGTAATAATAAGTTCTACGCTGTTCCCATGGACAGAACTGTTGTAATACGTGAGTTTACAATGTTTTAGAGCTAACAGAAACGTTTTGTTCAATGGGAAATGCGTAGTTTAAAAGATATTTAGGTGAACTCTTATTACGGGGCTTAGTTTTCACTAAGTTTCATGGGGAACTATAAGAAACCGTTGTAATAATAAGTTCTACGCTGTTCCCATGGACAGAACTGTTGTAATACGTTAGTTTACAATGTTTTAGAGCTAACAGAAACGTTTTGTTCAATGGGAAATGCGTAGTTTAAAAGATATTTAGGTGAACTCTTGTTACGGGGCTTAGTTTTCACTAAGTTTCATGGGGAACTATAAGAAACCGTTGTAATAATAAGTTCTACGCTGTTCCCCTGGACAGAACTGTTGTAATACGTTAGTTTACAATGTTTTAGAGCTAACAGAACCGTTTTGTTCAATGGGAAATGCGTAGTTTAAAAGATATTTAGGTGAACTCTTATTACGGGGCTTAGTTTTCACTAAGTTTCATGGGGAACTATAAGAAACCGTTGTAATAATAGGTTCTACGCTGTTCCCATGGACAGAACTGTTGTAATACGTTAGTTTACAATGTTTTAGAGCTAACAGAACCGTTTTGTTCAATGGGAAATGCGTAGTTTAAAAGATATTTAGGTGAACTCTTATTACGGGGCTTAGTTTTCACTAAGTTTCATGGGGAACTATAAGAAACCGTTGTAATAATAAGTTCTACGCTGTTCCCATGGACAGAACTGTTGTAATACGTTAGTTTACAATGTTTTAGAGCTAACAGAACCGTTTTGTTCAATGGGAAATGCGTAGTTTAAAAGATATTTAGGTTAACTCTTATTACGGGGCTTAGTTTTCACTAAGTTTCATGGGGAACTATAAGAAACCGTTGTGATAATAAGTTCTACGCTGTTCCCATGGACAGAACTGTTGTAATACGTTAGTTTACAATGTTTTAGAGCTAACAGAACCGTTTTGTTCAATGGGAAATGCGTAGTTTAAAAGATATTTAGGTAAACTCTTATTACGGGGCTTAGTTTTCACTAAGTTTCATGGGGAACTATAAGAAACCGTTGTAATAATAAGTTCTACGCTGTTCCCATGGACAGAACTGTTGTAATACGTTAGTTTACAATGTTTTAGAGCTAACAGAACCGTTTTGTTCAATGGGAAATGCGTAGTTTGAAAGATATTTAGGTGAACTCTTATTACGGGGCTTAGTTTTCATCAAGTTTCATAGGGATCTATAAGAAACCGTTGTAATAATAAGTTCTACGCTGTTCCCATGGACAGAACTGTTGTAATACGTTAGTTAACAATGTTTTAGAGCTAACATAACCGTTTTGTTCAATGGGAAATGCGTAGTTTAAAAGATATTTAGGTGAACTCTTATTATGGGGCTTAGTTTTCACTAAGTTTCATGGGGAACTATAAGAAACCGTTGTAATAATAAGTTCTACGCTGTTCCCATGGACAGAACTGTTGTAGTACGTTAGTTTACAATGTTTTAGAGCTAACAGAACCGTTTTGTTCAATGGGAAATGCGTAGTTTAAAAGATATTTAGGTGAACTCTTATTACGGGGCTTAGTTTTCACTAAGTTTCACGGGGAACTATAAGAAACCGTTGTAATAATAAGTTCTACGCTGTTCCCATGGACAGAACTGTTGTAATACGTTAGTTTACAATGTTTTAGAGCTAACAGAACCGTTTTGTTCAATGGGAAATGCGTAGTTTAAAAGATATTTAGGTGAACTCTTATTACGGGGCTTAGTTTTCACTAAGTTTCATGCAGAACTATAAGAAACCGTTGTAATAATAAGTTCTACGCTGTTCCCATGGACAGAACTGTTGTAATACGTTAGTTTACAATGTTTTAGAGCTAACAGAACCGTTTTGTTCAATGGGAAATGCGTAGTTTAAAAGATATTTAGGTGAACTATTATTACGGGGCTTAGTTTTCACTAAGTTTCATGGGGAACTATAAGAAACCGTTGTAATAATAAGTTCTACGCTGTTCCCATGGACAGAACTGTTGTAATACGTTAGTTTACAATGTTTTAGAGCTAACAGAACCGTTTTGTTCAATGGGAAATGAGTAGTTTAAAAGATATTTAGGTGAACTCTTATTACGGGGCTTAGTTTTCACTAAGTTTCATGGGGAACTATAAGAAACCGTTGTGATAATGAGTTCTACGCTGTTCCCATGGACAGAACTGATGTGATAGGTTAGTTTACAATGTTTTAGAGCTAACAAAACCGTTTTGTTCAATGGGAAATGCGTAGTTTAAAAGATATTTAGGTGAACTCTTATTACGGGGCTTAGTTTTCACTATGTTTCATGGGGAACTATAAGAAACCGTTGTAATAATAAGTTCTACGCTGTTCCCTTGGACAGAACTGTTGTAATACGTTAGTTTACAATGTTTTAGAGCTAACAGAACCGTTTTGTTCAATGGGAAATGCGTAGTTTAAAAGATATTTAGGTGAACTCTTATTACGGGGCTTAGTTTTCACTAAGTTTCATGGGGAACTATAAGAAACCGTTGTAATAATAAGTTCTACGCTGTTCCCATGGACAGAACTGTTGTAATACGTTAGTTTACAATGTTTTAGAGCTAACAGAACCGTTTTGTTCAATGGGAAATGCGTAGTTTAAAAGATATTTAGGTGAACTTTTATTACGGGGCTTAGTTTTCACTAAGTTTCATGGGGAACTATAAGAAACCGTTGTAATAATAAGTTCTACGCTGTTCCCATGGACAGAACTGTTGTAATACGTTAGTTTACAATGTTTTAGAGCTAACAGAACCGTTTTGTTCAATGGGAAATGCGTAGTTTAAAAGATATTTAGGTGAACTCTTATTACGGGGCTTAGTTTTCACTAAGTTTCATGGGGAACTATAAGAAACCGTTGTAATAATAAGTTCTACGCTGTTCCCATGGACAGAACTGTTGTAATACGTTAGTTTACAATGTTTTAGAGCTAACAGAACCGTTTTGTTCAATGGGAAATGCGTAGTTTAAAAGATATTTAGGTGAACTCTTATTACGGGGCTTAGTTTTCACTATGTTTCATGGGGAACTATATGAAACCGTTGTGATAAAAAGTTCTACGCTGTTCCCATGGACAGAACTGTTGTAATACGTTAGTTTACAATGTTTTAGAGCTAACAGAACCGTTTTGTTCAATGGGAAATGCGTAGTTTAAAAGATATTTAGGTGAACTCTTATTACGGGGCTTAGTTTTCACTAAGTTTCATGGGGAACTATAAGAAACCGTTGTAATAATAAGTTCTACGCTGTTCCCATGGACAGAACTGTTGTAATACGTTAGTTTACAATGTTTTAGAGCTAACAGAACCGTTTTGTTCAATGGGAAATGCGTAGTTTAAAAGATATTTAGGTAAACTCTTATTACGGGGCTTAGTTTTCACTAAGTTTCATGGGGAACTATAAGAAACCGTTGTAATAATAAGCTCTACGCTGTTCCCATGGACAGAACTGTTGTAATACGTTAGTTTACAATGTTTTAGAGCTAACAGAACCGTTTTGTTCAATGGGAAATGCGTAGTTTAAAAGATATTTAGGTGAACTCTTATTACGGGGCTTAGTTTTCACTAAGTTTCATGGGGAACTATAAGAAACCGTTGTAATAATAAGTTCTACGCTGTTCCCATGGACAGAACTGTTGTAATACGTTAGTTTACAATGTTTTAGAGCTAACAGAACCGTTTTGTTCAATGGGAAATGCGTAGTTTAAAAGATATTTAGGTAAACTCTTATTACGGGGCTTAGTTTTCACTAAGTTTCATGGGGAACTATAAGAAACCGTTGTAATAATAAGTTCTACGCTGTTCCCATGGACAGAACTGTTGTAATACGTTAGTTTACAATGTTTTAGAGCTAACAGAACCGTTTTGTTCAATGGGAAATGCGTAGTTTAAAAGATATTTAGGTGAACTCTTATTACGGGGCTTAGTTTTCACTAAGTTTCATGGGGAACTATAAGAAACCGTTGTAATAATAAGTTCTACGCTGTTCCCATGGACAGAACTGTTGTAATACGTTAGTTAACAATGTTTTAGAGCTAACATAACCGTTTTGTTCAATGGGAAATGCGTAGTTTAAAAGATATTTAGGTGAACTCTTATTATGGGGCTTAGTTTTTACTAAGTTTCATGGGGAACTATAAGAAACCGTTGTAATAATAAGTTCTACGCTGTTCCCATGGACCGAACTGTTGTAGTACGTTAGTTTACAATGTTTTAGAGCTAACAGAACCGTTTTGTTCAATGGGAAATGCGTAGTTTAAAAGATATTTAGGTGAACTCTTATTACGGGGCTTAGTTTTCATAAGTTTCATGGGGAACTATAAGAAACCGTTGTAATAATAAGTTCTACGCTGTTCCCATGGACAGAACTGTTGTAATACGTTAGTTTACAATGTTTTAGAGCTAACAGAACCGTTTTGTTCAATGGGAAATGCGTAGTTTAAAAGATATTTAGGTGAACTCTTATTACGGGGCTTAGTTTTCACTAAGTTTCATGGGGAACTATAAGAAACCGTTGTAATAATAGGTTCTACGCTGTTCCCATGGACAGAACTGTTGTAATACGTTAGTTTACAATGTTTTAGAGCTAACAGAACCGTTTTGTTCAATGGGAAATGCGTAGTTTAAAAGATATTTAGGTGAACTCTTATTACGGGGCTTAGTTTTCACTAAGTTTCATGGGGAACTATAAGAAACCGTTGTAATAATAAGTTCTACGCTGTTCCCATGGACAGAACTGTTGTAATACGTTAGTTTACAATGTTTTAGAGCTAACAGAACCGTTTTGTTCAATGGGAAATGCGTAGTTTAAAAGATATTTAGGTGAACTCTTATTACGGGGCTTAGTTTTCACTAAGTTTCATGGGGAACTATAAGAAACCGTTGTGATAATGAGTTCTACGCTGTTCCCGTGGACAGAACTGTTGTAATACGTTAGTTTACAATGTTTTAGAGCTAACAGAACCGTTTTGTTCAATGGGAAATGCGTAGTTTAAAAGATATTTAGGTGAACTCTTATTACGGGGCTTAGTTTTCACTATGTTTCATGGGGAACTATAAGAAACCCTTGTGATAATAAGTTCTACGCTGTTCCCATGGACAGAACTGTTGTAATACGTTAGTTTACATTGTTTTAGAGCTAACAGAACCGTTTTGTTCAATGGGAAATGCGTAGTTTAAAAGATATTTAGGTGAACTCTTATTACGGGGCTTAGTTTTCACTAAGTTTCATGGGGAACTATAAGAAACCGTTGTAATAATAAGTTCTACGCTGTTCCCATGGACAGAACTGTTGTAATACGTGAGTTTACAATGTTTTAGAGCTAACAGAACCGTTTTGTTCAATGGGAAATGCGTAGTTTAAAAGATATTTAGGTGAACTCTTATTACGGGGCTTAGTTTTCACTAAGTTTCATGGGGAACTATAAGAAACCGTTGTAATAATAAGTTCTACGCTGTTCCCATGGACAGAACTGTTGTAATACGTTAGTTTACAATGTTTTAGAGCTAACAGAAACGTTTTGTTCAATGGGAAATGCGTAGTTTAAAAGATATTTAGGTGAACTCTTGTTACAGGGCTTAGTTTTCACTAAGTTTCATGGGGAACTATAAGAAACCGTTGTAATAATAAGTTCTACGCTGTTCCCCTGGACAGAACTGTTGTAATACGTTAGTTTACAATGTTTTAGAGCTAACAGAACCGTTTTGTTCAATGGGAAATGCGTAGTTTAAAAGATATTTAGGTGAACTCTTATTACGGGGCTTAGTTTTCACTAAGTTTCATGGGGAACTATAAGAAACCGTTGTAATAATAGGTTCTACGCTGTTCCCATGGACAGAACTGTTGTAATACGTTAGTTTACAATGTTTTAGAGCTAACAGAACCGTTTTGTTCAATGGGAAATGCGTAATTTAAAAGATATTTAGGTGAACTCTTATTACGGGGCTTAGTTTTCACTAAGTTTCATGGGGAACTATAAGAAACCGTTGTAATAATAAGTTCTACGCTGTTCCCATGGACAGAACTGTTGTAATACGTTAGTTTACAATGTTTTAGAGCTAACAGAACCGTTTTGTTCAATGGGAAATGCGTAGTTTAAAAGATATTTAGGTTAACTCTTATTACGGGGCTTAGTTTTCAATAAGTTTCATGGGGAACTATAAGAAACCGTTGTAATAATAAGTTCTACGCTGTTCCCATGGACAGAACTGTTGTAATACGTTAGTTTACAATGTTTTAGAGCTAACAGAACCGTTTTGTTCAATGGGAAATGCGTAGTTTAAAAGATATTTAGGTAAACTCTTATTACGGGGCTTAGTTTTCACTAAGTTTCATGGGGAACTATAAGAAACCGTTGTAATAATAAGTTCTACGCTGTTCCCATGGACAGAACTGTTGTAATACGTTAGTTTACAATGTTTTAGAGCTAACAGAACCGTTTTGTTCAATGGGAAATGCGTAGTTTGAAAGATATTTAGGTGAACTCTTATTACGGGGCTTAGTTTTCACTAAGTTTCATAGGGATCTATAAGAAACCGTTGTAATAATAAGTTCTACGCTGTTCCCATGGACAGAACTGTTGTAATACGTTAGTTAACAATGTTTTAGAGCTAACATAACCGTTTTGTTCAATGGGAAATGCGTAGTTTAAAAGATATTTAGGTGAACTCTTATTATGGGGCTTAGTTTTCACTAAGTTTCATGGGGAACTATAAGAAACCGTTGTAATAATAAGTTCTACGCTGTTCCCATGGACAGAACTGTTGTAGTACGTTAGTTTACAATGTTTTAGAGCTAACAGAACCGTTTTGTTCAATGGGAAATGCGTAGTTTAAAAGATATTTAGGTGAACTCTTATTACGGGGCTTAGTTTTCACTAAGTTTCATGGGGAACTATAAGAAACCGTTGTAATAATAAGTTCTACGCTGTTCCCATTGACAAAACTGTTGTAATACGTTAGTTTACAATGTTTTAGAGCTAACAGAACCGTTTTGTTCAATGGGAAATGCGTAGTTTAAAAGATATTTAGGTGAACTCTTATTACGGGGCTTAGTTTTCACTAAGTTTCATGGGGAACTATAAGAAACCGTTGTAATAATAAGTTCTACGCTGTTCCCATGGACAGAACTGTTGTAATACGTTAGTTTACAATGTTTTAGAGCTAACAGAACCGTTTTGTTCAATGGGAAATGCGTAGTTTAAAAGATATTTAGGTGAACTCTTATTACGGGGCTTAGTTTTCACTAAGTTTCATGGGGAACTATAAGAAACCGTTGTAATAATAAGTTCTACGCTGTTCCCATGGACAGAACTGTTGTAATACGTTAGTTTACAATGTTTTAGAGCTAACAGAACCGTTTTGTTCAATGGGAAATGCGTAGTTAAAAGATATTTAGGTGAACTGTTATTACGGGGCTTAGTTTTCACTAAGTTTCATGGGGAACTATAAGAAACCGTTGTAATAATAAGTTCTACGCTGTTCCCATGGAGAGAACTGTTGTAATACGTTAGTTTGCAATGTTTTAGAGCTAACAGAACCGTTTTGTTCAATGGGAAATGCGTAGTTTAAAAGATATTTAGGTGAACTCTTATTACGGGGCTTAGTTTTCACTAAGTTTCATGGGGAACTATAAGAAATCGTTGTAATAATAAGTTCTACGCTGTTCCCATGGACAGAACTGTTGTAATACGTTAGTTTACAATGTTTTAGAGCTAACAGAACCGTTTTGTTCAATGGGAAATGCGTAGTTTAAAAGATATTTAGGTGAACTCTTATTACGGGGCTTAGTTTTCACTAAGTTTCATGGGGAACTATAAGAAACCGTTGTGATAATAAGTTCTACGCTGTTCCCATGGACAGAACTGTTGTAATACGTTAGTTTACAATGTTTTAGAGCTAACAGAACCGTTTTGTTCAATGGGAAATGCGTAGTTTAAAAGATATTTAGGTGAACTCTTATTACGGGGCTTAGTTTTCACTAAGTTTCATGGGGAACTATAAGAAACCGTTGTAATAATAAGTTCTACGCTGTTCCCATGGACAGAACTGTTGTAATACGTGAGTTTACAATGTTTTAGAGCTAACAGAACCGTTTTGTTCAATGGGAAATGCGTAGTTTAAAAGATATTTAGGTGAACTCTTATTACGGGGCTTAGTTTTCACTAAGTTTCATGGGGAACTATAAGAAACCGTTGTAATAATAAGTTCTACGCTGTTCCCATGGACAGAACTGTTGTAATACGTTAGTTTACAATGTTTTAGAGCTAACAGAACCGTTTTGTTCAATGGGAAATGCGTAGTTTAAAAGATATTTAGGTGAACTCTTATTACGGGGCTTAGTTTTCACTAAGTTTCATGGGGAACTATAAGAAACCGTTGTGATGATAACTTCTACGCTGTTCCCATGGACAGAACTGTTGTAATACGTTATTTTACAATGTTTTAGAGCTAACAGAACCGTTTTGTTCAATGGGAAATGCGTAGTTTAAAAGATATTGAGGTGAACTCTTATTACGGGGCTTAGTTTTCACTAAGTTTTTTGGGGAACTATAAGAAACCCTTGTGATAATAAGTTCTACGCTGTTCCCATGGACAGAACTGTTGTAATACGTTAGTTTACAATGTTTTAGAGCTAACAGAACCGTTTTGTTCAATGGGAAATGCGTAGTTTAAAAGATATTTAGGTGAACTCTTATTACGGGGCTTAGTTTTCACTAAGTTTCATGGGGAACTATAAGAAAACGTTGTAATAATAAGTTCTACACTGTTCCCATGGACAGAACTGTTGTAATACGTTAGTTTACAATGTTTTAGAGCTAACAGAACCGTTTTGTTCAATGGGAAATGCGTAGTTAAAAGATATTTAGGTGAACTCTTATTACGGGGCTTAGTTTTCACTAAGTTTCATGGGGAACTATAAGAAACCGTTGTAATAATAAGTTCTACGCTGTTGCCATGGACAGAACTGTTGTAATACGTTAGTTTACAATGTTTTAGAGCTAACAGAACCGTTTTGTTCAATGGGAAATGCGTAGTTTAAAAGATATTTAGGTGAACTCTTATTACGGGGCTTAGTTTTCACTAAGTTTCATGGGGAACTATAAGAAACCGTTGTGATAATAAGTTCTACGCTGTTCCCATGGACAGAACTGTTGTAATACGTTAGTTTACAATGTTTTAGAGCTAACAGAACCGTTTTGTTCAATGGGAAATGCGTAGTTTAAAAGATATTGAGGTGAACTCTTATTACGGGGCTTAGTTTTCACTAAGTTTTATGGGGAACTATAAGAAACCCTTGTGATAATAAGTTCTACGCTGTTCCCATGGACAGAACTGTTGTAATACGTTAGTTTACAATGTTTTAGAGCTAACAGAACCGTTTTGTTCAATGGGAAATGCGTAGTTTAAAAGATATTTAGGTGAACTCTTATTACGGGGCTTAGTTTTCACTAAGTTTCATGGGGAACTATAAGAAAACGTTGTAATAATAAGTTCTACACTGTTCCCATGGACAGAACTGTTGTAATACGTTAGTTTACAATGTTTTAGAGCTAACAGAACCGTTTTGTTCAATGGGAAATGCGTAGTTAAAAGATATTTAGGTGAACTCTTATTACGGGGCTTAGTTTTCACTAAGTTTCATGGGGAACTATAAGAAACCGTTGTAATAATAAGTTCTACGCTGTTCCCATGGACAGAACTGTTGTAATACGTTAGTTTACAATGTTTTAGAGCTAACAGAACCGTTTTGTTCAATGGGAAATGCGTAGTTTAAAAGATATTCAGATGAACCCTTTATTACGGGGCTTAGTTTTCACTAAGTTTCATGGGGAACTATAAGAAACCGTTGTGATAATAAGTTCTACGCTGTTCCCATGGACAGAACTGTTGTAATACGTTAGTTTACAATGTTTTAGAGCTAACAGAACCGTTTTGTTCAATGGGAAATGCGTAGTTTAAAAGATATTTAGGTGAACTCTTATTACGGGGCTTAGTTTTCACTAAGTTTTATGGGGAACTATAAGAAACCGTTGTAATAATAAGTTCTACGCTGTTCCCGTGGACAGAACTGTTGTAATACGTTAGTTTACAATGTTTTAGAGCTAACAGAACCGTTTTGTTCAATGGGAAATGCGTAGTTTAAAAAGATATTTAGGTGTACTCTTATTACGGGGCTTAGTTTTCACTAAGTGTCATGGGGAACTATAAGAAACCCTTGTGATAATAAGTTCTACGCTGTTCCCATGGACAGAACTGTTGTAATACGTTAGTTTACAATGTTTTAGAGCTAACAGAACCGTTTTGTTCAATGGGAAATGCGTAGTTTAAAAGATATTTAGGTGAACTCTTATTACGGGGCTTAGTTTTCACTAAGTTTCATGGGGAACTATAAGAAACCGTTGTAATAATAAGTTCTACGCTGTTCCCATAGACAGAACTGTTGTAATACGTTAGTTTACAATGTTTTAGAGCTAACAGAACTGTTTTGTTCAATGGGAAATGCGTAGTTTAAAAGATATTTAGGTGAACTCTTATTACGGGGCTTAGTTTTCACTAAGTTTCATGGGGAAGTATAAGAAACCGTTGTAATAATAAGTTCTACGCTGTTCCCATGGACAGAACTGTTGTAATACGTTAGTTTACAATGTTTTATAGCTAACAGAACCGTTTTGTTCAATGGGAAATGCGTAGTTTAAAAGATATTTAGGTGAACTCTTATTACGGGGCTTAGTTTTCACTAAGTTTCATGGGGAACTATAAGAAACCGTTGTAATAATAAGTTCTACGCTGTTCCCATGGACAGAACTGTTGTAATACGTTAGTTTACAATGTTTTAGAGCTAACAGAACCGTTTTGTTCAATGGGAAATGCGTAGTTTAAAAGATATTTAGGTGAACTCTTATTACGGGGCTTAGTTTTCACTAAGTTTCATGGGGAACTATAAGAAACCGTTGTGATGATAACTTCTACGCTGTTCCCATGGACAGAACTGTTGTAATACGTTATTTTACAATGTTTTAGAGCTAACAGAACCGTTTTGTTCAATGGGAAATGCGTAGTTTAAAAGATATTGAGGTGAACTCTTATTACGGGGCTTAGTTTTCACTAAGTTTTTTGGGGAACTATAAGAAACCCTTGTGATAATAAGTTCTACGCTGTTCCCATGGACAGAACTGTTGTAATACGTTAGTTTACAATGTTTTAGAGCTAACAGAACCGTTTTGTTCAATGGGAAATGCGTAGTTTAAAAGATATTTAGGTGAACTCTTATTACGGGGCTTAGTTTTCACTAAGTTTCATGGGGAACTATAAGAAAACGTTGTAATAATAAGTTCTACACTGTTCCCATGGACAGAACTGTTGTAATACGTTAGTTTACAATGTTTTAGAGCTAACAGAACCGTTTTGTTCAATGGGAAATGCGTAGTTAAAAGATATTTAGGTGAACTCTTATTACGGGGCTTAGTTTTCACTAAGTTTCATGGGGAACTATAAGAAACCGTTGTAATAATAAGTTCTACGCTGTTGCCATGGACAGAACTGTTGTAATACGTTAGTTTACAATGTTTTAGAGCTAACAGAACCGTTTTGTTCAATGGGAAATGCGTAGTTTAAAAGATATTTAGGTGAACTCTTATTACGGGGCTTAGTTTTCACTAAGTTTCATGGGGAACTATAAGAAACCGTTGTGATAATAAGTTCTACGCTGTTCCCATGGACAGAACTGTTGTAATACGTTAGTTTACAATGTTTTAGAGCTAACAGAACCGTTTTGTTCAATGGGAAATGCGTAGTTTAAAAGATATTGAGGTGAACTCTTATTACGGGGCTTAGTTTTCACTAAGTTTTATGGGGAACTATAAGAAACCCTTGTGATAATAAGTTCTACGCTGTTCCCATGGACAGAACTGTTGTAATACGTTAGTTTACAATGTTTTAGAGCTAACAGAACCGTTTTGTTCAATGGGAAATGCGTAGTTTAAAAGATATTTAGGTGAACTCTTATTACGGGGCTTAGTTTTCACTAAGTTTCATGGGGAACTATAAGAAAACGTTGTAATAATAAGTTCTACACTGTTCCCATGGACAGAACTGTTGTAATACGTTAGTTTACAATGTTTTAGAGCTAACAGAACCGTTTTGTTCAATGGGAAATGCGTAGTTAAAAGATATTTAGGTGAACTCTTATTACGGGGCTTAGTTTTCACTAAGTTTCATGGGGAACTATAAGAAACCGTTGTAATAATAAGTTCTACGCTGTTCCCATGGACAGAACTGTTGTAATACGTTAGTTTACAATGTTTTAGAGCTAACAGAACCGTTTTGTTCAATGGGAAATGCGTAGTTTAAAAGATATTCAGATGAACCCTTTATTACGGGGCTTAGTTTTCACTAAGTTTCATGGGGAACTATAAGAAACCGTTGTGATAATAAGTTCTACGCTGTTCCCATGGACAGAACTGTTGTAATACGTTAGTTTACAATGTTTTAGAGCTAACAGAACCGTTTTGTTCAATGGGAAATGCGTAGTTTAAAAGATATTTAGGTGAACTCTTATTACGGGGCTTAGTTTTCACTAAGTTTTATGGGGAACTATAAGAAACCGTTGTAATAATAAGTTCTACGCTGTTCCCGTGGACAGAACTGTTGTAATACGTTAGTTTACAATGTTTTAGAGCTAACAGAACCGTTTTGTTCAATGGGAAATGCGTAGTTTAAAAGATATTTAGGTGTACTCTTATTACGGGGCTTAGTTTTCACTAAGTGTCATGGGGAACTATAAGAAACCCTTGTGATAATAAGTTCTACGCTGTTCCCATGGACAGAACTGTTGTAATACGTTAGTTTACAATGTTTTAGAGCTAACAGAACCGTTTTGTTCAATGGGAAATGCGTAGTTTAAAAGATATTTAGGTGAACTCTTATTACGGGGCTTAGTTTTCACTAAGTTTCATGGGGAACTATAAGAAACCGTTGTAATAATAAGTTCTACGCTGTTCCCATAGACAGAACTGTTGTAATACGTTAGTTTACAATGTTTTAGAGCTAACAGAACTGTTTTGTTCAATGGGAAATGCGTAGTTTAAAAGATATTTAGGTGAACTCTTATTACGGGGCTTAGTTTTCACTAAGTTTCATGGGGAAGTATAAGAAACCGTTGTAATAATAAGTTCTACGCTGTTCCCATGGACAGAACTGTTGTAATACGTTAGTTTACAATGTTTTATAGCTAACAGAACCGTTTTGTTCAATGGGAAATGCGTAGTTTAAAAGATATTTAGGTGAACTCTTATTACGGGGCTTAGTTTTCACTAAGTTTCATGGGGAACTATAAGAAACCGTTGTAATAATAAGTTCTACGCTGTTCCCATGGACAGAACTGTTGTAATACGTTAGTTTACAATGTTTTAGAGCTAACAGAACCGTTTTGTTCAATGGGAAATGCGTAGTTTAAAAGATATTTAGGTGAACTCTTATTACGGGGCTTAGTTTTCACTAAGTTTCATGGGGAACTATAAGAAACCGTTGTAATAATATGTTCTACGCTGTTCCCATGGACAGAACTGTTGTAATACGTTAGTTTACAATGTTTTAGAGCTAACAGAACCGTTTTGTTCAATTGGAAATGCGTAGTTTAAAAGATATTTAGGTGAACTCTTATTACGGGGCTTAGTTTTCACTAAGTTTCATGGGGAACTATAAGAAACCGTTGTGATAATAAGTTCTACGCTGTTCCCATGGACAGAACTGTTGTAATACGTTAGTTTACAATGTATTAGAGCTAACAGAACCGTTTTGTTCAATGGGAAATGCGTAGTTTAAAAGATATTTAGGTGAACTCTTATTACGGGGCTTAGTTTTCACTAAGTTTCATGGGGAACTATAAGAAACCGTTGTAATAATAAGTTCTACGCTGTTCCCATGGACAGAACTGTTGTAATACGTTAGTTTACAATGTTTTAGAGCTAACAGAACCGTTTTGTTCAATGGGAAATGCGTAGTTTAAAAGATATTTAGGTGAACTCTTATTACGGGGCTTAGTTTTCACTAAGTTTCATGGGGAACTATAAGAAACCGTTGTAATAATAAGTTCTACGCTGTTCCCATGGACAGAACTGTTGTAATACGTTAGTTTACAATGTTTTAGAGCTAACAGAACCGTTTTGTTCAATGGGAAATGCGTAGTTTAAAAGATATTTAGGTGAACTCTTATTACGGGGCTTAGTTTTCACTAAGTTTCATGGGGAACTATAAGAAACCGTTGTGATAATAAGTTCTACGCTGTTCCCATGGACAGAACTGTTGTAATACGTTAGTTTACAATGTATTAGAGCTAACAGAACCGTTTTGTTCAATGGGAAATGCGTAGTTTAAAAGAAATTTAGGTGAACTCTTATTACGGGGCTTAGTTTTCACTAAGTTTCATGGGGAACTATAAGAAACCGTTTTAATAATAAGTTCTACGCTGTTCCCATGGACAGAACTGTTGTAATACGTTAGTTTACAATGTTTTAGAGCTAACAGAACCGTTTTGTTCAATGGGAAATGCGTAGTTTAAAAGATATTTAGGTGAACTCTTATTCCGGGGCTTAGTTTTCACTAAGTTTTATGGGGAACTATAAGAAACCGTTGTAATAATAAGTTCTACGCTGTTCCCGTGGACAGAACTGTTGTAATACGTTAGTTTACAATGTTTTAGAGCTAACAGAACCGTTTTGTTCAATGGGAAATGCGTAGTTTAAAAGATATTTAGGTGTACTCTTATTACGGGTCTTAGTTTTCACTAAGTGTCATGGGGAACTATAAGAAACCCTTGTGATAATAAGTTCTACGCTGTTCCCATGGACAGAACTGTTGTAATACGTTAGTTTACAATGTTTTAGAGCTAACAGAACCGTTTTGTTCAATGGGAAATGCGTAGTTTAAAAGATATTTAGGTGAACTCTTATTACGGGGCTTAGTTTTCACTAAGTTTCATGGGGAACTATAAGAAACCGTTGTAATAATAAGTTCTACGCTGTTCCCATGGACAGAACTGTTGTAATACGTTAGTTTACAATGTTTTAGAGCTAACAGAACCGTTTTGTTCAATGGGAAATGCGTAGTTTAAAAGATATTTAGGTGAACTCTTATTACGGGGCTTAGTTTTCACTAAGTTTCATGGGGAACTATAAGAAACCGTTGTAATAATAAGTTCTACGCTGTTCCCATGGACAGAACTGTTGTAATACGTTAGTTTACAATGTTTTAGAGCTAACAGAACCATTTTGTTCAATGGGAAATGCGTAGTTTAAAAGATATTTAGGTGAACTCTTATTACGGGGCTTAGTTTTCACTAAGTTTCATGGTGAACTATAAGAAACCGTTGTAATAATAAGTTCTACGCTGTTCCCATGGACAGAACTGTTGTAATACGTTAGTTTACAATGTTTTAGAGCTAACAGAACCGTTTTGTTCAATGGGAAATGCGTAGTTTAAAAGATATTTAGGTGAACTCTTATTACGGGGCTTAGTTTTCACTAAGTTTCATGGGGAACTATAAGAAACCGTTGTAATAATAAGTTCTACACTGTTCCCATGGACAGAACTGTTGTAATACGTTAGTTTACAATGTTTTAGAGCTAACAGAACCGTTTTGTTCAATGGGAAATGCGTAGTTTAAAAGATATTTAGGTGAACTCTTATTACGGGGCTTAGTTTTCACTAAGTTTCAAGGGGAACTATAAGAAACCGTTGTAATAATAAGTTCTACGCTGTTCCAATGGACAGAACTGTTGTAATACGTTAGTTTACAATGTTTTAGAGCTAACTGAACCGTTTTGTTCAATGGGAAATGCGTAGTTTAAAAGATATTTAGGTGAACTCTTATTACGGGGCTTAGTTTTCACTTACTTTCATGGGGAACTATAAGAAACCGTTGTAAGAATAAGTTCTACGCTCTTCCCATGGACAGAACAGTTGTAATACGTTAGTTTACAATGTTTTAGAGCTAACAGAACCGTTTTGTTCAATGGGAAATGCGTAGTTTAAAAGATATTTAGGTGAACTCTTATTACGGGGCTTAGTTTTCACTAAGTTTCATGGGGAACTATAAGAAACCGTTGTGATAATAAGTTCTACGCTGTTCCCATGGACAGAACTGTTGTAATACGTTAGTTTACAATGTTTTAGAGCTAACAGAACCGTTTTGTTCAATGGGAAATGCGTAGTTTAAAAGATATTTAGGTGAACTCTTATTACGGGGCTTAGTTTTCACTAAGTTTCATGGGGAACTATAAGAATCCGTTGTAATAATAAGTTCTACGCTGTTCCCATGGACAGAACTGTTGTAATACGTTAGTTTACATAGTTTTAGAGCTAACAGAACCGTTTTGTTCAATGGGAAATGCGTAGTTTAAAAGATATTTAGGTAAACTCTTATTACGGGGCTTAGTTTTCACTAAGTTTCATGCAGAACTATAAGAAACCGTTGTAATAATAAGTTCTACGCTGTTCCCATGGACAGAACTGTTGTAATACGTTAGTTTACAATGTTTTAGAGCTAACAGAACCGTTTTGTTCAATGGGAAATGCGTAGTTTAAAAGATATTTAGGTGAACTCTTATTACGGGGCTTAGTTTTCACTAAGTTTCATGGGGAACTATAAGAAACCGTTGTAATAATAAGTTCTACGCTGTTCTTATGGACAGAACTGTTGTAATACGTTAGTTTACAATGTTTTAGAGCTAACAGAACCGTTTTGTTCAATGGGAAATGCGTAGTTTAAAAGATATTTAGGTGAACTCTTATTACGGGGCTTAGTTTTCACTAAGTTTCATGGGGAACTATAAGAAACCGTTGTAATAATAAGTTCTACGCTGTTCCCATGGACAGAACTGTTGTAATACGTTAGTTTACAATGTTTTAGAGCTAACAGAACCGTTTTGTTCAATGGGAAATGCGTAGTTTAAAAGATATTTAGGTGAACTCTTATTACGGGGCTTAGTTTTCACTAAGTTTCATGGGGAACTATAAGAAACCGTTGTAATAATAAGTTCTACAATGTTCCCATGGACAGAGCTGTTGTAATACGTTAGTTTACAATGTTTTAGGGCTAACAGAACAGTTTTGTTCAATGGGAAATGCGTAGTTTAAAAGATATTTAGGTGAACTCTTATTACGGGGCTTAGTTCTCACTAAGTTTCATGGGGAACTATAAGAAACCGTTGTAATAATAAGTTCTACGCTGTTCCCATGGACAGAACTGTTGTAGTACGTTAGTTTACAATGTTTTAGAGCTAACAGAACCGTTTTGTTCAATGGGAAATGCGTAGTTTAAAAGATATTTAGGTGAACTCTTATTACGGGGCTTAGTTTTCACTAAGTTTCATGGGGAACTATAAGAAACCGTTGTAATAATAAGTTCTACGCTGTTCCCATGGACAAAACTGTTGTAATACGTTAGTTTACAATGTATTAGAGCTAACAGAACCGTTTTGTTCAATGGGAAATGCGTAGTTTAAAAGATATTTAGGTGAACTCTTATTACGGGGCTTAGTTTTCACTAAGTTTCATGGGGAACTATAAGAAACCGTTGTAATAATAAGCTCTACGCTGTTCCCATGGACAGAACTGTTGTAATACGTTAGTTTACAATGTTTTAGAGCTAACAGAACCGTTTTGTTCAATGGGAAATGCGTAGTTTAAAAGATATTTAGGTGAACTCTTATTACAGGGCTTAGTTTTCACTAAGTTTCATGGGGAACTATAAGAAACCGTTGTAATAATAAGTTCTACGCTGTTCCCATGGACAGAACTGTTGTAATACGTTAGTTTACAATGTTTTAGAGCTAACAGAACCGTTTTGTTCAATGGGAAATGCGTAGTTAAAAGATATTTAGGTGAACTCTTATTACGGGGCTTAGTTTTCACTAAGTTTCATGGGGAACTATAAGAAACCGTTGTAATAATAAGTTCTACGCTGTTCCCATGGAGAGAACTGTTGTAATACGTTAGTTTACAATGTTTTAGAGCTAACAGAACCGTTTTGTTCAATGGGAAATGCGTAGTTTAAAAGATATTTAGGTGAACTCTTATTACGGGGCTTAGTTTTCACTAAGTTTCATGGGGAACTATAAGAAACCGTTATAATAATAAGTTCTACGCTGTTCCCATGGACAGAACTGTTGTAATACGTTAGTTTACAATGTTTTAGAGCTAACAGAACCGTTTTGTTCAATGGGAAATGCGTAGTTTAAAAGATGTTTAGGTGAACTCTTATTACGGGGCTTAGTTTTCACTAAGTTTCATGGGGAACTATAAGAAACCGTTGTGATAATAAGTTCTACGCTGTTCCCATGGACAGAACTGTTGTAATACGTTAGTTTACAATGTTTTAGAGCTAACAGAGCCGTTTTGTTCAATGGGAAATGCGTAGTTTAAAAGATATTTAGGTGAACTCTTATTACGGGGCTTAGTTTTCACTAAGTTTCATGGGGAACTATAAGAAACCGTTGTAATAATAAGTTCTACGCTGTTCCCATGGACAGAACTGTTGTAATACGTGAGTTTACAATGTTTTAGAGCTAACAGAACCGTTTTGTTCAATGGGAAATGCGTAGTTTAAAAGATATTTAGGTGAACTCTTATTACGGGGCTTAGTTTTCACTAAGTTTCATGGGGAACTATAAGAAACCGTTGTAATAATAAGTTCTACGCTGTTCCCATGGACAGAACTGTTGTAATACGTGAGTTTACAATGTTTTAGAGCTAACAGAACCGTTTTGTTCAATGGGAAATGCGTAGTTTAAAAGATATTTAGGTGAACTCTTATTACGGGGCTTAGTTTTCACTAAGTCTTATGGGGAACTATAAGAAACCGTTGTAATAATAAGTTCTACGCTGTTCCCATGGACAGAACTGTTGTAATACGTTAGTTTACAATGTTTTAGAGCTAACAGAACCGTTTTGTTCAATGGGAAATGCGTAGTTTAAAAGATATTTAGGTGAACTCTTATTACGGGGCTTAGTTTTCACTAAGTTTCATGGGGAACTATAAGAAACCGTTGTGATAATAAGTTCTACGCTGTTCCCATGGACAGAACTGTTGTAATACGTTAGTTTACAATGTTTTAGAGCTAACAGAACCGTTTTGTTCAATGGGAAATGCGTAGTTTAAAAGATATTTAGGTGAACTCTTATTACGGGGCTTAGTTTTCACTAAGTTTCATGGGGAACTATAAGAAACCGTTGTAATAATAAGTTCTACGCTGTTCCCATGGACAGAACTGTTGTAATACGTGAGTTTACAATGTTTTAGAGCTAACAGAACCGTTTTGTTCAATGGGAAATGCGTAGTTTAAAAGATATTTAGGTGAACTCTTATTAAGGGGCTTAGTTTTCACTAAGTTTCATGGGGAACTATAAGAAACCGTTGTAATAATAAGTTCTACGCTGTTCCCATGGACAGAACTGTTGTAATACGTTAGTTTACAATGTTTTAGAGCTAACAGAACCGTTTTGTTCAATGGGAAATGCGTAGTTTAAAAGATATTTAGGTGAACTCTTGTTACGGGGCTTAGTTTTCACTAAGTTTCATGGGGAACTATAAGAAACCGTTGTAATAATAAGTTCTACGCTGTTCCCATGGACAGAACTGTTGTAATACGTTAGTTTACAATGTTTTAGAGCTAACAGAACCGTTTTGTTCAATGGGAAATGCGTAGTTTAAAAGATATTTGGGTGAACTCTTATTACGGGGCTTAGTTTTCACTAAGTTTCATGGGTAACTATAAGAAACCGTTGTGATAATAAGTTCTACGCTGTTCCTATGGACAGAACTGTTGTAATACGTTAGTTTACAATGTTTTAGAGCTAACAGAACCGTTTTGTTCAATGGGAAATGCGTAGTTTAAAAGATATTCAGGTGAACTCTTGTTACGGGGCTTAGTTTTCACTAAGTTTCATGGGGAACTATAAGAAACCGTTGTAATAATAAGTTCTACGCTGTTCCCATGGACAGAACTGTTGTAATACGTTAGTTTACAATGTTTTAGAGCTAACAGAACCGTTTTGTTCAATGGGAAATGCGTAGTTTAAAAGATATTTAGGTGAACTCTTATTACGGGGCTTAGTTTTCACTAAGTTTTATGGGGAACTATAAGAAACCGTTTTGATAATAAGTTCTACGCTGTTCCCATGGACAGAACTGTTGTAATACGTTAGTTTACAATGTTTTAGAGCTAACAGAACCGTTTTGTTCAATGGGAAATGCGTAGTTTAAAAGATATTTAGGTGAACTCTTATTACGGGGCTTAGTTTTCACTAAGTTTCATGGGGAACTATAAGAAACCGTTGTAATAATAAGTTCTACGCTGTTCCCATGGAGAGAACTGTTGTAATACGTTAGTTTACAATGTTTTAGAGCTAACAGAACCGTTTTGTTCAATGGGAAATGCGTAGTTTAAAAGATATTTAGGTGAACTCTTATTACGGGGCTTAGTTTTCACTAAGTTTCATGGGGAACTATAAGAAACCGTTGTAATAATAAGTTCTACGCTGTTCCCATGGACAGAACTGTTGTAATACGTTAGTTTACAATGTTTTAGAGCTAACAGAACCGTTTTGTTCAATGGGAAATGCGTAGTTTAAAAGATGTTTAGGTGAACTCTTATTACAGGGCTTAGTTTTCACTAAGTTTCATGGGGAACTATAAGAAACCGTTGTGATAATAAGTTCTACGCTGTTCCCATGGACAGAACTGTTGTAATACGTTAGTTTACAATGTTTTAGAGCTAACAGAGCCGTTTTGTTCAATGGGAAATGCGTAGTTTAAAAGATATTTAGGTGAACTCTTATTACGGGGCTTAGTTTTCACTAAGTTTCATGGGGAACTATAAGAAACCGTTGTAATAATAAGTTCTACGCTGTTCCCATGGACAGAACTGTTGTAATACGTGAGTTTACAATGTTTTAGAGCTAACAGAACCGTTTTGTTCAATGGGAAATGCGTAGTTTAAAAGATATTTAGGTGAACTCTTATTACGGGGCTTAGTTTTCACTAAGTTTCATGGGGAACTATAAGAAACCGTTGTAATAATAAGTTCTACGCTGTTCCCATGGACAGAACTGTTGTAATACGTGAGTTTACAATGTTTTAGAGCTAACAGAACCGTTTTGTTCAATGGGAAATGCGTAGTTTAAAAGATATTTAGGTGAACTCTTATTACGGGGCTTAGTTTTCACTAAGTTTTATGGGGAACTATAAGAAACCGTTGTAATAATAAGTTCTACGCTGTTCCCATGGACAGAACTGTTGTAATACGTTAGTTTACAATGTTTTAGAGCTAACAGAACCGTTTTGTTCAATGGGAAATGCGTAGTTTAAAAGATATTTAGGTGAACTCTTATTACGGGGCTTAGTTTTCACTAAGTTTCATGGGGAACTATAAGAAACCGTTGTGATAATAAGTTCTACGCTGTTCCCATGGACAGAACTGTTGTAATACGTTAGTTTACAATGTTTTAGAGCTAACAGAACCGTTTTGTTCAATGGGAAATGCGTAGTTTAAAAGATATTTAGGTGAACTCTTATTACGGGGCTTAGTTTTCACTAAGTTTCATGGGGAACTATAAGAAACCGTTGTAATAATAAGTTCTACGCTGTTCCCATGGACAGAACTGTTGTAATACGTGAGTTTACAATGTTTTAGAGCTAACAGAACCGTTTTGTTCAATGGGAAATGCGTAGTTTAAAAGATATTTAAGTGAACTCTTATTAAGGGGCTTAGTTTTCACTAAGTTTCATGGGGAACTATAAGAAACCGTTGTAATAATAAGTTCTACGCTGTTCCCATGGACAGAACTGTTGTAATACGTTAGTTTACAATGTTTTAGAGCTAACAGAACCGTTTTGTTCAATGGGAAATGCGTAGTTTAAAAGATATTTAGGTGAACTCTTGTTACGGGGCTTAGTTTTCACTAAGTTTCATGGGGAACTATAAGAAACCGTTGTAATAATAAGTTCTACGCTGTTCCCATGGACAGAACTGTTGTAATACGTTAGTTTACAATGTTTTAGAGCTAACAGAACCGTTTTGTTCAATGGGAAATGCGTAGTTTAAAAGATATTTGGGTGAACTCTTATTACGGGGCTTAGTTTTCACTAAGTTTCATGGGTAACTATAAGAAACCGTTGTGATAATAAGTTCTACGCTGTTCCTATGGACAGAACTGTTGTAATACGTTAGTTTACAATGTTTTAGAGCTAACAGAACCGTTTTGTTCAATGGGAAATGCGTAGTTTAAAAGATATTTAGGTGAACTCTTATTACGGGGCTTAGTTTTCACTAAGTTTCATGGGGAACTATAAGAAACCGTTGTAATAATAAGTTCTACGCTGTTCCCATGGACAGAACTGTTGTAATACATTAGTTTACAATGTTTTAGAGCTAACAGAACCGTTTTGTTCAATGGGAAATGCGTAGTTTAAAAGATATTTAGGTGAACTCTTATTACGGGGCTTAGTTTTCACTAAGTTTTATGGGGAACTATAAGAAACCGTTGTGATAATAAGTTCTACGCTGTTCCCATGGACAGAACTGTTGTAATACGTTAGTTTACAATGTTTTAGCGCTAACAGAACCGTTTTGTTCAATGGGAAATGCGTAGTTTAAAAGATATTTAGGTGAACTCTTATTACGGGGCTTAGTTTTCACTAAGTTTCATGGGGAACTATAAGAAACCGTTGTAATAATAAGTTCTACGCTGTTCCCATGGACAGAACTGTTGTAATACGTGAGTTTACAATGTTTTAGAGCTAACAGAACCGTTTTGTTCAATGGGAAATGCGTAGTTTAAAAGATATTTAGGTGAACTCTTATTACGGGGCTTAGTTTTCACTAAGTTTCATGGGGAACTATAAGAAACCGTTGTAATAATAAGTTCTACGCTGTTCCCATGGACAGAACTGTTGTAATACGTTAGTTTACAATGTTTTAGAGCTAACAGAACCGTTTTGTTCAATGGGAAATGCGTAGTTTAAAAGATATTTAGGTGAACTCTTGTTACGGGGCTTAGTTTTCACTAAGTTTCATCGGGAACTATAAGAAACCGTTGTAATAATAAGTTCTACGCTGTTCCCATGGACAGAACTGTTGTAATACGTTAGTTTACAATGTTTTAGAGCAAACAGAACCGTTTTGTTCAATGGGAAATGCGTAGTTTAAAAGATATTTGGATGAACTCTTATTACGGGGCTTAGTTTTCACTAAGTTTCATGGGTAACTATAAGAAACCGTTGTGATAATAAGTTCTACGCTGTTCCTATGGACAGAACTGTTGTAATACGTTAGTTTACAATGTTTTAGAGCTAACTGAACCGTTTTGTTCAATGGGAAATGCGTAGTTTAAAAGATATTTAGGTGAACTCTTATTACGGGGCTTAGTTTTCACTAAGTTTCATGGGGAACTATAAGAAACCGTTGTAATAATAAGTTCTACGCTGTTCCCATGGACAGAACTGTTGTAATACGTTAGTTTACAATGTTTCAGAGCTAACAGAACCGTTTTGTTCAATGGGAAATGCGTAGTTTAAAAGATATTTAGGTGAACTCTTATTACGGGGCTTAGTTTTCACTAAGTTTTATGGGGAACTATAAGAAACCGTTGTGATAATAAGTTCTACGCTGTTCCCATCGACAGAACTGTTGTAATACGTTAGTTTACAATGTTTTAGAGCTAACAGAACCGTTTTGTTCAATGGGAAATGCGTAGTTTAAAAGATATTTAGGTGAACTCTTATTACGGGGCTTAGTTTTCACTAAGTTTCATGGGGAACTATAAGAAACCGTTGTAATAATAAGTTCTACGCTGTTCCCATGGACAGAACTGTTGTAATACGTGAGTTTACAATGTTTTAGAGCTAACAGAACCGTTTTGTTCAATGGGAAATGCGTAGTTTAAAATATATTTAGGTGAACTCTTATTACGGGGCTTAGTTTTCACTAAGTTTCATGGGGAACTATAAGAAACCGTTGTAATAATAAGTTCTACGCTGTTCCCATGGACAGAACTGTTGTAATACGTTAGTTTACAATGTTTTAGAGCTAACAGAACCGTTTTGTTCAATGGGAAATGCGTAGTTTTAAAGATATTTAGGTGAACTTTTGTTACGGGGCTTAGTTTTCACTAAGTTTCATGGGGAACTATAAGAAACCGTTGTAATAATAAGTTCTACGCTGTTCCCATGGACAGAACTGTTTTAATACGTTAGTTTACAATGTTTTAGAGCTAACAGAAACGTTTTGTTCAATGGCAAATGCGTAGTTTAAAAGATATTTGGGTGAACTCTTATTACGGGGCTTAGTTTTCACTAAGTTTCTTGGGTAACTATAAGAAACCGTTGTGATAATAAGTTCTACGCTGTTCCTATGGACAGAACTGTTGTAATACGTTAGTTTACAATGTTTTAGAGCTAACAGAACCGTTTTGTTCAATGGGAAATGCGTAGTTTAAAAGATATTTAGGTGAACTCTTGTTACGGGGCATAGTTTTCACTAAGTTTCATGGGGAACTATAAGAAACCGTTGTAATAATAAGTTCTACGCTGTTCCCATGGACAGAACTGTTGTAATACGTTAGTTTACAATGTTTTAGAGCTAACAGAACCGTTTTGTTCAATGGGAAATGCGTAGTTTAAAAGATATTTAGGTGAACTCTTATTACGGGGCTTAGTTTTCACTAAGTTTCAAGGTGAACTATAAGAAACCGTTGTAATAATAAGTTCTACGCTGTTCCCATGGACAGAACTGTTGTAATACGTTAGTTTACAATGTTTTAGAGCTAACAGAACCGTTTTGTTCAATGGAAAAATGCGTAGTTTAAAAGATATTTAGGTGAACTCTTATTACGGGGCTTAGTTTTCACTAAGTTTCATGGGGAACTATAAGAAACCGTTGTAATAATAAGTTCTACGCTGTTCCCATGGACAGAACTGTTGTAATACGTTAGTTTACAATGTTTTAGAGCTAACAGAACCGTTTTGTTCAATGGGAAATGCGTAATTTAAAAGATATTTAGGTGAACTCTTATTACGGGGCTTAGTTTTCACTAAGTTTCATGGGGAACTATAAGAAACCGTTGTAATAATAAGTTCTACGCTATTCCCATGGACAGAACTGTTGTAATACAATAGTTTACAATATTTTAAAGCTAACTGAACCGTTTTGTTCAATGGGAAATGCGTAGTTTAAAAGATATTTAGGTGAACTCTTATTACGGGGCTTAGTTTTCACTAAGTTTCATGGGGAACTATAAGAAACCGTTGTAATAATAAGTTCTACGCTGTTCCCATGGACAGAACTGTTGTAATACCTTAGTTTACAATGTTTTAGAGCTAACGGAACCATTTTGTTCAATGGGAAATGCGTAGTTTAAAAGATATTTAGGTGAACTCTTATTACGGGGCTTAGTTTTCACTAAGTTTCATGGGGAACTATATGAAACCGTTGTGATAAAAAGTTCTACGCTGTTCCCATGGACAGAACTGTTGTAATACGTTAGTTTACAATGTTTTAGAGCTAACAGAACCGTTTTGTTCAATGGGAAATGCGTAGTTTAAAAGATATTTAGGTGAACTCTTATTACGGGGCTTAGTTTTCACTAAGTTTCATGGGGAACTATAAGAAACCGTTGTGATAATAAGTTCTACGCTGTTCCCATGGACAGAACTGTTGTAATACGTTAGTTTACAATGTTTTAGAGCTAACAGAACCGTTTTGTTCAATGGGAAATGCGTAGTTTAAAAGATATCTAGGTGAACTCTTATTACGGGGCTTAGTTTTCACTAAGTTTCATGGGGAACTATAAGAAACCGTTGTAATAATAAGTTCTACGCTGTTCCCATGGACAGAACTGTTGTAATACGTTAGTTTACAATGTTTTAGAGCTAACAGAACCGTTTTGTTCAATGGGAAATGCGTAGTTTAAAAGATATTTAGGTGAACTCTTATTACGGGGCTTAGTTCTCACTAAGTTTCATGGGGAACTATAAGAAACCGTTGTGATAATAAGTTCTACGCTGTTCCCATGGACAGAACTGTTGTAATACGTTAGTTTATAATGTTTTAGAGCTAACAGAACCGTTTTGTTCAATCGGAAATGCGTAGTTTAAAAGATATTTAGGTGAACTCTTATTACGGGGCTTAGTTTTCACTAATTTTCATGGGGAACTATAAGAAACCGTTGTAATAATAAGTTCTACGCTGTTCCCATGGACAGAACTGTTGTAATACGTTAGTTTACAATGTTTTAGAGCTAACAGAATCGTTTTGTTCAATGGGAAATGCGTAGTTTAAAAGATATTTAGGTAAACTCTTATTACGGGGCTTAGTTTTCACTAAGTTTCATGGGGAACTATAAGAAACCGTTGTAATAATAAGTTCTACGCTGTTCCCATGGACAGAACTGTTGTAATACGTTAGTTTACAATGTTTTAGAGCTAACAGAGCCGTTTTGTTCAATGGGAAATGCGTAGTTTAAAAGATATTTAGGTGAACTCTTATTACGGGGCTTAGTTTTCACTAAGTTTCATGGGGAACTATAAGAAACCGTTGTAATAATAAGTTCTACGCTGTTCCCATGGACAGAACTGTTGTAGTAAGTTAGTTTACTATTTTTTAGAATTAACAGAACCGTTTTGTTCAATGGGAAATGCGTAGTTTAAAAGATATTTAGGTGAACTCTTATTACGGGGCTTAGTTTTCACTAAGTTTCATGGGGAACTATAAGAAACCGTTGTAATAATAAGTTCTACGCTGTTCCAATGGACAGAACTGTTGTAATACGTTAGTTTACAATGTTTTAGAGCTAACAGAACCGTTTTGTTCAATTGGAAATGCGTAGTTTAAAAGATATTTAGGTGAACTCTTATTACGGGGCTTAGTTTTCACTAAGTTTCATGGGGAACTATAAGAAACCGTTGTAATAATAAGTTCTACGCTGTTCCCATGGACAGAACTGTTGTAATACGTTAGTTTACAATGTTTTAGAGCTAACAGAACCGTTTTGTTCAATGGGAAATGCGTAGTTTAAAAGATATTTAGGTGAACTCTTATTACGGGGCTTAGTTTTCACTAAGTTTCATGGGGAAGTATAAGAAACCGTTGTAATAATAAGTTCTACACTGTTCCCATGGACAGAACTGTTGTAATACGTTAGTTTGCAATGTTTTAGAGCTAACAGAACCGTTTTGTTCAATGGGAAATGCGTAGTTAAAAGATATTTAGGTGAACTCTTATTACGGGGCTTAGTTTTCACTAAGTTTCATGGGGAACTATAAGAAACCGTTGTAATAATAAGTTCTACGCTGTTCCCATGGACAGAACTGTTGTAATACGTTAGTTTACAATGTTTTAGAGCTAACAGAACCGTTTTGTTCAATGGGAAATGCGTAGTTTGAAAGATATTTAGGTGAACTCCTATTACGGGGCTTAGTTTTCACTAAGTTTCATGGGGAACTATAAGAAACCGTTGTGATAATAAGTTCTACGCTGTCCCCATGGACAGAACTGTTGTAATACGTTAGTTTACAATGTTTTAGAGCTAACAGAACCGTTTTGTTCAATGGGAAATGCGTATTTTAAAAGATATTTAGGTGAACTCTTATTACGGGGCTTAGTTTTCACTAAGTTTTATGGGGAACTATAAGAAACCGTTGTAATAAT
Organism: Pelagia noctiluca; assembly: GCA_963924455.1. Classification (NCBI taxonomy): domain Eukaryota; kingdom Metazoa; phylum Cnidaria; class Scyphozoa; order Semaeostomeae; family Pelagiidae; genus Pelagia; species Pelagia noctiluca. The sequence goes on along the minus strand of OZ004320.1, from coordinate 9,226,266 downwards.
AAGTTCTACGCTGTTCCCGTGGACAGAACTGTTGTAATACGTTAGTTTACAATGTTTTAGAGCTAACAGAACCGTTTTGTTCAATGGGAAATGCGTAGTTTAAAAGATATTTAGGTGTACTCTTATTACGGGGCTTAGTTTTCAATAAGTTTCATGGGGAACTATAAGAAACCCTTGTGATAATAAGTTCTACGCTGTTCCCATGGACAGAACTGTTGTAATACGTTAGTTTACAATGTTTTAGAGCTAACAGAACCGTTTTGTTCAATGGGAAATGCGTAGTTTAAAAGATATTTAGGTGAACCCTTATTACGGGGCTTAGTTTTCACTAAGTTTCATTGGGAACTATAAGAAACCGTTGTGATAATAAGTTCTACGCTGTTCCCATGGACAGAACTGTTGTAATACGTTAGTTTACAATGTTTTAGAGCTAACAGAACCGTTTTGTTCAATTGGAAATGCGTAGTTTAAAAGATATTTAGGTGAACTCTTATTAAGGGGCTTAGTTTTCACTAAGTTTCATGGGGAACTATAAGAAACCGTTGTAATAATAAGTTCTACGCTGTTCCCATGGACAGAACTGTTGTAATACGTTAGTTTACAATGTTTTAGAGCTAACAGAACCGTTTTGTTCAATGGGAAATGCGTAGTTTAAAAGATATTTAGGTGAACTCTTATTACGGGGCTTAGTTTTCACTAAGTTTCATGGGGAACTATAAGAAACCGTTGTAATAATAAGTTCTACGCTGTTCCCATGGACAGAACTGTTGTAATACGTTAGTTTACAATGTTTTAGAGCTAACAGAACCGTTTTGTTCAATGGGAAATGCGTAGTTTAAAAGAAATTTAGGAGAACTCTTATTACGGGGCTTAGTTTTCAGTAAGTTTCATGGGGAACTATAAGAAACCGTTGTAATAATAAGTTCTTCGCTGTTCCCATGGACAGAACTGTTGTAATACGTTAGTTTACAATGTTTTAGAGCTAACAGAACCGTTTTGTTCAATGGGAAATGCGTAGTTTAAAAGATATTTAGGTGAACTCTTATTACGGGGCTTAGTTTTCACTAAGTTTCATGGGGAACTATAAGAAACCGTTGTAATAATAAGTTCTACGCTGTTCCCATGGACAGAACTGTTGTAATACGTTAGTTTACAATGTTTTAGAGCTAACAGAACTGTTTTGTTCAATGGGAAATGCGTAGTTTAAAAGATATTTAGGTGAACTCTTATTACGGGGCTTAGTTTTCACTAAGTTTCATGGGGAAGTATAAGAAACCGTTGTAATAATAAGTTCTACGCTGTTCCTATGGACAGAACTGTTGTAATACGTTAGTTTACAATGTTTTAGAGCTAACAGAACCGTTTTGTTCAATGGGAAATGCGTAGTTTAAAAGATATTTAGGTGAACTCTTATTACGGGGCTAAGTTTTCACTAGTTTTCATGGGGAACTATAAGAAACTGTTGTGATAATAAGTTCTACGCTGTTTCTATGGACAGAACTGTTGTAATACGTTAGTTTACAATGTTCTAGAGCTAACAGAACCGTTTTGTTCAATGGGAAATGCGTAGTTTAAAAGATATTTAGGTGACTCTTATTACGGGGCTTAGTTTTCACTAAGTTTCATGGGGAACTATAAGAAACCGTTGTAATAATAAGTTCTACGCTGTTCCCATGGACAGAACTGTTGTAATACGTTAGTTTACAATGTTTTAGAGCTAACAGAACCGTTTTGTTCAATGGGAAATGCGTAGTTTAAAAGATATTTAGGTGAACTCTTATTACGGGGCTTAGTTTTCACTAAGTTTCATGGGGAACTATAAGAAACCGTTGTAATAATAAGTTCTACGCTGTTCCCATGGACAGAACTGTTGTAATACGTTAGTTTACAATGTTTTAGAGCTAACAGAACCGTTTTGTTCAATGGAAAATGCGTAGTTTAAAAGATATTTAGGTGAACTCTTATTACGGGGCTTAGTTTTCACTAAGTTTCATGGTGAACTATAAGAAACCGTTGTAATAATAAGTTCTACGCTGTTCCCATGGACAGAACTGTTGTAATACGTTAGTTTACAATGTTTTAGAGCTAACAGACCCGTTTTGTTCAATGGGAAATGCGTAGTTTAAAAGATATTTAGGTGAACTCTTATTACGGGGCTTAGTTTTCACTAAGTTTCATGGGGAACTATAAGAAACCGTTGTAATAATAAGTTCTACGCTGTTCCCATGGACAGAACTGTTGTAATACGTTAGTTTACAATGTTTTAGAGCTAACAGACCCGTTTTGTTCAATGGGAAATGCGTAGTTTAAAAGATATTTAGGTGAACTCTTATTACGGGGTTTAGTTTTCACTAAGTTTCATGGGGAACTATAAGAAACCGTTGTAATAATAAGTTCTACGCTGTTCCTATGGACAGAACTGTTGTAATACGTTAGTTTACAATGTTTTAGAGCTAACAGAACCGTTTTGTTCAATGGGAAATGCGTAGTTTAAAAGATATTTAGGTGAACTCTTATTACGGGGCTAAGTTTTCACTAATTTTCATGGGGAACTATAAGAAACCGTTGTAATAATAAGTTCTATGCTGTTCAAATGGACAGAGCTGTTGTAATACGTTAGTTTACAATGTTTTAGAGCTAACAGAACTGTTTTGTTCAATGGGAAATGCGTAGTTTAAAAGATATTTAGGTGAACTCTTATTACGGGGCTTAGTTTTCACTAAGTTTCATGGGGAACTATAAGAAACCGTTGTAATAATAAGTTCTACGCTGTTCCCATGGACAGAACAGTTGTAGTACGTTAGTTTACAATGTTTTAGAGCTAACAGAACCGTTTTGTTCAATGGGAAATGCGTAGTTTAAAAGATATTTAGGTGAACTCTTATTACGAGGCTTAGTTTTCACTAATTTTCATGGGGAACTATAAGAAACCGTTGTGATAATAAGTTCTACGCTGTTCCTATGGACAGAACTGTTGTAATACGTTAGTTTACAATGTTTTAGAGCTAACAGAACCGTTTTGTTCAATGGGAAATGCGTAGTTTAAAAGATATTTAGGTGAACTCTTATTACGGGGCTTAGTTTTCACTAAGTTTCATGGGGAACTATAAGAAACCGTTGTAATAATAAGTTCTACGCTGTTCCCATGGACAGAACTGTTGTAATACGTTAGTTTACAATGTTTTAGAGCTAACAGAACCGTTTTGTTCAATGGGAAATGCGTAGTTTAAAAGATATTTAGGTGAACTCTTATTACGGGGCTTAGTTTTCACTAAGTTTCATGGTGAACTATAAGAAACCGTTGTAATAATAAGTTCTACGCTGTTCCCATGGACAGAACTGTTGTAATACGTTAGTTTACAATGTTTTAGAGCTAACAGACCCGTTTTGTTCAATGGGAAATGCGTAGTTTAAAAGATATTTAGGTGAACTCTTATTACGGGGCTTAGTTTTCACTAAGTTTCATGGGGAACTATAAGAAACCGTTGTAATAATAAGTTCTACGCTGTTCCCATGGACAGAACTGTTGTAATACGTTAGTTTACAATGTTTTAGAGCTAACAGACCCGTTTTGTTCAATGGGAAATGCGTAGTTTAAAAGATATTTAGGTGAACTCTTATTACGGGGCTTAGTTTTCACTAAGTTTCATGGGGAACTATAAGAAACCGTTGTAATAATAAGTTCTACGCTGTTCCTATGGACAGAACTGTTGTAATACGTTAGTTTACAATGTTTTAGAGCTAACAGAACCGTTTTGTTCAATGGGAAATGCGTAGTTTAAAAGATATTTAGGTGAACTCTTATTACGGGGCTAAGTTTTCACTAATTTTCATGGGGAACTATAAGAAAACGGTGTAATAATAAGTTCTACGCTGTTCCCATGGACAGAACTGTTGTAATACGTTAGTTTACAATGTTTTAGAGCTAACAGAACCGTTTTGTTCAATGGGAAATGCGTAGTTTAAAAGATATTTAGGTGAACTCTTATTACGGGGCTTAGTTTTCACTAAGTTTCATGGGGAACTATAAGAAACCGTTGTAATAATAAGTTCTACGCTGTTCCCATGGACAGAACTGTTGTAGTACGTTAGTTTACAATGTTTTAGAGCTAACAGAACCGTTTTGTTCAATGGGAAATGCGTAGTTTAAAAGATATTTAGGTGAACTCTTATTACGGGGCTTAGTTTTCACTAAGTTTCATGGGGAACTATAAGAAACCGTTGTAATAATAAGTTCTACGCTGTTCCCATGGACAGAACTGTTGTAATACGTTAGTTTACAATGTTTTAGAGCTAACAGACCCGTTTTGTTCAATGGGAAATGCGTAGTTTAAAAGATATTTAGGTGAACTCTTATTACGGGGCTTAGTTTTCACTAAGTTTCATGGGGAACTATAAGAAACCGTTGTAATAATAAGTTCTACGCTGTTCCCATGGACAGAACTGTTGTAATACGTTAGTTTACAAAGTTTTAGAGCTAACAGAACCGTTTTGTTCAATGGGAAATGCGTAGTTTAAAAGATATTTAGGTGAACTCTTATTACGGGGCTAAGTTTTCACTAATTTTCATGGGGAACTATAAGAAACCGTTGTAATAATAAGTTCTACGCTGTTCCCATGGACAGAACTGTTGTAATACGTTAGTTTACAATGTTTTAGAGCTAACAGAACCGTTTTGTTCACTGGGAAATGCGTAGTTTAAAAGATATTTAGGTGAACTCTTATTACGGGGCTTAGTTTTCACTAAGTTTCATGGGGAACTATAAGAAACCGTTGTAATAATAAGTTCTACGCTGTTCCCATGGACAGAACTGTTGTAGTACGTTAGTTTACAATGTTTTAGAGCTAACAGAACCGTTTTGTTCAATGGGAAATGCGTAGTTTAAAAGATATTTAGGTGAACTCTTATTACGGGGCTAAGTTTTCACTAATTTTCATGGGGAACTATAAGAAACCGTTGTAATAATAAGTTCTACGCTGTTCCCATGGACAGAACTGTTGTAATACGTTAGTTTACAATGTTTTAGAGCTAACAGAACCGTTTTGTTCAATGGGAAATGCGTAGTTTAAAAGATATTTAGGTGAACTCTTATTACGGGGCTTAGTTTTCACTAAGTTTCATGGGGAACTATAAGAAACCGTTGTAATAATAAGTTCTACGCTGTTCCCATGGACAGAACTGTTGTAGTACGTTAGTTTACAATGTTTTAGAGCTAACAGAACCGTTTTGTTCAATATGAAGTGCGTAGTTTAAAAGATATTTAGGTGAACTCTTATTACGGGGCTTAGTTTTCACTAAGTTTCATGGGGAACTATAAGAAACCGTTGTAATAATAAGTTCTACGCTGTTCCCATGGACAGAACTGTTGTAATACGTTAGTTTACAATGTTTTAGAGCTAACAGAACCATTTTGTTCAATGGGAAATGCGTAGTTTAAAAGATATTTAGGTGAACTCTTATTACGGGGCTTAGTTTTCACTAAGTTTCATGGTGAACTATAAGAAACCGTTGTAATAATAAGTTCTACGCTGTTCCCATGGACAGAACTGTTGTAATACGTTAGTTTACAATGTTTTAGAGCTAACAGACCCGTTTTGTTCAATGGGAAATGCGTAGTTTAAAAGATATTTAGGTGAACTCTTATTACGGGGCTTAGTTTTCACTAAGTTTCATGGGGAACTATAAGAAACCGTTGTAATAATAAGTTCTACGCTGTTCCCATGGACAGAACTGTTGTAATACGTTAGTTTACAATGTTTTAGAGCTAACAGACCCGTTTTGTTCAATGGGAAATGCGTAGTTTAAAAGATATTTAGGTGAACTCTTATTACGGGGCTTAGTTTTCACTAAGTTTCATGGGGAACTATAAGAAACCGTTGTAATAATAAGTTCTACGCTGTTCCCATGGACAGAACTGTTGTAATACGTTAGTTTACAATGTTTTAGAGCTAACAGAACCGTTTTGTTCAATGGGAAATGCGTAGTTTAAAAGATATTTAGGTGAACTCTTATTACGGGGCTAAGTTTTCACTAATTTTCATGGGGAACTATAAGAAACCGTTGTAATAATAAGTTCTACGCTGTTCCCATGGACAGAACTGTTGTAATACGTTAGTTTACAATGTTTTAGAGCTAACAGAACCGTTTTGTTCAATGGGAAATGCGTAGTTTAAAAGATATTTAGGTGAACTCTTATTACGGGGCTTAGTTTTCACTAAGTTTCATGGGGAACTATAAGAAACCGTTGTAATAATAAGTTCTACGCTGTTCCCATGGACAGAACTGTTGTAATACGTTAGTTTACAATGTTTTAGAGCTAACAGAACCATTTTGTTCAATGGGAAATGCGTAGTTTAAAAGATATTTAGGTGAACTCTTATTACGGGGCTTAGTTTTCACTAAGTTTCATGGGGAACTATAAGAAACCGTTGTAATAATAAGTTCTACGCTGTTCCCATGGACAGAACTGTTGTAATACGTTAGTTTACAATGTTTTAGAGCTAACAGAACCGTTTTGTTCAATGGGAAATGCGTAGTTTAAAAGATATTTAGGTGAACTCTTATTACGGGGCTAAGTTTTCACTAATTTTCATGGGGAACTATAAGAAACCGTTGTAATAATAAGTTCTACGCTGTTCCCATGGACAGAACTGTTGTAATACGTTAGTTTACAATGTTTTAGAGCTAACAGAACCGTTTTGTTCAATGGGAAATGCGTAGTTTAAAAGATATTTAGGTGAACTCTTATTACGGGGCTTAGTTTTCACTAAGTTTCATGGGGAACTATAAGAAACCGTTGTAATAATAAGTTCTACGCTGTTCCCATGGACAGAACTGTTGTAGTACGTTAGTTTACAATGTTTTAGAGCTAACAGAACCGTTTTGTTCAATGGGAAATGCGTAGTTTAAAAGATATTTAGGTGAACTCTTATTACGGGGCTAAGTTTTCACTAATTTTCATGGGGAACTATAAGAAACCGTTGTAATAATAAGTTCTACGCTGTTCCCATGGACAGAACTGTTGTAATACGTTAGTTTACAATGTTTTAGAGCTAACAGAACCGTTTTGTTCAATGGGAAATGCGTAGTTTAAAAGATATTTAGGTGAACTCTTATTACGGGGCTTAGTTTTCACTAAGTTTCATGGGGAACTATAAGAAACCGTTGTAATAATAAGTTCTACGCTGTTCCCATGGACAGAACTGTTGTAATACGTTAGTTTACAATGTTTTAGAGCTAACAGAACCATTTTGTTCAATGGGAAATGCGTAGTTTAAAAGATATTTAGGTGAACTCTTATTACGGGGCTTAGTTTTCACTAAGTTTCATGGTGAACTATAAGAAACCGTTGTAATAATAAGTTCTACGCTGTTCCCATGGACAGAACTGTTGTAATACGTTAGTTTACAATGTTTTAGAGCTAACAGACCCGTTTTGCTCAATGGGAAATGCGTAGTTTAAAAGATATTTAGGTGAACTCTTATTACGGGGCTTAGTTTTCACTAAGTTTCATGGGGAACTATAAGAAACCGTTGTAATAATAAGTTCTACGCTGTTCCCATGGACAGAACTGTTGTAATACGTTAGTTTACAATGTTTTTGAGCTAACAGACCCGTTTTGTTCAATGGGAAATGCGTAGTTTAAAAGATATTTAGGTGAACTCTTATTACGGGGCTTAGTTTTCACTAAGTTTCATGGGGAACTATAAGAAACCGTTGTAATAATAAGTTCTACGCTGTTCCCATGGACAGAACTGTTGTAATACGTTAGTTTACAATGTTTTAGAGCTAACAGAACCGTTTTGTTCAATGGGAAATGCGAAGTTTAAAAGATATTTAGGTGAACTCTTATTACGGGGCTAAGTTTTCACTAATTTTCATGGGGAACTATAAGAAACCGTTGTAATAATAAGTTCTACGCTGTTCCCATGGACAGAACTGTTGTAATACGTTAGTTTACAATGTTTTAGAGCTAACAGAACCGTTTTGTTCAATGGGAAATGCGTAGTTTAAAAGATATTTAGGTGAACTCTTATTACGGGGCTTAGTTTTCACTAAGTTTCATGGGGAACTATAAGAAACCGTTGTAATAATAAGTTCTACGCTGTTCCCATGGACAGAACTGTTGTAGTACGTTAGTTTACAATGTTTTAGAGCTAACAGAACCGTTTTGTTCAATGGGAAATGCGTAGTTTAAAAGATATTTAGGTGAACTCTTATTACGGGGCTTAGTTTTCACTAAGTTTCATGGGGAACTATAAGAAACCGTTGTAATAATAAGTTCTACGCTGTTCCCATGGACAAAACCGTTGTAATACGTTAGTTTACAATGTTTTAGAGCTAACAGAACCGTTTTGTTCAATGGGAAATGCGTAGTTTAAAAGATATTTAGGTGAACTCTTATTACGATGCTTAGTTTTCACTAAGTTTCATGGGGAACTATAAGAAACCGTTGTAATAATAAGTTCTACGCTGTTCCCATGGACAGAACTGTTGTAATACGTTAGTTTACAATGTTTTTAGCTAACTGAACCGTTTTGTTCAATGGGAAATGCGTAGTTAAAAGATATTTAGGTGAACTCTTATTACGGGGCTTAGTTTTCACTAAGTTTCATGGGGAACTATAAGAAACCGTTGTAATAATAAGTTCTACGCTGTTCCCATGGACAGAACTGTTGTAATAAGTTAGTTTACAATGTTTTAGAGCTAACAGAACCGTTTTGTTCAATGGGAAATGCGTAGTTTAAAAGATATTTAGGTGAACTCTTATTACGGGGCTTAGTTTTCACTAAGTTTCATGGGGAACTATAAGAAACCGTTGTGATAATAAGTTCTACGCTGTTCCCATGGACAGAACTGTTGTAATACGTTAGTTTACAATGTTTTAGAGCTAACAGAACCGTTTTGTTCAATGGGAAATGCGTAGTTTAAAAGATATTTAGGTGAACTCTTATTACGGGGCATAGTTTTCACTAAGTTTCATGGGGAACTATAAGAAACCGTTGTAATAATAAGTTCTACGCTGTTCCCATGGACAGAACTGTTGTAATACGTTAGTTTACAATGTTTTAGAGCTAACAGAACCGTTTTGTTCAATGGGAAATGCGTAGTTTAAAAGATATTTAGGTGAACTCTTATTACGGGGCTTAGTTTTCACTAAGTTTCATGGGGAACTATAAGAAACCATTGTGATAATAAGTTCTACGCTGTTCCCATGACAGAACTGTTGTAATACGTTAGTTTACAATGTTTTAGAGCTAACAGAACCGTTTTGTTCAATGGGAAATGCGTAGTTTAAAAGATATTTAGGTCAACTCTTATTACGGGGCTTAGTTTTCACTAAGTTTCATGGGGAACTATAAGAAACCGTTGTAATAATAAGTTCTACGCTGTTCCCATGGACAGAACTGTTGTAATACGTTAGTTTACAATGTTTTAGAGCTAACAGAACCGTTTTGTTCAATGGGAAATGCGTAGTTTAAAAGATATTTAGGTGAACTCTTATTAAGGGGCTTAGTTTTCACTAAGTTTCAGGGGGAACTATAAGAAACCGTTGTAATAATAAGTTCTACGCTGTTCCCATGGACAGAACTGTTGTAATACGTTAGTTTACGATGTTTTAGAGCTAACAGAACCGTTTTGTTCAATGGGAAATGCGTAGTTTAAAAGATATTTAGGTGAACTCTTATTACGGGGCTTAGTTTTCACTAAGTTTCATGGGGAACTATAAGAAACCGTTGTAATAATAAGTTCTACGCTGTTCCCATGGACAGAACTGTTGTAATACGTTAGTTTACAATGTTTTAGAGCTAACAGAACCGTTTTGTTCAATGGGAAATGCGTAGTTTAAAAGATATTTAGGTGAACTGTTATTACGGGGCTTGGTTTTCACTAAGTTTCATGGGGAACTATAAGAAACCGTTGTAATAATAAGTTCTACGCTGTTCCCATGGACAAAACTGTTGTAATACGTTAGTTTACAATGTTTTAGAGCTAACAGAACCGTTTTGTTCAATGGGAAATGCGTAGTTTAAAAGATATTTAGGTGAACTCTTATTACGGGGCTTAGTTTTCACTAAGTTTCATGGGGAACTATAAGAAACCGTTGTGATAATAAGTTCTACGCTGTTTCTATGGACAGAACTGTTGTAATACGTTAGTTTACAATGTTTTAGAGCTAACAGAACCATTTTGTTCAATGGGAAATGCGTAGTTTAAAAGATATTTAGGTGAACTCTTATTACGGGGCTTAGTTTTCACTAAGTTTCATGGGGAACTATAAGAAACCGTTGTAATAATAAGTTCTACGCTGTTCCCATGGACAGAACTGTTGTAATACGTTAGTTTACAATGTTTTAGAGCTAACAGAACCGTTTTGTTCAATGGGAAATGCGTAGTTTAAAAGATATTTAGGTGAACTCTTATTAAGGGGCTTAGTTTTCACTAAGTTTCAGGGGGAACTATAAGAAATCGTTGTAATAATAAGTTCTACGCTGTTCCCATGGACAGAACTGTTGTAATACGTTAGTTTACGATGTTTTAGAGCTAACAGAACCGTTTTGTTCAATGGGAAATGCGTAGTTTAAAAGATATTTAGGTGAACTCTTATTACGGGGCTTAGTTTTCACTAAGTTTTATGGGGAACTATAAGAAACCGTTGTAATAATAAGTTCTACGCTGTTCCCATGGACAGAACTGTTGTAATACGTTAGTTTAGAATGTTTTAGAGCTAACAGAACCGTTTTGTTCAATGGGAAATGCGTAGTTTAAAAGATATTTAGGTGAACTGTTATTACGGGGCTTAGTTTTCACTAAGTTTCATGGGGAACTATAAGAAACCGTTGTAATAATAAGTTCTACGCTGTTGCCATGGACAAAACTGTTGTAATACGTTAGTTTACAATGTTTTAGAGCTAACAGAACCGTTTTGTTCAATGGGAAATGCGTAGTTTAAAAGATATTTAGGTGAACTCTTATTACGGGGCTTAGTTTTCACTAAGTTTCATGGGGAACTATAAGAAACCGTTGTGATAATAAGTTCTACGCTGTTCCTATGGACAGAACTGTTGTAATACGTTAGTTTACAATGTTTTAGAGCTAACAGAACCATTTTGTTCAATGGGAAATGCGTAGTTTAAAAGATATTTAGGTGAACTCTTATTACGGGGCTTAGTTTTCACTAAGTTTCATGGGGAACTATAAGAAACCGTTGTAATAATAAGTTCTATGCTGTTCCCATGGACAGAACTGTTGTAATACGTTAGTTTACAATGTTTTAGAGCTAACAGAACCGTTTTGTTCAATGGGAAATGCGTAGTTTAAAAGATATTTAGGTGAACTCTTATTACGGGGCTTAGTTTTCACTAAGTTTCATGGGGAACTATAAGAAACCGTTGTAATATTAAGTTCTACGCTGTTCCCATGGACAGAACTGTTGTAATACGTTAGTTTACAATGTATTAGAGCTAACAGAACCGTTTTGTTCAATGGGAAATGCGTAGTTTAAAAGATATTTAGATGAACTCCTATTACGGGGCTTAGTTTTCACTAAGTTTCATGGTGAACTATAAGAAACCGTTGTAATAATAAGTTCTACGCTGTTCCCATGGACAGAACTGTTGTATAACGTTAGTTTACAATGTTTTAGAGCTAACAGACCCGTTTTGTTCAATGGGAAATGCGTAGTTTAAAAGATATTTAGGTGAACTCTTATTACGGGGCTTAGTTTTCACTAAGTTTCATGGGGAACTATAAGAAACCGTTGTAATAATAAGTTCTACGCTGTTCCCATGGACAGAACTGTTGTAATACGTTAGTTTACAATGTTTTAGAGCTAACAGAACCGTTTTGTTCAATGGGAAATGCGTAGTTTAAAAGATATTTAGGTGAACTCTTATTACGGGGCTTAGTTTTCACTAAGTTTCATGGGGAACTATAAGAAACCGTTGTAATAATAAGTTCTACGCTGTTCCAATGGACAGAACTGTTGTAATACGTTAGTTTACAATGTTTTAGAGCTAACTGAACCGTTTTGTTCAATGGGAAATGCGTAGTCTAAAAGATATTTAGGTAAACTCTTATTAAGGGGCTTAGTTTTCACTAAGTTTCAGGGGGAACTATAACAAACCGTTGTAATAATAAGTTCTACGCTGTTCCCATGGACAGAACTGTTGTAATACGTTAGTTTACGATGTTTTAGAGCTAACAGAACCGTTTTGTTCAATGGGAAATGCGTAGTTTAAAAGATATTTAGGTGAACTCTTATTACGGGGCTTAGTTTTCACTAAGTTTCATGGGGAACTATAAGAAACCGTTGTAATAATAAGTTCTACGCTGTTCCCATGGACAGAACTGTTGTAATACGTTAGTTTACAATGTTTTAGAGCTAACAGAACCGTTTTGTTCAATGGGAAATGCGTAGTTTAAAAGATATTTAGGTGAACTCTTATTACGGGGCTTAGTTTTCACTAAGTTTCATGGGGAACTATAAGAAACCGTTGTAATAATAAGTTCTACGCTGTTCCCATGGACAGAACTGTTGTAATACGTTAGTTTACAATGTTTTAGAGCTAACAGAACCGTTTTGTTCGATGGGAAATGCGTAGTTTAAAAGATATTTAGGTGAACTCTTATTACGGGGCTTAGTTTTCACTAAGTTTCATGGGGAACTATAAGAAACCGTTGTGATAATAAGTTCTACGCATTTCCTATGGACAGAACTTTTGTAATACGTTAGTTTACAATGTTTTAGAGCTAACAGAACCGTTTTGTTCAATGGGAAATGCGTAGTTTAAAAGATATTTAGGTGAACTCTTATTACGGGGCTTAGTTTTCACTAAGTTTCATGGGGAACTATAAGAAACCGTTGTAATAATAAGTTCTACGCTGTTCCCATGGACAGAACTGTTGTAATACCTTAGTTTACAATGTTTTAGAGCTAACGGAACCATTTTGTTCAATGGGAAATGCGTAGTTTAAAAGATATTTAGGTGAACTCTTATTACGGGGCTTAGTTTTCACTAAGTTTCATGGGGAACTATATGAAACCGTTGTGATAAAAAGTTCTACGCTGTTCCCATGGACAGAACTGTTGTAATACGTTAGTTTACAATGTTTTAGAGGTAACAGAACCGTTTTGTTCAATGGGAAATGCGTAGTTTAAAAGATATTTAGGTGAACTCCTATTACGGGGCTTAGTTTTCACTAAGTTTCATGGTGAACTATAAGAAACCGTTGTAATAATAAGTTCTACGCTGTTCCCATGGACAGAACTGTTGTAATACGTTAGTATACAATGTTTTAGAGCTAACAGACCCGTTTTGTTCAATGGGAAATGCGTAGTTTAAAAGATATTTAGGTGAACTCTTATTACGGGGCTTAGTTTTCACTAAGTTTCATGGGGAACTATAAGAAACCGTTGTAATAATAAGTTCTACGCTGTTCCCATGGACAGAACTGTTGTAATACGTTAGTTTACAATGTTTTAGAGCTAACAGAACCGTTTTGTTCAATGGGAAATTCGTAGTTTAAAAGATATTTAGGTGAACTCTTATTACGGGGCTTAGTTTTCACTAAGTTTCATGGGGAACTATAAGAAACCGTTGTAATAATAAGTTCTACGCTGTTCCCATGGACAGAACTGTTGTAATACGTTAGTTTACAATGTTTTAGAGCTAACTGAACCGTTTTTAATGGGAAATGCGTAGTTTAAAAGATATTTAGGTGAACTCTTATTACGGGGCTTAGTTTTCACTAAGTTTCATGGGGAACTATAAGAAACCGTTGTAATAATAAGTTCTACGCTGTTCCCATGGACAGAACTGTTGTAATACGTTAGTTTACAATGTTTTAGAGCTAACAGAACCGTTTTGTTCAATGGGAAATGCGTAGTTTAAAAGATATTTAGGTGAACTCCTATTACGGGGCTTAGTTTTCACTAAGTTTCATGGTGAACTATAAGAAACCGTTGTAATAATAAGTTCTACGCTGTTCCCATGGACAGAACTGTTGTAATACGTTAGTTTACAATGTTTTAGAGCTAACAGACCCGTTTTGTTCAATGGGAAATGCGTAGTTTAAAAGATATTTAGGTGAACTCTTATTACGGGGCTTAGTTTTCACTAAGTTTCATGGGGAACTATAAGAAACCGTTGTAATAATAAGTTCTACGCTGTTCCCATGGACAGAACTGTTGTAATACGTTAGTTTACAATGTTTTAGAGCTAACAGAACCGTTTTGTTCAATGGGAAATGCGTAGTTTAAAAGATATTTAGGTGAACTCTTATTACGGGGCTTAGTTTTCACTAAGTTTCATGGGGAACTATAAGAAACCGTTGTGATAATAAGGGCCCATCTACACGAGTGCCCTAAACCTGCCTTATGGCATTCTTTAGGGGATTAAGTAGATTATCACCTCTTCTGATCGTGTAGACGGCATTTTCAACTTTTTTGCCCAATGTAAAGTAAGGGCACAGATCACAGACACCGCTAGGGCAGATTGGGCCTGCTCTGGAGGTGCTCTTTTTGCCCAAAGCTGTCAGAAGGGATTAACCATTGGCTCTTGCACAGCTTGATTTTTAAAAGGTGCACGCTTTCGCTGATTTTTAAGCAAGATTCGAGGCTGATGCTCCAAATGTCGGACGAAGATTTGGCAATGTTTTTCCTTATCGCGTTTTATCTTCTAGAGCAGGACAGACAAAATAGAATTCGGCGTATGCTCTATTTTACTTCGGTTGCTTTCATGGCTAGAAATGCTGAAATGCGAATCGCGACCCTCAGATATTTTGCAAACTTGTATGGAAACAGGCAGGCATGGGTATATCATAGGCAGGACAATGATTTTGATGTGTATTTCTCGGCTGACTTGAATGTTAGCAAAGACTTGGACCCATACTATTGGCAAAATCACTATCGGATGAGTCGCGAAACATTTGATTTTATCTGCCAACGTGTGCATCCTTATATGATAAAAAAGGAAACGAATATGCGTGCAACCATCCCTGTGCCAAAAAGAGTGGCTGTTGCTTTATGGTGGTTAGCTAACGGTGGATCTTATAGATCAATCGGCCAGAATTTTGGTTTATCCCGTTCCATTGTTTCTCTGATAACAAAGGACTTTATTGGTGCACTGGTTCATCTTAAAGATCAGTTTATTGTTTGGCCTCGCACACTAGTTGCTTGCAAGAAATCCATCGATACATTTCGCAACCTTTCGCCCCTTCCTAATGTTTTTGGAGCAATCGATGGAACCCATGTAGAAATTTGTGCCCCAGAAGACAGTACTGTGGATTTCTTTGATAGGAAACACAGATACAGTATCGGTTGCCAAGGGGTTTGTGATGGATCACTAAAGTTCATTAGCATGTCTGCAGGTTTTCCAGGGTCTCTTCACGACTCTCGCATTCTGCGCAATACCTGGGTTTTTCGGGAAGCCACCAGCCAGCAAATTCTGACCTTGCCAAAGTTTCAGCTAACTGGAACACATGAAATAAGGCCATACCTCGTCGGTGATGCCGCATACCCTCAGGCTGACTGGTTGATTAAACCATTTTCATTTGAAAAACATTTAGAGGATAGGAAAACATTTTTCAATTTGGCGTTGTTGCAAGCAAGAGTCTCTGTGGAAAGAGCGTTTGGTGTTCTTAAAGGAAGATGGAGATTGTTAATGGGAAAGCTAAATTTGCAGCCTTCATTCGCTTCTGATGTTGTAATTGCTTGCACAGTGTTGCACAACATCTGTCAAGATTTTCATGAGCCAATCGAGGACAACCTTGACCGTTGTAATGATGACCAAGCTGAGGCCCACGAGGCGAGTCATTCTTCCGATACTATTCGCCAATTGCTTGTCCAATATATAAATGATCATGCACAAAACGCTTCTTTCGACTAAATATTTTTTTATCATTTTTTTCATACATTTTTTAAGCGCCTTCATAAGAAAAGTTGGGGCTGCTGTATGCACACAATTTTATGTAAGAAATCCTCTGTGAGAAACACCCCCGAATTTTCTAGAAAATCTAAGAAAGCGTAATATCAGTTTTCTTCAAACATAAGAAACAGCTAAAATGAACTGAAACTAATACCTATATTGATAAAAGCAAAAAAAAGCATGTACTCTTCAATCATTCTCACTGAAAGCTTAAAAGTTTCTTATAGAAAATGCGTGTACTCCTTTTTTCAAGATTTGCCCTTGTAACTGCAGATTTTTAAAAGTTTATTCACCCTTTAGCCAAGAGTTTGAGAAGTATTAGATTCTTAATTCAATAGCTGTGATTTACTCATACCAGTTTTAATGTTTTGTTACTATTATTATGGATTAGATTAAGGGCCACTTTGGTCTTCACATCTATTTCTGAAAAAAAATTGATTTCTGTATTTGCTATATCATTTATAAGAACTAAAGGTATATAAACACGTTTTTTCTTTCGAATTCTTTTGAAAATAAATCTTTAATTCAAACAACTATATGACAACAATTCAAGAACAATATAATAAAGAGCAACAAAGAACATAACAGTTAGAACATAACAGCTGTAGTTTGGAAAATAACGTGAAAACTGAAACTAAAAACGTCTTAGCTAGTCGTGCTTTTCTTAAAACAACCTGGACGCTTTTATAAGAAATTTATTTAAATGTAAAATTTGTGTAAATCTAGTAAATGGTCATTACAGAGCAGTTTTTCAACTTCAAGCCTCGTTTTCAAATTTTAAGAATCTTTGCCCCCAGACTTAGACGGAGTACTTCCGCAACAGTTCTAAGTAGAATTGTTATAGAGATAAGAAGTTTGAAAGTTGATAATGTATTTGAATATGAATCTGGTAGAATTTGTTAATTCGCGAGTTTTCTTTAATTTTGAAAAGGAAGCTATCAGTTGAAAAGCTTTGAATACTTATTGAGTATTGAATATATATCTTCTAATTGTCACTATCTGAAGAGTCCTCTCTTCTTCTCTTATTTTTGGCAAATAGTTTTGCTACCTCCAGCAAAGTGTCAGCCGTATGTCGCCTACTCCTTTCCTCAATTTCATTCATACCATCAAGAAATTGCTTCATGGTTTCTTGCTGCTGTACCTGAACTTCACCAAGAAAGTCCACCAACTGCTTCGTTGCACTTGCCTTGCAGGCTTTCTTCTTTTTCACCCGTTTTGGCTGTAGGGCTTGGGCGGGGTCTCCCTGAGTTGCGTTATCCTCTCTTTCTACACGCTGTTGCCTATTATCTTCGTTTTCTTCGAAATTTCCTCCATCTTCGTCTAAGCCTAAATTCTCCCCATCCTGGTTCTCTTCTCTTGCAATACCCTGACCACTCTCTCTGACTTCTGATAATGTGACCAGACTTCGAGTTCCCAAAACTTCGTCAAATATATCGTAGAATTTTGGCACATTCCTCGCTGCCCCACTTTTCTTGTTCTTCTCCTTTGCTTCCTTATAAATGTCTTTCAGCTTTCTTAATTTTTTCTTCGCCTGCTCGACTGTTTTTCAACTTCCCTTTTTCGCCACCTCTGCCACAATTCTTTTCCAAGCTGCTGGATTTTTGTGGCTCTCCAAGTCGACAAAGCATTCTCTCCATGCCGACACCAATGCTACCGTTTCATCCTCACTCCATCTGGTACGGTTTCTTTTATCCGAAAGAACATCTTCCGCAGGTAGGCTCGGATACAAGTTCTTGGCAGTCGATGTTGCTGATGTTGTTTCCTCGTATAATGGGGGTCTTTCTGTCTCGAAAAACGAGGGAGAGAATTGATACCTAATCGGAGGCCTTGGCTGAAAAGGACTCAAACCCAAAAATCTCGGAGATGGAATATAAAGCTGGCTAGATGCTTGGCTGCCCCGACGTGGTGTACTTGTTCTTGGGAATTCATACCGGGGAAAACGAAATCGAGATGAAAATTCAACTTGCTGTGCCCTCTGAGAACTTGTTGAGGGAAAAGATGAAAACAGGGATGGTGACTGCGATCGCGATTCTATCTCCGAATACAGTGGAGAGCGACTTTCATGATGCTCCTCTTCTATTTCTCTCTCCTCTGAAAACTGTCCACTGTTGACCTTCTTTCGAAACCCAGCCATTCCAATATTTTGCTTATCTTAACGCTGCACTACAAATCTGATATTGAACGTATTGTGAGCGAATGAAACACGAGAGGTCGAAAATGATCGCATGCCGCTAATACACAATAATCTCCACCATGACAGTTCTTGACAGATGTGTGAAACCTCATTGCTATTTTGATCTGAGGAATGTCCTTACGAATAAAGACGGAAGTTCAGGAATGTAGCGTTGGGCATTCATAGGGCACATTCAGGGCAGTTTAAGGGCTCTCGTGTAGATGGAGCCTAAGTTCTACGCTGTTCCCATGGACAGAACTGTTGTAATACGTTAGTTTACAATGTTTTAGAGCTAACAGAACCGTTTTGTTCAATGGGAAATGCGTAGTTTAAAAGATATTTAGGTAAACTCTTATTACGGGGCTTAGTTTTCACTAAGTTTCATGGGGAACTATAAGAAACCGTTGTAATAATGAGTTCTACGCTGTTCCCATGGACAGAACTGTTGTAATACGTTAGTTTACAATGTTTTAGAGCTAACAGAACCGTTTTCTTCAATGGGAAATGCGTAGTTTAAAAGATATTTAGGTGAACTCTTATTACGGGGCTTAGTTTTCACTAAGTTTCATGGGGAACTATAAGAAACCGTTGTGATAATAAGTTCTACGCTGTTCCCATGGACAGAACTGTTATAATACGTTAGTTTACAATGTTTTAGAGCTAACAGAACCGTTTTGTTCAATGGGAAATGCGTAGTTTAAAAGATATTTAGGTGAACTCTTATTACGGGGCTTAGTTTTCACTAAGTTTCATGGGGAACTATAAGAAACCGTTGTAATAATAAGTTCTACGCTGTTCCCATGGACAGAACTGTTGTAATACGTTAGTTTACAATGTTTTAGAGCTAACAGAACCGTTTTGTTCAATGGGAAATGCGTAGTTTAAAAGATATTTAGGTGAACTCTTATTACGGGGCTTAGTTTTCACTAAGTTTCATGGGGAACTATAAGAAACCGTTGTAATAATAAGTTCTACGCTGTTCCCATGGACAGAACTGTTGTAATACGTTAGTTTACAATGTTTTAGAGCTAACAGAACCGTTTTGTTCAATGGGAAATGCGTAGTTTAAAAGATATTTAGGTGAACTCTTATTACGGAGCTTAGTTTTCACTAAGTTTCATGGGGAACTATAAGAAACCGTTGTAATAATAAGTTCTACGCTGTTCCCATGGACAGAACTGTTGTAGTACGTTAGTTTACAATGTTTTAGAGCTAACAGAACCGTTTTGTTCAATGGGAAATGCGTAGTTTAAAAGATATTTAGGTGAACTCTTATTACGGGGCTTAGTTTTCACTAAGTTTCATGGGGAACTATAAGAAACCGTTGTGATAATAAGTTCTACGCTGTTCCTATGGACAGAACTGTTGTAATACGTTAGTTTACAATGTTTTAGAGCTAACAGAACCGTTTTGTTCAATGGGAAATGCGTAGTTTAAAAGATATTTAGGTGAACTCTTATTACGGGGCTTAGTTTTCAATAAGTTTCATGGGGAACTATAAGAAACCGTTGTAATAATAAGTTCTACGCTGTTCCCATGGACAGAACTGTTGTAATACGTTAGTTTACAATGTTTTAGAGCTAAGAGAACCGTTTTGTTCAATGGGAAATGCGTAGTTTAAAAGATATTTAGGTGAACTCTTATTACGGGGCTTAGTTTTCACTAAGTTTCATGGGGAACTATAAGAAACCGTTGTAATAATAAGTTCTACGCTGTTCCCATGGACAGAACTGTTGTAATACGTTAGTTTACAATGTTTTAGAGCTAACAGAACCGTTTTGTTCAATGGGAAATGCGTAGTTTAAAAGATATTTAGGTGAACTCTTATTACGGGGCTTAGTTTTCACTACGTTTCATGGGGAACTATAAGAAACCGTTGTAATAATAAGTTCTACGCTGTTCCCATGGACAGAATTGTTGTAATACGTTAGTTTACCATGTTTTAGAGCTAACAGAACCGTTTTGTTCAATGGGAAATGCGTAGTTTAAAAGATATTTAGGTGAACTCTTATTACGGGGCTTAGTTTTCACTAAGTTTTATGGGGAACTATAAGAAACCGTTGTGATAATAAGTTCTACGCTGTTCCTATGGACAGAACTGTTGTAATACGTTAGTTTACAATGTTTTAGAGCTAACAGAACCGTTTTCTTCAATGGGAAATGCGTAGTTTAAAAGATATTTAGGTGAACTCTTATTACGGGGCTTAGTTTTCACCAAGTTTCATGGGGAACTATAAGAAACCGTTGTAATAATAAGTTCTACGCTGTTCCCATGGACAGAACTGTTGTAATACGTTAGTTTACAATGTTTTAGAGCTAACAGAACCGTTTTGTTCAATGGGAAATGCGTAGTTTAAAAGATATTTAGGTGAACTCTTATTACGGGGCTTAGTTTTCACTAAGTTTCATGGGGAACTATAAGAAACCGTTGTAATAATAAGTTCTACGCTGTTCCCATGGACAGAACTGTTGTAATACGGTATTTTACAATGTTTTAGAGCTAACAGAACCGTTTTGTTCAATGGGAAATGCGTAGTTAAAAGATATTTAGGTGAACTCTTATCACGGGGCTTAGTTTTCACTAAGTTTCATGGGGAACTATAAGAAACCGTTGTAATAATAAGTTCTACGCTGTTCCCATGGACAGAACTGTTGTAATACGTTAGTTTACAATGTTTTAGAGCTAACAGAACCGTTTTGTTCAATGGGAAATGCGTAGTTTAAAAGATATTTAGGTGAACTCTTATTACGGGGCTTAGTTTTCACTAAGTTTCATGGGGAACTATAAGAAACCGTTGTGATAATAAGTTCTACGCTGTTCCCATGACAGAACTGTTGTAATACGTTAGTTTACAATGTTTTAGAGCTAACAGAACCGTTTTGTTCAATGGGAAATTGGTAGTTTAAAAGATATTTAGGTGAACTCTTATTACGGGGCTTAGTTTTCACTAAGTTTCATGGGGAACTATAAAAAACCGTTGTGATAATAAGTTCTACGCTGTTCCTATCGACAGAACTGTTGTAATACGTTAGTTTACAATGTTTTAGAGCTAACAGAACCGTTTTGTTCAATGGGAAATGCGTAGTTTAAAAGATATTTAGGTGAACTCTTATTACGGGGCTTAGTTTTCACTAAGTTTCATGGGGAACTATAAGAAACCGTTGTAATAATAAGTTCTACGCTGTTCCCATGGACAGAACTGTTGTAATACGTTAGTTTACCATGTTTTAGAGCTAACAGAACCGTTTTGTTCAATGGGAAATGCGTAGTTTAAAAGATATTTAGGTGAACTCTTATTACGGGGCTTAGTTTTCACTAAGTTTCATGGGGAACTATAAGAAACCGTTGTGATAATAAGTTCTACGCTGTTCCCATGGACAGAACTGTTGTAATACGTTAGTTTACAATGTTTTAGAGCTAACAGAACCGTTTTGTTCAATGGGAAATGCGTAGTTTAAAAGATATTTAGGTGAACTCTTATTACGGGGCTTAGTTTTCACTAAGTTTCATGGGGAACTATAAGAAACCGTTGTAATAATAAGTTCTACGCTGTTCCCATGGACAGAACTGTTGTAATACGTTAGTTTACAATGTTTTAGAGCTAACAGAACCGTTTTGTTCAATGGGAAATGCGTAGTTTAAAAGATATTTAGGTGAACTCTTATTACGGGGCTTAGTTTTCACTAAGTTTCATGGGGAACTATAAGAAACCGTTGTAATAATAAGTTCTACGCTGTTCCCATGGACAGAACTGTTGTAATACGTTAGTTTACAATGTTTTAGAGCTAACAGAACCGTTTTGTTCAATGGGAAATGCGTAGTTTAAAAGATATTTAGGTGAACTCTTATTACGGGGCTTAGTTTTCACTAAGTTTAATGGGGAACTATAAGAAACCGTTGTGATAATAAGTTCTATGCTGTTCCCATGACAGAACTGTTGTAATACGTTAGTTTACAATGTTTTACAGCTAACAGAACCGTTTTTTTCAATGGGAAATGCGTAGTTTAAAAGATATTTAGGTGAACTCTTATTAGGGGGCTTAGTTTTCACTAAGTTTCATGGGGAACTATAAGAAACCGTTGTAATAATAAGTTCTACGCTGTTCCCATGAACAGAACTGTTGTAATACGTTAGTTTACAATGTTTTAGAGCTAACAGAACCGTTTTGTTCAATGGGAAATGCGTAGTTTAAAAGATATTTAGGTGAACTCTTATTAAGGGGCTTAGTTTTCACTAAGTTTCATGGGGAACTATAAGAAACCGTTGTAATAATAAGTTCTACGCTGTTCCCATGGACAGAACTGTTGTAATACGTTAGTTTACAATGTTTTAGAGCTAACAGAACCGTTTTGTTCAATGGGAAATGCGTAGTTTAAAAGATATTTAGGTGAACTCTTATTACGGGGCTTAGTTTTCACTAAGTTTCATGGGGAACTATAAGAAACCGTTGTAATAATAAGTTCTACGCTGTTCCCATGGACAGAACTGTTGTAATACGTTAGTTTACAATGTTTTAGAGCTAACAGAACCGTTTTGTTCAATGGGAAATGCGTAGTTTAAAAGATATTTAGGTGAACTCTTATTACGGGGCTTAGTTTTCACTAAGTTTCATGGGGAACTATAAGAAACCGTTGTAATAATAAGTTCTACGCTGTTCCCATGGACAGAACTGTTGTAATACGTTAGTTTACAATGTTTTAGAGCTAACAGAACCGTTTTGTTCAATGGAAAATGCGTAGTTTAAAAGATATTTAGGTGAACTCTTATTACGGGGCTTAATTTTCACTAAGTTTCATGGGGAACTATAAAAAACCGTTGTAATAATAAGTTCTACGCTGTTCCTATCGAAAGAACTGTTGTAACACGTTAGTTTACAATGTTTTAGAGCTAACAGAACCGTTTTGTTCAATGGGAAATGCGTAGTTTAAAAGATATTTAGGTGAACTCTTATTACGGGGCTTAGTTTTCACTAAGTTTCATGGGGAACTATAAGAAACCGTTGTAATAATAAGTTCTACGCTGTTCCCATGGACAGAACTGTTGTAATACGTTAGTTTACAATGTTTTAGAGCTAACAGAACCGTTTTGTTCAATGGGAAATGCGTAGTTTAAAAGATATCTAGGTGAACTCTTATTACGGGGCTTAGTTTTCACTAAGTTTCATGGGGAACTATAAGAAACCGTTGTAATAATAAGTTCTACGCTGTTCCCATGGACAGAACTGTTGTAATACGTTAGTTTACAATGTTTTAGAGCTAACAGAACCGTTTTGTTCAATGGGAAATGCGTA
Organism: Pelagia noctiluca; assembly: GCA_963924455.1. Taxonomy (NCBI): domain Eukaryota; kingdom Metazoa; phylum Cnidaria; class Scyphozoa; order Semaeostomeae; family Pelagiidae; genus Pelagia; species Pelagia noctiluca. The sequence goes on along the minus strand of OZ004320.1, from coordinate 9,202,871 downwards.
GTTTAAAAGATATTTAGGTGAACTCTTATTACGGGGCTTAGTTTTCACTAAGTTTCATGGGGAACTATAAGAAACCTTTGTGATAATAAGTTCTACGCTGTTCCCATGGACAGAACTGTTGTAATACGTTAGTTTACAATGTTTTAGAGCTAACAGAACCGTTTTCTTCAATGGGAAATGCGTAGTTTAAAAGATATTTAGGTGAACTCTTATTACGGGGCTTAGTTTTCACTAAGTTTCATGGGGAACTATAAGAAACTGTTGTAATAATAAGTTCTACGCTGTTCCCATGGACAGAACTGTTGTAATACCCTAGTTTACAATGTTTTAGAGCTAACAGAACCGTTTTGTTCAATGGGAAATGCGTAGTTTAAATGATATTTAGGTGAACTCTTATTACGGGGCTTAGTTTTCACTAAGTTTCATGGGGAACTATAAGAAACCGTTGTAATAATAAGTTCTACGCTGTTCCCATGGACAGAACTGTTGTAATACGTTAGTTTACAATGTTTTAGAGCTAACAGAACCGTTTTGTTCAATGGGAAATGCGTAGTTTAAAAGATATTTAGGTGAACTCTTATTACGGGGCTTAGTTTTCACTAAGTTTCATGGGGAACTATAAGAAACCGTTGTAATAATAAGTTCTACGCTGTTCTTATGGACAGAACTGTTGAAGTACGTTAGTTTACAATGTTTTAGAGCTAACAGAACCGTTTTGTTCAATGGGAAATGCGTAGTTTAAAAGATATTTAGGTGAACTCTTATTACGGGGCTTAGTTTTCACTAAGTTTCATGGGGAACTATAAGAAACCGTTGTAATAATAAGTTCTACGCTGTTCCCATGGACAGAACTGTTGTAATACGTTAGTTTACAATGTTTTAGAGCTAACAGAACCGTTTTGTTCAATGGGAAATGCGTAGTTTAAAAGATATTTAGGTGAACTCTTATTACGGGGCTTAGTTTTCACTAAGTTTCATGGGGAACTATAAGAAACCGTTGTAATAATAAGTTCTACGCTGTTCCCATGGACAGAACTGTTGTAATACGTTAGTTTACAATGTTTTAGAGCTAACAGAACCGTTTTGTTCAATGGGAAATGCGTAGTTTAAAAGATATTTAGGTGAACTCTTATTACGGGGCTTAGTTTTCACTAAGTTTAATGGGGAACTATAAGAAACCGTTGTGATAATAAGTTCTATGCTGTTCCCATGACAGAACTGTTGTAATACGTTAGTTTACAATGTTTTACAGCTAACAGAACCGTTTTTTTCAATGGGAAATGCGTAGTTTAAAAGATATTTAGGTGAACTCTTATTAGGGGGCTTAGTTTTCACTAAGTTTCATGGGGAACTATAAGAAACCGTTGTAATAATAAGTTCTACGCTGTTCCCATGAACAGAACTGTTGTAATACGTTAGTTTACAATGTTTTAGAGCTAACAGAACCGTTTTGTTCAATGGGAAATGCGTAGTTTAAAAGATATTTAGGTGAACTCTTATTAAGGGGCTTAGTTTTCACTAAGTTTCATGGGGAACTATAAGAAACCGTTGTAATAATAAGTTCTACGCTGTTCCCATGGACAGAACTGTTGTAATACGTTAGTTTACAATGTTTTAGAGCTAACAGAACCGTTTTGTTCAATGGGAAATGCGTAGTTTAAAAGATATTTAGGTGAACTCTTATTACGGGGCTTAGTTTTCACTAAGTTTCATGGGGAACTATAAGAAACCGTTGTAATAATAAGTTCTACGCTGTTCCCATGGACAGAACTGTTGTAATACGTTAGTTTACAATGTTTTAGAGCTAACAGAACCGTTTTGTTCAATGGGAAATGCGTAGTTTAAAAGATATTTAGGTGAACTCTTATTACGGGGCTTAGTTTTCACTAAGTTTCATGGGGAACTATAAGAAACCGTTGTAATAATAAGTTCTACGCTGTTCCCATGGACAGAACTGTTGTAATACGTTAGTTTACAATGTTTTAGAGCTAACAGAACCGTTTTGTTCAATGGAAAATGCGTAGTTTAAAAGATATTTAGGTGAACTCTTATTACGGGGCTTAATTTTCACTAAGTTTCATGGGGAACTATAAAAAACCGTTGTAATAATAAGTTCTACGCTGTTCCTATCGAAAGAACTGTTGTAACACGTTAGTTTACAATGTTTTAGAGCTAACAGAACCGTTTTGTTCAATGGGAAATGCGTAGTTTAAAAGATATTTAGGTGAACTCTTATTACGGGGCTTAGTTTTCACTAAGTTTCATGGGGAACTATAAGAAACCGTTGTAATAATAAGTTCTACGCTGTTCCCATGGACAGAACTGTTGTAATACGTTAGTTTACAATGTTTTAGAGCTAACAGAACCGTTTTGTTCAATGGGAAATGCGTAGTTTAAAAGATATCTAGGTGAACTCTTATTACGGGGCTTAGTTTTCACTAAGTTTCATGGGGAACTATAAGAAACCGTTGTAATAATAAGTTCTACGCTGTTCCCATGGACAGAACTGTTGTAATACGTTAGTTTACAATGTTTTAGAGCTAACAGAACCGTTTTGTTCAATGGGAAATGCGTAGTTTAAAAGATATTTAGGTGAACTCTTATTACGGGGCTTAGTTTTCACTAAGTTTCATGGGGAACTATAAGAAACCTTTGTGATAATAAGTTCTACGCTGTTCCCATGGACAGAACTGTTGTAATACGTTAGTTTACAATGTTTTAGAGCTAACAGAACCGTTTTCTTCAATGGGAAATGCGTAGTTTAAAAGATATTTAGGTGAACTCTTATTACGGGGCTTAGTTTTCACTAAGTTTCATGGGGAACTATAAGAAACTGTTGTAATAATAAGTTCTACGCTGTTCCCATGGACAGAACTGTTGTAATACCCTAGTTTACAATGTTTTAGAGCTAACAGAACCGTTTTGTTCAATGGGAAATGCGTAGTTTAAATGATATTTAGGTGAACTCTTATTACGGGGCTTAGTTTTCACTAAGTTTCATGGGGAACTATAAGAAACCGTTGTAATAATAAGTTCTACGCTGTTCCCATGGACAGAACTGTTGTAATACGTTAGTTTACAATGTTTTAGAGCTAACAGAACCGTTTTGTTCAATGGGAAATGCGTAGTTTAAAAGATATTTAGGTGAACTCTTATTACGGGGCTTAGTTTTCACTAAGTTTCATGGGGAACTATAAGAAACCGTTGTAATAATAAGTTCTACGCTGTTCCCATGGACAGAACTGTTGAAGTACGTTAGTTTACAATGTTTTAGAGCTAACAGAACCGTTTTGTTCAATGGGAAATGCGTAGTTTAAAAGATATTTAGGTGAACTCTTATTACGGGGCTTAGTTTTCACTAAGTTTCATGGGGAACTATAAGAAACCGTTGTAATAATAAGTTCTACGCTGTTCCCATGGACAGAACTGTTGTAATACGTTAGTTTACAATGCTTTAGAGCTAACAGAACCGTTTTGTTCAATAGGAAATGCGTAGTTTAAAAGATATTTAGGTGAACTCTTATTACGGGGATTAGTTTTCACTAAGTTTCATGGGGAACTATAAGAAACCGTTGTAATAATAAGTTCTACGCTGTTCCCATGGACAGAACTGTTGTAATACGTTAGTTTACAATGTTTTAGAGCTAACAGAACCGTTTTGTACAATGGGAAATGCGTAGTTTAAAAGATATTTAGGTGAACTCTTATTACGGGGCTTAGTTTTCACTAAATTTCATGGGGAACTATAAGAAACCGTTGTAATAATAAGTTCTACGCTGTTCCCATGGACAGAACTGTTGTAATACGTTAGTTTACAATGTTTTAGAGCTAACAGAACCGTTTTGTTCAATGGGAAATGCGTAGTTAAAAGATATTTAGGTGAACTCTTATTACGGGGCTTAGTTTTCACTAAGTTTCATGGGGAACTATAAGAAACCGTTGTAATAATAAGTTCTACGCTGTTCCCATGGACAGAACTGTTGTAATACGTTAGTTTACAATGTTTTAGAGCTAACAGAACCGTTTTGTTCAATGGGAAATGCGTAGTTTAAAAGATATTTAGGTGAACTCTTATTACGGGGCTTAGTTTTCACTAAGTTTCATGGTGAACTATAAGAAACCGTTGTAATAATAAGTTCTACGCTGTTCCCATGGACAGAACTGTTGTAATACGTTAGTTTACAATGTTTTAGAGCTAACAGACCCGTTTTGTTCAATGGGAAATGCTTAGTTTAAAAGATATTTAGGTGAACTCTTATTACGGGGCTTAGTTTTCACTAAGTTTCATGGGGTTTTAGAGCTAACAGAACCGTTTTGTTCAATGGGAAATGCGTAGTTTAAAAGATATTTAGGTGAACTCTTATTACGGGGCTTAGTTTTCACTAAGTTTCATGGGGAGCTATAAGAAACCGTTGTAATAATAAGTTCTACGCTGTTCCCATGGACAGAACTGTTGTAATACGTTAGTTTACAATGTTTTAAAGCTAACAGAACCGTTTTGTTCAATGGGAAATGCGTAGTTTAAAAGATATTTAGGTGAACTCTTATTACGGGATATAGTTTTCACTAAGTTTTATGGGGAACTATAAGAAACCGTTGTAATAATAAGTTCTACGCTGTTCCCGTGGACAGAACTGTTGTAATACGTTAGTTTACAATGTTTTAGAGCTAACAGAACCGTTTTGTTCAATGGGAAATGCGTAGTTTAAAAGATATTTAGGTGTACTCTTATTACGGGGCTTAGTTTTCACTAAGTTTCATGGGGAACTATAAGAAACCCTTGTGATAATAAGTTCTACGCTGTTCCCATGGACAGAACTGTTGTAATACGTTAGTTTACAATGTTTTAGAGCTAACAGAACCGTTTTGTTCAATGGGAAATGCGTAGTTTAAAAGATATTTAGGTGAACTCTTATTACGGGGCTTAGTTTTCACTAAGTTTCATGGGGAACTATAAGAAACCGTTGTAATAATAAGTTCTACACTGTTCCCATGGACAGAACTGTTGTAATACGTTAGTTTACAATGTTTTAGAGCTAACAGAACCGTTTTGTTCAATGGGAAATGCGTAGTTTAAAAGATATTTAGGTGAACTCTTATTACGGGGCTTAGTTTTCACTAAGTTTCATGGGGAACTATAAGAAACCGTTGTAATAATAAGTTCTACGCTGTTCCCATGGACAGAACTGTTGTAATACGTTAGTTTACAATGTTTTAGAGCTAACAGAACCGTTTTGTTCAATGGGAAATGCGTAGTTTAAAAGATATTTAGGTGAACTCTTATTACGGGGCTTAGTTTTCACTAAGTTTCATGGGGAACTATAAGAAACCGTTGTAATAATAAGTTCTACGCTGTTCCCATGGACAGAACTGTTGTAATACGTTAGTTTACAATGTTTTAGAGCTAACAGAACCGTTTTGTTCAATGGGAAATGCGTAGTTTAAAAGATATTTAGGTGAACTCTTATTACGGGGCTTAGTTTTCACTAAGTTTTATGGGGAACTATAAGAAACCGTTGTAATAATAAGTTCTACGCTGTTCCCGTGGACAGAACTGTTGTAATACGTTAGTTTACAATGTTTTAGAGCTAACAGAACCGTTTTGTTCAATGGGAAATGCGTAGTTTAAAAGATATTTAGGTGTACTCTTATTACGGGGCTTAGTTTTCATTAAGTTTCATGGGGAACTATAAGAAACCCTTGTGATAATAAGTTCTACGCTGTTCCCATGGACAGAACTGTTGTAATACGTTAGTTTACAATGTTTTAGAGCTAACAGAACCGTTTTGTTCAATGGGAAATGCGTAGTTTAAAAGATATTTAGGTGAACTCTTATTACGGGGCTTAGTTTTCACTAAGTTTCATGGGGAACTATAAGAAAACGTTGTAATAATAAGTTCTACACTGTTCCCATGGACAGAACTGTTGTAATACGTTAGTTTACAATGTTTTAGAGCTAACAGAACCGTTTTGTTCAATGGGAAATGCGTAGTTAAAAGATATTTAGGTGAACTCTTATTACGGGGCTTAGTTTTCACTAAGTTTCATGGGGAACTATAAGAAACCGTTGTAATAATAAGTTCTACGCTGTTCCCATGGACAGAACTGTTGTAATACGTTAGTTTACAATGTTTTAGAGCTAACAGAACCGTTTTGTTCAATGGGAAATGCGTAGTTTAAAAGATATTTAGGTGAACTCTTATTACGGGGCTTAGTTTTCACTAAGTTTCATGGGGAACTATAAGAAACCGTTGTGATAATAAGTTCTACGCTGTTCCCATGGACAGAACTGTTGTAATACGTTAGTTTACAATGTTTTAGAGCTAACAGAACCGTTTTGTTCAATGGGAAATGCGTAGTTTAAAAGATATTTAGGTGAACTCTTATTACGGGGCTTAGTTTTCACTAAGTTTTATGGGGAACTATAAGAAACCGTTGTAATAATAAGTTCTACGCTGTTCCCGTGGACAGAACTGTTGTAATACGTTAGTTTACAATGTTTTAGAGCTAACAGAACCGTTTTGTTCAATGGGAAATGCGTAGTTTAAAAGATATTTAGGTGTACTCTTTTTACGGGGCTTAGTTTTCACTAAGTGTCATGGGGAACTATAAGAAACCCTTGTGATAATAAGTTCTACGCTGTTCCCATGGACAGAACTGTTGTAATACGTTAGTTTACAATGTTTTAGAGCTAACAGAACCGTTTTGTTCAATGGGAAATGCGTAGTTTAAAAGATATTTAGGTGAACTCTTATTACGGGGCTTAGTTTTCACTAAGTTTCATGGGGAACTATAAGAAACCGTTGTAATAATAAGTTCTACGCTGTTCCCATGGACAGAACTGTTGTAATACGTTAGTTTACAATGTTTTAGAGCTAACAGAACCGTTTTGTTCAATGGGAAATGCGTAGTTTAAAAGATATTTAGGTGAACTCTTATTACGGGGCTTAGTTTTCACTAAGTTTCATGGGGAACTATAAGAAACCGTTGTAATAATAAGTTCTACGCTGTTCCCATGGACAGAACTGTTGTAATACGTTAGTTTACAATGTTTTATAGCTAACAGAACCGTTTTGTTCAATGGGAAATGCGTAGTTTAAAAGATATTTAGGTGAACTCTTATTACGGGGCTTAGTTTTCACTAAGTTTTATGGGGAACTATAAGAAACCGTTGTAATAATAAGTTCTACGCTGTTCCCATGGACAGAACTGTTGTAATACTTTAGTTTACAATGTTTTAGAGCTAACAGAACCGTTTTGTTCAATGGGAAATGCGTAGTTTAAAAGATATTTAGGTGAACTCTTATTACGGGGCTTAGTTTTCACTAAGTTTCATGGGGAACTATAAGAAACCGTTGTAATAATAAGTTCTACGCTGTTCCCATGGACAGAACTGTTGTAATACGTTAGTTTACAATGTTTTAGAGCTAACAGAACCGTTTTGTTCAATGGGAAATGCGTAGTTTAAAAGATATTTAGGTGAACTCTTATTACGGGGCTTAGTTTTCACTAAGTTTCATGGGGAACTATAAGAAACCGTTGTGATAATAAGTTCTACGCTGTTCCCATGGACAGAACTGTTGTAATACGTTAGTTTACAATGTTTTAGAGCTAACAGAACCTTTTTGTTCAATGGGAAATGCTTAGTTTAAAAGATATTTAGGTGAACTCTTATTACGGGGCTTAGTTTTCACTAAGTTTCATGGGGTTTTAGAGCTAACAGAACCGTTTTGTTCAATGGGAAATGCGTAGTTTAAAAGATATTTAGGTGAACTCTTATTACGGGGCTTAGTTTTCACTAAGTTTCATGGGGAGCTATAAGAAACCGTTGTAATAATAAGTTCTACGCTGTTCCCATGGACAGAACTGTTGTAATACGTTAGTTTACAATGTTTTAAAGCTAACAGAACCGTTTTGTTCAATGGGAAATGCGTAGTTTAAAAGATATTTAGGGGAACTCTTATTACGGGATATAGTTTTCACTAAGTTTTATGGGGAACTATAAGAAACCGTTGTAATAATAAGTTCTACGCTGTTCCCGTGGACAGAACTGTTGTAATACGTTAGTTTACAATGTTTTAGAGCTAACAGAACCGTTTTGTTCAATGGGAAATGCGTAGTTTAAAAGATATTTAGGTGTACTCTTATTACGGGGCTTAGTTTTCACTAAGTTTCATGGGGAACTATAAGAAACCCTTGTGATAATAAGTTCTACGCTGTTCCCATGGACAGAACTGTTGTAATACGTTAGTTTACAATGTTTTAGAGCTAACAGAACCGTTTTGTTCAATGGGAAATGCGTAGTTTAAAAGATATTTAGGTGAACTCTTATTACGGGGCTTAGTTTTCACTAAGTTTCATGGGGAACTATAAGAAACCGTTGTAATAATAAGTTCTACACTGTTCCCATGGACAGAACTGTTGTAATACGTTAGTTTACAATGTTTTAGAGCTAACAGAACCGTTTTGTTCAATGGGAAATGCGTAGTTTAAAAGATATTTAGGTGAACTCTTATTACGGGGCTTAGTTTTCACTAAGTTTCATGGGGAACTATAAGAAACCGTTGTAATAATAAGTTCTACGCTGTTCCCATGGACAGAACTGTTGTAATACGTTAGTTTACAATGTTTTAGAGCTAACAGAACCGTTTTGTTCAATGGGAAATGCGTAGTTTAAAAGATATTTAGGTGAACTCTTATTACGGGGCTTAGTTTTCACTAAGTTTCATGGGGAACTATAAGAAACCGTTGTGATAATAAGTTCTACGCTGTTCCTATGGACAGAACTGTTGTAATACGTTAGTTTACAATGTTTTAGAGCTAACAGAACCGTTTTGTTCAATGGGAAATGCGTAGTTTAAAAGATATTTAGGTGAACTCTTATTACGGGGCTTAGTTTTCACTAAGTTTTATGGGGAACTATAAGAAACCGTTGTAATAATAAGTTCTACGCTGTTCCCGTGGACAGAACTGTTGTAATACGTTAGTTTACAATGTTTTAGAGCTAACAGAACCGTTTTGTTCAATGGGAAATGCGTAGTTTAAAAGATATTTAGGTGTACTCTTATTCCGGGGCTTAGTTTTCATTAAGTTTCATGGGGAACTATAAGAAACCCTTGTGATAATAAGTTCTACGCTGTTCCCATGGACAGAACTGTTGTAATACGTTAGTTTACAATGTTTTAGAGCTAACAGAACCGTTTTGTTCAATGGGGAATGCGTAGTTTAAAAGATATTTAGGTGAACTCTTATTACGGGGCTTAGTTTTCACTAAGTTTCATGGGGAACTATAAGAAAACGTTGTAATAATAAGTTCTACACTGTTCCCATGGACAGAACTGTTGTAATACGTTAGTTTACAATGTTTTAGAGCTAACAGAACCGTTTTGTTCAATGGGAAATGCGTAGTTAAAAGATATTTAGGTGAATTCTTATTACGGGGCTTAGTTTTCACTAAGTTTCATGGAGAACTATAAGAAACCGTTGTAATAATAAGTTCTACGCTGTTCCCATGGACAGAACTGTTGTAATACGTTAGTTTACAATGTTTTAGAGCTAACAGAACCGTTTTGTTCAATGGGAAATGCGTAGTTTAAAAGATATTTAGGTGAACTCTTATTACGGGGCTTAGTTTTCACTAAGTTTCATGGGGAACTATAAGAAACCGTTGTGATAATAAGTTCTACGCTGTTCCCATGGACAGAACTGTTGTAATACGTTAGTTTACAATGTTTTAGAGCTAACAGAACCGTTTTGTTCAATGGGAAATGCGTAGTTTAAAAGATATTTAGGTGAACTCTTATTACGGGGCTTAGTTTTCACTAAGTTTTATGGGGAACTATAAGAAACCATTGTAATAATAAGTTCTACGCTGTTCCCGTGGACAGAACTGTTGTAATACGTTAGTTTACAATGTTTTAGAGCTAACAGAGCCGTTTTGTTCAATGGGAAATGCGTAGTTTAAAAGATATTTAGGTGTACTCTTATTACGGGGCTTAGTTTTCACTAAGTGTCATGGGGAACTATAAGAAACCCTTGTGATAATAAGTTCTACGCTGTTCCCATGGACAGAACTGTTGTAATACGTTAGTTTACAATGTTTTAGAGCTAACAGAACCGTTTTGTTCAATGGGAAATGCGTAGTTTAAAAGATATTTAGGTGAACTCTTATTACGGGGCTTAGTTTTCACTAAGTTTCATGGGGAACTATAAGAAACCGTTGTAATAATAAGTTCTACGCTGTTCCCATGGACAGAACTGTTGTAATACGTTAGTTTACAATGTTTTAGAGCTAACAGAACCGTTTTGTTCAATGGGAAATGCGTAGTTTAAAAGATATTTAGGTGAACTCTTATTACGGGGCTTAGTTTTCACTAAGTTTCATGGGGAACTATAAGAAACCGTTGTGATAATAAGTTCTACGCTGTTCCCATGGACAGAACTGTTGTAATACGTTAGTTTACAATGTTTTAGAGCTAACAGAACCTTTTTGTTCAATGGGAAATGCTTAGTTTAAAAGATATTTAGGTGAACTCTTATTACGGGGCTTAGTTTTCACTAAGTTTCATGGGGTTTTAGAGCTAACAGAACCGTTTTGTTCAATGGGAAATGCGTAGTTTAAAAGATATTTAGGTGAACTCTTATTACGGGGCTTAGTTTTCACTAAGTTTCATGGGGAGCTATAAGAAACCGTTGTAATAATAAGTTCTACGCTGTTCCCATGGACAGAACTGTTGTAATACGTTAGTTTACAATGTTTTAAAGCTAACAGAACCGTTTTGTTCAATGGGAAATGCGTAGTTTAAAAGATATTTAGGGGAACTCTTATTACGGGATATAGTTTTCACTAAGTTTTATGGGGAACTATAAGAAACCGTTGTAATAATAAGTTCTACGCTGTTCCCGTGGACAGAACTGTTGTAATACGTTAGTTTACAATGTTTTAGAGCTAACAGAACCGTTTTGTTCAATGGGAAATGCGTAGTTTAAAAGATATTTAGGTGTACTCTTATTACGGGGCTTAGTTTTCACTAAGTTTCATGGGGAACTATAAGAAACCCTTGTGATAATAAGTTCTACGCTGTTCCCATGGACAGAACTGTTGTAATACGTTAGTTTACAATGTTTTAGAGCTAACAGAACCGTTTTGTTCAATGGGAAATGCGTAGTTTAAAAGATATTTAGGTGAACTCTTATTACGGGGCTTAGTTTTCACTAAGTTTCATGGGGAACTATAAGAAACCGTTGTAATAATAAGATCTACACTGTTCCCATGGACAGAACTGTTGTAATACGTTAGTTTACAATGTTTTAGAGCTAACAGAACCGTTTTGTTCAATGGGAAATGCGTAGTTTAAAAGATATTTAGGTGAACTCTTATTACGGGGCTTAGTTTTCACTAAGTTTCATGGGGAACTATAAGAAACCGTTGTAATAATAAGTTCTACGCTGTTCCCATGGACAGAACTGTTGTAATACGTTAGTTTACAATGTTTTAGAGCTAACAGAACCGTTTTGTTCAATGGGAAATGCGTAGTTTAAAAGATATTTAGGTGAACTCTTATTACGGGGCTTAGTTTTCACTAAGTTTCATGGGGAACTATAAGAAACCGTTGTGATAATAAGTTCTACGCTGTTCCTATGGACAGAACTGTTGTAATACGTTAGTTTACAATGTTTTAGAGCTAACAGAGCCGTTTTGTTCAATGGGAAATGCGTAGTTTAAAAGATATTTAGGTGAACTCTTATTACGGGGCTTAGTTTTCACTAAGTTTTATGGGGAACTATAAGAAACCGTTGTAATAATAAGTTCTACGCTGTTCCCGTGGACAGAACTGTTGTAATACGTTAGTTTACAATGTTTTAGAGCTAACAGAACCGTTTTGTTCAATGGGAAATGCGTAGTTTAAAAGATATTTAGGTGTACTCTTATTCCGGGGCTTAGTTTTCATTAAGTTTCATGGGGAACTATAAGAAACCCTTGTGATAATAAGTTCTACGCTGTTCCCATGGACAGAACTGTTGTAATACGTTAGTTTACAATGTTTTAGAGCTAACAGAACCGTTTTGTTCAATGGGGAATGCGTAGTTTAAAAGATATTTAGGTGAACTCTTATTACGGGGCTTAGTTTTCACTAAGTTTCATGGGGAACTATAAGAAAACGTTGTAATAATAAGTTCTACACTGTTCCCATGGACAGAACTGTTGTAATACGTTAGTTTACAATGTTTTAGAGCTAACAGAACCGTTTTGTTCAATGGGAAATGCGTAGTTAAAAGATATTTAGGTGAATTCTTATTACGGGGCTTAGTTTTCACTAAGTTTCATGGAGAACTATAAGAAACCGTTGTAATAATAAGTTCTACGCTGTTCCCATGGACAGAACTGTTGTAATACGTTAGTTTACAATGTTTTAGAGCTAACAGAACCGTTTTGTTCAATGGGAAATGCGTAGTTTAAAAGATATTTAGGTGAACTCTTATTACGGGGCTTAGTTTTCACTAAGTTTCATGGGGAACTATAAGAAACCGTTGTGATAATAAGTTCTACGCTGTTCCCATGGACAGAACTGTTGTAATACGTTAGTTTACAATGTTTTAGAGCTAACAGAACCGTTTTGTTCAATGGGAAATGCGTAGTTTAAAAGATATTTAGGTGAACTCTTATTACGGGGCTTAGTTTTCACTAAGTTTTATGGGGAACTATAAGAAACCGTTGTAATAATAAGTTCTACGCTGTTCCCGTGGACAGAACTGTTGTAATACGTTAGTTTACAATGTTTTAGAGCTAACAGAGCCGTTTTGTTCAATGGGAAATGCGTAGTTTAAAAGATATTTAGGTGTACTCTTATTACGGGGCTTAGTTTTCACTAAGTGTCATGGGGAACTATAAGAAACCCTTGTGATAATAAGTTCTACGCTGTTCCCATGGACAGAACTGTTGTAATACGTTAGTTTACAATGTTTTAGAGCTAACAGAACCGTTTTGTTCAATGGGAAATGCGTAGTTTAAAAGATATTTAGGTGAACTCTTATTACGGGGCTTAGTTTTCACTAAGTTTCATGGGGAACTATAAGAAACCGTTGTAATAATAAGTTCTACGCTGTTCCCATGGACAGAACTGTTGTAATACGTTAGTTTACAATGTTTTAGAGCTAACAGAACCGTTTTGTTCAATGGGAAATGCGTAGTTTAAAAGATATTTAGGTGAACTCTTATTACATGGCTTAGTTTTCACTAAGTTTCATGGGGAACTATAAGAAACCGTTGTAATAATAAGTTCTACGCTGTTCCCATGGACAGAACTGTTGTAATACGTTAGTTTACAATGTTTTATAGCTAACAGAACCGTTTTGTTCAATGGGAAATGCGTAGTTTAAAAGATATTTAGGTGAACTCTTATTACGGGGCTTAGTTTTCACTAAGTTTCATGGGGAACTATAAGAAACCGTTGTAATAATAAGTTCTACGCTGTTCCCATGGACAGAACTGTTGTAATACGTTAGTTTACAATGTTTTAGAGCTAACAGAACCGTTTTGTTCAATGGGAAATGCGTAGTTTAAAAGATATTTAGGTGAACTCTTATTACGGGGCTTAGTTTTCACTAAGTTTCATGGGGAACTATAAGAAACCGTTGTAATAATAAGTTCTACGCTGTTCCCATGGACAGAACTGTTGTAATACGTTAGTTTACAATGTTTTAGAGCTAACAGAACCGTTTTGTTCAATGGGAAATGCGTAGTTTAAAAGATATTTAGGTGAACTCTTATTACGGGGCTTAGTTTTCACTAAGTTTCATGGGGAACTATAAGAAACCGTTGTGATAATAAGTTCTACGCTGTTCCCATGGACAGAACTGTTGTAATACGTTAGTTTACAATGTATTAGAGCTAACAGAACCGTTTTGTTCAATGGGAAATGCGTAGTTTAAAAGATATACAGGTGAACTCTTATTACGGGGCTTAGTTTTCACTAAGTTTCATGGGGAACTATAAGAAACCGTTGTAATAATAAGTTCTACGCTGTTCCCATGGACAGAACTGTTGTAATACGTTAGTTTACAATGTTTTAGAGCTAACAGAACCGTTTTGTTCAATGGGAAATGCGTAGTTTAAAAGATATTTAGGTGGACTCTTATTACGGGGCTTAGTTTTCACTAAGTTTCATGGGGAACTATAAGAAACCGTTGTAATAATAAGTTCTACGCTGTTCCCATGGACAGAACTGTTGTAATACGTTAGTTTACAATGTTTTAGAGCTAACAGAACCGTTTTGTTCAATGGGAAATGCGTAGTTTAAAAGATATTTAGGTGAACTCTTATTACGGGGCTTAGTTTTCACTAAGTTTCATGGGGAACTATAAGAAACCGTTGTGATAATAAGTTCTACGCTGTTCCCATGGACAGAACTGTTGTAATACGTTAGTTTACAATGTATTAGAGCTAACAGAACCGTTTTGTTCAATGGGAAATGCGTAGTTTAAAAGATATTTAGGTGAACTCTTATTACGGGGCTTAGTTTTCACTAAGTTTCATTGGGAACTATGAGAAACCGTTTTAATAATAAGTTCTACGCTGTTCCCATGGACAGAACTGTTGTAATACGTTAGTTTACAATGTTTTAGAGCTAACAGAACCGTTTTGTTCAATGGGAAATGCGTAGTTTAAAAGATATTTAGGTGAACTCTTATTACGGGGCTTAGTTTTCACTAAGTTTCATGGGGAACTATAAGAAACCGTTGTAATAATAAGTTCTACGCTGTTCCCATGGACAGAACTGTTGTAATACGTTAGTTTACAATGTTTTAGAGCTAACAGAACCGTTTTGTTCAATGGGAAATGCGTAGTTTTAAAGATATTTAGGTGAACTCTTATTACGGGGCTTAGTTTTCACTAAGTTTCATGGGGAACTATAAGAAACCGTTGTGATAATAAGTTCTACGCTGTTCCCATGGACAGAACTGTTGTAATACGTTAGTTTACAATGTTTTAGAGCTAACAGAACCGTTTTGTTCAATGGGAAATGCGTAGTTTAAAAGATATTTAGGTGAACTCTTATTACGGGGCTTAGCTTTCACTAAGTTTCATTGGGAACTATAAGAAACCGTTGTGATAAAAAGTTCTACGCTGTTCCCATGGACAGAACTGTTGTAATACGTTAGTTTACAATGTTTTAGAGCTAACAGAACCGTTTTGCTCAATGGGAAATGCGTAGTTTAAAAGATATTTAGGTGAACTCTTATTACGGGGCTTAGTTTTCACTAAGTTTCATGGGGAACTATAAGAAATCGTTGTAATAATAAGTTCTACGCTGTTCCCATGGACAGAACTGTTGTAATACGTTAGTTTACAATGTTTTAGAGCTAACAGAACCGTTTTGTTCAATGGGAAATGCGTAGTTTAAAAGATATTTAGATGAACTCTTATTACGGGGCTTAGTTTTCACTAAGTTTCATGGGGAACTATAAGAAACCGTTGTGATAATAAGTTCTACGCTGTTCCTATGGACAGAACTGTTGTAATACGTTAGTTTACAATGTTTTAGAGCTAACAGAACCGTTTTGTTCAATGGGAAATGCGTAGTTTAAAAGATATTTAGGTGAACTCTTATTACGGGGCTTAGTTTTCACTAAGTTTCATGGGGATCTATAAGAAACCGTTGTAATAATAAGTTCTACGCTGTTCCCATGGACAGAACTGTTGTAATACGTTAGTTTACAATGTTTTAGAGCTAACAGAACCATTTTGTTCAATGGGAAATGCGTAGTTTAAAAGATATTTAGGTGAACTCTTATTACGGGGCTTAGTTTTCACTAAGTTTCATGGTGAACTATAAGAAACCGTTGTAATAATAGGTTCTACGCTGTTCCCATGGACAGAACTGTTGTAATACGTTAGTTTACAATGTTTTAGAGCTAACAGAACCGTTTTGTTCAATGGGAAATGCGTAGTTTAAAAGATATTTAGGTGAACTCTTATTACGGGGCTTAGTTTTCACTAAGTTTCATGGGGAACTATAAGAAACCGTTGTAATAATAAGTTCTACACTGTTCCCATGGACAGAACTGTTGTAATACGTTAGTTTACAATGTTTTAGAGCTAACAGAACCGTTTTGTTCAATGGGAAATGCGTAGTTTAAAAGATATTTAGGTGAACTCTTATTACGGGGCTTAGTTTTCACTAAGTTTCAAGGGGAACTATAAGAAACCGTTGTAATAATAAGTTCTACGCTGTTCCAATGGACAGAACTGTTGTAATACGTTAGTTTACAATGTTTTAGAGCTAACTGAACCGTTTTGTTCAATGGGAAATGCGTAGTTTAAAAGATATTTAGGTGAACTCTTATTACGGGGCTTAGTTTTCACTTACTTTCATGGGGAACTATAAGAAACCGTTGTAAGAATAAGTTCTACGCTCTTCCCATGGACAGAACAGTTGTAATACGTTAGTTTACAATGTTTTAGAGCTAACAGAACCGTTTTGTTCAATGGGAAATGCGTAGTTTAAAAGATATTTAGGTGAACTCTTATTACGGGGCTTAGTTTTCACTAAGTTTCATGGGGAACTATAAGAATCCGTTGTAATAATAAGTTCTACGCTGTTCCCATGGACAGAACTGTTGTAATACGTTAGTTTACAATGTTTTAGAGCTAACAGAACCGTTTTGTTCAATGGGAAATGCGTAGTTTAAAAGATATTTAGGTAAACTCTTATTACGGGGCTTAGTTTTCACTAAGTTTCATGGGGAACTATAAGAAACCGTTGTAATAATAAGTTCTACACTGTTCCCATGGACAGAACTGTTGTAATACGTTAGTTTACAATGTTTTAGAGCTAACAGAACCGTTTTGTTCAATGGGAAATGCGTAGTTTAAAAGATATTTAGGTGAACTCTTATTACGGGGCTTAGTTTTCACTAAGTTTTATGGGGAACTATAAGAAACCGTTGTAATAATAAGTTCTACGCTATTCCCGTGGACAAAACTGTTGTAATACGTTAGTTTACAATGTTTTAGAGCTAACAGAACCGTTTTGTTCAATGGGAAATGCGTAGTTTAAAAGATATTTAGGTGTACTCTTATTACGGGGCTTAGTTTTCACTAAGTTTCATGGGGAACTATAAGAAACCCTTGTGATAATAAGTTCTACGCTGTTCCCATGGACAGAACTGTTGTAATACGTTAGTTTACAATGTTTTAGAGCTAACAGAACCGTTTTGTTCAATGGGAAATGCGTAGTTTAAAAGATATTTAGGTGAACTCTTATTACGGGGCTTAGTTTTCACTAAGTTTCATGGGGAACTATAAGAAACCGTTGTAATAATAAGTTCTACGCTGTTCCCATGGACAGAACTGTTGTAATACGTTAGTTTACAATGTTTTAGAGCTAACAGAACCGTTTTGTTCAATGGGAAATGGGTAGTTTAAAAGATATTTAGGTGAACTCTTATTACGGGGCTTAGTTTTCACTAAGTTTCATGGGGAACTATAAGAAACCGTTGTGATAATAAGTTCTACGCTGTTCCCATGGACAGAACTGTTGTAATACGTTAGTTTACAATGTTTTAGAGCTAACAGAACCGTTTTGTTCAATGGGAAATGCGTAGTTTAAAAGATATTTAGGTGAACTCTTATTACGGGGCTTAGTTTTCACTAAGTTTCATGGGGAACTATAAGAAACCGTTGTAATAATAAGTTATACGCTGTTCCCATGGACAGAACTGTTGTAATACGTTAGTTTACAATGTTTTAGAGCTAACAGAACCGTTTTGTTCAATGGGAAATGCGTAGTTTAAAAGATATTTAGGTGAACTCTTATTACGGGGCTTAGTTTTCACTAAGTTTCATGGGGAACTATAAGAAACCGTTGTAATAATAAGTTCTACACTGTTCCCATGGACAGAACTGTTGTAATACGTTAGTTTACAATGTTTTAGAGCTAACAGAACCGTTTTGTTCAATGGGAAATGCGTAGTTAAAAGATATTTAGGTGAACTCTTATTACGGGGCTTAGTTTTCACTAAGTTTCATGGGGAACTATAAGAAACCGTTGTAATAATAAGTTCTACGCTGTTCCCATGGACAGAACTGTTGTAATACGTTAGTTTACAATGTTTTAGAGCTAACAGAACCGTTTTGTTCAATGGGAAATGCGTAGTTTAAAAGATATTTAGGTGAACTCTAATTACGGGGCTTAGTTTTCACTAAGTTTCATGGGGAACTATAAGAAACCGTTGTGATAATAAGTTCTACGCTGTTCCCATGGACAAAACTGTTGTAATACGTTAGTTTACAATGTTTTAGAGCTAACAGAACCGTTTTGTTCAATGGGAAATGCGTAGTTTAAAAGATATTTAGGTGAACTCTTATTACGGGGCTTAGTTTTCACTAAGTTTTATGGGGAACTATAAGAAACCGTTGTAATAATAAGTTCTACGCTGTTCCCGTGGACAGGACTGTTGTAATACGTTAGTTTACAATGTTTTAGAGCTAACAGAACCGTTTTGTTCAATGGGAAATGCGTAGTTTAAAAGATATTTAGGTGTACTCTTATTACGGGGCTTAGTTTTCACTAAGTTTCATGGGGAACTGTAAGAAACCCTTGTGATAATAAGTTCTACGCTGTTCCCATGGACAGAACTGTTGTAATACGTTAGTTTACAATGTTTTAGAGCTAACAGAACCGTTTTGTTCAATGGGAAATGCGTAGTTTAAAAGATATTTAGGTGAACTCTTATTACAGGGCTTAGTTTTCACTAAGTTTCATGGGGAATTATAAGAAACCGTTGTAATAATAAGTTCTACGCTGTTCCCATGGACAGAACTGTTGTAATACGTTAGTTTACAATGTTTTAGAGCTAACAGAACCGTTTTGTTCAATGGGAAATGCGTAGTTTAAAAGATATTTAGGTGAACTCTTATTACGGGGCTTAGTTTTCACTAAGTTTCATGGGGAACTATAAGAAACCGTTGTAATAATAAGTTCTACGCTGTTCCCATGGACAGAACTGTTGTAATACGTTAGTTTACAATGTTTTAGAGCTAACAGAACCGTTTTGTTCAATGGGAAATGCGTAGTTTAAAAGATATTTAGGTAAACTCTTATTACGGGGCTTAGTTTTCACTAAGTTTCATGGGGAACTATAAGAAACCGTTGTAATAATAAGTTCTACGCTGTTCCCATGGACAGAACTGTTGTAATACGTTAGTTTACAATGTTTTAGAGCTAACAGAACCGTTTTGTTCAATGGGAAATGCGTAGTTTAAAAGATATTTAGGTGAACTCTTATTACGGGGCTTAGTTTTCACTAAGTTTCATGGGGAACTATAAGAAACCGTTGTAATAATAAGTTCTACGCTGTTCCCATGGACAGAACTGTTGTAATACGTTAGTTAACAATGTTTTAGAGCTAACATAACCGTTTTGTTCAATGGGAAATGCCTAGTTTAAAAGATATTTAGGTGAACTCTTATTATGGGGCTTAGTTTTCACTAAGTTTCATGGGGAACTATAAGAAACCGTTGTGATAATAAGTTCTATTCTGTTCCCATGGACAGAACTGTTGTAATACGTTAGTTTACAATGTTTTAGAGCTAACAGAACCGTTTTGTTCAATGGGAAATGCGTAGTTTAAAAGATATTTAGGTGAACTCTTATTACGGGGCTTAGTTTTCATAAGTTTCATGGGGAACTATAAGAAACCGTTGTAATAATAAGTTCTACGCTGTTCCCATGGACAGAACTGTTGTAATACGTTAGTTTACAATGTTTTAGAGCTAACAGAACCGTTTTGTTCAATGGGAAATGCGTAGTTTAAAAGATATTTAGGTGAACTCTTATTACGGGGCTTAGTTTTCACTAAGTTTCATGGGGAACTATAAGAAACCGTTGTGATATTGAGTTCTACGCTGTTCCCATGGACAGAGCTGATGTGATACGTTAGTTTACAATGTTTTAGAGCTAACAGAACCGTTTTGTTCAATGGGAAATGCGTAGTTTAAAAGATATTTAGGTGAACTCTTATTACGGGGCTTAGTTTTCACTATGTTTCATGGGGAACTATAAGAAACCGTTGTAATAATAAGTTCTACGCTGTTCCCATGGACAGAACTGTTGTAATACGTTAGTTTACAATGTTTTAGAGCTAACAGAACCGTTTTGTTCAATGGGAAATGCGTAGTTTAAAAGATATTTAGGTGAACTCTTATTACGGGGCTTAGTTTTCACTATGTTTCATGGGGAACTATAAGAAACCCTTGTGATAATAAGTTCTACGCTGTTCCCATGGACAGAACTGTTGTAATACGTTAGTTTACAATGTTTTAGAGCTAACAGAACCGTTTTGTTCAATGGGAAATGCGTAGTTTAAAAGATATTTAGGTGAACTCTTATTACGGGGCTTAGTTTTCACTAAGTTTTATGGGGAACTATAAGAAACCGTTGTAATAATAAGTTCTACGCTGTTCCCGTGGACAGGACTGTTGTAATACGTTAGTTTACAATGTTTTAGAGCTAACAGAACCGTTTTGTTCAATGGGAAATGCGTAGTTTAAAAGATATTTAGGTGTACTCTTATTACGGGGCTCAGTTTTCACTAAGTTTCATGGGGAACTGTAAGAAACCCTTGTGATAATAAGTTCTACGCTGTTCCCATGGACAGAACTGTTGTAATACGTTAGTTTACAATGTTTTAGAGCTAACAGAACCGTTTTGTTCAATGGGAAATGCGTAGTTTAAAAGATATTTAGGTGAACTCTTATTAGGGGGCTTAGTTTTCACTAAGTTTCTTTGGGAACTATAAGAAACCGTTGTAATAATAAGTTCTACACTGTTCCCATGGACAGAACTGTTGTAATACGTTAGTTTAGAATGTTTTAGAGCTAACAGAACCGTTTTGTTCAATGGGAAATGCGTAGTTAAAAGATATTTAGGTGAACTCTTATTACGGGGCTTAGTTTTCACTAAGTTTCATGGGGAACTATAAGAAACCGTTGTAATAATAAGTTCTACGCTGTTCCCATGGACAGAACTGTTGTAATACGTTAGTTTACAATGTTTTAGAGCTAACAGAACCGTTTTGTTCAATGGGAAATGCGTAGTTTAAAAGATATTTAGGTGAACTTTTATTACGGGGCTTAGTTTTCACTATGTTTCATGGGGAACTATAAGAAACCCTTGTGATAATAAGTTCTACGCTGTTCCCATGAACAGAACTGTTGTAATACGTTAGTTTACAATGTTTTAGAGCTAACAGAACCGTTTTGTTCAATGGGAAATGCGTAGTTTAAAAGATATTTAGGTGAACTCTTATTACGGGGCTTAGTTTTCACTAAGTTTCATGGGGAACTATAAGAAACCGTTGTAATAATAAGTTCTACGCTGTTCCCATGGACAGAACTATTGTGATACGTTAGTTTACAAAGTTTTAGAGCTAACAGAACCGTTTTGTTCAATGGGAAATGCGTAGTTTAAAAGATATTTAGGTGAACTCTTATTACGGGGCTTAGTTTTCACTAAGTTTCATGGGGAACTATAAGAAACCGTTGTAATAATAAGTTCTACGCTGTTCCCATGGACAGAACTGTTGTAATACGTTAGTTTACAATGTTTTAGAGCTAACAGAACCGTTTTGTTCAATGGGAAATGCGTAGTTAAAAGATATTTAGGTGTACTCTTATTACGGGGCTTAGTTTTCACTAAGTTTCATGGGGAACTATAAGAAACCGTTGTAATAATAAGTTCTACGCTGTTCCCATGGAAAGAACTGTTGTAATACGTTAGTTTGCAATGTTTTAGAGCTAACAGAACCGTTTTGTTCAATGGGAAATGCATAGTTTAAAAGATATTTAGGTGAACTCTTATTACGGGGCTTAGTTTTCACTAAGTTTCATGGGGAACTATAAGAAATCGTTGTAATAATAAGTTCTACGCTGTTCCCATGGACAGAACTGTTGTAATACGTTAGTTTACAATGTTTTAGAGCTAACAGAACCGTTTTGTTCAATGGGAAATGCGTAGTTTAAAAGATATTTAGGTGAACTCTTATTACGGGGCTTAGTTTTCACTAAGTTTCATGGGGAACTATAAGAAACCGTTGTGATAATAAGTTCTACGCTGTTCCCATGGACAGAACTGTTGTAATACGTTAGTTTACAATGTTTTAGAGCTAACAGAACCGTTTTGTTCAATGGGAAATGCGTAGTTTAAAAGATATTTAGGTGAACTCTTATTACGGGGCTTAGTTTTCACTAAGTTTCATGGGGAACTATAAGAAACCGTTGTAATAATAAGTTCTACGCTGTTCCCATGGACAGAACTGTTGTAATACGTTAGTTTACAATGTTTTAGAGCTAACAGAACCGTTTTGTTCAATGGGAAATGCGTAGTTTAAAAGATATTTAGGTGAACTCTTATTACGGGGCTTAGTTTTCACTAAGTTTCATGGGGAACTATAAGAAACCGTTGTGATAAAAACTTCTACGCTATTCCCATGGACAGAACTGTTGTAATACATTATTTTACAATGTTTTAGAGCTAACAGAACCGTTTTGTTCAATGGGAAATGCGTAGTTTAAAAGATATTTAGGTGAACTCTTATTACGGGGCTTAGTTTTCACTAAGTTTCATGGGGAACTATAAGAAACCGTTGTAATATTAAGTTCTACGCTATTCCCATGGACAGAACTGTTGTAATACGTTAGTTTACAATGTTTTAAAGCTAACAGAACCGTTTTGTTCAATGGGAAATGCGTAGTTTAAAAGATATTTAGGTGAACTCTTATTACGGGACTTAGTTTTCACTAAGTTTTATGGGGAACTATAAGAAACCGTTGTAATAATAAGTTCTACGCTGTTCCCGTGGACAGAACTGTTGTAATACGTTAGTTTACAATGTTTTAGAGCTAACAGAACCGTTTTGTTCAATGGGAAATGCGTAGTTTAAAAGATATTTAGGTGTACTCTTATTACGGGGCTTAGTTTTCACTAAGTTTCATGGGGAACTATAAGAAACCCTTGTGATAATAAGTTCTACGCTGTTCCCATGGACAGAACTGTTGTAATACGTTAGTTTACAATGTTTTAGAGCTAACAGAACCGTTTTGTTCAATGGGAAATGCGTAGTTTAAAAGATATTTAGGTGAACTCTTATTACGGGGCTTAGTTTTCACTAAGTTTCATGGGGAACTATAAGAAACCGTTGTAATAATAAGTTCTACACTGTTGCCATGGACAGAACTGTTGTAATACGTTAGTTTACAATGTTTTAGAGCTAACAGAACCGTTTTGTTCAATGGGAAATGCGTAGTTAAAAGATTTTTAGGTGAACTCTTATTACGGGGCTTAGTTTTCACTAAGTTTCATGGGGAACTATAAGAAACCGTTGTAATAATAAGTTCTACGCTGTTCCCATGGACAGAACTGTTGTAATACGTTAGTTTACAATGTTTTAGAGCTAACAGAACCGTTTTGTTCAATGGGAAATGCGTAGTTTAAAAGATATTTAGGTGAACTCTTATTACGGGGCTTAGTTTTCACTAAGTTTCATGGGGAACTATAAGAAACCGTTGTGATAATAAGTTCTACGCTGTTCCCATGGACAGAACTGTTGTAATACGTTAGTTTACAATGTTTTAGAGCTAACAGAACCGTTTTGTTCAATGGGAAATGCGTAGTTTAAAAGATATTTAGGTGAACTCTTATTACGGGGCTTAGTTTTCACTAAGTTTTATGGGGAACTATAAGAAACCGTTGTAATAATAAGTTCTACGCTGTTCCCGTGGACAGAACTGTTGTAATACGTTAGTTTACAATGTTTTAGAGCTAACGGAACCGTTTTGTTCAATGGGAAATGCGTAGTTTAAAAGATATTTAGGTGTACTCTTATTACGGGGCTTAGTTTTCACTAAGTTTCATAGGGAAATATATGAAACCCTTGTGATAATAAGTTCTACGCTGTTCCCATGGACAGAACTGTTGTAATACGTTAGTTTACAATGTTTTAGAGCTAACAGAACCGTTTTGTTCAATGGGAAATGCGTAGTTTAAAAGATATTTAGGTGAACTCTTATTACGAAGCTTAGTTTTCACTAAGTTTCATGGGGAACTATAAGAAAACGTTGTAATAATAAGTTCTACACTGTTCCCATGGACAGAACTGTTGTAATAAGTTAGTTTACAATGTTTTAGAGCTAACAGAACCGTTTTGTTCAATGGGAAATGCGTAGTTAAAAGATATTTAGGTGAACTCTTATTACGGGGCTTAGTTTTCACTAAGTTTCATGGGGAACTATAAGAAACCGTTGTAATAATAAGTTCTACGCTGTTCTTATGGACAGAACTGTTGTAATACGTTAGTTTACAATGTTTTAGAGCTAACAGAACCGATTTGTTCAATGGGAAATGCGTAGTTTAAAAGATATTTAGGTGAACTCTTATTACGGGGCTTAGTTTTCACTAAGTTTCATGGGGAACTATAAGAAACCGTTGTGATAATAAGTTCTACGCTGTTCCCATGGACAGAACTGTTGTAATACGTTAGTTTACAATGTTTTAGAGCTAACAGAACCGTTTTGTTCAATGGGAAATGCGTAGTTTAAAAGATATTTAGGTGAACTCTTATTACGGGGCTTAGTTTTCTTTAAGTTTTATGGGGAACTATAAGAAACCGTTGTAATAATAAGTTCTACGCTGTTCCCGTGGACAGAACTGTTGTAATACGTTAGTTTACAATGTTTTAGAGCTAACAGAACCGTTTTGTTCAATGGGAAATGCGTAGTTTAAAAGATATTTAGGTGTACTCTTATTACGGGGCTTAGTTTTCACTAAGTGTCATGGGGAACTATAAGAAACCCTTGTGATAATAAGTTCTACGCTGTTCCCATGGACAGAACTGTTGTAATACGTTAGTTTACAATGTTTTAGAGCTAACAGAACCGTTTTGTTCAATGGGAAATGCGTAGTTTAAAAGATATTTAGGTGAACTCTTATTACGGGGCTTAGTTTTCACTAAGTTTCATGGGGAACTATAAGAAACCGTTGTAATAATAAGTTCTACACTGTTCCCATGGACAGAACTGTTGTAATACGTTAGTTTACAATGTTTTAGAGCTAACAGAACCGTTTTGTTCAATGGGAAATGCGTAGTTTAAAAGATATTTAGGTGAACTCTTATTACGGGGCTTAGTTTTCACTAAGTTTCATGGGGAACTATAAGAAACCGTTGTAATAATAAGTTCTACGCTGTTCCCATGGACAGAACTGTTGTAATACGTTAGTTTACGATGTTTTAGAGCTAACAGAACCGTTTTGTTCAATGGGAAATGCGTAGTTTAAAAGATATTTAGGTGAACTCTTATTACGGGGCTTAGTTTTCACTAAGTTTCATGGGGAACTATAAGAAACCGTTGTAATAATAAGTTCTACGCTGTTCCCATGGACAGAACTGTTGTAATACGTTAGTTTACAATGTTTTAGAGCTAACAGAACCGTTTTGTTCAATGGGAAATGCGTAGTTTAAAAGATATTTAGGTGAACTCTTATTACGGGGCTTAGTTTTCACTAAGTTTCATGGGGAACTATAAGAAACCGTTGTTATAATAAGTTCTACGCTGTTCCCATGGACAGAACTGTTGTAATACGTTAGTTTACAATGTTTTAGAGCTAACAGAACCGTTTTGTTCAATGGGAAATGCGTAGTTTAAAAGATATTTAGGTGAACTCTTATTACGGGGCTTAGTTTTCACTAAGTTTCATGGGGAACTATAAGAAACCGTTGTGATAATAAGTTCTACGCTGTTCCCATGGACAGAAACTGTTGTAATACGTTAGTTTACAATGTATTAGAGCTAACAGAACCGTTTTGTTCAATGGGAAATGCGTAGTTTAAAAGATATTTAGGTGAACTCTTATTACGGGGCTTAGTTTTCACTAAGTTTCATGGGGAACTATAAGAAACCGTTGTAATAATAAGTTCTACGCTGTTCCCATGGACAGAACTGTTGTAATACGTTAGTTTACAATGTTTTAGAGCTAACAGAACCGTTTTGTTCAATGGGAAATGCGTAGTTTAAAAGATATTTAGGTGAACTCTTATTACGGGGCTTAGTTTTCACGAAGTTTCATGGGGAACTATAAGAAACCGTTGTAATAATAAGTTCTACACTGTTCCCATGGACAGAACTGTTGTAATACGTTAGTTTACAATGTTTTAGAGCTAACAGAACCGTTTTGTTCAATGGGAAATGCGTAGTTTAAAAGATATTTAGGTGAACTCTTATTACGGGGAATAGTTTTCACTAAGTTTCAAGGGGAACTATAAGAAACCGTTGTAATAATAAGTTTTACGCTGTTCCAATGGACAGAACTGTTGTAATACGTTAGTTTACAATGTTTTAGAGCTAACTGAACCGTTTTGTTCAATGGGAAATGCGTAGTTTAAAAGATATTTAGGTGAACTCTTATTACGGGGCTTAGTTTTCACTTACTTTCATGGGGAACTATAAGAAACCGTTGTAAGAATAAGTTCTACGCTCTTCCCATGGACAGAACAGTTGTAATACGTTAGTTTACAATGTTTTAGAGCTAACAGAACCGTTTTGTTCAATGGGAAATGCGTAGTTTAAAAGATATTTAGGTGAACTCTTATTACGGGGCTTAGTTTTCACTAAGTTTCATGGGGAACTATAAGAATCCGTTGTAATAATAAGTTCTACCCTGTTCCCATGGACAGAACTGTTGTAATACGTTAGTTTACAATGTTTTAGAGCTAACAGAACCGTTTTGTTCAATGGGAAATGCGTAGTTTAAAAGATATTTAGGTAAACTCTTATTACGGGGCTTAGTTTTCACTAAGTTTCATGGGGAACTATAAGAAACCGATGTAATAATAAGTTCTACGCTGTTCCCATGGACAGAACTGTCGTAATACGTTAGTTTACAATGTTTTAGAGCTAACAGAACCGTTTTGTTCAATGGGAAATGCGTAGTTTAAAAGATATTTAGGTGAACTCTTATTACGGGGCTTAGTTTTCACTAAGTTTCATGGGGAACTATAAGAAACCGTTGTGATAATAAGTTCTACGCTGTTCCCATGGACAGAACTGTTGTAATACGTTAGTTTACAATGTTTTAGAGCTAACAGAACCGTTTTGTTCAATGGGAAATGCGTAGTTTAAAAGATATTTGGTTGAACTCTTATTACGGGGCTTAGTTTTCACTAAGTTTCATGGGGAACTATAAGAAACCGTTGTAATAATAAGTTCTACGCTGTTCCCATGGACAGAACTGTTGTAATACGTTAGTTTACAATGTTTTAGAGCTAACAGAACCGTTTTGTTCAATGGGAAATGCGTAGTTGAAAAGATATTTAGGTGAACTCTTATTACGGGGCTTAGTTTTCACTAAGTTTGATGGGGAACTATAAGAAACCGTTGTAATAATAAGTTCTACGCTGTTCCCATGGACAGAACTGTTGTAATACGTTAGTTTACAATGTTTTAGAGCTAACAGAACCGTTTTGTTCAATGGGAAATGCGTAGTTTAAAAGATATTTAGGTGAACTCTTATTACGGGGCTTAGTTTTCACTAAGTTTCATGGGGAACTATAAGAAACCCTTGTGATAATAAGTTCTACGCTGTTCCCATGGACAGAACTGTTGTAATACGTTAGTTTACAATGTTTTAGAGCTAACAGAACCGTTTTTTTCAATGGGAAATGCGTAGTTAAAAGATATTTAGGTGTACTCTTATTACGGGGCTTAGTTTTCACTAAGTTTCATGGGGAACTATAAGAAACCGTTGTAATAATAAGTTCTACGCTGTTCCCATGGAAAGAACTGTTGTAATACGTTAGTTTGCAATGTTTTAGAGCTAACAGAACCGTTTTGTTCAATGGGAAATGCATAGTTTAAAAGATATTTAGGTGAACTCTTATTACGGGGCTTAGTTTTCACTAAGTTTCATGGGGAACTATAAGAAATCGTTGTAATAATAAGTTCTACGCTGTTCCCATGGACAGAACTGTTGTAATACGTTAGTTTACAATGTTTTAGAGCTAACAGAACCGTTTTGTTCAATGGGAAATGCGTAGTTTAAAAGATATTTAGGTGAACTCTTATTACGGGGCTTAGTTTTCACTAAGTTTCATGGGGAACTATAAGAAACCGTTGTGATAATAAGTTCTACGCTGTTCCCATGGACAGAACTGTTGTAATACGTTAGTTTACAATGTTTTAGAGCTAACAGAACCGTTTTGTTCAATGGGAAATGCGTAGTTTAAAAGATATTTAGGTGAACTCTTATTACGGGGCTTAGTTTTCACTAAGTTTCATGGGGAACTATAAGAAACCGTTGTAATAATAAGTTCTACGCTGTTCCCATGGACAGAACTGTTGTAATACGTTAGTTTACAATGTTTTAGAGCTAACAGAACCGTTTTGTTCAATGGGAAATGCGTAGTTTAAAAGATATTTAGGTGAACTCTTATTACGGGGCTTAGTTTTCACTAAGTTTCATGGGGAACTATAAGAAACCGTTGTGATAAAAACTTCTACGCTATTCCCATGGACAGAACTGTTGTAATACGTTATTTTACAATGTTTTAGAGCTAACAGAACCGTTTTGTTCAATGGGAAATGCGTAGTTTAAAAGATATTTAGGTGAACTCTTATTACGGGGCTTAGTTTTCACTAAGTTTCATGGGGAACTATAAGAAACCGTTGTAATAATAAGTTCTACGCTGTTCCCATGGACAGAACTGTTGTAATACGTTAGTTTACAATGTTTTAAAGCTAACAGAACCGTTTTGTTCAATGGGAAATGCGTAGTTTAAAAGATATTTAGGTGAACTCTTATTACGGGACTTAGTTTTCACTAAGTTTTATGGGGAACTATAAGAAACCGTTGTAATAATAAGTTCTACGCTGTTCCCGTGGACAGAACTGTTGTAATACGTTAGTTTACAATGTTTTAGAGCTAACAGAACCGTTTTGTTCAATGGGAAATGCGTAGTTTAAAAGATATTTAGGTGTACTCTTATTACGGGGCTTAGTTTTCACTAAGTTTCATGGGGAACTATAAGAAACCCTTGTGATAATAAGTTCTACGCTGTTCCCATGGACAGAACTGTTGTAATACGTTAGTTTACAATGTTTTAGAGCTAACAGAACCGTTTTGTTCAATGGGAAATGCGTAGTTTAAAAGATATTTAGGTGAACTCTTATTACGGGGCTTAGTTTTCACTAAGTTTCATGGGGAACTATAAGAAACCGTTGTAATAATAAGTTCTACACTGTTGCCATGGACAGAACTGTTGTAATACGTTAGTTTACAATGTTTTAGAGCTAACAGAACCGTTTTGTTCAATGGGAAATGCGTAGTTAAAAGATTTTTAGGTGAACTCTTATTACGGGGCTTAGTTTTCACTAAGTTTCATGGGGAACTATAAGAAACCGTTGTAATAATAAGTTCTACGCTGTTCCCATGGACAGAACTGTTGTAATACGTTAGTTTACAATGTTTTAAAGCTAACAGAACCGTTTTGTTCAATGGGAAATGCGTAGTTTAAAAGATATTTAGGTGAACTCTTATTACGGGACTTAGTTTTCACTAAGTTTTATGGGGAACTATAAGAAACCGTTGTAATAATAAGTTCTACGCTGTTCCCGTGGACAGAACTGTTGTAATACGTTAGTTTACAATGTTTTAGAGCTAACAGAACCGTTTTGTTCAATGGGAAATGCGTAGTTTAAAAGATATTTAGGTGTACTCTTATTACGGGGCTTAGTTTTCACTAAGTTTCATGGGGAACTATAAGAAACCCTTGTGGTAATAAGTTCTACGCTGTTCCCATGGACAGAACTGTTGTAATACGTTAGTTTACAATGTTTTAGAGCTAACAGAACCGTTTTGTTCAATGGGAAATGCGTAGTTTAAAAGATATTTAGGTGAACTCTTATTACGGGGCTTAGTTTTCACTAAGTTTCATGGGGAACTATAAGAAACCGTTGTAATAATAAGTTCTACACTGTTGCCATGGACAGAACTGTTGTAATACGTTAGTTTACAATGTTTTAGAGCTAACAGAACCGTTTTGTTCAATGGGAAATGCGTAGTTAAAAGATTTTTAGGTGAACTCTTATTACGGGGCTTAGTTTTCACTAAGTTTCATGGGGAACTATAAGAAACCGTTGTAATAATAAGTTCTACGCTGTTCCCATGGACAGAACTGTTGTAATACGTTAGTTTACAATGTTTTAGAGCTAACAGAACCGTTTTGTTCAATGGGAAATGCGTAGTTTAAAAGATATTTAGGTGAACTCTTATTACGGGGCTTAGTTTTCACTAAGTTTCATGGGGAACTATAAGAAACCGTTGTGATAATAAGTTCTACGCTGTTCCCATGGACAGAACTGTTGTAATACGTTAGTTTACAATGTTTTAGAGCTAACAGAACCGTTTTGTTCAATGGGAAATGCGTAGTTTAAAAGATATTTAGGTGAACTCTTATTACGGGGCTTAGTTTTCACTAAGTTTTATGGGGAACTATAAGAAACCGTTGTAATAATAAGTTCTACGCTGTTCCCGTGGACAGAACTGTTGTAATACGTTAGTTTACAATGTTTTAGAGCTAACGGAACCGTTTTGTTCAATGGGAAATGCGTAGTTTAAAAGATATTTAGGTGTACTCTTATTACGGGGCTTAGTTTTCACTAAGTTTCATAGGGAACTATAAGAAACCCTTGTGATAATAAGTTCTACGCTGTTCCCATGGACAGAACTGTTGTAATACGTTAGTTTACAATGTTTTAGAGCTAACAGAACCGTTTTGTTCAATGGGAAATGCGTAGTTTAAAAGATATTTAGGTGAACTCTTATTACGAAGCTTAGTTTTCACTAAGTTTCATGGGGAACTATAAGAAAACGTTGTAATAATAAGTTCTACACTGTTCCCATGGACAGAACTGTTGTAATAAGTTAGTTTACAATGTTTTAGAGCTAACAGAACCGTTTTGTTCAATGGGAAATGCGTAGTTAAAAGATATTTAGGTGAACTCTTATTACGGGGCTTAGTTTTCACTAAGTTTCATGGGGAACTATAAGAAACCGTTGTAATAATAAGTTCTACGCTGTTCTTATGGACAGAACTGTTGTAATACGTAAGTTTACAATGTTTTAGAGCTAACAGAACCGTTTTGTTCAATGGGAAATGCGTAGTTTAAAAGATATTTAGGTGAACTCTTATTACGGGGCTTAGTTTTCACTAAGTTTCATGGGGAACTATAAGAAACCGTTGTGATAATAAGTTCTACGCTGTTCCCATGGACAGAACTGTTGTAATACGTTAGTTTACAATGTTTTAGAGCTAACAGAACCGTTTTGTTCAATGGGAAATGCGTAGTTTAAAAGATATTTAGGTGAACTCTTATTACGGGGCTTAGTTTTCTTTAAGTTTTATGGGGAACTATAAGAAACCGTTGTAATAATAAGTTCTACGCTGTTCCCGTGGACAGAACTGTTGTAATACGTTAGTTTACAATGTTTTAGAGCTAACAGAACCGTTTTGTTCAATGGGAAATGCGTAGTTTAAAAGATATTTAGGTGTACTCTTATTACGGGGCTTAGTTTTCACTAAGTGTCATGGGGAACTATAAGAAACCGTTGTGATAATAAGTTCTACGCTGTTCCCATGGACAGAACTGTTGTAATACGTTAGTTTACAATGTTTTAGAGCTAACAGAACCGTTTTGTTCAATGGGAAATGCGTAGTTTAAAAGATATTTAGGTGAACTCTTATTACGGGGCTTAGTTTTCACTAAGTTTCATGGGGAACTATAAGAAACCGTTGTAATAATAAGTTCTACGCTGTTCCCATGGACAGAACTGTTGTAATACGTTAGTTTACAATGTTTTAGAGCTAACAGAACCGTTTTGTTCAATGGGAAATGCGTAGTTTAAAAGATATTTAGGTGAACTCTTATTACGGGGCTTAGTTTTCACTAAGTTTCATGGGGAACTATAAGAAACCGTTGTAATAATAAGTTCTACGCTGTTCCCATGGACAGAACTGTTGTAATACGTTAGTTTACGATGTTTTAGAGCTAACAGAACCGTTTTGTTCAATGGGAAATGCGTAGTTTAAAAGATATTTAGGTGAACTCTTATTACGGGGCTTAGTTTTCACTAAGTTTCATGGGGAACTATAAGAAACCGTTGTAATAATAAGTTCTACGCTGTTCCCATGGACAGAACTGTTGTAATACGTTAGTTTACAATGTTTTAGAGCTAACAGAACCGTTTTGTTCAATGGGAAATGCGTAGTTTAAAAGATATTTAGGTGAACTCTTATTACGGGGCTTAGTTTTCACTAAGTTTCATGGGGAACTATAAGAAACCGTTGTTATAATAAGTTCTACGCTGTTCCCATGGACAGAACTGTTGTAATACGTTAGTTTACAATGTTTTAGAGCTAACAGAACCGTTTTGTTCAATGGGAAATGCGTAGTTTAAAAGATATTTAGGTGAACTCTTATTACGGGGCTTAGTTTTCACTAAGTTTCATGGGGAACTATAAGAAACCGTTGTGATAATAAGTTCTACGCTGTTCCCATGGACAGAAACTGTTGTAATACGTTAGTTTACAATGTATTAGAGCTAACAGAACCGTTTTGTTCAATGGGAAATGCGTAGTTTAAAAGATATTTAGGTGAACTCTTATTACGGGGCTTAGTTTTCACTAAGTTTCATGGGGAACTATAAGAAACCGTTGTAATAATAAGTTCTACACTGTTCCCATGGACAGAACTGTTGTAATACGTTAGTTTACAATGTTTTAGAGCTAACAGAACCGTTTTGTTCAATGGGAAATGCGTAGTTTAAAAGATATTTAGGTGAACTCTTATTACGGGGTATAGTTTTCACTAAGTTTCAAGGGGAACTATAAGAAACCGTTGTAATAATAAGTTTTACGCTGTTCCAATGGACAGAACTGTTGTAATACGTTAGTTTACAATGTTTTAGAGCTAACTGAACCGTTTTGTTAAATGGGAAATGCGTAGTTTAAAAGATATTTAGGTGAACTCTTATTACGGGGCTTAGTTTTCACTTACTTTCATGGGGAACTATAAGAAACCGTTGTAAGAATAAGTTCTACGCTCTTCCCATGGACAGAACAGTTGTAATACGTTAGTTTACAATGTTTTAGAGCTAACAGAACCGTTTTGTTCAATGGGAAATGCGTAGTTTAAAAGATATTTAGGTGAACTCTTATTACGGGGCTTAGTTTTCACTAAGTTTCATGGGGAACTATAAGAATCCGTTGTAATAATAAGTTCTACCCTGTTCCCATGGACAGAACTGTTGTAATACGTTAGTTTACAATGTTTTAGAGCTAACAGAACCGTTTTGTTCAATGGGAAATGCGTAGTTTAAAAGATATTTAGGTAAACTCTTATTACGGGGCTTAGTTTTCACTAAGTTTCATGGGGAACTATAAGAAACCGATGTAATAATAAGTTCTACGCTGTTCCCATGGACAGAACTGTCGTAATACGTTAGTTTACAATGTTTTAGAGCTAACAGAACCGTTTTGTTCAATGGGAAATGCGTAGTTTAAAAGATATTTAGGTGAACTCTTATTACGGGGCTTAGTTTTCACTAAGTTTCATGGGGAACTATAAGAAACCGTTGTGATAATAAGTTCTACGCTGTTCCCATGGACAGAACTGTTGTAATACGTTAGTTTACAATGTTTTAGAGCTAACAGAACCGTTTTGTTCAATGGGAAATGCGTAGTTTAAAAGATATTTGGTTGAACTCTTATTACGGGGCTTAGTTTTCACTAAGTTTCATGGGGAACTATAAGAAACCGTTGTAATAATAAGTTCTACGCTGTTCCCATGGACAGAACTGTTGTAATACGTTAGTTTACAATGTTTTAGAGCTAACAGAACCGTTTTGTTCAATGGGAAATGCGTAGTTGAAAAGATATTTAGGTGAACTCTTATTACGGGGCTTAGTTTTCACTAAGTTTGATGGGGAACTATAAGAAACCGTTGTAATAATAAGTTCTACGCTGTTCCCATGGACAGAACTGTTGTAATACGTTAGTTTACAATGTTTTAGAGCTAACAGAACCGTTTTGTTCAATGGGAAATGCGTAGTTTAAAAGATATTTAGGTGAACTCTTATTACGGGGCTTAGTTTTCACTAAGTTTCATGGGGAACTATAAGAAACCCTTGTGATAATAAGTTCTACGCTGTTCCCATGGACAGAACTGTTGTAATACGTTAGTTTACAATGTATTAGAGCTAACAGAACCGTTTTGTTCAATGGGAAATGCGTAGTTTAAAAGATATTTAGGTGAACTCTTATTACGGGGCTTAGTTTTCACTTAGTTTCATGGGGAACTATAAGAAACCGTTTTAATAATAAGTTCTACGCTGTTCCCATGGACAGAACTGTTGTAATACGTTAGTTTACAATGTTTTAGAGCTAACAGAACCGTTTTGTTCAATGGGAAATGCGTAGTTTAAAAGATATTTAGGTGAACTCTTATTCCGGGGCTTAGTTTTCACTAAGTTTCATGGGGAACTATAAGAAACCGTTGTGATAATAAGTTCTATTCTGTTCCCATGGACAGAACTGTTGTAATACGTTAGTTTACAATGTTTTAGAGCTAACAGAACCGTTTTGTTCAATGGGAAATGCGTAGTTTTAAAGATATTTAGGTGAACTCTTATTACGGGGCTTAGTTTTCACTAAGTTTCATGGGGAACTATAAGAAATCGTTGTGATAATAAGTTCTACGCTGTTCCCATGGACAGAACTGTTGTAATAATTTAGTTTACAATGTTTTAGAGCTAACAGAACCGTTTTGTTCAATGGGAAATGCGTAGTTTAAAAGATATTTAGGTGAACTCTTATTACGGGGCTTAGTTTTCACTAAGTTTCATGGGGAACTTTAAGAAACCGTTGTAATAATAAGTTCTACGCTGTTCCCATGGACAGAACTGTTGTAATACGTTAGTTTACAATGTTTTAGAGCTAACAGAAACGTTTTGTTCAATGGGAAATGCGTAGTTTAAAAGATATTTAGATGAACTCTTATTACGGGGCTTAGTTTTCACTAAGTTTCATGGGGAACTATAAGAAACCGTTGTGATAATAAGTTTTACGCTGTTCCTATGGACAGAACTGTTGTAATACGTTAGTTTACAATGTTTTAGAGCTAACAGAACCGTTTTGTTCAATGGGAAATGCGTAGTTTAAAAGATATTTAGGTGAACTCTTATTACGGGGCTTAGTTTTCACTAAGTTTCATGGGGAACTATAAGAAACCGTTGTAATAATAAGTTCTACGCTGTTCCCATGGACAGAACTGTTGTAATACGTTAGTTTACAATGTTTTAGAGCTAACAGAACTGTTTTGTTCAATGGGAAATGCGTAGTTTAAAAGATATTAGGTGAACTCTTATTACGGGGCTTAGTTTCACTAAGTTTCATGGGGAACTATAAGAAACCGTTGTAATAATAAGTTCTACGCTGTTCCCATGGACAGAACTGTTGTAATACGTTAGTTTACAATGTTTTAGAGCTAACAGAACCACTTTGTTCAATGGGAAATGCGTAGTTTAAAAGATATTTAGGTGAACTCTTATTACGGTGCTTAGTTTTCACTAAGTTCATGGTGAACTATAAGAAACCGTTGTAATAATAAGTTCTACGCTGTTCCCATGGACAGAACTGTTGTAATACGTTAGTTTACAATGTTTTAGAGCTAACAGAACCGTTTTGTTCAATGGGAAATGCGTAGTTTAAAAGATATTTAGGTGAACTCTTATTACGGGGCTTAGTTTTCACTAAGTTTCATGGGAACTATAAGAAACCGTTGTAATAATAAGTTCTACGCTGTTCCCATGGACAGAACTGTTGTAATACGTTAGTTTACAATGTTTTATAGCTAACAGAACCGTTTTGTTCAATGGGAAATGCGTAGTTTAAAAAGATATTTAGGTGAACTCTTATTACGGGGCTTAGTTTTCACTAAGTTTCATAGGGAATTATAAGAAACCGTTGTAATAATAAGTTCTACGCTGTTCCCATGGACAGAACTGTTGTAATACGTTAGTTTACAATGTTTTAGAGCTAACAGAACCGTTTTGTTCAATGGGAAATGCGTAGTTTAAAAGATATTTAGGTGAACTCTTATTACGGGGCTTAGTTTTCACTAAGTTTCATGGGGAACTATAAGAAACCGTTGTAATAATAAGTTCTACGCTGTTCCAATGGACAGAACTGTTGTAATACGTTAGTTTACAATGTTTTAGAGCTAACAGAACCGTTTTGTTCAATGGGAAATGCGTAGTTTAAAAGATATTTAGGTGAACTCTTATTACGGGGCTTAGTTTTCACTAAGTTTCATGGGGAACTATAAGAAACCGTTTTAATAATAAGTTCTACGCTGTTCCCATGGACAGAACTGTTGTAATACGTTAGTTTACAATGTTTTAGAGCTAACAGAACCGTTTTGTTCAATGGGAAATGCGTAGTTTTAAAGATATTTAGGTGAACTCTTATTACGGGGCTTAGTTTTCACTAAGTTTCATGGGGAACTATAAGAAACCGTTGTGATAATAAGTTCTACGCTGTTCCCATGGACAGAACTGTTGTAATACGTTAGTTTACAATGTTTTAGAGCTAACAGAACCGTTTTGTTCAATGGGAAATGCGTAGTTTAAAAGATATTTAGGTGAACTCTTATTACGGGGCTTAGTTTTTCACTAAGTTTCATGGGGAACTATAAGAAACCGTTGTAATAATAAGTTCTACGCTGTTCCCATGGACAGAACTGTTGTAATACGTTAGTTTACATTGTTTTATAGCTAACAGAACCGTTTTGTTTCAATGGGAAATGCGTAGTTTAAAAGATATTTAGGTGAACTCTTATTAAGGGGCTTAGTTTTCACTAAGTTTCATAGGGAATTATAAGAAACCGTTGTAATAATAAGTTCTACGCTGTTCCCATGGACAGAACTGTTGTAATACGTTAGTTTACAATGTTTTAGAGCTAACAGAACCGTTTTGTTCAATGGGAAATGCGTAGTTTAAAAAGATA
The DNA here is from genome assembly GCA_963924455.1 of Pelagia noctiluca. Lineage (NCBI taxonomy): Eukaryota > Metazoa > Cnidaria > Scyphozoa > Semaeostomeae > Pelagiidae > Pelagia > Pelagia noctiluca. The sequence continues at coordinate 9,165,757 of OZ004320.1, read as the reverse complement.
TTTAGGTGAACTCTTATTACGGGGCTTAGTTTTCACTAAGTTTCATGGGGAACTATAAGAAACCGTTGTAATAATAAGTTCTACGCTGTTCCCATGGACAGAACTGTTGTAATACGTTAGTTTTACAATGTTTTAGAGCTAACAGAACGTTTTGTTCAATGGGAAATGCGTAGTTTAAAAGATATTTAGGTGAACTCTTATTACGGGGCTTAGTTTTCAATAAGTTTCATGGGGAACTATAAGAAACCGTTGTAATAATAAGTTCTACGCTGTTCCCATGGACAGAACTGTTGTAATACGTTAGTTTACAATGTTTTAGAGCTAACAGAACCGTTTTGTTCAATGGGAAATGCGTAGTTTAAAAGATATTTAGGTGAACTCTTATTACGGGGCTTAGTTTTCACTAAGTTTCATGGGGAACTATAAGAAACCCTTGTGATAATAAGTTCTACGCTGTTCCCATGGACAGAACTGTTGTAATACGTTAGTTTACAATGTATTAGAGCTAACAGAACCGTTTTGTTCAATGGGAAATGCGTAGTTTAAAAGATATTTAGGTGAACTCTTATTACGGGGCTTAGTTTTCACTAAGTTTCATGGGGAACTATAAGAAACCGTTTTAATAATAAGTTCTACGCTGTTCCCATGGACAGAACTGTTGTAATACGTTAGTTTACAATGTTTTAGAGCTAACAGAACCGTTTTGTTCAATGGGAAATGCGTAGTTTTAAAGATATTTAGGTGAACTCTTATTACGGGGCTTAGTTTTCACTAAGTTTCATGGGGAACTATAAGAAACCGTTGTGATAATAAGTTCTACGCTGTTCCCATGGACAGAACTGTTGTAATACCTTAGTTTACAATGTTTTAGAGCTAACAGAGCCGTTTTGTTCAATGGGAAATGCGTAGTTTAAAAGATATTTAGGTGAACTCTTATTACGGGGCTTAGTTTTCACTAAGTTTCATGGGGAACTATAAGAAACCGTTGTAATAATAAGTTCTACGCTGTTCCCATGGACAGAACTGTTGTAATACGTTAGTTTACAATGTTTTAGAGCTAACAGAACCGTTTTGTTCAATGGGAAATGCGTAGTTTAAAAGATATTTAGATGAACTCTTATTACGGGGCTTGGTTTTCACTAAGTTTCATGGGGAACTATAAGAAACCGTTGTGATAATAAGTTCTACGCTGTTCCTATGGACAGAGCTGTTGTAATACGTTAGTTTACAATGTTTTAGAGCTAACAGAACCGTTTTGTTCAATGGGAAATGCGTAGTTTAAAAGATATTTAGGTGAACTCTTATTACGGGGCTTAGTTTTCACTAAGTTTCATGGGGAACTATAAGAAACCGTTGTAATAATAAGTTCTACGCTGTTCCCATGGACAGAACTGTTGTAATACGTTAGTTTACAATGTTTTAGAGCTAACAGAACCGTTTTGTTCAATGGGAAATGCGTAGTTTAAAAGATATTTAGGTGAACTCTTATTACGGGGCTTAGTTTTCACTAAGTATCATGGGGAACTATAAGAAACCGTTGTAATAATAAGTTCTACGCTGTTCCCATGGACAGAACTGTTGTAATACGTTAGTTTACAATGTTTTAGAGCTAACAGAACCATTTTGTTCAATGGGAAATGCGTAGTTTAAAAGATATTTAGGTGAACTCTTATTACGGGGCTTAGTTTTCACTAAGTTTCATGGTGAACTATAAGAAACCGTTGTAATAATAAGTTCTACGCTGTTCCCATGGACAGAACTGTTGTAATACGTTAGTTTACAATGTTTTAGAGCTAACAGAACCGTTTTGTTCAATGGGAAATGCGTAGTTTAAAAGATATTTAGGTGAACTCTTATTACGGGGCTTAGTTTTCACGAAGTTTCATGGGGAACTATAAGAAACCGTTGTAATAATAAGTTCTACACTGTTCCCATGGACAGAACTGTTGTAATACGTTAGTTTACAATGTTTTAGAGCTAACAGAACCGTTTTGTTCAATGGGAAATGCGTAGTTTAAAAGATATTTAGGTGAACTCTTATTACGGGGCTTAGTTTTCACTAAGTTTCAAGGGGACCTATAAGAAACCGTTGTAATAATAAGTTCTACGCTGTTCCAATGGACAGAACTGTTGTAATACGTTAGTTTACAATGTTTTAGAGCTAACTGAACCGTTTTGTTCAATGGGAAATGCGTAGTTTAAAAGATATTTAGGTGAACTCTTATTACGGGGCTTAGTTTTCACTTACTTTCATGGGGAACTATAAGATACCGTTGTAAGAATAAGTTCTACGCTCTTCCCATGGACAGAACAGTTGTAATACGTTAGTTTACAATGTTTTAGAGCTAACAGAACCATTTTGTTCAATGGGAAATGCGTAGTTTAAAAGATATTTAGGTGAACTCTTATTACGGGGCTTAGTTTTCACTAAGTTTCATGGTGAACTATAAGAAACCGTTGTAATAATAAGTTCTACGCTGTTCCCATGGACAGAACTGTTGTAATACGTTAGTTTACAATGTTTTAGAGCTAACAGAACCGTTTTGTTCAATGGGAAATGCGTAGTTTAAAAGATATTTAGGTGAACTCTTATTACGGGGCTTAGTTTTCACGAAGTTTCATGGGGAACTATAAGAAACCGTTGTAATAATAAGTTCTACACTGTTCCCATGGACAGAACTGTTGTAATACGTTAGTTTACAATGTTTTAGAGCTAACAGAACCGTTTTGTTCAATGGGAAATGCGTAGTTTAAAAGATATTTAGGTGAACTCTTATTACGGGGCTTAGTTTTCACCTAAGTTTCAAGGGGACCTATAAGAAACCGTTGTAATAATAAGTTCTACGCTGTTCCAATGGACAGAACTGTTGTAATACGTTAGTTTACAATGTTTTAGAGCTAACTGAACCGTTTTGTTCAATGGGAAATGCGTAGTTTAAAAGATATTTAGGTGAACTCTTATTACGGGGCTTAGTTTTCACTTACTTTCATGGGGAACTATAAGATACCGTTGTAAGAATAAGTTCTACGCTCTTCCCATGGACAGAACAGTTGTAATACGTTAGTTTACAATGTTTTAGAGCTAACAGAACCGTTTTGTTCAATGGGAAATGCGTAGTTTAAAAGATATTTAGGTGAACTCTTATTACGGGGCTTAGTTTTCACTAAGTTTCATGGGGAACTATAAGAATCCGTTGTAATAATAAGTTCTACGCTGTTCCCATGGACAGAACTGTTGTAATACGTTAGTTTACAATGTTTTAGAGCTAACAGAACCGTTTTGTTCAATGGGAAATGCGTAGTTTAAAAGATATTTAGGTGAACTCTTATTACGGGGCTTAGTTTTCACTAAGTTTCATGGGGAACTATAAGAAACCGATGTAATAATAAGTTCTACGCTGTTCCCATGGACAGAACTGTCGTAATACGTTAGTTTACAATGTTTTAGAGCTAACAGAACCGTTTTGTTCAATGGGAAATGCGTAGTTTAAAAGATATTTAGGTGAACTCTTATTACGGGGCTTAGTTTTCACTAAGTTTCATGGGGAACTATAAGAAACCGTTGTGATAATAAGTTCTACGCTGTTCCCATGGACAGAACTGTTGTAATACGTTAGTTTACAATGTTTTAGAGCTAACAGAACCGTTTTGTTCAATGGGAAATGCGTAGTTTAAAAGATATTTAGGTGAACTCTTATTACGGGGCTTAGTTTTCACTAAGTTTCATGGGGAACTATAAGAAACCGTTGTAATAATAAGTTCTACGCTGTTCCCATGGACAGAACTGTTGTAATACGTTAGTTTACAATGTTTTAGAGCTAACAGAACCGTTTTGTTCAATGGGAAATGCGTAGTTTAAAAGATATTTAGGTGAACTCTTATTACCGGGCTTAGTTTTCACTAAGTTTCATGGGGAACTATAAGAAACCGTTGTAATAATAAGTTCTACGCTGTTCCCATGGACAGAACTGTTGTAATACGTTAGTTAACAATGTTTTAGAGCTAACAGAACCGTTTTGTTCAATGGGAAATGCGTAGTTTAAAAGATATTTAGGTGAACTCTTATTACGGGGCTTAGTTTTCACTAAGTTTCATGGGGAACTATAAGAAACCGTTGTAATAATAAGTTCTACACTGTTCCCATGGACAGAACTGTTGTAATACGTTAGTTTACAATGTTTTAGAGCTAACAGAACCGTTTTGTTCAATGGGAAATGCGTAGTTTAAAAGATATTTAGGTGAACTCTTATTACGGGGCTTAGTTTTCACTAAGTTTCATGGGGAACTATAAGAAACCGTTGTGATAATAAGTTCTACGCTGTTCCCATGGACAGAACTGTTGTAATACGTTAGTTTACAATGTTTTAGAGCTAACAGAACCGTTTTGTTCAATGGGAAATGCGTAGTTTAAAAGATATTTAGGTGAACTCTTATTACGGGGCTTAGTTTTCACTAAGTATCATGGGGAACTATAAGAAACCGTTGTAATAATAAGTTCTACGCTGTTCCCATGGACAGAACTGTTGTAATACGTTAGTTTACAATGTTTTAGAGCTAACAGAACCATTTTGTTCAATGGGAAATGCGTAGTTTAAAAGATATTTAGGTGAACTCTTATTACGGGGCTTAGTTTTCACTAAGTTTCAAGGGGACCTATAAGAAACCGTTGTAATAATAAGTTCTACGCTGTTCCAATGGACAGAACTGTTGTAATACGTTAGTTTACAATGTTTTAGAGCTAACTGAACCGTTTTGTTCAATGGGAAATGCGTAGTTTAAAAGATATTTAGGTGAACTCTTATTACGGGGCTTAGTTTTCACTTACTTTCATGGGGAACTATAAGATACCGTTGTAAGAATAAGTTCTACGCTCTTCCCATGGACAGAACAGTTGTAATACGTTAGTTTACAATGTTTTAGAGCTAACAGAACCGTTTTGTTCAATGGGAAATGCGTAGTTTAAAAGATATTTAGGTGAACTCTTATTACGGGGCTTAGTTTTCACTAAGTTTCATGGGGAACTATAAGAATCCGTTGTAATAATAAGTTCTACGCTGTTCCCATGGACAGAACTGTTGTAATACGTTAGTTTACAATGTTTTAGAGCTAACAGAACCGTTTTGTTCAATGGGAAATGCGTAGTTTAAAAGATATTTAGGTGAACTCTTATTACGGGGCTTAGTTTTCACTAAGTTTCATGGGGAACTATAAGAAACCGATGTAATAATAAGTTCTACGCTGTTCCCATGGACAGAACTGTCGTAATACGTTAGTTTACAATGTTTTAGAGCTAACAGAACCGTTTTGTTCAATGGGAAATGCGTAGTTTAAAAGATATTTAGGTGAACTCTTATTACGGGGCTTAGTTTTCACTAAGTTTCATGGGGAACTATAAGAAACCGTTGTGATAATAAGTTCTACGCTGTTCCCATGGACAGAACTGTTGTAATACGTTAGTTTACAATGTTTTAGAGCTAACAGAACCGTTTTGTTCAATGGGAAATGCGTAGTTTAAAAGATATTTAGGTGAACTCTTATTACGGGGCTTAGTTTTCACTAAGTTTCATGGGGAACTATAAGAAACCGTTGTAATAATAAGTTCTACGCTGTTCCCATGGACAGAACTGTTGTAATACGTTAGTTTACAATGTTTTAGAGCTAACAGAACCGTTTTGTTCAATGGGAAATGCGTAGTTTAAAAGATATTTAGGTGAACTCTTATTACCGGGCTTAGTTTTCACTAAGTTTCATGGGGAACTATAAGAAACCGTTGTAATAATAAGTTCTACGCTGTTCCCATGGACAGAACTGTTGTAATACGTTAGTTAACAATGTTTTAGAGCTAACAGAACCGTTTTGTTCAATGGGAAATGCGTAGTTTAAAAGATATTTAGGTGAACTCTTATTACGGGGCTTAGTTTTCACTAAGTTTCATGGGGAACTATAAGAAACCGTTGTAATAATAAGTTCTACACTGTTCCCATGGACAGAACTGTTGTAATACGTTAGTTTACAATGTTTTAGAGCTAACAGAACCGTTTTGTTCAATGGGAAATGCGTAGTTTAAAAGATATTTAGGTGAACTCTTATTACGGGGCTTAGTTTTCACTAAGTTTCATGGGGAACTATAAGAAACCGTTGTGATAATAAGTTCTACGCTGTTCCCATGGACAGAACTGTTGTAATACGTTAGTTTACAATGTTTTAGAGCTAACAGAACCGTTTTGTTCAATGGGAAATGCGTAGTTTAAAAGATATTTAGGTGAACTCTTATTACGGGGCTTAGTTTTCACTAAGTATCATGGGGAACTATAAGAAACCGTTGTAATAATAAGTTCTACGCTGTTCCCATGGACAGAACTGTTGTAATACGTTAGTTTACAATGTTTTAGAGCTAACAGAACCATTTTGTTCAATGGGAAATGCGTAGTTTAAAAGATATTTAGGTGAACTCTTATTACGGGGCTTAGTTTTCACTAAGTTTCATGGTGAACTATAAGAAACCGTTGTAATAATAAGTTCTACGCTGTTCCCATGGACAGAACTGTTGTAATACGTTAGTTTACAATGTTTTAGAGCTAACAGAACCGTTTTGTTCAATGGGAAATGCGTAGTTTAAAAGATATTTAGGTGAACTCTTATTACGGGGCTTAGTTTTCACGAAGTTTCATGGGGAACTATAAGAAACCGTTGTAATAATAAGTTCTACACTGTTCCCATGGACAGAACTGTTGTAATACGTTAGTTTACAATGTTTTAGAGCTAACAGAACCGTTTTGTTCAATGGGAAATGCGTAGTTTAAAAGATATTTAGGTGAACTCTTATTACGGGGCTTAGTTTTCACTAAGTTTCAAGGGGACCTATAAGAAACCGTTGTAATAATAAGTTCTACGCTGTTCCAATGGACAGAACTGTTGTAATACGTTAGTTTACAATGTTTTAGAGCTAACTGAACCGTTTTGTTCAATGGGAAATGCGTAGTTTAAAAGATATTTAGGTGAACTCTTATTACGGGGCTTAGTTTTCACTTACTTTCATGGGGAACTATAAGATACCGTTGTAAGAATAAGTTCTACGCTCTTCCCATGGACAGAACAGTTGTAATACGTTAGTTTACAATGTTTTAGAGCTAACAGAACCATTTTGTTCAATGGGAAATGCGTAGTTTAAAAGATATTTAGGTGAACTCTTATTACGGGGCTTAGTTTTCACTAAGTTTCATGGTGAACTATAAGAAACCGTTGTAATAATAAGTTCTACGCTGTTCCCATGGACAGAACTGTTGTAATACGTTAGTTTACAATGTTTTAGAGCTAACAGAACCGTTTTGTTCAATGGGAAATGCGTAGTTTAAAAGATATTTAGGTGAACTCTTATTACGGGGCTTAGTTTTCACGAAGTTTCATGGGGAACTATAAGAAACCGTTGTAATAATAAGTTCTACACTGTTCCCATGGACAGAACTGTTGTAATACGTTAGTTTACAATGTTTTAGAGCTAACAGAACCGTTTTGTTCAATGGGAAATGCGTAGTTTAAAAGATATTTAGGTGAACTCTTATTACGGGGCTTAGTTTTCACTAAGTTTCAAGGGGACCTATAAGAAACCGTTGTAATAATAAGTTCTACGCTGTTCCAATGGATAGAACTGTTGTAATACGTTAGTTTACAATGTTTTAGAGCTAACTGAACCGTTTTGTTCAATGGGAAATGCGTAGTTTAAAAGATATTTAGGTGAACTCTTATTACGGGGCTTAGTTTTCACTTACTTTCATGGGGAACTATAAGATACCGTTGTAAGAATAAGTTCTACGCTCTTCCCATGGACAGAACAGTTGTAATACGTTAGTTTACAATGTTTTAGAGCTAACAGAACCGTTTTGTTCAATGGGAAATGCGTAGTTTAAAAGATATTTAGGTGAACTCTTATTACGGGGCTTAGTTTTCACTAAGTTTCATGGGGAACTATAAGAATCCGTTGTAATAATAAGTTCTACGCTGTTCCCATGGACAGAACTGTTGTAATACGTTAGTTTACAATGTTTTAGAGCTAACAGAACCGTTTTGTTCAATGGGAAATGCGTAGTTTAAAAGATATTTAGGTGAACTCTTATTACGGGGCTTAGTTTTCACTAAGTTTCATGGGGAACTATAAGAAACCGATGTAATAATAAGTTCTACGCTGTTCCCATGGACAGAACTGTCGTAATACGTTAGTTTACAATGTTTTAGAGCTAACAGAACCGTTTTGTTCAATGGGAAATGCGTAGTTTAAAAGATATTTAGGTGAACTCTTATTACGGGGCTTAGTTTTCACTAAGTTTCATGGGGAACTATAAGAAACCGTTGTGATAATAAGTTCTACGCTGTTCCCATGGACAGAACTGTTGTAATACGTTAGTTTACAATGTTTTAGAGCTAACAGAACCGTTTTGTTCAATGGGAAATGCGTAGTTTAAAAGATATTTAGGTGAACTCTTATTACGGGGCTTAGTTTTCACTAAGTTTCATGGGGAACTATAAGAAACCGTTGTAATAATAAGTTTTACGCTGTTCCCATGGACAGAACTGTTGTAATACGTTAGTTTACAATGTTTTAGAGCTAACAGAACCGTTTTGTTCAATGGGAAATGCGTAGTTTAAAAGATATTTAGGTGAACTCTTATTACCGGGCTTAGTTTTCACTAAGTTTCATGGGGAACTATAAGAAACCGTTGTAATAATAAGTTCTACGCTGTTCCCATGGACAGAACTGTTGTAATACGTTAGTTAACAATGTTTTAGAGCTAACAGAACCGTTTTGTTCAATGGGAAATGCGTAGTTTAAAAGATATTTAGGTGAACTCTTATTACGGGGCTTAGTTTTCACTAAGTTTCATGGGGAACTATAAGAAACCGTTGTAATAATAAGTTCTACACTGTTCCCATGGACAGAACTGTTGTAATACGTTAGTTTACAATGTTTTAGAGCTAACAGAACCGTTTTGTTCAATGGGAAATGCGTAGTTTAAAAGATATTTAGGTGAACTCTTATTACGGGGCTTAGTTTTCACTAAGTTTCATGGGGAACTATAAGAAACCGTTGTGATAATAAGTTCTACGCTGTTCCCATGGACAGAACTGTTGTAATACGTTAGTTTACAATGTTTTAGAGCTAACAGAACCGTTTTGTTCAATGGGAAATGCGTAGTTTAAAAGATATTTAGGTGAACTCTTATTACGGGGCTTAGTTTTCACTAAGTTTCATGGGGAACTATAAGAAACCCTTGTGATAATAAGTTTTACGCTGTTCCCATGGACAGAACTGTTGTAATACGTTAGTTTACAATGTTTTAGAGCTAACAGAACCGTTTTGTTCAATGGGAAATGCGTAGTTTAAAAGATATTTAGGTGAACTCTTATTACGGGGCTTAGTTTTCACTAAGTTTCATGGGGAACTATAAGAAACCGTTGTTATAATAAGTTCTACGCTGTTCCCATGGACAGAACTGTTGTAATACGTTAGTTTACAATGTTTTAGAGCTAACAGAACCGTTTTATTCAATGGGAAATGCGTAGTTTAAAAGATATTTAGGTGAACTCTTATTACGGGGCTTAGTTTTCACTAAGTTTCATGGGAAACTATAAGAAACCGTTGTAATAATAAGTTCTACGCTGTTCCCATGGACAGAACTGTTGTAATACGTTAGTTTACAATGTTTTAGAGCTAACAGAACCGTTTTGTTCAATGGGAAATGCGTAGTTTAAAAGATATTTAGGTGAACTCTTATTACGGGGCTTAGTTTTCACTAAATTTCATGGGGAACTATAAGAAACCGTTGTAATAATAAGTTCTACGCTGTTCCCATGGACAGAACTGTTGTAATACGTTAGTTAACAATGTTTTAGAGCTAACAGAACCGTTTTGTTCAATGGGAAATGCGTAGTTTAAAAGATATTTAGGTGAACTCTTATTACGGGGCTTAGTTTTCACTAAGTTTCATGGGGAACTATAAGAAACCGTTGTAATAATAAGTTCTACACTGTTCCCATGGACAGAACTGTTGTAATACGTTAGTTTACAATGTTTTAGAGCTAACAGAACCGTTTTGTTCAATGGGAAATGCGTAGTTTAAAAGATATTTAGGTGAACTCTTATTACGGGGCTTAGTTTTCACTAAGTTTTATGGGGAACTATAAGAAACCGTTGTAATAATAAGTTCTACGCTGTTCCCGTGGACAGAACTGTTGTAATACGTTAGTTTACAATGTTTTAGAGCTAACAGAACCGTTTTGTTCAATGGGAAATGCGTAGTTTAAAAGATATTTAGGTGTACTCTTATTACGGGGCTTAGTTTTCACTAAGTTTCATGGGGAACTATAAGAAACCCTTGTGATAATAAGTTTTACGCTGTTCCCATGGACAGAACTGTTGTAATACGTTAGTTTACAATGTTTTAGAGCTAACAGAACCGTTTTGTTCAATGGGAAATGCGTAGTTTAAAAGATATTTAGGTGAACTCTTATTACGGGGCTTAGTTTTCACTAAGTTTCATGGGGAACTATAAGAAACCGTTGTTATAATAAGTTCTACGCTGTTCCCATGGACAGAACTGTTGTAATACGTTAGTTTACAATGTTTTAGAGCTAACAGAACCGTTTTATTCAATGGGAAATGCGTAGTTTAAAAGATATTTAGGTGAACTCTTATTACGGGGCTTAGTTTTCACTAAGTTTCATGGGAAACTATAAGAAACCGTTGTAATAATAAGTTCTACGCTGTTCCCATGGACAGAACTGTTGTAATACGTTAGTTTACAATGTTTTAGAGCTAACAGAACCGTTTTGTTCAATGGGAAATGCGTAGTTTAAAAGATATTAAGGTGAACTCTTATTACGGGGCTTAGTTTTCACCAAGTTTCATGGGGAACTATAAGAAACAGTTGTAATAATAAGTTCTACGCTGTTCCCATGGACAGAACTGTTGTAATACGTTAGTTTACAATGTTTTAGAGCTAACAGAACCGTTTTATTCAATGGGAAATGCGTAGTTTAAAAGATATTTAGGTGAACTCTTATTACGGGGCTTAGTTTTCACTAAATTTCATGGGGAACTATAAGAAACCGTTGTAATAATAAGTTCTACGCTGTTCCCATGGACAGAACTGTTGTAATACGTTAGTTTACAATGTTTTAGAGCTAACAGAACCGTTTTGTTCAATGGGAAATGCGTAGTTTAAAAGATATTTAGGTGAACTCTTATTACGGGGCTTAGTTTTCACTAAGTTTCATGGGGAACTATAAGAAACCGTTGTGATAATAAGTTCTACGCTGTTCCCATGGACAGAACTGTTGTAATACGTTAGTTTACAATGTTTTAGAGCTAACAGAACCGTTTTGTTCAATGGGAAATGCGTAGTTTAAAAGATATTTAGGTGAACTCTTATTACGGGGCTTAGTTTTCACTTAGTTTCATGGGGAACTATAAGAAACAGTTGTAATGATAAGTTCTACGCTGTTCCCATGGACAGAACTGTTGTAATACGTTAGTTTACAATGTTTTAGAGCTAACAGAACCGTTTTATTCAATGGGAAATGCGTAGTTTAAAAGATATTTAGGTGAACTCTTATTACGGGGCTTAGTTTTCACTAAGTTTCATGGGAAACTATAAGAAACCGTTGTAATAATAAGTTCTACGCTGTTCCCATGGACAGAACTGTTGTAATACGTTAGTTTACAATGTTTTAGAGCTAACAGAACCGTTTTGTTCAATGGGAAATGCGTAGTTTAAAAGATATTTAGGTGAACTCTTATTACGGGGCTTAGTTTTCACCAAGTTTCATGGGGAACTATAAGAAACCGTTGTAATAATAAGTTCTACGCTTTTCCCATGGACAGAACTGTTGTAATACGTTAGTTTACAATGTTTTATAGCTAACAGAACCGTTTTGTTCAATGGGAAATGCGTAGTTTAAAAGATATTTAGGTGAACTCTTATTACGGGGCTTAGTTTTCACTAAGTTTCATGGGGAACTATAAGAAACCGTTGTAATAATAAGTTCTACGCTGTTCCCATGGACAGAACTGTTGTAATACGTTAGTTTACAATGTTTTAGAGCTAACAGAACCGTTTTGTTCAATGGGAAATGCGTAGTTTAAAAGATATTTAGGTGAACTCTTATTACGGGGCTTAGTTTTCACTAAGTTTCATGGGGAACTATAAGAAACCGTTGTAATAATAAGTTCTACGCTGTTCCCATGGACAGAACTGTTGTAATACGTTAGTTTACAATGTTTTAGAGCTAACAGAACCGTTTTGTTCAATGGGAAATGCGTAGTTTAAAAGATATTTAGGTGAACTCTTATTACGGGGCTTAGTTTTCACTAAGTTTCATGGGGAACTATAAGAAACCGTTGTGATAATAAGTTCAACGCTGTTCCCATGGACAGAACTGTTGTAATACGTTCGTTTACAATGTATTAGAGCTAACAGAACCGTTTTGTTCAATGGGAAATGCGTAGTTTAAAAGATATTTAGGTGAACTCTTATTACGGGGCTTAGTTTTCACTAAGTTTCATGGGGAACTATAAGAAACCGTTGTAATAATAAGTTCTACGCTGTTCCCATGGACAGAACTGTTGTAATACGTTAGTTTACAATGTTTTAGAGCTAACAGAACCGTTTTGTTCAATGGGAAATGCGTAGTTTAAAAGATATTTAGGTGAACTCTTATTACGGGGCTTAGTTTTCACTAAGTTTCATGGGGAACTATAAGAAACCGTTGTAATAATAAGTTCTACGCTGTTCCCATGGACAGAACTGTTGTAATACGTTAGTTTACAATGTTTTAGAGCTAACAGAACCGTTTTGTTCAATGGGAAATGCGTAGTTTAAAAGATATTTAGGTGAACTCTTATTACGGGGCTTAGTTTTCACTAAGTTTCATGGGGAACTATAAGAAACCGTTGTAATAATAAGTTCTATGCTGTTCCCATGGACAGAACTGTTGTAATACGTTAGTTTACAATGTTTTAGAGCTAACAGAACCGTTTTGTTCAATGGGAAATGCGTAGTTTAAAAGATATTTAGGTGAACTCTTATTACGGGGCTTAGTTTTCACTAAGTTTCATGGGGAACTATAAGAAACCGTTGTGATAATAAGTTCAACGCTGTTCCCATGGACAGAACTGTTGTAATACGTTCGTTTACAATGTATTAGAGCTAACAGAACCGTTTTGTTCAATGGGAAATGCGTAGTTTAAAAGATATTCAGGTGAACTCTTATTACGGGGCTTAGTTTTCACTAAGTTTCATGGGGAACTATAAGAAACCGTTGTAATAATAAGTTCTACGCTGTTCCCATGGACAGAACTGTTGTAATACGTTAGTTTACAATGTTTTAGAGCTAACAGAACCGTTTTGTTCAATGGGAAATGCGTAGTTTAAAAGATATTTAGGTGAACTCTTATTACGGGGCTTAGTTTTCACTAAGTTTCATGGGGAATTATAAGAAACCGTTGTAATAATAAGTTCTACGCTGTTCCCATGGACAGAACTGTTGTAATACGTTAGTTTACAATGTTTTAGAGCTAACAGAACCGTTTTGTTCAATGGGAAATGCGTAGTTTAAAAGATATTTAGGTGAACTCTTATTACGGGGCTTAGTTTTCACTAAGTTTCATGGGGAACTATAAGAAACCGTTGTGATAATAAGTTCTACGCTGTTCCCATGGACAGAACTGTTGTAATACGTTAGTTTACAATGTATTAGAGCTAACAGAACCGTTTTGTTCAATGGGAAATGCGTAGTTTAAAAGATATTTAGGTGAACTCTTATTACGGGGCTTAGTTTTCACTAAGTTTCATGGGGAACTATAAGAAACCGTTTTAATAATAAGTTCTACGCTGTTCCCATGGACAGAACTGTTGTAATACGTTAGTTTACAATGTTTTAGAGCTAACAGAACCGTTTTGTTCAATGGGAAATGCGTAGTTTAAAAGATATTTAGGTGTACTCTTATTACGGGGCTTAGTTTTCACTAAGTTTCATGGGGAACTATAAGAAACCCTTGTGATAATAAGTTCTACGCTGTTCCCATGGACAGAACTGTTGTAATACGTTAGTTTACAATGTTTTAGAGCTAACAGAACCGTTTTGTTCAATGGGAAATGCGTAGTTTAAAAGATATTTAGGTGAACTCTTATTACGGGGCTTAGTTTTCACTAAGTTTCATGGGGAACTATAAGAAACCGTTGTGATAATAAGTTCTACGCTGTTCCCATGGACAGAACTGTTGTAATACGTTAGTTTACAATGTTTTAGAGCTAACAGAACCGTTTTGTTCAATGGGAAATGCGTAGTTTAAAAGATATTTAGGTGAACTCTTATTACGGGGCTTAGTTTTCACTAAGTTTTATGGGGAACTATAAGAAACCGTTGTAATAATAAGTTCTACGCTGTTCCCGTGGACAGAACTGTTGTAATACGTTAGTTTACAATGTTTTAGAGCTAACAGAACCGTTTTGTTCAATGGGAAATGCGTAGTTTAAAAGATATTTAGGTGTACTCTTATTACGGGGCTTAGTTTTCACTAAGAGTCATGGGGAACTATAAGAAACCCTTGTGATAATAAGTTCTACGCTGTTCCCATGGACAGAACTGTTGTAATACGTTAGTTTACAATGTTTTAGAGCTAACAGAACCGTTTTGTTCAATGGGAAATGCGTGGTTTAAAAGATATTTAGGTGAACTCTTATTACGGGGCTTAGTTTTCACTAAGTTTCATGGGGAACTATAAGAAACCGTTGTAATAATAAGTTCTACGCTGTTCCCATGGACAGAACTGTTGTAATACGTTAGTTTACAATGTTTTAGAGCTAACAGAACCGTTTTGTTCAATGGGAAATGCGTAGTTTAAAAGATATTTAGGTGAACTCTTATTACGGGGCTTAGTTTTCACTAAGTTTCATGGGGAACTATAAGAAACCGTTGTAATAATAAGTTCTACGCTTTTCCCATGGACAGAACTGTTGTAATACGTTAGTTTACAATGTTTTATAGCTAACAGAACCGTTTTGCTCAATGGGAAATGCGTAGTTTAAAAGATATTTAGGTGAACTCTTATTACGGGGCTTAGTTTTCACTAAGTTTCATGGGGAACTATAAGAAACCGTTGTAATAATAAGTTCTACGCTGTTCCCATGGACAGAACTGTTGTAATACGTTAGTTTACAATGTTTTAGAGCTAACAGAACCGTTTTGTTCAATGGGAAATGCGTAGTTTAAAAGATATTTAGGTGAACTCTTATTACGGGGCTTAGTTTTCACTAAGTTTCATGGGGAACTATAAGAAACCGTTGTAATAATAAGTTCTACGCTGTTCCCATGGACAGAACTGTTGTAATACGTTAGTTTACAATGTTTTAGAGCTAACAGAACCGTTTTGTTCAATGGGAAATGCGTAGTTTAAAAGATATTTAGGTGAACTCTTATTACGGGGCTTAGTTTTCACTAAGTTTCATGGGGAACTATAAGAAACCGTTGTGATAATAAGTTCTACGCTGTTCCCATGGACAGAACTGTTGTAATACGTTCGTTTACAATGTATTAGAGCTAACAGAACCGTTTTGTTCAATGGGAAATGCGTAGTTTAAAAGATATTTAGGTGAACTCTTATTACGGGGCTTAGTTTTCACTAAGTTTCATGGGGAACTATAAGAAACCGTTGTAATAATAAGTTCTACGCTGTTCCCATGGACAGAACTGTTGTAATACGTTAGTTTACAATGTTTTAGAGCTAACAGAACCGTTTTGTTCAATGGGAAATGGGTAGTTTAAAAGATATTTAGGTGAACTCTTATTACGGGGCTTAGTTTTCACTAAGTTTCATGGGGAACTATAAGAAACCGTTGTAATAATAAGTTCTACGCTGTTCCCATGGACAGAACTGTTGTAATACGTTAGTTTACAATGTTTTAGAGCTAACAGAACCGTTTTGTTCAATGGGAAATGCGTAGTTTAAAAGATATTTAGGTGAACTCTTATTACGGGGCTTAGTTTTCACTAAGTTTCATGGGGAACTATAAGAAACCGTTGTGATAATAAGTTCTACGCTGTTCCCATGGACAGAACTGTTGTAATACGTTAGTTTACAATGTATTAGAGCTAACAGAACCGTTTTGTTCAATGGGAAATGCGTAGTTTAAAAGATATTTAGGTGAACTCTTATTTCGGGGCTTAGTTTTCACTAATTTTCATGGGGAACTATAAGAAACCGTTTTAATAATAAGTTCTACGCTGTTCCCATGGACAGAACTGTTGTAATACGTTAGTTTACAATGTTTTAGAGCTAACAGAACCGTTTTGTTCAATGGGAAATGCGTAGTTTAAAAGATATTTAGGTGAACTCTTATTACGGGGCTTAGTTTTCACTAAGTTTCATGGGGAACTATAAGAAACCGTTGTGATAATAAGTTCTATTCTGTTCCCATGGACAGAACTGTTGTAATACGTTAGTTTACAATGTTTTAGAGCTAACAGAACCGTTTTGTTCAATGGGAAATGCGTAGTTTTAAAGATATTTAGGTGAACTCTTATTACGGGGCTTAGTTTTCACTAAGTTTCTTGGGGAACTATAAGAAACCGTTGTGATGATAAGTTCTACGCTGTTCCCATGGACAGAACTGATGTAATACGTTAGTTTACAATGTTTTGGAGCTAACAGAACCGTTTTGTTCAATGGGAAATGCGTAGTTTAAAAGATATTTAGGTGAACTCTTATTACGGGGCTTAGTTTTCACTAAGTTTCATGGGGAACTATAAGAAACCGTTGTAATAATAAGTTCTACGCTGTTCCCATGGACAGAACTGTTGTAATACGTTAGTTTACAATGTTTTAGAGCTAAGAGAACCGTTTTGTTCAATGGGAAATGCGTAGTTTAAAAGATATTTAGGTGAACTCTTATTACGGGGCTTAGTTTTCACTAAGTTTCATGGGGAACTATAAGAAACCGTTAAGATAATAAGTTCTACGCTGTTCCAATGGACAGAACTGTTGTAATACGTTAGTTTACAATGTTTTAGAGCTAACAGAACCGTTTTGTTCAATGGGAAATGCGTAGTTTAAAAGATATTTAGGTGAACTCTTATTACGGGGCTTAGTTTTCACTAAGTTTTATGGGGAACTATAAGAAACCGTTGTAATAATAAGTTCTACGCTGTTCCCGTGGACAGAACTGTTGTAATACGTTAGTTTACAATGTTTTAGAGCTAACAGAACCGTTTTGTTCAATGGGAAATGCGTAGTTTAAAAGATATTTAGGTGTACTCTTATTACGGGGCTTAGTTTTCACTAAGTGTCATGGGGAACTATAAGAAACCCTTGTGATAATAAGTTCTACGCTGTTCCCATGGACAGAACTGTTGTAATACGTTAGTTTACAATGTTTTAGAGCTAACAGAACCGTTTTGTTCAATGGGAAATGCGTAGTTTAAAAGATATTTAGGTGAACTCTTATTACGGGGCTTAGTTTTCACTAAGTTTCATGGGGAACTATAAGAAACCGTTGTAATAATAAGTTCTACGCTGTTCCCATGGACAGAACTGTTGTAATACGTTAGTTTACAATGTTTTAGAGCTAACAGAACCGTTTTGTTCAATGGGAAATGCGTAGTTTAAAAGATATTTAGGTGAACTCTTATTACGGGGCTTAGTTTTCACTAAGTTTCATGGGGAACTATAAGAAACCGTTGTAATAATAAGTTCTACGCTTTTCCCATGGACAGAACTGTTGTAATACGTTAGTTTACAATGTTTTATAGCTAACAAAACCGTTTTGTTCAATGGGAAATGCGTAGTTTAAAAGATATTTAGGTGAACTCTTATTACGGGGCTTAGTTTTCACTAAGTTCATGGGGAACTATAAGAAACCGTTGTAATAATAAGTTCTACGCTGTTCCCATGGACAGAACTGTTGTAATACGTTAGTTTACAATGTTTTAGAGCTAACAGAACCGTTTTGTTCAATGGGAAATGCGTAGTTTAAAAGATATTTAGGTGAACTCTTATTACGGGGCTTAGTTTTCACTAAGTTTCATGGGGAACTATAAGAAACCGTTGTAATAATAAGTTCTACGCTGTTCCCATGGACAGAACTGTTGTAATACGTTAGTTTACAATGTTTTAGAGCTAACAGAACCGTTTTGTTCAATGGGAAATGCGTAGTTTAAAAGATATTTAGGTGAACTCTTATTACGGGGCTTAGTTTTCACTAAGTTTCATGGGGAACTATAAGAAACCGTTGTGATAATAAGTTCTACGCTGTTCCCATGGACAGAACTGTTGTAATACGTTCGTTTACAATGTATTAGAGCTAACAGAACCGTTTTGTTCAATGGGAAATGCGTAGTTTAAAAGATATTTAGGTGAACTCTTATTACGGGGCTTAGTTTTCACTAAGTTTCATGGGTAACTATAAGAAACCGTTGTAATAAAAAGTTCTACGCTGTTCCCATGGACAGAACTGTTGTAATACGTTAGTTTACAATGTTTTAGAGCTAACAGAACCGTTTTGTTCCATGGGAAATGGGTAGTTTAAAAGATATTTAGGTGAACTCTTATTACGGGGGTTAGTTTTCACTAAGTTTCATGGGGAACTATAAGAAACCGTTGTAATAATAAAATCTACGCTGTTCCCATGGACAGAACTGTTGTAATACGTTAGTTTACAATGTTTTAGAGCTAACAGAACCGTTTTGTTCAATGGGAAATGCGTAGTTTAAAAGATATTTAGGTGAACTCTTATTACGGGGCTTAGTTTTCACTAAGTTCATGGCGAACTATAAGAAACCGTTGTGATAATAAGTTCTACGCTGTTCCCATGGACAGAACTGTTGTAATACGTTAGTTTACAATGTATTAGAGCTAACAGAACCGTTTTGTTCAATGGGAAATGCGTAGTTTAAAGATATTTAGGTGAACTCTTATTACGGGGTTTAGTTTTCACTAAGTTTCATGGGGAACTATAAGAAACCGTTTTAATAATAAGTTCTACGCTGTTCCCATGGACAGAACTGTTGTAATACGTTAGTTTACAATGTTTTAGAGCTAACAGAACCGTTTTGTTCAATGGGAAATGCGTAGTTTAAAAGATATTTAGGTGAACTCTTATTACGGGGCTTAGTTTTCACTAAGTTTCATGGGGAACTATAAGAAACCGTTGTGATAATAAGTTCTATTCTGTTCCCATGGACAGAACTGTTGTAATACGTTAGTTTACAATGTTTTAGAGCTAACAGAACCGTTTTGTTCAATGGGAAATGCGTAGTTTAAAGATATTTAGGTGAACTCTTATTACGGGGCTTAGTTTTCAACTAAGTTTCTTGGGGAACTATAAGAAACCGTTGTGATGATAAGTTCTACGCTGTTCCCATGGACAGAACTGATGTAATACGTTAGTTTACAATGTTTTAGAGCTAACAGAACCGTTTTGTTCAATGGGAAATGCGTAGTTTAAAAGATATTTAGGTGAACTCTTATTACGGGGCTTAGTTTTCACTAAGTCTCATGGGGAACTATAAGAAACCGTTGTAATAATAAGTTCTACGCTGTTCCCATGGACAGAACTGTTGTAATACGTTAGTTTACAATGTTTTAGAGCTAACAGAACCGTTTTGTTCAATGGGAAATGCGTAGTTTAAAAGATATTTAGATGAACTCTTATTACGGGGCTTAGTTTTCACTAAGTTTCATGGGGAACTATAAGAAACCGTTGTGATAATAAGTTCTACGCTGTTCCTATGGACAGAACTGTTGTAATACGTTAGTTTACAATGTTTTAGAGCTAACAGAACCGTTTTGTTCAATGGGAAATGCGTAGTTTAAAAGATATTTAGGTGAACTCTTATTACGGGGCTTAGTTTTCACTAAGTTTCATGGGGAACTATAAGAAACCGTTGTAATAATAAGTTCTACGCTGTTCTTATGGACAGAACTGTTGTAATACGCTAGTTTACAATGTTTTAGAGCTAACAGAACCGTTTTGTTCAATGGGAGATGCGTAGTTTAAAAGATATTTAGGTGAACTCTTATTACGGGGCTTAGTTTTCACTAAGTTTCATGGGGAACTATAAGAAACCGTTGTAATAATAAGTTCTACGCTGTTCCCATGGACAGAACTGTTGTAATACGTTAGTTTACAATGTTTTAGAGCTAACAGAACCATTTTGTTCAATGGGAAATGCGTAGTTTAAAAGATATTTAGGTGAACTCTTATTACGGGGCTTAGTTTTCACTAAGTTTCATGGTGAACTATAAGAAACCGTTGTAATAATAAGTTCTACGCTGTTCCCATGGACAGAACTGTTGTAATACGTTAGTTTACAATGTTTTAGAGCTAACAGAACCGTTTTGTTCAATGGGAAATGCGTAGTTTAAAAGATATTTAGGTGAACTCTTATTACGGGGCTTAGTTTTCACTAAGTTTCATGGGGAACTATAAGAAACCGTTGTAATAATAAGTTATACACTGTTCCCATGGACAGAACTGTTGTAATACGTTAGTTTACAATGTTTTAGAGCTAACAGAACCGTTTTGTTCAATGGGAAATGCGTAGTTTAAAAGATATTTAGGTGAACTCTTATTACGGGGCTTAGTTTTCACTAAGTTTCATGGGGAACTATAAGAAACCGTTGTGATAATAAGTTCTACGCTGTTCCCATGGACAGAACTGTTGTAATACGTTAGTTTACAATGTTTTAGAGCTAACAGAACCGTTTTGTTCAATGGGAAATGCGTAGTTTAAAAGATATTTAGGTGAACTCTTATTACGGGGCTTAGTTTTCACTAAGTTTCATAGGGAACTATAAGAATCCGTTGTAATAATAAGTTCTACGCTGTTCCCATGGACAGAACTGTTGTAATACGTTAGTTTACAATGTTTTAGAGCTAACAGAACCGTTTTGTTCAATGGGAAATGCGTAGTTTAAAAGATATTTAGGTAAACTCTTATTACGGGGCTTAGTTTTCACTAAGTTTCATGGGGAACTATAAGAAACCGTTGTAATAATAAGTTCTACGCTGTTCCCATGGACAGAACTGTTGTAATACGTTAGTTTACAATGTTTTAGAGCTAACAGAACCGTTTTGTTCAATGGGAAATGCGTAGTTTAAAAGATATTTAGGTGAACTCTTATTACGGAGCTTAGTTTTCACTAAGTTTCATGGGGAACTATAAGAAACCGTTGTGATAATAAGTTCTACGCTGTTCCCATGGACAGAACTGTTGTAATACGTTAGTTTACAATGTTTTAGAGCTAACAGAACCGTTTTGTTCAATGGGAAATGCGTAGTTTAAAAGATATTTAGGTGAACTCTTATTACAGGGCTTAGTTTTCACTAAGTTTCATGGGGAACTATAAGAAACCGTTGTAATAATAAGTTCTACGCTGTTCCCATGGACAGAACTGTTGTAATACGTTAGTTTACAATGTTTTAGAGCTAACAGAACCGTTTTGTTCAATGGGAAATGCGTAGTTTAAAAGATATTTAGGTGAACTCTTATTACGGGGCTTAGTTTTCACTAAGTTTCATGGGGAACTATAAGAAACCGTTGTAATAATAAGTTCTACGCTGTTCCCATGGACAGAACTGTTGTAATACGTTAGTTAACAATGTTTTAGAGCTAACATAACCGTTTTGTTCAATGGGAAATGCGTAGTTTAAAAGATATTTAGGTGAACTCTTATTACGGGGCTTAGTTTTCACTAAGTTTCATGGGGAACTATAAGAAACCGTTGTAATAATAAGTTCTACGCTGTTCCCATGGACAGAACTGTTGTAGTACGTTAGTTTACAATGTTTTAGAGCTAACAGAACCGTTTTGTTCAATGGGAAATGCGTAGTTTAAAAGATATTTAGGTGAACTCTTATTACGGGGCTTAGTTTTCACTAAGTTTCATGGGGAACTATAAGAAACCGTTGTAATAATAAGTTCTACGCTGTTCCCATGGACAGAACTGTTGTAATACGTTAGTTTACAATGTTTTAGAGCTAACAGAACCGTTTTGTTCAATGGGAAATGCGTAGTTTAAAAGATATTTAGGTGAACTCTTATTACGGGGCTTAGTTTTCACTAAGTTTCATGGGGAACTATAAGAAACCGTTGTAATAATAAGTTCTACGCTGTTCCCATGGACAGAACTGTTGTAATACGTTAGTTTACAATGTTTTAGAGCTAACAGAACCGTTTTGTTCAATGGGAAATGCGTAGTTTAAAAGATATTTAGGTGAACTCTTATTACAGGGCTTAGTTTTCACTAAGTTTCATGGGGAACTATAAGAAACCGTTGTAATAATAAGTTCTACGCTGTTCCCATGGACAGAACTGTTGTAATACGTTAGTTTACAATGTTTTAGAGCTAACAGAACCGTTTTGTTCAATGGGAAATGCGTAGTTAAAAGATATTTAGGTGAACTCTTATTACGGGGCTTAGTTTTCACTAAGTTTCATGGGGAACTATAAGAAACCGTTGTAATAATAAGTTCTACGCTGTTCCCATGGAGAGAACTGTTGTAATACGTTAGTTTACAATGTTTTAGAGCTAACAGAACCGTTTTGTTCAATGGGAAATGCGTAGTTTAAAAGATATTTAGGTGAACCCTTATTACGGGGCTTAGTTTTCACTAAGTTTTATGGGGAACTATAAGAAACCGTTGTAATAATAAGTTCTACGCTGTTCCCATGGACAGAACTGTTGTAATACGTTAGTTTACAATGTTTTAGAGCTAACAGAACCGTTTTGTTCAATGGGAAATGCGTAGTTTAAAAGATATTTAGGTGAACTCTTATTACGGGGCTTAGTTTTCACTAAGTTTCATGGGGAACTATAAGAAACCGTTGTGATAATAAGTTCTACGCTGTTCCCATGGACAGAACTGTTGTAATACGTTAGTTTACAATGTTTTAGAGCTAACAGAACCGTTTTGTTCAATGGGAAATGCGTAGTTTAAAAGATATTTAGGTGAACTCTTATTACGGGGCTTAGTTTTCACTAAGTTTCATGGGGAACTATAAGAAACCGTTGTAATAATAAGTTCTACGCTGTTCCCATGGACAGAACTGTTGTAATACGTGAGTTTACAATGTTTTAGAGCTAACAGAACCGTTTTGTTCAATGGGAAATGCGTAGTTTAAAAGATATTTAGGTGAACTCTTATTACGGGGCTTAGTTTTCACTAAGTTTCATGGGGAACTATAAGAAACCGTTGTAATAATAAGTTCTACGCTGTTCCCATGGACAGAACTGTTGTAATACGTTAGTTTACAATGTTTTAGAGCTAACAGAACCGTTTTGTTCAATGGGAAATGCGTAGTTTAAAAGATATTTAGGTGAACTCTTATTACGGGGCTTAGTTTTCACTAAGTTTCATGGGGAACTATAAGAAACCGTTGTAATAATAAGTTCTACGCTGTTCCCATGGACAGAACTGTTGTAATACGTTAGTTTAAAATGTTTTAGAGCTAACAGAACCGTTTTGTTCAATGGGAAATGCGTAGTTTAAAAGATATTTAGGTGAACTCTTATTACGGGGCTTAGTTTTCACTAAGTTTCATGGGGAACTATAAGAAACCGTTGTGATAATAAGTTCTACGCTGTTCCCATAAACAGAACTGTTGTAATACGTTAGTTTACAATGTTTTAGAGCTAACAGAACCGTTTTGTTCAATGGGAAATGCGTAGTTTAAAAGATATTTAGGTGAACTCTTATTACGGGGCTTAGTTTTCACTAAGTTTCATGGGGAACTATAAGAAACCGTTGTAATAATAAGTTCTACGCTGTTCCCATGGACAGAACTGTTGTAATACGTGAGTTTACAATGTTTTAGAGCTAACAGAACCGTTTTGTTCAATGGGAAATGCGTA
The DNA here is from genome assembly GCA_963924455.1 of Pelagia noctiluca. NCBI lineage: Eukaryota > Metazoa > Cnidaria > Scyphozoa > Semaeostomeae > Pelagiidae > Pelagia > Pelagia noctiluca. The sequence continues at coordinate 9,141,852 of OZ004320.1, read as the reverse complement.
GTTTAAAAGATATTTAGGTGAACTCTTATTACGGGGCTTAGTTTTCACTAAGTTTCATGGGGAACTATAAGAAACCGTTGTAATAATAAGTTCTACGCTGTTCCCATGGACAGAACTGTTGTAATACGTTAGTTTACAATGTTTTAGAGCTAACAGAACCGATTTGTTCAATGGGAAATGCGTAGTTTAAAAGATATTTAGGTGAACTCTTATTACGGGGCTTAGTTTTCACTAAGTTTCATGGAGAACTATAAGAAACCGTTGTAATAATAAGTTCTACGCTGTTCCAATGGACAGAACTGTTGTAATACGTTAGTTTAAAATGTTTTAGAGCTAACAGAACCGTTTTGTTCAATGGGAAAAGCGTAGTTTAAAAGATATTTAGGTGAACTCTTATTACGGGGCTTAGTTTTCACTAAGTTTCATGGGGAACTATAAGAAACCGTTGTGATAATAAGTTCTACGCTGTTCCCATGGACAGAACTGTTGTAATACGTTAGTTTACAATGTTTTAGAGCTAACAGAACCGTTTTGTTCAATGGGAAATGCGTAGTTTAAAAGATATTTAGGTGAACTCTTATTACGGGGCTTAGTTTTCACTAAGTTTCATGGGGAACTATAAGAAACCGTTGTAATAATAAGTTCTACGCTGTTCCCATGGACAGAACTGTTGTAATACGTGAGTTTACAATGTTTTAGAGCTAACAGAACCGTTTTGTTCAATGGGAAATGCGTAGTTTAAAAGATATTTAAGTGAAGTCTTATTAAGGGGCTTAGTTTTCACTAAGTTTCATGGGGAACTATAAGAAACCGTTGTAATAATAAGTTCTACGCTGTTCCCATGGACAGAACTGTTGTAATATGTTAGTTTACAATGTTTTAGAGCTAACAGAACCGTTTTGTTCAATGGGAAATGCGTAGTTTAAAAGATATTTAGGTGAACTCTTGTTACGGGGCTTAGTTTTCACTAAGTTTCATGGGGAACTATAAGAAACCGTTGTAATAATAAGTTCTACGCTGTTCCCATGGACAAAACTGTTGTAATACGTTAGTTTACAATGTTTTAGAGCTAACAGAACCGTTTTGTTCAATGGGAAATGCGTAGTTTAAAAGATATTTGGGTGAACTCTTATTACGGGGCTTAGTTTTCACTAAGTTTCATGGGTAACTATAAGAAACCGTTGTGATAATAAGTTCTACGCTGTTCCTATGGACAGAACTGTTGTAATACGTTAGTTTACAATGTTTTAGAGCTAACAGAAACGTTTTGTTCAATGGGAAATGCGTAGTTTAAAAGATATTTAGGTGAACTCTTGTTACGGGGCTTAGTTTTCACTAAGTTTCATGGGGAACTATAAGAAACCGTTGTAATAATAAGTTCTACGCTGTTCCCCTGGACAGAACTGTTGTAATACGTTAGTTTACAATGTTTTAGAGCTAACAGAACCGTTTTGTTCAATGGGAAATGCGTAGTTTAAAAGATATTTAGGTGAACTCTTATTACGGGGCTTAGTTTTCACTAAGTTTTATGGGGAACTATAAGAAACCGTTGTGATAATAAGTTCTACGCTGTTCCCATGGACAGAACTGTTGTAATACGTTAATTTACAATGTTTTAGAGCTAACAGAACCGTTTTGTTCAATGGGAAATGCGTAGTTTAAAAGATATTTAGGTGAACTCTTATTACGGGGCTTAGTTTTCACTAAGTTTCATGGGGAACTATAAGAAACCGTTGTAATAATAAGTTCTACGCTGTTCCCATGGACAGAACTGTTGTAATACGTGAGTTTACAATGTTTTAGAGCTAACAGAACCGTTTTGTTCAATGGGAAATGCGTAGTTTAAAAGATATTTAGGTGAACTCTTATTACGGGGCTTAGTTTTCACTAAGTTTCATGGGGAACTATAAGAAACCGTTGTGATAATAAGTTCTACGCTGTTCCCATGGACAGAACTGTTGTAATACATTAGTTTATAATGTTTTAGAGCTAACAGAACCGTTTTGTTCAATGGGAAATGCGTAGTTTAAAAGATGTTTAGGTGAACTCTTATTACGGGGCTTAGTTTTCACTAAGTTTCATGGGGAACTATAAGAAACCGTTGTAATAATAAGTTCTACGCTGTTCCCATGGACAGAACTGTTGTAATACGTTAGTTTACAATGTTTTAGAGCTAACAGAACCGTTTTGTTCAATGGGAAATGCGTAGTTTAAAAGATATTTGGTTGAACTCTTATTACGGGGCTTAGTTTTCACTAAGTTTCATGGGGAGCTATAAGAAACCGTTGTGATAATAAGTTCTACGCTGTTCCTATGGACAGAACTGTTGTAATACGTTAGTTTACAATGTTTTAGAGCTAACAGAACCGTTTTGTTCAATGGGAAATGCGTAGTTTAAAAGATATTTAGGTGAACTCTTATTACAGGGCTTAGTTTTCACTAAGTTTCATGGGGAACTATAAGAAACCGTTGTAATAATAAGTTCTACGCTGTTCCCATGGACAGAACTGTTGTAATACGTTAGTTTACAATGTTTTAGAGCTAACAGAACCGTTTTGTTCAATGGGAAATGCGTAGTTTAAAAGATATTTAGGTGAACTCTTATTACGGGGCTTAGTTTTCACTAAGTTTTATGGGGAACTATAAGAAACCGTTGTGATAATAAGTTCTACGCTGTTCCCATCGACAGAACTGTTGTAATACGTTAGTTTACAATGTTTTAGAGCTAACAGAACCGTTTTGTTCAATGGGAAATGCGTAGTTTAAAAGATATTTAGGTGAACTCTTATTACGGGGCTTAGTTTTCACTAAGTTTCATGGGGAACTATAAGAAACCGTTGTAATAATAAGTTCTACGCTGTTCCCATGGACAGAACTGTTGTAATACGTGAGTTTACAATGTTTTAGAGCTAACAGAACCGTTTTGTTCAATGGGAAATGCGTAGTTTAAAATATATTTAGGTGAACTCTTATTACGGGGCTTAGTTTTCACTAAGTTTCATGGGGAACTATAAGAAACCGTTGTAATAATAAGTTCTACGCTGTTCCCATGGACAGAACTGTTGTAATACGTTAGTTTACAATGTTTTAGAGCTAACAGAACCGTTTTGTTCAATGGGAAATGCGTAGTTTTAAAGATATTTAGGTGAACTCTTGTTACGGGGCTTAGTTTTCACTAAGTTTCATGGGTAACTATAAGAAACCGTTGTGATAATAAGTTCTACGCTGTTCCTATGGACAGAACTGTTGTAATACGTTAGTTTACAATGTTTTAGAGCTAACAGAAACGTTTTGTTCAATGGGAAATGCGTAGTTTAAAAGATATTTAGGTGAACTCTTGTTACGGGGCTTAGTTTTCACTAAGTTTCATGGGGAACTATAAGAAACCGTTGTAATAATAAGTTCTACGCTGTTCCCCTGGACAGAACTGTTGTAATACGTTAGTTTACAATGTTTTAGAGCTAACAGAACCGTTTTGTTCAATGGGAAATGCGTAGTTTAAAAGATATTTAGGTGAACTCTTATTACGGGGCTTAGTTTTCACTAAGTTTTATGGGGAACTATAAGAAACCGTTGTGATAATAAGTTCTACGCTGTTCCCATGGACAGAACTGTTGTAATACGTTAGTTTACAATGTTTTAGAGCTAACAGAACCGTTTTGTTCAATGGGAAATGCGTAGTTTAAAAGATATTTAGGTGAACTCTTATTACGGGGCTTAGTTTTCACTAAGTTTCATGGGGAACTATAAGAAACCGTTGTAATAATAAGTTCTACGCTGTTCCCATGGACAGAACTGTTGTAATACGTGAGTTTACAATGTTTTAGAGCTAACAGAACCGTTTTGTTCAATGGGAAATGCGTAGTTTAAAAGATATTTAGGTGAACTCTTATTACGGGGCTTAGTTTTCACTAAGTTTCATGGGGAACTATAAGAAACCGTTGTAATAATAAGTTCTACGCTGTTCCCATGGACAGAACTGTTGTAATACATTAGTTTATAATGTTTTAGAGCTAACAGAACCGTTTTGTTCAATGGGAAATGCGTAGTTTAAAAGATGTTTAGGTGAACTCTTATTACGGGGCTTAGTTTTCACTAAGTTTCATGGGGAACTATAAGAAACCGTTGTAATAATAAGTTCTACGCTGTTCCCATGGACAGAACTGTTGTAATACGTTAGTTTACAATGTTTTAGAGCTAACAGAACCGTTTTGTTCAATGGGAAATGCGTAGTTTAAAAGATATTTGGGTGAACTCTTATTACGGGGCTTAGTTTTCACTAAGTTTCATGGGGAGCTATAAGAAACCGTTGTGATAATAAGTTCTACGCTGTTCCTATGGACAGAACTGTTGTAATACGTTAGTTTACAATGTTTTAGAGCTAACAGAACCGTTTTGTTCAATGGGAAATGCGTAGTTTAAAAGATATTTAGGTGAACTCTTATTACGGGGCTTAGTTTTCACTAAGTTTCATGGGGAACTATAAGAAACCGTTGTAATAATAAGTTCTACGCTGTTCCCATGGACAGAACTGTTGTAATACGTTAGTTTACAATGTTTTAGAGCTAACAGAACCGTTTTGTTCAATGGGAAATGCGTAGTTTAAAAGATATTTAGGTGAACTCTTATTACGGGGCTTAGTTTTCACTAAGTTTCATAGGGAACTATAAGAATCCGTTGTAATAATAAGTTCTACGCTGTTCCCATGGACAGAACTGTTGTAATACGTTAGTTTACAATGTTTTAGAGCTAACAGAACCGTTTTGTTCAATGGGAAATGCGTAGTTTAAAAGATATTTAGGTGAACTCTTATTACGGGGCTTAGTTTTCACTAAGTTTCATGGGGAACTATAAGAAACCGTTGTAATAATAAGTTCTACGCTGTTCCCATGGACAGAACTGTTGTAATACGTGAGTTTACAATGTTTTAGAGCTAACAGAACCGTTTTGTTCAATGGGAAATGCGTAGTTTAAAAGATATTTAGGTGAACTCTTATTACGGGGCTTAGTTTTCACTAAGTTTCATGGGGAACTATAAGAAACCGTTGTAATAATAAGTTCTACGCTGTTCCCATGGACAGAACTGTTGTAATACATTAGTTTATAATGTTTTAGAGCTAACAGAACCGTTTTGTTCAATGGGAAATGCGTAGTTTAAAAGATGTTTAGGTGAACTCTTATTACGGGGCTTAGTTTTCACTAAGTTTCATGGGGAACTATAAGAAACCGTTGTAATAATAAGTTCTACGCTGTTCCCATGGACAGAACTGTTGTAATACGTTAGTTTACAATGTTTTAGAGCTAACAGAACCGTTTTGTTCAATGGGAAATGCGTAGTTTAAAAGATATTTGGGTGAACTCTTATTACGGGGCTTAGTTTTCACTAAGTTTCATGGGGAGCTATAAGAAACCGTTGTGATAATAAGTTCTACGCTGTTCCTATGGACAGAACTGTTGTAATACGTTAGTTTACAATGTTTTAGAGCTAACAGAACCGTTTTGTTCAATGGGAAATGCGTAGTTTAAAAGATATTTAGGTGAACTCTTATTACGGGGCTTAGTTTTCACTAAGTTTCATGGGGAACTATAAGAAACCGTTGTAATAATAAGTTCTACGCTGTTCCCATGGACAGAACTGTTGTAATACGTTAGTTTACAATGTTTTAGAGCTAACAGAACCGTTTTTGTTCAATGGGAAATGCGTAGTTTAAAAGATATTTAGGTGAACTCTTATTACGGGGCTTAGTTTTCACTAAGTTTCATAGGGAACTATAAGAATCCGTTGTAATAATAAGTTCTACGCTGTTCCCATGGACAGAACTGTTGTAATACGTTAGTTTACAATGTTTTAGAGCTAACAGAACCGTTTTGTTCAATGGGAAATGCGTAGTTTAAAAGATATTTAGGTAAACTCTTATTACGGGGCTTAGTTTTCACTAAGTTTCATGGGGAACTATAAGAAACCGTTGTAATAATAAGTTCTACGCTGTTCCCATGGACAGAACTGTTGTAATACGTTAGTTTACAATGTTTTAGAGCTAACAGAACCGTTTTGTTCAATGGGAAATGCGTAGTTTAAAAGATATTTAGGTGAACTCTTATTACGGAGCTTAGTTTTCACTAAGTTTCATGGGGAACTATAAGAAACCGTTGTGATAATAAGTTCTACGCTGTTCCCATGGACAGAACTGTTGTAATACGTTAGTTTACAATGTTTTAGAGCTAACAGAACCGTTTTGTTCAATGGGAAATGCGTAGTTTAAAAGATATTTAGGTGAACTCTTATTACAGGGCTTAGTTTTCACTAAGTTTCATGGGGAACTATAAGAAACCGTTGTAATAATAAGTTCTACGCTGTTCCCATGGACAGAACTGTTGTAATACGTTAGTTTACAATGTTTTAGAGCTAACAGAACCGTTTTGTTCAATGGGAAATGCGTAGTTTAAAAGATATTTAGGTGAACTCTTATTACGGGGCTTAGTTTTCACTAAGTTTCATGGGGAACTATAAGGAACCGTTGTAATAATAAGTTCTACGCTGTTCCCATGGACAGAACTGTTGTAATACGTTAGTTAACAATGTTTTAGAGCTAACATAACCGTTTTGTTCAATGGGAAATGCGTAGTTTAAAAGATATTTAGGTGAACTCTTATTACGGGGCTTAGTTTTCACTAAGTTTCATGGGGAACTATAAGAAACCGTTGTAATAATAAGTTCTACGCTGTTCCCATGGACAGAACTGTTGTAGTACGTTAGTTTACAATGTTTTAGAGCTAACAGAACCGTTTTGTTCAATGGGAAATGCGTAGTTTAAAAGATATTTAGGTGAACTCTTATTACGGGGCTTAGTTTTCACTAAGTTTCATGGGGAACTATAAGAAACCGTTGTAATAATAAGTTCTACGCTGTTCCCATGGACAGAACTGTTGTAATACGTTAGTTTACAATGTTTTAGAGCTAACAGAACCGTTTTGTTCAATGGGAAATGCGTAGTTTAAAAGATATTTAGGTGAACTCTTATTACGGGGCTTAGTTTTCACTAAGTTTCATGGGGAACTATAAGAAACCGTTGTAATAATAAGTTCTACGCTGTTCCCATGGACAGAACTGTTGTAATACGTTAGTTTACAATGTTTTAGAGCTAACAGAACCGTTTTGTTCAATGGGAAATGCGTAGTTTAAAAGATATTTAGGTGAACTCTTATTACAGGGCTTAGTTTTCACTAAGTTTCATGGGGAACTATAAGAAACCGTTGTAATAATAAGTTCTACGCTGTTCCCATGGACAGAACTGTTGTAATACGTTAGTTTACAATGTTTTAGAGCTAACAGAACCGTTTTGTTCAATGGGAAATGCGTAATTAAAAGATATTTAGGTGAACTCTTATTACGGGGCTTAGTTTTCACTAAGTTTCATGGGGAACTATAAGAAACCGTTGTAATAATAAGTTCTACGCTGTTCCCATGGAGAGAACTGTTGTAATACGTTAGTTTACAATGTTTTAGAGCTAACAGAACCGTTTTGTTCAATGGGAAATGCGTAGTTTAAAAGATATTTAGGTGAACCCTTATTACGGGGCTTAGTTTTCACTAAGTTTTATGGGGAACTATAAGAAACCGTTGTAATAATAAGTTCTACGCTGTTCCCATGGACAGAATTGTTGTAATACGTTAGTTTACAATGTTTTAGAGCTAACAGAACCGTTTTGTTCAATGGGAAATGCGTAGTTTAAAAGATATTTAGGTGAACTCTTATTACGGGGCTTAGTTTTCACTAAGTTTCATGGGGAACTATAAGAAACCGTTGTGATAATAAGTTCTAAGCTGTTCCCATGGACAGAACTGTTGTAATACGTTAGTTTACAATGTTTTAGAGCTAACAGAACCGTTTTGTTCAATGGGAAATGCGTAGTTTAAAAGATATTTAGGTGAACTCTTATTACGGGGCTTAGTTTTCACTAAGTTTCATGGGGAACTATAAGAAACCGTTGTAATAATAAGTTCTACGCTGTTCCCATGGACAGAACTGTTGTAATACGTGAGTTTACAATGTTTTAGAGCTAACAGAACCGTTTTGTTCAATGGGAAATGCGTAGTTTAAAAGATATTTAGGTGAACCCTTATTACGGGGCTTAGTTTTCACTAAGTTTCATGGGGAACTATAAGAAACCGTTGTAATAATAAGTTCTACGCTGTTCCCATGGACAGAACTGTTGTAATACGTTAGTTTACAATGTTTTAGAGCTAACAGAACCGTTTTGTTCAATGGGAAATGCGTAGTTTAAAAGATATTTAGGTGAACTCTTATTACGGGGCTTAGTTTTCACTAAGTTTCATGGGGAACTATAAGAAACCGTTGTAATAATAAGTTCTACGCTGTTCCCATGGACAGAACTGTTGTAATACGTTAGTTTAAATGTTTTAGAGCTAACAGAACCGTTTTGTTCAATGGGAAATGCGTAGTTTAAAAGATATTTAGGTGAACTCTTATTACGGGGCTTAGTTTTCACTAAGTTTCATGGGGAACTATAAGAAAACCGTTGTGATAATAAGTTCTACGCTGTTCCCATGGACAGAACTGTTGTA